>OU612087.1:5825728-6534044 GCA_914767735.1 Anoplius nigerrimus
CCGTACTAATGTAAATGACTGAAATTTGAAATTGAAATTTAATTAGTTAAAAGTATAGCACTGACCGAATACGCTGAAAACTTGTTATTATACATCATACACTGACGGTCAATAACCAATTAATTTTACGGCAATGTAAATGTATTTTTACTTGTTGTCAAAGGCGGTTGTGCCGTTATTAAATTATTATTGATATAACGACAAATGAATTTCACGTTCGAATCAACTTATGTTCTGTTTACGTTTAAGTTCCAACAAACGCGACATTTCGTTTTGACGCAATAATGTCGAATTTCACGATTGTCTTATGAATTCGTACTTAACCGCTAACAAATATGACATTTCATTATGAATGGACAATTCAGGTTTGATTTAACGATCGGGAGTGGTTATGCGCGGACACGCACTGGGGTTGGGAAACTGTCGGGATAAATGAACGTGGGAGTCGCCGGATTTGTTTCCGAGTGTGTTCGGATGCAAATTGCTCTTTCAACACGCCCACTCGTTCGGCTGACATTTCGAAGAAGTAAGAAATGGGCGGAGGATAAATGTTAAGCATCGTTATGGTCAGCCGGTTGGAAAAATTAGAACTTCTCGCGAAACTGTAGGCTGAGGTACGCCATATTCGTTGCATAATTCACTTAAAGCGGAAGCTGCGTCAGAACTCGATTATATTCTAATAGCGTTGTTTCCGTTCATCGCGAATATGCCAATGTGTCAAAGCAAGAGGAGCCAGCCACGCACTACTCGAACTGATACAGGAACAGGAAACACTTGTACACACAGCTTCTAGGATGTTGGCACACTTGAGCGTGAAGTACTGAGCACACGAGAGTTCCCTCTGCACGAACTTAGACACACGTATACATGTGTGTGTACGAGCACTCGCATCCGACTACGCTTCGACAACAATATCATTGCCGCATACCATAAATATCTCGAATAACGTTAAACCAACAGACCCACCCTCGCAATTCTCGAACCTGAAGCTCGCACAGGAACAGGATACACTTCTAAACATAGCTTCCAAGTCATTACCACGCTTCAGCATGAAATACTGAGCGCGTAAGAATATGTAATATCAGAACATTAACGAGATTGTTTCCGGGAATAGTAAGTGTCTCGAATTTCACTCAAAATATCTATCTACTAAATACAGTTTCTTAGACCTAGAACATTGGAGCATTGGAGCATATTATACTAGACGACTAGAATTTAATTTGACTATTCTCACGTGCTCAAATTACAAGAGTCTACTTATTACAGACTACTTTCGCATTTGCCTTAAATTACTCTAAAGTCGTCCGGCCACAAAATTCCGGAACTTGAACCTGATGCTTGGAGAAGGATCGACTTATAGACCCAACTTCCATCACGTTCGCACACTCGAGCATATTATACTAGGCACAGGACAGTTTAATTTGACTATTTTCACATGCTCAAAGGACTATAAAGCACACAAGAGTGTACTTATCAGAGACTACTTTCGCATTTGCCTTAAATTATTCTAAAGTCGTCCGGCCACAAAATTCCGGAACTTGAACCTGATGCTTGAAGAAGGATCGACTTATAGACCCAGCTTTCATAAAGTTGGCACACTCGAGCATATTATACTAGGCACAGGACAGTTTAATTTGACTATTTTCACATGCTGAAATTACTATAAAGCACACAAGAGTGTACTTATCAGAGACTACTTTCGCATGTGCCTTAAATTACTCTAACCCTTTCGGTCATAGTGTCGTCAATTGACGACATGACATTTTACCCCCTGCCGTTCCTAAGTTTTGAAAAAAAACAGCAATTAAATTGTCTGCGTCTAATTATTGAACATTTATAAGGGTATTTTCATTGGCAACATTGTTATTTGACGCACGTGAACAAAAATATATCCTCAAATAGTTGATCGTTCTCGGTAGTTTCAGTAACGTGCGAAACACGGCCAAGTTGATCGATATTTCGATTTTCAATAGGTGAATAAATAATCCATTCCAAATGCTGTAACTTATGACAGTTATAAATAAGGGTCCGCTGTATACGTTCAACGTGTAAAATTATCGAATTCTTCAATAGCGACGTTCTGACGATTTTTCGAAATCTCGTGTCGTGATTTTTCGACATGTGATTACACGTGATGGAGGGGAGGGGGGGGGGGGAGGAGTAGAATTATGCCGACGATGCGAAATGGTTAAAAAAGGGCTTAATATATAATAAACAAGAAATGGGATTTTTCGATCAAAGGATAATAATTCGTGACCGAAAGGGCTAAAGTCGTCCGGCCACAAAATTCCGGAACCTGAACCTGATGCTCGGAGAAGGATCGACTTATAGACCCAGCTTCCATCACGTTGGCACACTCGAGCGTGAAGTGCCGGACACAGGAGAGTCTCGACGTGCGTCGCGGCATTAAACAAGGACACCCTATACCGACAGGCGTCTGGGCCGCATTATACTGTAACGGCCCTATATGTGCCGCGTATACGCGATGCAATAGAGAAACTGACATGGGATCCGGCACGGAATTCAGTGCCGCTCCTGATACGGAGTACGTTCGGGACAATAATGCTCGGCAAGCTTGCCGGCCCGTTAATTGGTCCAGAAACCGGAAACGGGTCAGATCGAATCGTGCTTACGGAGAAACGGGATAACAGGAAAAAAGCACCCGCGGCGTGTTGCTCCAATTATATTGTGTTCTTACTCGGATGGAATTTGGCCAAAGTTGGCTTCTCAATGAATGCACTCTCGATTTGCTTTCGCGTTCGGAAGCAAATCACAATGGTACGGAAATGTTCCCGAATTACCCTTCTTAGGAAAACACGTGCAATGACTATTCCGAAGTCGTCTAATTCTAATTGTAAGTAAAAGATTCGAACTTTAAGTAATTCCTATTTATATTTAATTTAAATTTAAAAAGCTCTCGTTGTGGTTGAGAATTTCCGATATATATTTGAATTTGCTCTACATGTTTCAACACCTTACGGTGTTCTCATCAGGAGTCTACAAAAATATATATTTTATCGGTACATTTGTGCATATTACAGCAGTATGTATAACTACTGACATTCAAACATAACAAAAATGAAAGTAAGAGTGGAAATGAAAATACAAGTGAAAATTAGAATTGAATAGAAATGAAAGTAAAATAAAAATGAAATAAAATAGAAATAAAAGTAAACTTACAATTGTAATTTTAAACTAAATACTAAACACAGGGTTGAAATAAGACACGTGTAAATGTAAATTCCTATTAGTTCGCTGTTAAGTATTAATCATCGAACAGTAAACGTAGTTTACTACTGTGCGGTTCGAAATTGATATAATAGATGAGCAGTGATCAGAAATTGATGTACCTGCTCGATAGTGGGGAAGTGTAATGTGATTACCGTGCGAACGTGAATAAGCCCGCGAGTCAGCGCGCATTCTCGTTTTCGCCGTGAAAACTGTTTGAACGCGCGCGATGCCTAAAGTTGGGCAGAAAATCAAATTTGCGCACGGAGTGCATTACGGAGTAATTGGCCCTCAGTTTAACTGTCTCCAGCGTGCACAACGGGGACCGGAATCAGCGTAAAAGCGCGGAAGGAAGGTAGTGCGCGCGCGTGTGTGTGTGAGCGTATGAGAGTGAGAGAGAGATAGTGAATCTGTGAAATGGGGAGAAAGTGAGATATAGACAGTGAGGAAGGTAGATAGAGAAAGAGAGAGAGAGAGTGAGAGAGAGAGAGAGAGAAGTTCGGCGCACCGTCAGGAAGCGACGCTAACTTAATAAACCCTTAATGGCGATACCCTAATGGCATCGCAAATATTTCGGTCAACTTTACGGTACACGCTTCCCACCAATTGCCTTCTTGTACCGAGCGCGAGTCCGCTACGGCCAACTTTCGCACACCAATTTATCCATCCTCGGACAATTAACGCGACCGGGCCGAACGGCGTGCAGCAATTTCATTATCATACGGGCCGCTCCATTTCTTTCGCATCTTTATCCATTTTTAAACCATCGTACGTGGATTCAATATACTCTTAACGAACGGTACTTAAATGGTTTACAAATATTTCGGTCAATTTTTACTGAATTATTTTACGCGAGCAATGATCAATTCTCGCTTCACGACTTTACTTTACTCGCCGGTTCGACATTAATTTAGCAGGTGGATCTCTTGACTTTTTCGTCGCTCGATATAAACTGTGCCCGGGCGGAATGTTGATTGTTATAAAGCGCATTATTCACTTCGCACTTCCGGGGAGAGTGGTGAGTTCCTTTTGTCGACGTCTCCTTGCCGGTCGGTGGGCTCGTTTCAGCCCCTAATGGTTTAAGGGGAAATCACCCCCTCGTGAACTTTGCCACTCGAATATCAAAAAGGCGGGAGCCCGCCGAGGGGGTGCAAAATTGATCCCTGGCGAGAGACAGTGGAAAATTTAACGATCCGGAGGATTGTCAGTCATTGTCGTTGCCGAGGATATACGATCCTTTGTATGGAGATTTTTGTTATTCAGGCAAAATGTAATTCCGAACTCACCCATACAGTCAAAAGTATCGGTCTTAACTCAACCGTTGTTCTGCTGAGTTTCTCAGACTTTACATGAATTACTATTCTTTCTTTCGAAGGTGGCTCAACAATAATTTACATCAACCTGACTTGAAAACTTAATTCTGATATTCTTACCAGAAGATTTTTGTTATTCAGGCAAAATGTAATTCCGAAGTCACCCATACAGTCAAAAGTATCGGTCTTAACTCAACTGTTGTTCTGTTCAGTTTCTCAGACTTTACATGAATTACTATTCTTTCTTCTGAACGTGGTTCAACAATTAATTTCCATGAAGCTGGCTTGAAAACTTAATTCTGACATTTTTATACTCTAAATGAATACTCAAGCAGCTAATATCAGTTTTCGAGGCTATGCTTATTGAATCTATTCTTCGTCAGCGTTCTCAAAAATTTAATTCACCTGTAAATTCAATTCTAACATGATTCTTATTCTGCACAATATCGATCTTCAGTAAGGTGTAATCGAATGAATTTCCCCGAATATGATGTTGAACTCTGCTCCAAATTCCGCGCAAATGGCCGGAAAACAATTCGCATCGGAGGAACACAGTGGAAAGTATCAGTGTCTAGGTAAACGGAAGGCAGTTCTGCAGAAGCGGGTGTTTGTCAGGCGTTAGCGGTTCATTTGGAATGAAGAGCGGCAGTGTACAGAGGCACGGGAGAGACAGAAGAGAGGCGAGTAGGAGAGAGAGAGAGAGAGAGGAGAGAGAAAAGCAGAGAAGTGCGAAGAGTACGGAAGAGGCAAATGGTGCACACCTGTCGCGGCCACTTTGCTAGCGCTAAAGAAAACGCTTCAAAGTTGAATATTTGAGCGTTCTTCCCACGCTAAATTCCTCTCTCTCTTCCTCTCTCCTCCTCTCTTCGTTCTCCGTTCTCCCTCTTTCCGTCTCTCTTTCGCTCGCCGGGGCGAAATTCGGTCGCTTTAACGCTCGTCCGAGCGTATTCCGTTGTTAAACGAACGCGCGTAACGTTAATTAAGTATTCCGAGCGTACACAGGGCGTTCCATAATTGTCAACGGGACGACAGCTGTCATTTCGGCACGGAAGAAGAATCGGAAAAGTGTCCGCCTTCCATTTTTCGGTGCCGCGAAGCACGCTTTTGCTGTTTGTTACTCGTTCGGTCTATGGACTCGGACGGAGAAGTCAGGATTAATTTTATTTTCATACTGAAAAGTGGATCTCTAACAATAATAATAATTCTATAATTATAATGATACCGTGTCGCGGTCAGTATAATGAAATTAACAATCATTTTTATATGAAACTGCAAGTTCTGGTAGCATTCCAATATATGAAAAAAGTAGATATAGTGTAATAAGAAATTAATATACGTAACTGATATTATTAAATATATATGGGCACCGAAAATTCAAATATTATTCTTAGATGGCTGAACAAAAATATAAGAATATTGTGGCAGGAATTGAATCTATAAAAATTGTAAAAATAGTAACATTACTCATACAATTAATACTAAAAATTCTCTTGTTAATCCAATACAGTTTCATAAAAGGGTACAAAAATGTTTTCAATAATAGCAGCAAGCATATTCCGATAAATGCAGCCATGACTTCCAGCTGGATCACAGTAATCCGCCAGTACGAATTCGAAAAAGTCCTCCTAGCATTTTGCCTTTCTTCATTTTTGAACCCCTTTCCTCTTTTTTCGGATTTCTCCCTTATTCCGATATTCGCGCGTCCTGACAAAAGGGATCACTTCCAGGATGCCCATTGAAATCCGAACTGCGAGAGTTCTTTTGGCAAAAAAAATGCCTCGTGTGCCGAACAAAGGGTCGGGCGCGAATTTTGCCGAAAATTCGAACGTCGCTTCGTGCGAGCGTGTGTCAAGAGACGAGTCCGCGAAGTTCATCGAGTGGCCGTCGACAAATTCTTTCTAGTCGGAACCTGCGGAAACGGACGAAGGGACAAAAAACTGGAAAAGGGAGAAGTCGTTTCCGAAATTTGCATCAGTTTAAGCTCGCTAGACGAAGCTGGTTTCCAGTTTCGCTTAAAGACGAAACGTTCTCCTTGCGAGAATTAGACCTTTTATCTTTTAAAGATGAATATTTTTTTGTTCGCGAGGTCTCAGTATCATCATATAGAGAGTTTAAAAATCTTGGTATTAATTAGGTTAGTCTTACATGTGAGAATTGTAATAATATGGAGTCTAGATGCTTAATTCGTTGCCATTAAAGAATAGGTTACGTCTATTTAATTTTTTACTTTAGGATGCTTATAATATAGGAAGCTCAAAACTTTTAATCGACACCACTCAAGCCCAAACGTATCTCCCCTCTCCAATGATCAGCCTACCAGAACATTTCCGACATCAATCAAATCCGAGCGAACTCCGACCGAATCCTTCCAACTCGAAAATCATTACCTACTCCGCAAAATATCGCTTGGCAACTTTCGAATCGTCAGAGCCGTACGGCCACTTGCTATCGATTAATCGGCGACCTACTGGCCAAAAATAAAAGGTCCGCTAACGAGCCGCAAATTGCGTGAGCTTCGACGATAAAAATCGCTTCCGAAGCGGAATGGACGGAAGACGCGAAGCGCGAGCCGGCGATCGGACGCTTAAAATACGGGAAACTTTGCGCCGATGGCGCAAGGAATATTTTGCATCGGGCATAAAACAGCGGGGGAACACCGTGGGCGATAAAGTCTTTAACTCCCTTTTTGCCGCCAACGGCTGCGAAGCGCAAAGTGAATGGGAGTAAAGCGGGCGGAAGCCCTCGAGCGCGAAACGCTTCTGGGTTGCCCGCGAAACGTTTAAAACCGGCAAATCCCGATTTACGCCCGCGGATCCAATGTGTACGCTCCTCTTGCCGATATCATAATGCTCCGATGCGAGCGGGTCCGTTTCCGCGATAGGACCATTCAGTCGGGTTCGATCGTTGTACGACGTTCGACGCGAAACATTTTACGTACTTTGGTTGCATTCGATGCCAGACCGCTTTCGAACGCGTTCTTCGAAAAGTCTTCTGACGCTTTAGTGAGCGTGTTGCTCCGGGTTGGCGCTGGCAATGCTTGACATTGTGTGGCGTGTTGCGCTGACTCGATTCCGATGTTGTATGGGGTGTTTTGCGATGATTTTGATTCTGACATTAAGTAGTGGGGGTTGGTTCGACTTGATTCTGACGTTAAGTAGCGAGTTTTGGTCTGATTCTGACATTAAGTAGCGTGTGTTGTACGGACTTGATTGTGACATTAAGTGGCGAGTTTTTGTCTGGTTCTGATATTGAGCAGCGTTGTGTAGTACGTTTTGCTCTGACTTCATTGTGACATTAAGTAGTGGGTTCTGCTCTGACTTGATTCTGATATTGACCAACGCGTGTTACTCTGTCTTGATTCTGACATTAAGTAGCGAGTCTTGGTCTGACTTGATTCTGACATTAAGTAGTCTGGGTTGGTCTGACTTGATTCTGAACTTGTATTGCGTGTTTTGCTGTGTCTTGATTCGGAATTCGTATAGCGTATTTTGCTCTAGCTTGATTCTGACACTGAGCAGCGTGTGTTGCTCGGAGTTGCTTCTGACATTAAGTAGTCAGGGTTGGTCTGACTTGATTCTGAACTTGTATAGCGTGTTTTGCTCTATCTTGGTTCTGACTTTACATAGAGTATTTTGCTCTGATTTGATTCGGAGTTTGTATAGCGTGTTTTGCTCTGACTTGATTCTCACTTTATACAGCATATTTGGCGCTGATTTCATTTTGACATTAGGTATAATGTGTTGCTCTGACTTGAATCTGACATTTCCAGCGTCCCCCTAATTTGATCCCAACATTGTACAGTGAGCTGTACTGTGACGATTCTGACATTGTCGACCGCGTCTTCCTCAAAAGCAGTATTACTCATCGAATTACATGGGATTACGATAAGGATAAGGACAAATATACGATCGTGCCAGCATATCGACTAAAACTGAAACAGACCGAATGCTGAGAAATTGTCCGTCGCGAATCCGTATTCTCGGATTCATCCGAAACAAAGAACGCTTAAGATCGAATAGACACTTTTAGTACGTTAGACGTCCACCAACAAAAAGTGCGAAATTTTCATTGCTTAACCCAGAAGCAATTTGGGGCGCAGCCGCATACGGCTCCTTAGCGTGTATCAATTATTTACCGTCGCGATCGCATTAGCTCGGCGACCCGATTCCATCGACGCTCGAATTTCGGACGGCCTTGAACTCTCATCCCGCATTCTGACTTCTGAATATTATACTCCACGTCCTCCGAAAGTGTCATCCCACGCAAAAACGAAGAAGGGAATGAGTTCAGTTGACGGCCAGAAGCGTTGAATTGTAGATCGGAAACTTTGGTACCCTACCGGGCGCAATAAAATTAGGCGGAACAGAAGACGCTTAGCATCGAACAGGTTCGACATTTACATTTCCGTTCCGGGCAACGATGTCAAAGGTCGGCCTTTGTCGACGGGAGAATCGAGCGATTGGCCGTGCCGTGGGATAAATCCACTGTAAGTCTTCAGACATCTTAGGACATAATTATCTCGGATAAAAAGGTCAGAAGCAACATCTATTGGGTTGTCGGAAAGTTCGTGCCGATTTTTGGTAGGCGACGTAAGGACGGGTCTAAATATGTCAGAACGATTGAAATCATATGACATGCATACATATTGTGAAAGGCGGTACTTCAGGCATATTTGAAAACAACAATGTGCATTTCAGGCATTAAATATATTGCTATAGCTGAAAAAAGTGTACGGAAGTGATTTGTTAAGAACAAAGCTCGAGCTCAAATTTTGCACATTCCTTCGGTAGCCTCTTTCTGAGGTCTGGTAGCAGAATTGGGCCGAACAATAATTTTGCCCACATTTCATAACTCGTCGAATACCCGAAAATGTATGAAATATCGTTAATCAAAGTTTAACAGGCCGCCATTTCCTAACAAAATTTTTTTAAGTAGTAATTCTGCTACCAGTGCTCAGAATACTCATACAGATTGAGAATATATATATATTTTTTTTTCAAATGCATACATCACCCAGAGTTGGCGTCGATTGAGGCGGTTTTCGGCGAACCATGTTGCAAAAAAATGAAAAACTACATAAACATGTTTAAAATAATTTTTTTTAATGTAGATTCATTCTCAAAGGAACAATGAATGCATATGTAAAATTTCATCGAGACAACGTCAACGGTTTAAAAGTTATTCAAATCGAAAAATGACGTCTAAAATCTCGCTCTGGACCAGATTACCGTCTTAAAGAAACGCATTTCGTTCGAATATCATCGAAACGATGCTGAGCTGAGAGCAGCGATCGTTCATTATGCATCGCTCTCTATCGGATCCGACGCTGAAACATAAACGATCTCCACGAATAAGACAGCAGCACGTTCGCTCGCATAATTCAGACGAAATCGAGCGAAACCTCGTACGGAATGCGTGCCGAAACGAATTTCAATCTAATTAGAATCCGGGCGAATATCTCTCAAATTCTGCCTGCTCGTTAACTCGTTTCACCCCCTGCCCACCCTCCCCGTCTGTTATTTAACTCCGTCGGGTCGCTTTTAAATGCTAATTAGCGCTCGCGCTCGATCGAGTAACAATAATGAGAACGTCTCTCCGATCTCGCTCGCTCGACTCTGTGAAAGTCCGACTCGATTAGAAATTTCTCCCCCTTCCAAGTCAACACATCGAATCAATGCCGGACGTCAGCTTGTTTACGGAAGCTAATTGTCGGAAAACGATTGTATCATAGTCGAGTTCGCATCGAATTCAGACTCCGCTCCGACGCCCGCCCGAGAAAGCTTCCAACTTCCAAGAGCAGCCTCGGCTAAAAGGGCCGAGGGAGTTACGGGCTCTAAGTGCCCTTTCTTGCGATTTTTTCCTACCCCGTCCCCCCCTTCCTTCGGTCGGGGGAATATCTGTTTAAGAGGAAAGTCGACTCGCCGCGTAAACTGCGGGCTTTACGACGGTCATTTTTTCCAGCTTCAAAACTGAGTCGGTCTCACTGGCGAGTTTCTTGCCCTTTGAAGATGGAACTTTGTCCTTGGAGCTTGATCTTGTTCGGAGAGTGAGTCTGGCGTGTCCTTAAAACGTTATCCACGATTATCTGTCAAGAATAAATTTTCGAATACTAATTTATATTTGTATGTGTCTCATTTCAACTCTGTGTTTAGTAATTAATTTAAATTTAAAGAGCCCTTGTTGCATAGTATGTACCATATGCACCAATGTAACGATAAAATATATTTTTCCAGACTCCTGACGAGGAGACCGTAAGGTGGTGAAACATGTAGAGTAAATTGAAATATATATCGGGAATTTTCAACCGTAATAAGGGTTTTTTAAATTTAAATTAAATTTTTCGATTACTTCCTGTTCGACTACGTAACTGAAAACGATCCTTTTAGTACTAGATTAATTTTCGCTGTACCGTGTGATTTTATTAGAAAGTACAACTTGGTAGTACGTAAGAACTCGTTCGCAGAAGGCGGCGGATACTTTTCTCAGAGATATTTCCGAAGGAAGGTCCTGCGCAGGACGCTTTAAGTACCGGCGTAATAATAATTGCGGCCATTAAGCGAAACTATCGACTTCATCAGGGAGAGTAGCGGCGCCGAAATCGGACGGTGATTTATCGTCCGGAAAAGTTGAGGTCTAATTGGGCGGAGTGTAGGCAAGTGACAGGTTGGACTGCCGGGGGAGGTTGTAAAAGTAAAAGAAGGAAACGGGCAGGGGGTAGTATCGCGTAAAACGTAAAAGCTCGCGGGAACGATTAGTCGAGCCAACTGTTTTTTTATGCTCGGGGAACAATTTGCAACTGGAACTCTAGAGACGAACTGTTAAATTATGTACACGTTTCGCAGATGACGGCTGTTACATATTCTTAAACGAGTGTATAGATGAATAAGACTGTTAAAAGTGCGCCTAAATCGATTGAAATTCCGAATGAGTCGTTCGTTGGGCTGTGAAAAAGGAACCATTGGGAAAATATCGATTTTTTGCCATTTTTTCATTATTTCCTCATCTTTTGTTGACCGTATCTCCGAAACTATTGCACTTAGGACGATTGCGATTTTTGTGTTCCTTTTTTGATTCTTTTTCAGTATGCACGTGCACAAGTCGATCGGGGGACTTTTAATTTTTACCCATTTTTCGACCCTCATTTTTTCGATGGTTTTTTGGCCGTAACTCCGAATCTAATGCGAATTTCGACCAACGGCAAACGGCTCGCTGAGTTATTTTCGATCCCCTACCAGGTAGCAAAACGGCAATCCGATCCGCCGACCTTCGATTTTTCGCAAAAATGAGAAGAAGCACCCCTTAAAAGAATCGATTAAATTAGGCCAAAGTGCCTCCCATTTGCCGTCCAATGGCACATTATCTTTCACGGTCAGCTGTGTTCACAATATTTTTGTCAAAACTTCACCGTGTAATACACATACCCCATCCATCCCTTCCAAACACTCCCCTATCCCATAACAACACTCGAACCAGCCAACGAGAAAACCTATAAAAATTCAAACATACTCATCTACCTCCTAAAAGTCTCATTTCATTTCCGACCAACGTCCTCAAAAAATCAGCTGACTAACCGCCGCCAAAAGGTTTAATCTCGTAGTTTGACAGCTCTCTCCCAATAAAGCTCAGCCAAGTTGAAAGTCGAGAGTCCTCCCCCCTCCCCCTTCCTGGTCGTCTTCGTTTTCGACCGAGCCGTTCGCGAATGGGCTTTTGTCATTGCTTTTTCGGGTGGCTAGCGTTCCGCGCGACAGAATTTCTTGCTCAGCCTGCATCACCGACGCCTCGGTTCAGTCCCAGGCGGTGCTCCCCATGCTACTTCGCCCTCCGTTATATCCGTTTTCGCGCCCATTGTCCCCGGGCGGAGTTCGCGCGGATCTCGGCTTCAGCATCGTCGTCTTCGTCGCAGTCGTCGTCGTGACCCGAATAAGACGGAATAAGAGGGAGTTGAAAGGAAACGGAGCGGAGGCTGGCCTCCTCGAGGAGTCAAAGGAGCGAGGCAGGCGAGAAAGGAATGGGAAGTACGAGACCTCGATCATTCGAGGATCTGGCGGCTAACACTGCCGGCAGCGTGTCGAACCCGCTACTTCCATTATAAGATTACGTAATAACGAGTTATTCTTGCGGACCGTTCGGTTTCGGTGTTGGGTACTTTCATCTTTGGATCTGTCGCAGTGGTACTACTGTCTCGTGAAGCGAGGAATGGTACGTAAGGTGGCATTAAAGTATAGATTTTAAGAATCCATAGTATTCTTATTAGGTGCTCGGTCGGCGTTGGTAGGATCGTAATATATACAGATTTTGTAAACGTTTCGACCATGATTTCTTTAAAATTACTTTAATACCTAATCGTAGTGAGTCCTTATCATCTATCGTCCGGAAGTACGAGACCTCGATCATTCGAGGATCTGGCGGCTAACACTGCCAGCAGCGTGTCCAACCCGCTACTTCCATTATAAGATTACGTAATAACGAGTTATTCTTGCGAACCGTTCAGTTTCGGTGTTGGGTACCTTCATCTTTGGATCTGTCGCAGTCGTACTGCTAATGTCTTGTGAAGTGAGGAATGGTACGTAAGGATGTATTAAAGTATATTAAAGTGTAATATTAAAGTGTAGGTTCTAAAAGACTCCATAATACATCACTCAATATGTCTCTAACTAACCAAATCAAACTATTTTTTTTAATTTTACTTTGTTCATCAATATATTCGCTTTTAATAAAATTGATTGGTTGATAGAAAGAAAACGTACTGACAAACAGCTTTAATTTCCGCAGTTATAGAATTATTTTCGTTTATCACTATCAGTCATCAGTATTTTCATTCGAGTGACATACAGAATGCACTAACTGGTTCTTACTGCCTTGCATTCATAGAAAAACGTTCTCTCGAACTTCCACCGAATCGAAGTGGCTCAACAGCTCCATACTGGAACAAGGACCGAATCCTTGCCAAGAGACGATCGCAGTGCAAGGCTTGCGTTGCATAAGGGGTCGGTGTCGGGCGCCAGGTTCGGAGAAATAAACACGTTGTCGAACGACATTCACTCGCGCCATCGCATTCCGTCACACGACACGAGGACACGCACGTGCTGACGCTGGTTGGCTGTCCCACGTTGTGGGACGCTTTCGTAATCGAATTTCGGCTCAATTTCGTGCGTCGTGCACCAGGAAACTTTGCCATTATCTACTTCTCACTCTCTCTCTCTCCCTCTCTCTCACAACTGAGTCTTACTCTCGCGTACGCCTCCCACACTCTCCCTCTTAGACTCACACACACTCTCTTAGACACGCTTCCCGCTTCCAGGAAGCAAGGACCGGCTGGATGCACGCAGACTCGCTAGCTCGCGTCGTCCTTCGATTCGACGATTAAGTCGAAAACAACAACTACGCGGAAACTCATTATCGCGGCGCCTCAGCTGCGAGAGTCAGTTTCCCTGCACTGCTTTGCGCTCAGATTATCCCGCGGGACGTGTGCGAGAGCCTGGCTGCGTTTGGCGGTTATTAATAAGTGACGAAGTCGGGCGCCGCGCCAGTCGTTGTCTGAGGAATGTCGGGCTAAGCGTCGACTCGTACCACTTGAGCACTCGTCCGCGCTTCAAGCGTTGCTTATAGAGCTGAGATCTGATTTGCTAAGTTATTGTTTGGAGACGTAACACGTTCTTTCACGCTGTCTGCTGTGTTAATAATTTCCTGTGTTTAGAATTTGAGATTTTGTGTCGGGTATAATGTGATTTGTATTTTTTGTTAGGTTTTAATTACTTGTCTGAGGAATGTCGGGCTAAGCGTCGACTCGTACCACTTGAGCACTCGTCCGCGCTTCAAGCGTTGCTTATACAGCTGAGATCTGATTTGCTAAGTTATTGTTTGGAGACGTAACACGTTCTTTCACGCTGTCTGCTGTGTTAATAATTTCCTGTGTTTGGAGTTTGAGATTTTGTGTCGGGTATAAGGTGATTTGTATTATTTGTTAGGTATTAATTACTTGTCTGAGGAATGTCGGGCAAAGCGTTGACTCGTACCACTTGAGCACTCGTCCGCGCTTCAAGCGTTGCTTATACAGCTGAGATCTGATTTGCTAAGTTATTGTTTGGAGACGTAACACGTTCTTTCACGCTGTCTGCTGTGTTAATAATTTCCTGTATTTAGAATTTGGGATTTTGTATCGGGTGTAAAGTGATTTGTATAATTCGCTAGGTACTAAAATGTTGTCTGAGGATTGTCGGATAATGCGTTGACTCGTACTACTTCAAGCAACATTCACGGTACTAAAATCTAAGTTTTTTCATTTATAGTAGGAAAAAAGTAGAATTTCATTGTTCGAGCATAAGTAATGTCGATATTCTCTGTTATGAACGTTACATGTTTTTGACATTGGATGGAATTCTACGTCGAAAACAATTGGAGAATTTTTTGCCTCAATTCGGGACAGCTATTGTCTCTCAAATCTACGTTGAAAGTTATAGATCATTGTTAATCAAAATCGTGCTTATCAAAGATATTCAAGATAAAACATCTATCGAACGCTACAAATTGCACGTATCCCGTGCGAATATCATACAATATCATTGAATGTAAGGATTCCCGAAAAATGTCCATTGTAAGCAGGAAACAAAGGACAAATATCCCCGGAAAGGTCGGCTCCCGCTCGCCGAAGAGATAGCGCGCGAATTTTCAGTTAAAATGCCGATGAAAGGAAAGAATGCGGCCGGCCGTGGCTTTCGGCTCGTATCCTTTTTCCACCCCGCATCACGCATATTTCATACGAAAAAAAACTCTCGCCGGCTCGTCGTCGCGGAAATACAAGCTCTGCGCGGAAATTTTCATTACTCCCCATTATGAATCCGACTCCAACGACTCCCGCACGGTTAATGCTAATTCTCCTTGAAGAACTAATATTCCCCCACTCACTAGCTCCTTCCACTTCCGGCCCCGTGCACTATTTCATTTCCCTTCCTTTTAACATCCATCTCCCCCTCCCCCCCTATCCTACAAATATCATACAATTGACAGTGCATCGTTCGACTAATTGTAAGCAAATTCAAAAAACTCCCCAAAACCTTATTTACCCATACGAATCTCCCGTATCACATACCTCCAGCCCTTGCTTCCAGAATTTTATTCCTCCCACCCCCATTGCCGAGCCAACGTTCCGCCTTCGTTTCGAGGCCGATCTTCTTCGAGCCGGCCGATTAAGTCGGATCGCATTCGGCGGAGTCGTTAGGAACTTGTTAGTGACATTAGCCGACTCGTTGGCCCGAACGTTCCGTCGAATTAATACTCTCCTTCCAAACCCCCCCTCCCCCGCCCCCTCCCACTCCACCCCTTCCCTCTCCCGCCATCGGTCTCAATTGCAAACTCCACTCGCATGATCCGACTCGCTTCTGGCTTTATCGCGGTTAATTAATTAATACTGCCGCCGGAAGGTAATCCGCTACTTTCCCAACTGCCTGTTGAACAGCAATTTATAACGTTATTGCCACCGATGCGGACGCCTAGCTTCTACACGCTGCGCCCCCGTTGCATAATTCATGGCGGAGCGGATAAAAAGGTAACTGGGCCTGGGCGTCACTGCGTTTCGTCCGAACGATTTACAGCGGATTATGAGAATGGCCGGGGGTAAAACGGTCGGGCGGAAGATTTTTATTTGCCGTTAAACGGTGTAAGGTGGTTCATTGGTCGTCAGAGGACTCTTTGTGGTTTTAAGGACGCATGAGTTAGGATTAGGATGAATGGAGTTCAAGTTGCAGAAAAAAGTTGATTTCGTTTAATTCTGTTTGACATTTAGACTGTTTAATTAGAAACTGGTGTAACTCCATTTGAAAAAAATTAAATATCTCGTGAATAAATCGTTTACAGCACGTTAATCATAAATTATATATCTCATTTTTTTGAAATATGCATTTATACCACTTTCAAAACAGACGGTCCATTTATTAATCAATTTTCTGAGCGGTTTATGGGATCGATTTTAAATTGGGAAATGGACTATGTGCTTTTGATCTAAATTTGGTTGTTCGGAGTGTTAAGAGCATTTACTGTGTATGAAGAATATTGTCACCAAAGCTTTCTGATTATAATTATTTTGAAATATTGTCAAAAATATGTATGAAAATTATGAGAGGCGGACATTTCTCAAGCTGTACTATATACAGAATTAAAAAAAAACTTGCACGTATTCTTCCATCTCCAATACTCGAATACATTCAAAGATATTAAAAAACAGAATAAAAGACAAAGAAAACGTGCACTTATTGCGTATATTGTAACGGATCTAATTTATTTACAACCGTTCACGCGTTTATCGTTTCATTGCACGAAAGGAGACAGTCATTCGAAGAATCACTTTCCAAACGAACTCCAAACGTCACTCATATGCTGTTGACACGGCAGAGTGTTAACACTAGCCATTAACAAAGCGGAATCTCAACGATGCTCAAGTGCACTCGCGTTAACGCTCGGATTTCAAGTGATAGCCTTCTGATTACATTAACGCCGGAGTGTAACGTTGATTTTCTAATTAACCCGCGTCGTAATTAAGTCTCATTCGACGAGCACGTGTGCGTTTAACTCGACAACTTTCGCAGACGACGTATATGAAGTATGTGACGTATATGGAGTATATGTATTCAGAGTCAATGGTAAGAAAATCCGTTTCAACTACAGGAAATCTTAACTTCACACATGAAGTATATGAAGTATATGTATTCAAAGTCAATGGTAAGAAAATCCGTTTCAACTACAGGAAATCTTAGATTCACACATTTCAGCTACCTTCTCCAGTTACCTACTCTTCATCTAAGCATGAAATAATTGGCTTTCATTCAAAATGTCTAATTTGAAAATGATTCTCTGTAACGTTCAGTCAAATTTATATAACGAATGAATAATCATAATATCGCACATTTGCTTTGGAACATTACTTAATTGTTATACAATATTCTATCGACGACGATGGTATTAACCCAATTTCCGCGTCAAATTTACACCTCACCTCGGACTGGAACGCGTTCTACTACTAATTATCGCGTCGCCGGCAATTATCGAAACAAATCCGCATTCGAATCCGTCCGAGACTGACAGGCATAAATCATGCAGGCAGTCCGCGCACTCTCGTTTGATTAATGCAAGCGCCATTATGTACCGTTACATGCCATTATGTGCCATTATATGCCATTAATTTGATGCGCATCCGTTGACCGCGCATTCCGAAGCTTCACTGTTTCGTTACAACGAATCATATTTCTTGAATGCGAAGTACGAGCTTCGCAAACGAATACTTCGAAACATCGTGAAGCATCGATACCATCGACCTTTTTAGTAATGCACACAAATGATAATTTACATTTATAATAATAATAATAAATTATTAACGTTATAACCGCCTTTGACAACGAATAAAAATACAATTACATTAGTACGGTAATACGGTACTGAAATAGTTACACATGATACGAGTAAGTGTTAGTCTGCGTATAATCTATAAAGCTGACTATTTAACATTTCACGAGAAAGTTAAAGGACCACTGGAATCAGGAATGGAAAACATCAACCCCTCCACACATTGTTGAAATTAATGAAAACTTTTATAAGAACAACATGACCCCCCCACTCACAAGAAAAAAGCAGGTAGTTAGAATTCGGTTGAGAATCGGCCACACAAAAGCCACTCACCATTACCTTATGTCAAGGGACGATGAATGCAACCTATGTAACACCAAAAACACAGTCAAATAGCTATTTTTCACATGCTCGAAATGCGTAATTGAACGTCAACGATTCAGCATTGAAAGCTTCATGAAAGAAAACTTCAGCAACACAAAAAAGATTCATATCCTCCTATCCTTCTTGAAAAAAGTTAATCTGTACCATTTAAACTACGTTATAATGTAATATAATGTAATGTAATATATACCATAATCCTTTTATATGTTCATTACACATACACAAATTTGCCCCTGTACCGAAAGGTCGCTAATAACCCTTACTTGCGGTTGACACTAATTAATGCAATAAGAAAAAAAAACATTTCACCGGCACAGAACAGAAAAGATACAACTAATTAGGTGAATTGTGCTTCGATCCGTTTTCAATTTAATTACGTACACACATTTCCGTATCGCTTTGTCAACCGCGCGTTCAATTTGTAATCTATATTATGCGAAAGTAGAGTCAATGGGATTCGGATAAACTTCGACGCGCGATCCGTCTTCCATTTACATTGTATTCGAATTCATTTGCAAATCCTCTTTGAGCGTGCAATCTGAGCATATGTAACGTACGTGCATGTTCACCGTGCGCTTTGTCAAACCTTTTAATGGATCCCGCGTTTCGCGGAAAATGAAACTGCACGTCCGTCGCCGCGTATGACATGTTTATGCGAATGTTCCACATTTTTTTTTCTTTTTTGCTCCGTTCAATTCTCATTGTTACACGTGTCAGGGCGCCGCGCTCATTTTGATACGCGCCGGTTATGAAACTGGGTTAAACGAAGAATTGAGGGGAATCGAATCGAGTTGTTTTGTCCGGAGTCATTTCGGTGCATTGAAACAGATGTTTGCCCAAATTGAAATTTTTCATCAACCGTACGCGTGTTCGATTGCTTTTTGATATGGGCGGCCCATCGAGCCGATCGGTTAATTCCGGAAGACGGAAAGTGGAGAGAAACCGATACAACGGTATAAGACTTTATTTTTATCATTATTCCCCTTACGATTCTTGTTATTACTTTGAACTGAAGTAAATGTCATTCCTTTTTTGCGTTTCGACCAATGGCAAGGAAAATAATTCAAAATATAGAAAGATGTAGAATATAAAATGTGTACTTATCCAGCATGTTTTCTATGTACAGATGAAATCCTATAATACGGTAGATAGCTTCCTGGAAAAAGTCGCGTTGCATAAAACTGTGTTATCTGAGACGAGAGCTGGTACGGTTCCGAAAACTTATAAAATAGAAACATCTTTTTTTAACATATGGTTTTCTAACGTAACCAAATATATTTTCATAAAAAGTATAAATGTATAACACATAACAAAAACATTACTTTCATTTAATGTAACCTTAACTTAATAAATTTATTCTTCATCACTTTTCAGTAAAATCAAATGAAAACCATTCAGTTGAACGATATCGACAACAATACAACTTCGAAACGTAATTATAAATGAGAAAATCATAATTTATTTATCACTAAATAGCGAAATAAAAAAAAATAATTTATTTATATATTTTCATGTAAAGGCATTATACTTCATTATTCCTCCCGTCATTATTTTAATATAACATGTTAAACAAAAATCATTTTCTCAGTGCTGTACATTGTTGTACAAAGATTTTCGCACTTATCTTATCGCAATACAACGAAACCATTTCGTATCAGGATTACCTGTATTGCAAAGACTTGTTTCATCCGTACGTGTCTATCGAATGAAACAAATATTTAAATATTTGCCCACTTTTATTCAAAACGTTCACGCGCGTACCCATCGACTATTTTATTGCGGCACACTGACCGGGTCCGATCGTTATAAGTATTGACGTCTACTTTCCGTTATCAGGTCGCGTTCCCGGAACGGCGTGTATTTATAATGCGCATCCAGTTATTACGTGTCGGCTGGACGTCGAGTGGCGACCGATCGAGTATCAATCGGGATAATGGGAATAATATGTACGCTTCGGCTGACCACATTCGCGCTTCGATGCAATACCGTTCCCTCCATTACGTTCAGCTACAACTTCAGTCTTCGAAGCGGGTCGGTCTGCAATTTTGGTCAAATGTCGGAAAAAAGGCTACGATTGAACCGTCGAAATTTTGATGGATTAAAAGCGACGCTGGACAGTGAAAAGATGGAAGGGACTGTAGCTGGTCTGCCGAAATCTGGTTTGGTAAAGGTGGATAAGGTGGGAAGTCAGGGTTGTTTGCAGGGTTAGGTGTGGTGGGTGTCAGCGTGTCAATTAACGAGATTCGTAGGTGGGACTGATTGAAACGATGAGCGACTAATGATCTGATGATCGGCCCGATTGCGGTCGCCGTCGTGTCGTGCGTGGGTAGAAAACATTCGAAGGTGGTTGGCAGCATTGGCTGGTCCGCACAGTTTCCACCTCCTATGACACGTAAAGCGAAAATGTTATATATATATATATGAAACTGTACCAATCGACTTGCTTATAATTGCACTATTTTTACGGTACGAGATCTTAAATTTTATGCCAATAACGTTCATTCTCTCTAGGGGTGACGTAATCGCAAACACATAAAGGAAAAAATGTCAAACTACATACACCGTGTGCCACAAAAAAGATTTAACTCAGAGGTAAAAATGCGAAATAAAGAGTAATATCATAGAAGAATAATAGTTCGTATCGATTTAAGAATTTTAAAGTCACACGGTCCGTCCTGCTATACTTCCTACACGATCCACCGACGATTCTACAACGCAGTTGGGACTGTACACGTTCCTCTTTTCCACATTTTCATTCCGGCATCGCGGAAGCGGTTGCCCCCGAACGCTTAAAGCGAAACTTTTAACGCGTGGACTCTATCCCACTTGGACTTTCCGGGGACATAAATTTTTTCAGCACCCGCCAGGAGGATATTAGCTCCCTGCCTGCCCTCGGGACTCACCCCTGGACGTGCCAATCTACCCTCTCACCCTCCCTCTCTCTCTCCCTCTCTCTCACACACACACACTCTCACTCTTTCTAGACTTGCACATTTTTTTTCTCCTCTGTCTTTCTGACTCCCTTTCTTCCGATATATATTCTTTCTTTTATCCCTCTCTATTCCAACGAACTCGTCTTTCACCCCTTTTCTGCGTTGCACTGCGTACCGGCAACCCGTTGCCATGGCAATCTTCCCCTGACTTTTGTTGGCCAAGGAGCAAAGTGTCACCCGCTTCTATACTAGGTTCTCTAGCATATTTCGTTTCCTCTGTCGAATTATTATTCCCCGCCTCGCTTGTCGCCGCTGAAGCCATTTCTGATGTCGAGAGTTGATGTGAACCTCGCTGGGTATCGAATAATAACATAAAGCTTCACCTATAGATTATGAGGCAATTGTAATGGTATATACACATAGAATCGTATATGTCAGCGATGGATAACTTTTATTCGCTACTCTCTCGGCGGTTTTTCACATTGACACCTTCAGTAGTCTAACACAGAAGGCGATTATAAAAGAAGGGTTAAGGCTAGCTCGACTCAATAGGCAACGCAAAACACATCCATTTGGCTAATTGTAAGTGGATGCGTGGGGTATGGCTCGCGGAGAGCCTAATTGGCAACCGGACAGCGTGCGACGACGCATGAACGTCCGCTTGTCAATTAGTCATAGCGTGCATTACGCGAACCGACCCGTTTGGTATTCAAACATCCGTAAGCATCATCCTATCCTCTATCCGTCTCTCCTGCAAATCGCTGCTCCTCTCCCTCCTTCCCCTCTGCCCTCATCATACGCACATATTTATTTATTCAACTAATTAATACGGTAGCGCGGTACTGTAAATGCAGCTTCGGCGCTGAACTTATTATATATGGAATATATAGGGTTTTATATCGAATATATATGAAGGCATAAAATGAGATATAATAGATATAAAATTGTATAGGTATATTCTATATAAAACAATGCTAAGATAGTGTAAGACAAAGCTGCGTTTACAGCACCCCGCTGCTGTATTAATTACTTAGTATACATATATATTTATACACAGTCATATTTGAGACATTTATTTTGAAAGCGGTGAAAAAAAAATTAAATATCACACAAGTAAACCGTTTACACCACGTTAATCATAAATTATATATCTCATTTTTTTTTAAATATGGACTTACGCCACTTTCAGAATAAACGGTAAAGTAAAATTCTACGTATATACCGCTACTATGTATATAAAATGTTTACTTGTTCTATCTATAAAAATAGAAGGATACACACATTCCTAAATATATATGTATCTCGAATGCGCGCTAATGACATCGCTACACGAACGGCCAGGCATTTTTCCATTCACCGTTTCCTATTTCCACTCGACGACTTTCTCCGGTCCCCGCTTCCTTTCCTAATATTCGGCCTCCTCTGTCCTCGAAGCGAATGGGTGATCATGAATGTCCGCATGCCGAGAGTATTTCCCCGGAGGAGCTCGAATCAGGCATCCTCATTCTTCCGGCGGCATATTCGACGGCGAGCCGACAATGCCTCTCGCGAGAGTTCTCCCCTTCATTGTGCAAAAGAATATGTCGAACCGCTCTCATCTCGTTCGGCAACGATTCTCATCGGCTCGCGATGTCGTCGAAGCGTTTCGAACTTTCCCGAACGGCGGGACGCTCCGATCATCTCTATCCGCCGATTTCCGATACGGCCACTATTTAATGTGCACTTTTCAAACGTTGACATTTCGCACTTTTTGTGAATAAGAAGCGAATAAGACTACTAATCGTCGAAATAGTCTCTATTTATTTCTTCTACGAAGAGGGTTAATTATTATTTAACAATAAACATTTGTAATAATAATTATTGTGAAATAGTAGAATTTATATTAATAATTTTTAAAAAATTTCTTAACTGCGCTATATAAATGAATCATAATTTTATATACTCTTTACAATTTGATC
Organism: Anoplius nigerrimus; assembly: GCA_914767735.1. Taxonomy (NCBI): domain Eukaryota; kingdom Metazoa; phylum Arthropoda; class Insecta; order Hymenoptera; family Pompilidae; genus Anoplius; species Anoplius nigerrimus. Next base: position 5,848,880 of record OU612087.1, read on the forward strand.
GGTGAGAATAAAGAATTTTTAGTAAAACATTCAGTGATTGATAACAAAATGTAATTTTCGTAGGCTGGATTTAAGATTAGAAGTGTACTGTACACGCATAAATTTTTCTAGCGAAACAAATATTATTATCATAAAATCGGTATCTCTTCCACTCCGACTTTTCACTCCGTAACAAAACAGAACATCGTCCACATTCCCCGAGTACCTTGATTACCACAGAATATTTGCCGCCAATATTCCATTACTGGCCTACCGACCTTACGTTCTCATTCGGCCGCGAGGCCCTCACGCCTCTCGTTTCCTTCCTCCTCATCGCGAGGCCTCGTCGTCGCTGGGAATCGCGAGCGAAACTTTTAGAGCACATTTCCCGAGAACGTGCTCCCCGAGTATTTACCTCCAGGACCTTGAGCTCAGCCACGTGGATACACATCGCACTCAGAATCATGTCTGTTTTCCGCCTCTTCCATTCGTCCTCTCTCTCTTCATATCTTTCCTCCCGCACTCTCTCCACCTCTGTACTTTCCTTCTGTATCTTATATTCACCTCTCTCTCTGCCTCTCTCTTTCCTTCATTCCTTACCTCACCTTCTTTCCACCTTCTTTCGGTCCTAGCCTCATTCACCTCTTAACGTCCTACCTGTTCGCGGACGAGTTTTCAGAACGGCGGATGAGTTCCCGTCCGAGTTTCCAGCCGGGATTCTATTAAGCCACTCGCCGGAAGACACCTTCGGGCGAGACGCGAGAGTGATAGAGAGTGACTGAGAGAGAGAGAGAGAGAGAGAGAGAGACTTTGTTCAATTTGCGGTGGAAACGATTCCGGCTGGGACGGATGCCGACCCGGGAGAATGTGTGAAAGTTGCGAGACACTCACATTCGAAATGGGTGAAACGATGTGCGACGAGCGGGCGGCGAAGGAAAAGAGTATCGTTGGGAAGGATCGTGCGCGCACGTTCCACTGCGCCTGTGTCGCTGATTGTGGGGGATCGGGTCGGAAATATGGACCTCGTCGTTTACTCTCGCCGCGAGAAGGAGGTGCAACTGAAACGAGCAATTGATTTCATTTTTCGCATCTCTCTTGCCGGATTAGTTCCCTGCGGTTTCGAACGAAACGAGTAAATCGAATTTCTGCGCGGCTGAACGGCGGATCCTTATTTCTCGGAAATTAAAATCTGGACGGTCGGAGCAATAAGTAATAAGTAATAAGCAAAGATCGGGAGTAATCTCGACTAATAAGTTATAAAACTTTCCATGTCAGATTTTATACGTTTTTATCTCGTATTATCCGAGCGGAGTATTTCATCCCTTGAGTTGCGGAGTGAAACATTTCTTACAGCGAGGACATTCAGGAATGTTAGATTTCGTTCGGTTTCGAACTGGGTTACGTCGTGAAGCTATCGGATTCGTTAAGGAAACAATGTCGTCGTCGTCGGGGGGTGGATTTATTGCCAGGTGCCGATTCGGCCTCCCTCTTTTTTCTGCCGTGAAAAATGGCCCTCTTCCTGGTCGGCGTTAACCATTACGGGACACCCTGTCCGACCGCACCTGTGGAACTCGTAACTCAGGGACTTTGGAAGTGCGGTTAAAAATAGACCCCGAGCTGGGCGAGAGAGAACGGCAGGAAACTTTGGCGAACTGTAAAAAGGGGGGAGGGAAGTCCGGAACTTTCGAGGGAAGCTTCCCTTACCCGGTCGCTCTCGCAAGAAAATCAGCCCACGCTTTCCTTCCTCGCCTGTCAATCGACGCTGCGGAAAACAATATCTCTTACATTGTCGGGAAGCTCGAAGAAAGTGTCCTTAAGGAAGGAGAATCTTCGCTACTTATTTCTTCTGGGAAAAATCGTGTAACGATCCTGTTTACCGGGAATTGATGGCGAGAGATATTATCGGCCGTGTCCCAATAGAGTCCTAACGGAGAAAAATCTTCATTCGTAATTTGATCAGCGAAGTTTGCGCCGTAATCTATTAAAAATGATAGCGAGCGATGCGGGCGAGTATAATGACAAATATGTTTAATGGGATCTTTTCACCCTATTTCATCCATAAACTTTCTGTAATAATCCTACATACCGAAAGTGAAAAATCTTTATTTTCCACTTCATCTGCAATATTCGTAATAATCTCGAAAATAAACGGCGAAAAATAAATGTTCACTATCGTAAAACTGAAATCTCTCCTCACCGAACATGCATCACAAAAATAACCTTCCACAGAAAAATCTTTACTTTCCAGCTCATCTACAGAAATTCGTTATAATCTCAAAAATAATCGTCTATGCCTAGTGTGCTATTTCGGCCGTACTATACCGTGCTGAAAAAATGCTAAATTAAATGGCGGCTACTGACGATGCGAAAATGGCAGGGCCTCGTGCTGGAAGTCCGCCGGAAGTGTTCCGAAAGCGTTGAAAGTGTTTCGAGGCGTGCCACTTGCGAGGAATCGGGAATCCCTCGCATCACAAAAATAACCTTCCACAGAAAAATCTTTATTTTCCACTTCATCTACAAAATTCATAATAATCTCGAAAATAATCGCCGAAAAATAAATGTGCACTATCGTAAAACTGAATTCTCTCCTTATCGAACATACAGAAAAATCTTTACTTTCCAGCTCATCTACAGAAATTCGTAATAATCTCAAAAATAATCGTCTATGCCTAGTGTGCTATTTCGGCCGTACTATACCGTGCGGAAAAAATGCTAAATTAAATGGCGGCTACCGACGATGCGAAAATGGCAGAGCCTCGTGCTGGAAGTCCGCCGGAAGTGTTCCGAAAGCGTTGAAAGTGTTTCGAGGCGTGCCACTTGCGAGGAATCGGGAATCCCTCGACTATCCGTGCCACATTCGTATGCAAATCTCGGGCTCCCGACCCCCTTCGACCCCCTGCCGCCATTACGGCGGATGACGCGGCCGAACGTATCCCGGCCGAGATCTGCCGAGATTGAACTTTTTGGCTCGTCGCTCCTGTTTTAGGATTTTTCGACGCGCCTCCGCGCATAATTTACCACCCGAACGGCCGACCTTTATGAGGTCTCGAAGCGGCAACGCGTGCGCGCAATATCGTTGCCAACGAATTACGGTTATCGGGTTGCTCATTAACATTTCCGCTGAACGGGATTTTAATATCAAAACCTGCGCGCACCTAATAATCATCTAACCGTTTCCGTTCCGGCAATATTTGCGCACCCATTTAGCGCACGTTACGCGAGCGTTGTTAACGTACGCTGCTAAGTCTCGTACGTTGGTATCAATATTTGAATTGGGGAATTAGGACTTCAATTATGTACCAATGTGAAAAGTGCTTCGAAGTTCACGGTATCGTAATAATTGGACCGTTTATTGCGAACGTGGCGTAAGTCCATTTTTCTAAATGAGATGCTAAGTAAATAGTTTTTACTAAATTGATCACAATTTACGTGACATCTATTTCTTTTTTAAATTACCTAAATTATTAAAGTCTATGATTAAGGTATTTTTAGATCTCGGTTACTATTATGAGTGTTTAAACACGAAAATTATCATTAAAAAGATATTGCAAACATAAAACGCTGCTTTTGGGGGAATGTAGAAAAATATGCTATTCTGCAATAAATTTAGTAACTATGTATTGTATATACACTCATTCATCAAATATAATTAACATTTCGTTTGACTCTCATACGCCTAAATATTATGTATATTTCAATTCGAGTGTCAGTGCAATACAATGCTTCAACTATGAAATCGTTTATTATCAGAAAACGCATAACAGAAATTAACCAAAACACTACTTATCAAACATATAACACAATACATACGATTAATCGCAACGGCAAAAATCAAATTAGGAATCGGGAAATGGGATAAATTGTACGGGGAAATGAATAGTATCCAGTTCTGATGATATAATATGGTATTTACAATGAGAATGAATGAATTCGGCCCTCGTGTCCAAAAACGTGGTCGCCCACTTGTTGCCATGAGTGCGCTTTAAATCAGATCTGTACTAGCGAATTATGTAAAATTGGTGCCGGCAGCCAATTCGCTAACGAGCGATGAGAAACTTGATTTTTGGCTTACATTGATACGAAGATGAAGATGCGAGTGTCGATGATTATGATAATACTTGGATTCCAAGAAAGGCACGTGCGATCCCGAGGATGCGAATTAGGCAAAAGAGGTCGAGGTCGTTGCCGAACCGATAGGGATGTAGGGACTCCCGGAAAGTCCCGGAATCGCACGACATTACCCGAAAGGACGTTTTTATATAATTTGCAGAACAATGAATTATGGGATACTGCCACGGCTCAGAATTATATGAATCAATTTACTCCGCTGCGCAACACTGAATCCAAAACATATCGAAACAACACCCAACATAATCGAAAAACATGGCGTACCTCAAAGTGCTTTAATATTAACAACAACGTAAAATCAGATTGCAACAACCGGATATTGATCAGCATAAATGTATAATATTGTGTTCTTGCCGAATTCGCTCGAATCAAAGCTAACGATATATTTGATGAATTCAGCAAAATATATTTTGACGTACACCATTACGCAAAAAAAAACATATCCGCTCCATCGACCACCGCACACAACGTTATAACAGTTTCTACTGGCTCAATTAGAGGAATTCCGTTTTGCCTCAGAAGACTGCTACTCCCACGCACGCACGTTCTGGCTGACGGACGCTCGAAGATTAGTAGATTAGGGAAATTCCTCGCCACGTTCGATGGCGTGGGCGTGTGTCGTGCGCGCGAGGGCGAGAAATCGATTATGGCCCACGGTTCGTCAAACGTTCGCTGCTTTTACCGAACGAGAGTAGCTCGTCGGTAAAATTCGAGCCAAGCTTATCGACTATTCGATTAACCGGCAGTGCCAGCGAAATTTTGTAAGATAAGAGGCTGCTAGCGGTAGGTACGAGAGCCGTTACTTAGATCAGTGGTCGGACAGTGGCGATGAACTGAATCAACACGCAATTATTGATCTAAGTTTTCCCTTTTTCGGCAAAGTATTGTCGAACTGATCGATTGTTAATCTATATTTTATATGAATTTTATTATCGGGTTTAGTAGCGCATATTAACAAGAATTTGTTTGATTTCAAAGTTTATTTTTAAGTTTCAATTTTATTTTTAGGTTTATTTTCAAGTTATAAATTTAATTTTGGAGTTAGTGGAAATAAGAAAAACGTTCATATCAATAATTATTCAATCAATATCGAAATTGATTTTTATTGGACACGTTCGTTAGGAAACGGAATATAAGGATAACTGACAGAGGGATAACACTGAATTAAATTAAAATACATAGGATAATACTAGATAAGTGGAAAATTGAGCGGTCAGTTTGACTCCCGCGGCTGGTCTTAATTAAACGGTGAGAGTGAATTAAAGTAATGAATTGAACGCCGACGATCTTTATCTCCCGCAGCCATCGCGATTCAGTTCCTCCGACTTACAGCTCGTACCTCTTGCGTCGATAGCCGTGCTTACATCGACTTCATTACAGCATTCCATTACACTTACCGTAATTAGAACGTGGGGCATCGGGGGCGCTGAACTTATTACCACTTTCGTTCGGTGCCCATTTCAATTCCATCTCGCAACTTTTACTTTGACTTACCATACAGCTGCCAGTACCATTGTCATCGTCATACATTTTCTCACGTTTTAATACAGTTGTGCGGATAGGAAGGTTGAGCATTCGTACGTTCCAGTTTTTGATTATCACCGTCGCGTCAGCCTTCTACTTTCGAGCTACATTTTTAATCCTTCCTAGTTCTCACCTCGAGCTTCTCTCTCTCTCTTTCTCTCACTCTCTCTCTCTCTCTCTCTCTCTTACACACTGTCTCACACTGTCACTCGGCGATGATCCATCTTTCCAGGACGCAGCGAGAGAATCGAGACTCTCTCTCTCTCTACCACGACCGAACGACACTCTCACTATAAATCCGCATTCGCGCATTCTCTCCCGGCAGTGACAATCGAAAAAAAAATCGTCTCTGTGTATATTCTTTTGCAGGTCGGCCAGGCCCTTGCCATGCGATGTCGTTGCAGAGCCCGAGACTTCGACATTACAGGTCGAAATACACGAAAATCAGATTAATCAGATTACGGCTTCGAGAGTTACGAATTGGAATTTTGCGGGAGAAATGAGAGAGACGCGTGACAATCGATGAGAAAAACCGAAACAGTAGTCGGCTCATTCAGAAAATTCCTCCTAACGTAACAAGCTCGCGCCCGCATTTCTACGGGGTGAATCGGAGTTCGAGGGAGAAAATTTCAGGGGTGATGGAACGCGTCGATGCAAGCAATTTTTGTAAGACAATGTATGGACAGAATGCAAGGGGTGAAAAGTCGCAGGGTAGTTTTCCATACATTGTACTAAAATTTTTGCAAAACTTTTTTAAAACAATGTATGGATAGAACGCAAGGGGTGAAAAGCTCCAGGGTAATTTTCCATACATTGTATTAAAATTTTTGTAAAACTTTTTTAAAACAACGTATGGACAGAACGCAAGGGGTGAAAAGTCACAGGGTGGTTTTCCATACATTGTATTAAAAAAAATGACTTGTATCGATCTGTTCCATCACTCCATAAATTTTCACCCTCGAATTCCGATTCACCCCGTATATATTACGATTAGCAGACGGTCGTAATATGTATGATAAAATGGCTTGCTCGCCGCGCGTCACAACGAGGCATATTGACGGCTCTCTTTATTAGTTGACCACACGTTATATACTGCTGTATCGTATTGTATTTTGAGAGACGCGGGTACGTGCGGCCGCGTGCGTTCGAATTTTTTCGTAACGTCGAACGCGCCTGCCGGCGCGACCCGTCGTACTGTTCTGTGCATCCACGCTTCTTTTTTGGAATGACGTTAATTATCGCGCTAAGTTTTCTCGCGCGATCCACGTTGAGACTCACTCTTGCAACCACACCTGCGTTCTTCTTCTATCGTCTGTCCAGTACCGGTACTCTTTCCAGCCGTACGCGCCTACGCGTTGCTGGACGTCCGACAGGATGGTCCGAACAAACTTTTACTCCGTAGTACATCTTTCAGGATAACTGAGCATTATAATACATATCGTTTAATATTACGTGTATACGCGTAACATCCCTACGGCGCAGAATACATGCGGCGCGTATAGTATTAGGTTTACCGGAGAGTTCTGTCCGTCTTTGCAATAATGCGATAAAATTAATTTCTCATACCTTGAATAAACTTTATTGAATGTTTAATATTATTATATTATTATTATATTAATAATTGCCGTCATTATTTATGACTTCTTGCCACCATAGTGGGAATTTGTATACCCCATTTTGTAGAAATGCCTTACCTTTAGAGGGCAAAAATGGAACCAGTGCTTCTCTGGTATTCTTCTTCGTTCGAGATTTTTTTGCCTCCTTTAGACTCGTTGGAACGTCGCAGAGCTAGGCGGGGAAATTCTGTCGCATCCGCCATACTCCCCAGACCTAGCATCCTCCGATAGTCACTTGTTTCTGTCCTTAGAAAATTGTCTGCAGGGCCAAGAATTCAAGAACGTACAAGATACCAAACAAGCACTGCAACAATTTTTCGTCTCTAGAGATAAGGCATTTTAAAAAAATCGAATATACAAATTGCCATCACGGTGTCAAGAAGTCATAAATAATGATGTCAATTATATTATTCAACAAAGTTTATTCAACGTATGAGAAATTTATTGTTTCGCTTTATTGCAAAGGCGGACAGAACTTTCCGATAGACCTAACATAATATAGTATAACATACTGATCCGCAAATTGTTCAGTATATCGTTGCGCGTCACAGTCGTTATATGAACACTAATATTAACATATACGTATTATAATTAGGGTAACATAGAATTGTCCATGTAATGCACACGCACACCCATGCATGCGCGTATGCCGGCCACTGCACATCTGTCGAAGTATGCTGTCCCACTTAGTGTCGTTTCTGTATGACAAGAGTCTCATCATACACCCGGCCCATCCAATATCCATGCAAATCCGACGGAACCCGACGATCAGCCCGGCAAACGGTGAGTGCAGCCAGAGGCGCGGTTCCCATCCGAAGGACGAAGAGGACGTCCGCCTGTACATAGAAAGCAGCCCACTTTCCTCTCTTCAGCTTCTCAGACCTTCACTGTCCACCCTCCCTTGACCGCCTCTCACCGAAGCTTTCCTTCTGTAACGAAACGGTAGAAGAGTCGAAGTTTCGGAACGCGGTTTCGCTTCAGACTCGAAACGGAAGGAGGTCCTTGAGAGTGGAAGGAAAGCGGAAAATGAGAAAGGAGACCTAGCGCGGTGTCAATTTTCAAGCTCTTGTTGGCATGGCCTGGTTATCACGTAAAATTATCGTTGACAGCACCTCTCTTCTTTACGCCTACTGTTCTATTGCGTATATTGGGTATCTTTTGGGTATCTTTTGGGTATCTAGCGTGTGTGAGCGTGGAGTGGAGTAGAGTGGGGGGTTGTGGATGATGAGAGTGTGGAATGAGTGGGCGCAAGTAGATGGATCGGCTCAAGCCGAGGCCGCGCCTTTCGTTTTCAGGACCATGACAGCGATCTGCTTCGTCTGTAACCTGCCGATCCTGAGTCATCAGGTCGGGCTGATATGGCAGGGTGGGAACGGCTGGGACGATCTGGTGCGGGAGCAGGTCGAGGAGTCGACGTTGAAGCAACGACTAGGTCTGACGTTTTCCATAAATCCGAGTCCGAAACAATAATATACTTATATCAATGATAAATTCTATTTTTCTGTATTTAAAAATTGATATAATATTTTGAAGATTTTATTACATTTATCATTTTAGTATTTAATTTCTGTACGATTTATCCAGAACTTTTAAGAAGAATCATAAAGATGTTCAAAAATAGTGTAATAATTATTCCATTGTAGAAGTATTGGAAAAAACATACTTATATATTTAAAGTATACGCTTATACTTTTCATATGAATTATTCGAGCCTGACAATGACATATTATTTGTGCCATCTTATGTTACTTGTCAAATGTTAAAGTTGTTCACTATCAACATATCATTAGTATATGTATCTTCCTACATTACTTATACAACCACTGCAAAATAGATAGTAACGCAGAATTTCACCAACTGCAAACTCACCGAAACAAATAGTAACGAACAGTTTGACCAATCGATGTCCCCCAATGCAAAAAATGATCTTCCAGGCACCGGAAGAAGGGACTCCGCGGCGCAAATAACATCGATCTCGCCGCCGAACGAGACTCAGGAGGAATCCTCGCCGACGAATCAGCGTCGCCGTCGGTCCAGCCTCGCACAACTGACGGACATCCTTCGGGAATGGGGTGGCGGTGGTGCGTCGGGGAAAAGTGGCCGGGGGAGCAAACTTTGCCGAAGGGAGACCCTGGCCGACATAGCCAAATCCTTGCCCTGGTCGAGACAGACGACCACCGACGCCAGTCATCTGGCCAACCTGAGGAAGAGGAGGGAGAGCTCGGTGGACAGCGGCATCAGGAGTCAGGTCTCGACCAAGTCCAGGAGGGACTCGGCCATCAGCGACTTCAAGAATGACCTTGCCAGGCTCTGGAGCAAGAAGGAACAGCAGCCGCAGCAACCGCCTGCTGTTATTTCTCCCACGCCCAGAAGAGGTAAGCTATCGACGTATTATACTAAATAGAACCAATTTTCATTTTACCTATATTTTATTGCAATTTTGTTGTTATTTTACTCTCATTCCAATTAAATTCTTATTCGCGGAAATTAATAATATATTAAATTAATAATAAAATAATTAACTTCTGTTTTGCGGAAATTTCAAACGTAACAAGGGCTTCGTAAATTTAAACTAAAGACAAATACACAGGGTTGAAACAAGACATGTTTTGATGTAAAATAGAACTAATTGTGTTCAGGTACGATTATTGTCAATTAAGCTAAGATCAAAGTGGCCTATGTGAATCATTGTAATGGGACAAGCGATTGGATCTTTGTCATTTTGCCAGGCTACTTTTATAATTACTGACTTAGTGTGTAATTTATTCAGATTGGACGAATTATGAGTGTGAATTTTGTAGGTTCTGGAGAATCGAGGAACTCAAGGCGAGGATCTGGAGAGAGTGCGAGGTCCAGAAGAGATTCCGTGATCGCAGGGCAGATACCGAGTCCTGGGGAGAGGAAGCACAATTGTCGGCATCATCGACGTCGGCAGTCGCAGCAGTCCGTTGACGGAGGTGGTGGCGTGACGCCGACCAAGTATTACAGGAATGATCAAAGGCCCAGTGCTTCCAGCACGGACAGCGCTGCCAGCAATGCTGTCAGGTACGGCAACTTAGTCAAATGAGTGTGACTGTAATCAGGAAAATACTATGATTTACGTTTTCCACGTTTTCAATTTATAATATTATAACGAGTATTTATTACAACGTAAGCGTATGCATAATACATTACATTTTGTCTATAATATTGTGTTCTTTGGCGAATTCGGTCAGTGTTATACTTATAACTAACTTCACTGATTTTTAACTCAAAAACATTGACTTTACGTAATCAAGCTAAAGATGATATAATTTAACGTATTAAAGTTGAAAAAGTTACATTACATTTTTTTGTAATACGAATTCTGATACAGAGTCTAAACACTTAAGACTTATCTACAGCATCTAAAGCTTTTCATCTTTTATGTAATACTTTATCTACGGCAAACAAATTGAAAGTGTGTACTTAAATTATATAGCAGTAAATAATAAATTACTACGTATTTCCAGTATTTTTTGGAAATTGACACTTGTACACGAGTTTATATATTGACAAAATATACATACTATATGAATACTGTACTTGCAGGGAACATCTCGAAGCGCAGAGGAATTCGATGGAAAAGCCAGACCGTTCTGGCAGCCTGGAGGCAAAGTCCCAGACAACTTCGACGTCGGACGCGAAGACGTCGACGGCGACGACGATGACGATGACGACGCTGACGATCGACGGAAAGCCAGCTAACGAAGTGAAAACGTCGTCGATCAGTGGCCTCGCGACGCCAACGGCGCCGATGCCGGCTCTCGGCGCCGAAACGAAGACCGACGGCAAGACTCTGACCTTGGAACCCTCCGTTAACCCGCCGACGATCGTCATGTCATCCGTGACCCCGCCGACGATCTCCCCCGTAGCTGGCAGCAGCCTTCCGCTTCCGGGAACCTCCACTTCCGGTAGCTCGAGTCCCGTCGGCTCGCCAAATGTCAATAACACGCCGACTCATCCTTTACTGTCCACTCGGAGGGACTCTACTACTCAGGTACACTCTTTGAATAGATTGTTATAAACTTCTATACTTGCATTCTTTACGAGAAAGTTGCTAAGTTGCGCTGATAATTGTGTAAGGAGTAAGTATAAATTCAGAATGCAAGGAACTTGATAGAATTTCTGTTACAATAATAGACTTACAATAATATTATTGCAATACCAAGGGTAATTATAATATACTAACGTGCCGTTACAATAATAGAGTTGTAACAATATTATTGTATGTCAAGAGTAATTATAATATATAAACTATATAAATTATAAAATAAAATACTAATGTATAATTTATTAAAATATTAATATATAACATTTATTTGTTTGTAATACGTTTTGATATTATCAGCACATAAATTCTTTTTCAAGTACTATTGCATTTATCAGCCGACGCGGTTAGACACATAGGAAATTGAATTTGGGGAAAAAGCAATGGAATTGAAGGACTGTTTCTCTGTTTAGTGTTACTACAAAGGAAAGGAAGTGTCGCCAAACAAGTTGTCAAGACTGACTCGTCAAGCAGCGGCCATCGACGAATCGATGCCACCCGTCGGACGTCGAGGAAGTCAGCCAACCTTGTCTCCTGACCCTGACGACGGAGGTAGAGTCACCAAACAGAACACACTAACCTTCATACACTAACATTCGTACAAACGATGTTCGCCATATCAGACTTTATCGATGGACCAATGTTCATAACGTTGAATTCCATACTTGGCTTACTTGTCGCAGGTCGAAAGGCTCGGAGAGACTCGCTCAGTCCGGATTCGGCTTCTTATCCGAGGCGCAGAGACTCGCGGAGCCACTTGAGTCCTGACAGGACCGTCGATAAGAGAGATATCAGTCCTATCAGACAGCGGAAAGGTCGACTCAGGAGGCAGTCGACATCGATCGTTGGTCGGCCACCCAGGTACATCACATCCAACTCAGCTTCTTTTCCATTCGATACCTCTTATCGATGATGATGTCCGCTTCATTCACTCGGTACCAGAATAAGTCTAGTCCGCGAAGCCGCCGAATTCATCCGATCCGATTCGGCAGACTTTCATGACTGATTCTTTCGCTCGGTTGTTCAATGATGTTCTCGATATAGATCGCCGGACAGCTCTTCATGTTCGTCGAGAGACCCCAGTCCCTGTGCCAGGGCACCAGGTGGAATGCAACACGCGCCGATCATTCGAAGACAATCGACGACCGAAGAGATTCTGATAGCGCGAGGATTTCGTCGGCAGAGCACGACGGAGGAAATGATCAGATGCCGGAACTTCCGGCGACAGAGTTCTCAGAGTGACGATACGGTTAGTTCGAGTTATCATTATGATGAGTCAGTGAGCAGTCTTGTAATTTTTTAATTTTTGCCTGTAGAAGGAAAATTATATATTTCTAGTTGAAATAATTAGTACTGCTTAATGTATATTTGATATTGGATGACGAGTTGATTTTGAGGATATGTGGATTTTTTATTTGCACAGGTGCAAAGATATCGGGGACGAAGGGACAGTTCGGCTCAAATAACGGATGGAACGTTCGCGACGATGACCGTCGAGACGTCCAGCACATTCTTTGACAGTAGTACTCAAACCGGTGAGTGAATTTCTGAATTTCTTATATTATTTTCGATTTTCTTCAATTCGTCATCGTTCGTACGCTCGAATAACAAAAATCATTTGCACAGTAGGTAATTGACAGAATTTAATAATTATAAAATAAGAATTATTCAGTGAGTTAAACCAACGTTTAATTTTTTGAACGTAAGTAGTACAGAAGTAAAATCATTGAAAAGAAAAGCAGGGTTTGTATGAAAGGGAAGGAATTTGGTGCAAGAGAACGAACTTGGCGCCGTTTTTTGCCATCCACGGAAAACAATATGGTGCTCAATCTGGCTCATGCGCGTTGCGAGATAGCAGCGTCCTTATCAACAGCGTCGCGACGCTCTCATGATAAGCTGTGGGCATTATGGTTTTTCATACCTTAAATCAGAGTAATAATCATTAATGAAAAACAATCCTTACACTTTTCTATTATCAATTTCTTATCCACTAAGATCCACCGTGGAAATGATCGATTTCATTCGACTTTTGTCCAGAAATTACAACCCAAATTTCATTCTTTCTCACAATACAACAATCACTTCGACCTACCCTAATCTCTTCCATAAACTTCAACTTATCAAATCTCTCATTCGCCGAACAATTTTGTCCAAAATTCAAACGATTCCTCCTCCAAAAGATCTTCATTCACCTCCGCACTCTCCAAACCTTCGCAGTCTCGCCCCTGTAACTCGATCCACCGAAACTTTTGTCCAAAACTCCAGCACCCCCTCCCACCCCTCTCCCACCCACTTCCACCCGAATTCCTTACCCTTCCACCATTTGTCCAGCCGCCAATTCGGCGCCGTCCACACTTCCGCGTCGGCGAGAGACGGAATGCGCAGAATCTTCTCGCCGTCCTACGCCGAGCGGCATCAGCTGCCGTCGCGACGGACGCCGGAGCTATGGATAGGCGCCGAGGGACGCCGGGTGGGACGCCAGGAGGGTGCTTGGAGCACGCGCGCTCGAAAATACGGACGCAGGCGTCGTGGCCAGCCTGGCAGAACTGGCTGAAAGTTAGTTCCGACGCTCCGACGCTGGGTAGCACGGCAGTCGATAGGCCGTAGAAGCTGGATTCGGGACGGAGAAGACGTCCGCCTCCTCGCCAGCTCGCCGTTTTGGCAAAGCGAAGGACGAGAAGGACGACAGGATCCTGCCCGAAAGGACTCGTACTGTCATCCAGCCGCCGAAAAAGGATTCGTCTGTCTGGCCGGAAGGTTCCCGAGATCGTTCTTTGCCGAGGGTGGCTGGCAGGAGTCGGTGAAGGACGAGGTGTCCTTTGGAGGTTGGACGCCGAGTCGCGAATGACAGGTCAGCTACAGGTGACGACGATTGACAGAAGGTGCGGAAGTGAATCTCGAAGGTTTCTGCTCGAAGAGTGTTCGTTCGCGCTTACGGAAAGCCACAGGTGTTGAATTCTTGCGGCTTCGGACAGAGGTTGGACGGGAGTGGACGAATGTCAGCGGAAGTGAACGGAAGTGAACGGCTGTGAGGGGGGAGAGGACGAAGGACGAGGATGTCAAGTACGTGGCAGCGTGACGAAGTGTCAGGACTGAGAGTGCGTTGATTCTTGCCGCCCGTCGCGAATCGTTGGACTGTTCGAGTGCGAGCGGAGTTGACAGGGGGAGGTTTTTCTTCGAAAAGGCGTGAAAGGGTAGTGAGGCTGCGTGCGGGACGGAAAGTAGCGGAAGTTCAAATGTGCACGCCAGGACACGGCATCCTGCCAGCCGTTAAGTCGCCAGAGCCACAGGTGACATTTGGCCGCCGTGCGATGTTGGCAGCGTTTCTGCAAAAAAGCGGCGAAACGTGCGCGCCGAGGGCTGGCTCGAATTTGATTCGTCGCGAGGTCGGACTCGATCGACTCGGATGTTAATGAAATTATCGTCTTTCGAACGTTAACGCGATTGTACGTCGATCGAGAGCGTAAAATTTCGATAAAATTCCCGGGCAAAGTACGAGTTGACAGTCGGCGAATCGTTTGGGGGACGAAAGGACGTGAACTTTTAATCGTACGCGAAAAGTGGTGCACAATGAGGGTGTGAAGGTTTTGGGGGAAAGAGTTCGGGACACGAGGGTAGAGCGGAGTGGCGTGGCTTCGATTTTTCATTAGGACACGCGAGCCACGCGTAAAGGACGAGCTGAACACGCGACAGGATGGGTGGTGCCCATTGTCAGAGTGACAGGATCGAGTGAATCATTGTGAGGATCGATTGCGGGTCGTCGCGTTCCAAGTACTCCGACAATTGAAACTAAATTCGTATTCACTCCGCATAACTATCACTTAACTACTCTAATCGAATTAATTTCCGGCATCCTCACCCGAACGATTTTCAATAAAAATTTAATAATTCAAAGTTCATCGAGTGACAAATTGTTACCGTAAAAAGACGGGTATAGTTTAGTTGAAGAATGCTTTGATCCACGCCTGCCAAACTGTAAAGGACTGCAGGCTTAGAAGATCCTTTGAAATCCTAAAGGAAGACAATTGTTATGAGCAATGAACGGTGAACAGTTTTGAACATTTCAAATGGCCTGAAAGTCGGCTATTCGGAAACAGTGAACGCCGACGGCGTGTCCTTCGAGAGGGCAGCACGTCCTGCGCCAGGACGAAACCACTTGTGGCCTCGGCTCGCATTCGGAAGCCGAAACGGGTGGCTCGCGCGTCGTGACCTTGACAGACGACTCCTGCGACGTTCGCGGTTATGTTCGCGCCCGCAGTTTCGAATCCTCCGCCGCCGAAATCCTCGACGAAGACAAGGACGAACGGCAATGATAGCGGTGAAAATTCGAAAAGCGGCGACCGAGAGGTATGAACTGCACAGACTCAAAGCTACGATCCTGCCAACCTGTTCGAGACCTGTCTCAAACGAAACTTCGAAAACAGGTTCTGTAAGTATGTACCTAACCGTTCAACCACTCAAAATCCCCTCCCTCATCCACTTACGACCGACACATACAAAATTCGCGCGAACTATCCATCGACGCCCCAGGCGTACGTAAGAAAGATACAGGATTTATTTACTATAAACCTCGCGATACAAATTGTTCGAACGACGAAACGTCGAGGAACGTGTCGCTCGTAAACGGTGACCGTAAAAAAAGGAGGAGTCGTAACGTCCATCGAGCGCTTATGAGCTTTCATAT
Organism: Anoplius nigerrimus; assembly: GCA_914767735.1. NCBI lineage: Eukaryota > Metazoa > Arthropoda > Insecta > Hymenoptera > Pompilidae > Anoplius > Anoplius nigerrimus. The sequence continues at coordinate 5,864,880 of OU612087.1, forward strand.
CGATGGAATCGTAAAGCGCAACTGGTACGTCGAATATTCGGCCGTCGCGGCCCTGCCGTCGGGAACTGCGGCGGAAAAATGAAGGGAGAGGCGTCCGCGCACTGCGGCCCTGAGGGAGAAATTTGCCGGATAAAACGCTGATACAGCCGCGACATTCCGTGTTTATCGCTGCCCGCGTAATAAACAGGCTCGCGTTAAATTTCCATCGGCGGAGAGGTTGGCTGGGGGGAGGGGGGTGGTTCGGGGTAGAGAAAGGAACAGAGAGATGAAAAGATGGCTAGTGAGAGGGAAGAGGAGCGTTCGGAGCTCGGAAGAGGGCAAGTAGATGGGAAAAAGGACGCGGAGCTCGGAAGAAGGCGAGTAGGGTGGAAAAAAGACGCGGAGGTCGGAAGAAGGCGAGTAGGTAGGAAAAAGGACGCGGAGTTCGGAAGAAGGCGAGTAGGGAGGGAAAAGGACGCGGAGCTCGGAAGAAAACGGGTAGGGAGGAAAAAAGACGCGGAGCTCGGAAGAAGGCGAGTAGGGAGGAAAAAGAACGCGGAGTTCGGAAGAAGGCGAGTAGGGACGAAAACGGACGCGGAGTTCGGAAGAAGGCGAGTAGGGAGGAAAAGGCACGCAGAGCTCGGAAGAAGGCGAGTAGAGACGAAATAGGACGTAGAGCTCAGAAGAAGGCGTGTAGAGAGGAAAGAGGACGTAGACCCCAGTAGAAGGCAAGTAGAGAGGAAAAAGGACGCGGAGTTCGGGAGAAGGCGGGTAGGTAGGAAAAAGAACGCGGAGTTCGGAAGAAGGCAAGTAGGGACGAAAAAAAACGTAGAGCTCAGAAGAAGGCGTGTAGAGAGAAAAAGGGACGTAGACCCCAGTGGAAGGCAAGTAGGGAGGAAAAGGGTCGCGGAGTTCGGAAGAAGGCGAGTAGGGTCGAAAAAAAACGTAGAGCTCGAAAGAAGGCGTGTAGAGAGGAAAAGGGACGTAGACCCCAGTAGAAGGGAAGTAGCGAGGAAAAAGGACGCGGAGTTCAGAAGAAGGCGAGTAAGGAGGAAAAAGGATGCGGAGCTGGAAAGAAGGCGAGCGGCCGAGAAAGGGAGTGGGGGGAGCTGTTGGCTTTCGTGCTAATCGCGGGAGTCGTAAAGTCTGCCTTTCAAAAATATTACGATCCGATGTCGGATACGACAGCGAGGGGTGTCCCCGGAATTATAGGTACAAAGTTAAGCCGGCTGTTAAAGCTCGTTCGGGGTGTAAAAATTTTATCGGCAAATACGCTCCTCGTCCTCTGCCTCCATTCTTATCACGGGGGGATTAGATTTTTTTTACGCATTGTTCTTAGTAACGGACTGATTAGACTTTCTAAATTATTTTTAAGCATATTCTTATGTGGACCGTTTATTTTGAAAAGGGCTGTAAAAGTGAGATTTTACATGATTTCTGATTAGTTTAGTGTAAACCTTTTACTAATTCATCTCTATTAATAATATATCTTACTTGTTTCAAATAATAGACTTACACCACTTTCAAAATGAACTCATATGTATCTCAAGAAACAGTCATTACAAAAAATTTGTTTCAAACGCTTCTTATTTAAGGCCACTTTTTGAACGTAAAATTCGTTTCACGTCGAACGTAGCCGATAAAATAATTCATCGCATCTTCCCTTGAAAAAAATTCCTAAACACATCCACGATACTTAAGGACCCTTTTTCAACGCTATCATTCCTCCGACATTATCGTCGAACTTCCGAGAGAGACTCCCTCCGAGTCAGAAATTCATCCGGCGCAATAATTTAAAAGGGAGCCCACCCGATCCGATAAGAGGGCGTCGTGCACGAAATTTCAAAAAGCGCCGAGGCACTCTGTTTTTTCCGAAACCCCCTAACGGCGCCGATCGTTAGACGAGAGACGATCCACGGCGGCACCCTCCTGTAGGACCGAAGTCGAAGGGTCAGAAGGCTGGAGGGAGGGAGGAAGTCTCGTCACGACTTCCGGCGCGAGTTTTTTTTTCGTAACGACCCATCTCTGCCGACGGGGGGCGCCAAGTTTGGAAACATTACGTAACCTCCCTCTCTTCCCTCTACCTTCCTTTTGCTTCGAACGCTTTTCTTCTACCCCCCCCCCCCCTCCTCCTGTTCGTCCTCCTCGTACCTACGAAGCTTTTCCTTCCTATCGATGCCGGAGATAACGGCCGAAACTTTCCCTCCCTTAGGCCACGATCGCCCTTCAGATCGAATGGTTCGATTACGATCATCCAAATTTGCATTTGAGTTCGTGAATGTTTTTTTTTTTTTTTTTTTGGAAAGTGCTGGACGAGCAAAGAAAAAATTTGGCTTGACGGTTTCAAGCGCGAGAAGTTTTACTTTTCCATTAATAGTTATTCGTACTCTGACGCTAGTTTTGTTCACAGTAGATAATTAATAAATGTATACATTTGCAAGTTCGTAAAAATGAGAATCGTTTATAGTGGAAAATGAATGAATTATCAACATCTTCAGTTTTATATGCCACGTCATAAATATGAACGAGGCACGTTCGATCTCATACCATTCTTCCAACAAAACTTCATAAATTCGTGGATAATATCAGCCTTGTACTATTGGCAAATTAATCGGATCAATTTCAAGAACATCCCGAACAAGCGCAAACTATCGCTGTTACCAGATCTCGATAATAGCGTAGCAAGTAAAATCATCGAAGAATCATCGATCACGCCCCCGCAACTCGAACCCTCCACTAACGGCCTGATACAAGTAGTACAAGTAGTTCGAAGTTAAACAAGCCCGACAGTGGGCTATTTAACCGTCGCCAGCCAACTAGTACCGGCCGCTAATTAATATTGGCGCCGAACGGTCTGACAGGACCCGGGGACCGGGTCGGCCTTATCGAGGTCCTTCGGCCGAAGGTCCTGGCCGCTTATCTCGGCCGTAAACGTCCTGCGGAATTACGGCTGTAACGGCGAAGGAGATTTCCGCGCTCCTAATTGCCCGTCCGTTGACAAACTGTCCCGGCAATTACGGTCTCGTTCGCGCTCTTTATTTTCCTAGGCTCCAACCTTAATTATCCACCTCGGGCCGCTCTCGATCACTGAGAGCGCCTTCCGATCCACTTTTAATCCTCCGTGGTGCCAATATGTGCTCTGCTCGAAGGAAAGTGGGAGAGAGTCGACTTTTGGTATTTTTCAATTTTTTGATTTTATATGGGATGATGAGGGGAGGTAGAGAAGATGGTTAGAGTTTTGAATATTGGTAGATTTTGTTAGGTCAGTGTGGAACGTGATGCGGTATACTGAATAGAGGTTGAATTTTTGGGTACTAACCTTAATTATCGACCTCGGGCCGCTCTCGATCACTGCGAGGTTTTTTCGATCTATTTTTAATCCTTTGAAGCGCCAATATGTGTTCTACTCGAAGGAAAGTGAGAGAGAGTCGATTTTTGGAATTTGTCAATTTTTTGATGTTACATGGGATGATGAGGGGAGGTAGAGAAGATGGTTAGAGAGAGTTTTGAATATTTTTAGATTGTTGGATCGTGGATTCTGGACCAAAGCTTGATTGGAAGAGAATCAATGTATCTGTATTGGAGGGTTAATCCATTATTTCCATTCCTCCGTTCTTGGGGGTGTCCTGCCGAGTGCGTGGATTTATCTGTTTGTCCAGTTTCTTATCTGGAGCTGAGTTCGTGAGAGAATCTTTGAAGACGACGCGAGTCGAGGACGCGAATGAGTTGATGTCGATTTTTCTGGATTGGGTCAATCGAGGGTTGTATTTATGTTGCACGACTGTTTGCTTAGGATGAGGAAATATAGTTTACTGACAATGAGTAAAGTTAGAGATATTCTTTTCGATCCAGTTTTATTACAGTTTACAGATTTATAATTTTCATCACGTAGTTAAATACAAAGAGCATAGCGTTTCTAATGTAAATAATGAAGTAGTAGCCCTTTATTAATAACTTAAACCTTCACATAATTTGAGAAATATTTTTCAAAACTACAATATTCATCAATCAGTCACGTAAATTCGTCCACCCCTTCGGTCATTATTCTTATTATTTATTAAATAGTACAATCCACATATTACGATTTATAATTTTTCTACGTATTAAACCGTTTCATCATATATTCATATAAACATCACTATCGTGCCATAAAAAAAATATTAGTATCACAATCCAACGAAATAATATCGCTGATACGTTAGAAGCATCTCGAGTCGATCAGAATTCCGTCACTCGGAAAACGCAGCCAGCGGCTTCCGCCGGATTTCCCGCACGTTCTCACCTCCCTCGCTTCCAGCGTAAGTAATTCCACACCGGCGATCCCCGATAAGGCAGTTAACGCAGGGCTCATCCATTTAAAGCGGTCATTTTTTTCCCACTCCCCCCCTACCACCAGGCCTCACTCTACGGATTAGTTCGTTGTAATTCGCCGGAAGCGCAGTGCGATAGACAAATTGTCCTTAATTCCGCGTCCCGCTAGGCCAAATGTAATTTGCCCCCACCCCCACCCCCCTCCCGCCCCTTGCGATCGGCATCGTCAGCCCTACTTCGGCCTCCGAGGATGGAAGTCCATTTCGAAATTGCATCCGTGTGTTTTCGAGCTAGCGCGGCCGAACTGCCGCCCGATAACAAGCTGAAACATTGACAGCTGTCTCTTACGAGGTGGAACTCTCTCTCACTCTTACACTCTCTCATTCTCTGACACTCTTACTCTCTAACTCTCTCACTCTCTCACTTTTATACTCTGTCACTCTCTCACTCTCTCATACTCTCACTCTCTCACTCTCTCACTCTCTCACTCTCTCACTCTCTCACTCTCTCACTCTCTCACTCTCTCACTCTCTAACTCTCTCACTCTCTAACTCTCCCATTCTCCCACTCTTTCATTCTTTCCTTCTTTCTTTCTCTCTCATTTCCGCGCATACTCTCAGTACCCACATCTATCCACCTCTCTCACTCTTATCTATCCCACGCTCCCGGATCCCTGCCCGTCTCTCGATCTATCACTTTCCCCTCGCAGGACCCAACCAGACTCCATTCGTTCGCTCTCCACGTGTCACTTCCTCGCGCCAGCACATAAACAACCCCCGCCCGAGCAGCATATCGGGGCGAATTGTCCCAAAGTCGCATTACACTCCGTCGTCATGTTTCTTTGATACTCTCCGTGCCGAACTTACCCCCGGATGAGATATCTGTTTTCCACCCCTCCCCACCCCCCCTCTCCATCCCACTCCGCCGACTGGCCCTGTTTTCCCATCCGCAGCCTTAACCGGGGCCAATTCGTTTGATCGCCGAAACTTTCGCGCTTCATCCCTCCGGGGCGAGTTCGCGGAATTATAATTCTTACCCCCCCGTCCCCCCTCTCCCCTCCCACCCTCCTTCCTCCCCACGCTGAATGCGGAGCGGCAGCTTCTTCGTCTCTCGCCCTCTTCGACCGCAAATTCTTCGGCAAAAAATTGTTGTGCAACGCCACTTCGGCGTCGAGCCACGCTTGACCCGAGAGTTCAAAGGGTTAAAGTATCCCACTCCCTCGCACTTCATCCCCAGGCTCCCGCCCGCCCCTAACCTTGTCTCGCCACCGTGTTCCTCACCTTTCGAGGCGTATTCTTTATACTTTACACTTCTTCGACTCTCGTCTCGTCTTGCGGCAAATCTTAGCCATCCGCAACTTTCTTCTATTTCTCGATCATTCTATTTGCCGCCGAGGTTGGCTCGCACGCACCTTCGCTTTCATTTCAGTCCGCCTCGCCTTTCATCTCTCCCCCCCCCCCCCCCCCCCCAACAACCCACCCGGCTCCTCTCCAAGGACAGGCCGGGGAGAAAAGCTTCTGAGACACTCGGTCACTTCGTTTTCTACGAGCACTTGCGAGCGGGTCTAGTATAATGGCCCGCTTCTTAACTCTCATTCTTCCCCGCCATTTTACTGCGCCTTTTTCTGCGCCAGTCTCCTTGTCTTCCTCTTGTATGACTTTACCGTTTCCTCTCTCTCAAAAAAAAAAAAAAAAAATTTTTCCAGATTTTAAAAGAATGCTACACATAAGTTCGACACATAAAGAGTAGGGAGAGAAAGCAATGTGGGCAATATTTTTATATTAGTACTATGGGGATTGGAAGTGGTGATAAGCGAAATTATTGAAATTATCTGTATTACTACCGATGGAAGTGCAACCTTAACTCCTTAACGTGCACGCTCGAGTTTATTCGAGCGCGCTGAACTAGCCAAACTGAGCACACTCGAGACAATTCGAGCGGCGTTGTATTCGATGCTGCTATAATTTCTCACACTCGAATATAATCGAGAATTGAGAATAACGATGTGAATGCTAAGAAAAAAAAATCGTTTTATTGACACGTATCATTTACATAGTAAATGTATAATAGATATAGCTTGATTATAGATTGTAAGCTGTGACACGTTATTATTTCAAAGAAACCGTGCGTTAAGGGGTTAAGGACAGGATCTAAATAAATATCTATCTCTCTCTCACACTCTCTCTCTCTCCAAACTTTATCTCGTTCACTCTCGATTGCCCCCTTCTCGGAACGGAGGTGGACAATGTGAGAAACAAAGAGGACGCGAGCTCGGGGTCGGGATGCGAAACGATGCCGTAGGAATTACCATGCGCTCCGAATGGAAATTCAATTGAAGGTCCTAATCGTATTATTCCCATAATCCACCCTGTTCCCACCCCGCCTCCCCCCTCCGTTCCCTCTGTACGCCCGGTGTAACGCAGCCTTAATGGGCTTTTAATCGAAAAATGTTAATCGAGCCGCGCACGCGGATACCGCCGCCATCGTTGTTATCAACGTTCGAAGTGTTGCAGAAAGAGAGGATAGCGTGCGTGTGTGAGTGTGTGAGAGAGAGAGAGAGAGAGAGAGGGGCGGGGGGGAGAGACAGAAAGAGGGTCACATATTAATTCAATTCGAAATGCCGCGGATAATGTCCCGATGTTAATTACGCGTGTCACTCCGGGGGCGGAAAATATTTTTCGTAATTTATGGATGGTCGCGTATATGAGGTTGTCCGCGATTTTCGTGGCTATTGACAGAAAATTTGGGTTCGCTCAAAAGTGTCTTGTGCCAAATATCCTTTTGCCGGAAGTGTCCGCGACTCGACGTTACGTCGGGAGTGGATTAATTCCGCTCGGTGGCTGACCGTAAAGTCGATGAGAAGTCGGAGAGACGACTGACGGCAAATTTTTCGTCATGATTCTCGCGGAGTCAGAAATGACGGAATCGGGCGAAATTGGCCAGACAATTTTCCAACCGGCAATAATTATGAAACGCCCTGCGATTTTCCACTGACGCAGGCAGGCAACTTTCGACGTGGGCAAATTGTTGTTCTGCGGATGAGATTCAGTTGTTTCTCTCTCTCTCTCTCTCTCTCTCTCTCTCTCTCTTCCTCTCGCTCTTCTTTTTTTTATTCCTGTCAGCGAATATCCCGCGGAGTGGCCGCCAATTTGAAAACAGCAGAATGTACAGCTGACGTGTAACAGCGCGTGACAAGCGTGTCTATTGTCGCCAGATGTTAACCGAACCGAATAAAAGAGGACCCGAGGCGGAGAATGAAACGGGAAGCATAGAGAGAGAGAGAGAGAGAGAGAGAGAGAGACTGAATTGAGGACGGTGCATCGTATCTGGCGAGGAAAAATTCATTGTGATTTACGGGGATGTTTACGGCGTCCGCGATACAGCTCTCTCGCTTAAACGGTCCTCCATCGATTTATATCCTGGCGAAGGAGTGCGCGGCACAGTAATATCGCTCGTAAGTGAAAATAGTCAGCTTATGGCCAGGCGTAAAAGTATGCTGGCCGTCTCGCGAAATGCGGAGTTATGAAGCATGCTGGCGAATAAAGATGCGTGCACGAAATTCACTTGTTCCGAAATTATTTTGAATGTCATTCGATTTAACGTCCGCAAAGATATCGTTTTGCCCTTAATCGTTTTCGACTAATTTATATGTCGTGCAAGTATAGCCAATCGAATTCAGTTCGAGCCGTGTCGTCATGATATTTATTTGTTGTTAATTATTTTTTAGTAAGATGAACAATGATTTTTTACTCAATTCTATTATGCTTGCCGGCGATTACAAAATTGAACAAAATGAAAGTAATATAAAAATGTTCAGTTGCTTTAGTATAGTAAAAATATAGAACAAAATAAAGGAATATTTTAAGTTTTCCACATTTTCTACTTTAACTGCATTTATATTAAGAACTATGCCCGATATTCAAGGAGTAAAATTGGGATGCGCTACTGCTGCAACTTTTTCTTTAACCTTCCGATATCTTCCTTCGCTGCTGTTAGCCGCGAGTTAGCATAAGCGTAAGTAGAAGACTTCCGTTACAGTTCGATCTGAAAAAAATTTAGTTTCGAACTTGGGGCGCTTTCCAGCTCTTAAAAGTTCATCCTCGCCGGAAAATAAGGGTGTTTGAAGTCAATTACGTATCTTTACGTATCCCTCCCTCTTGCAGTCCCTTTCTACACGTACGTGATATACACATATATAGGGAGTCAGTATTCTTCTGCGGCCAACCACTTCCTTCCACATTCACTTCCCTCTATCCTTCATGTAATCTCGTTGAAAGTTTTTCACGCGAACGAGGACGACTCTCTTCTCGATGCCGGCGAATCGTAAAGGAGACAAGAGGGTGCCGACGAATGGGAAACAGAAAGTGGTGAGATAGGGGGAACGATAGTCGTCAAGGGGCAAATCGAAGGAAGGAAGCCGTTCGATATGCCATTCGTATTGTTGCGCAGAGTCATTTTTATTATGCAGTCGCTGTAATGGTAGAAGAATACCGATTGTGGAGTTACTGCTACCTTCAACCGAGATAGATTTTAATGCTCTTTGCAACTGCATTGATTTTTTTTTGCCCTTTCCTTTAAGGGACAGAAATGAAAATTGTACTTACAATGATTACGATTGAAAGTGGAATAGTAAACTCATTTTTAATACTACCCAAGGAATATTTTTAATTCAGCGTAATATACATGCATCCGAAAAATATTATGTTATATTTTTGCTCCGCAACTTTGGCGCGTCCTCAAATAAGAGGTTTCAATAATTCTTGAATTTCACCCTGAACAATCTTAATACTTGCCAGAGGACGAAGTCAGAAACGCAAACGGGGACCGAATTATGAATCTCCCAATACACATACATCCGAAAAATATTATTTTATAATAATGTTATATTTTTGCTCCGCAACTTTGGCGCGTCGTCAAATAAGAGGCTTGAATAAATCTTGAATTTCACCCTGAACAATCTTAATACTTGCCAGAGGACGAAGTAAGAAACGCAAACGGGGACTGAATTATGAATCTCCCAATACACATACATCCGAAAAATATTATTTTATAATAATGTTATATTTTTGCTCCGCAACTTTGGCGCGTCCTCCAATAAGAGGCTTGAATAAATCCTGAATTTCACCCTGAACAATCTTAATACCTGCCAGAGGTCGAAGTAAGAAACGTAAACGGAGATCGAATTTTGAATCTCCCAATACACATACATCCGAAAAATATTATGTTTTATTAATGTTATATTTTTGCTCCGCAACTTTGGCGCGTCGTCAAATAAGGGGCTTGAATAATTCTCGAATTTCACCCTGAACAATCTTAATACTTGCCAGAGGACGAAGTAAGAAACGCAAACGGGGACTGAATTATGAATCTCCCAATACACATACATCCAAAAAATATTATTTTATAATAATGTTATATTTTTGCTCCGCAACTTTGGCGCGTCCTCAAATAAGAGGCTTGAATAAATCTTGAATTTCACCCTGAACAATCTTAATACTTGCCAGAGGACGAAGTAAAAAACGTAAACGGAGATCGAATTATGAATCTCCCAATACACATACATCCGAAAAATATTATGTTTTATTAATGTTATATTTTTGCTCCGTAACTTTGGCGCGTCCTCCAATAAGAGGCTTGAATAAATCTTGAATTTCACCCAGAACAATCTTAATACTTGCCAGAGGACGAAGTAAGAAACGCAAACGGGGACCGAATTATGAATCTCCCAATACACATATATCCGAAAAATATTATGTTACATTAATGTTATATTTTTGCTCCGCAACTTTGGCGCGTCCTCAAATAAGAGGCTTGAATAAATCTTGAATTTCACCCAGAACAATCTTAATACTTGCCAGAAGTCGAAGTAAGAAACGCAAACGGAGATCGAGTTATGAATCTCCCAATACACATATATCCGAAAAATATTATGTTATATTAATGTTATACTTTTGCTCCGCAACTTTGGCGCGTCCTCAAATAAGAGGCTTGAATAAATCTTGAATTTCACCCCGAACAATCTTAATACTTGCCAGAGGTCGAAGTAAGAAACGTAAACGGAGATCAAATTCTGAATCTCCCAATACACATATATCCGAAAAATATTATGTTATATTAATGTTATACTTTTGCTCCGCAACTTTGGCGCGTCCTCAAATAAGAGGCTTGAATAAATCTTGAATTTCACCCAGAACAATCTTAATACTTGCCAGAGGTCGAAGTAAGAAACGCAAACGGGGACCGAATTATGAATCTCCCAATACACATATATCCGAAAAATATTATGTTATATTAATGTTATATTTTTGCTCCGTAACTTTGGCGCGTCCTCAAATAAGAGGCTTGAATAAATCTTGAATTTCACCCTGAACAATCTTAATACTTGCCAGAGGACGAAGTAAGAAACGCAAACGGGGACCGAATTATGAATCTCCCAATACCTTCCGTGCTCAGGCCAGCCATTACATGAAAAAATTGAACGGAAAAGAGCGTTAGTTCCACTCGCTGATTTCGACCCATTGTCCTGAAAGTTATTAGTTGACGAACGGGTCCGGCCGGGTAACGGGAGAAGGTTATAGTCGGCAAACTAGAAGGAATATGAAAATGAGGGGGTGAGAAAGAGTGTGATTAACGAAGGTAGAACGAGCAAACGGAAGGTAGAGTCGACCGGAGTCACTTTGCGTAACACGATAGCAACGGATGTCCACCGCCCATTTTCTCTCTCTCTCCCTCACACACACACACACTCTGACACAGACACACTATCCCAGTGCCCGCTCTAAAGAGTCCCAGATTCCCGGAGAATCTGGAGCGGAGAATTAATTCGTGACGCGCCAGCGTCGATTCCGCTAACGAATTTTGCGCGAATTATCGGCTCTTAATTAAAACTGCCTAACAAAGGAATCGTTCCGCGGCCGAATTTCAGGGACGGGGGGGCCAACTATCGCCAAGTTCAGGCGTTAGAGTCCCGATTCGCGTGGACGGGAAACTTCCCTCTGGCGCCGGTCAAACGTGTCTCGACTCCGCATCGAATTGCATCGAATTGCATCCTGATCGTCATGTGAACTTAATCTTTCGCGAACTTTGAATGCCGTAAAATCAAGTCGTCGCTTGATCAAACCGAAACGTAATCTTCTACTCGACTAGGTTCACACTGCTCTTTAATTTAACGCTTCTCTCGCGTGTCGAAAAATCAAACAAAAATTGTGATTTTTGCAAAAATTTACATTCCACTACAATTACAGTTTAAACACCAAGGTTAACTGTATTCTACGCATAACGGATACGTTTGTCGTGACACAAAATTTCAACACAATTTCTTCACGACGGATATGGACCGTTTATTTTGAAAGTAGTGTAAGTCCATTTAAACAGAAAATTAAATAACAAATAAACCGTTTAAACCACGTTAACCATAAATTACATAATACCTCATCTTTTCTAAAATCCGAACTTACACCACTTTCACAATAAACCGTCCATATAATCGTCAGACACAGCATTCCGCTTAAGCGAGTAAAAATCTCGAATCGCCAATATTCGGAGCTCGGTTACTCCCGACAATAATCGTTATGGGGTCCGAGTCGTACACAGTCCGCAAATGGAATAGCCTTCGACAGGGTGGCGCGTTCCCTCCGAGGAACAGGTGAGATGAGGATCCTGGCGGTCCGATCGTTCGTCGCCTATTTGAGCGATGCGCCTCGCTGGCGTCCATCGCGAATGCAGAAATGTAATTACGTTCACGTTCCGACGGCCGTGTGCACGCGAGCATTCGTGCATAGATCGCATTCGCCGGGATCTCCGCCCTCTTGCTCTCTCGGCCGAACCTATCCACCCCCTTCTCACCGCCTCACCTCCTCACCCCGATCTCACCCCTCTACCTTCAACCCTCCTGCCTTCCGCCTCGCTTCGACACACGACTGTCCAATTTCCAGTTTTACGAATGCCCCTTTCGCGCTTTACGTCCTTTGTGACGCCGCAGAGGATGCTTTTTGTAACCGTTAACACGTTTTGACGCTGAACACGTGTATTTTCGTACTCTCGCATTGTGCGGAGCGGCGAGCTATAAGGCAGCGCTGTCATTCGTGTCTTAGTATTGTTGTGCTTGGATCACGTTGTTAAGTGACTTGTGCCTCGGCAGGTATCGTATATGGACCGTTTATTTTGGAATCGGTGTAAGTTCATTTAAAGAAAAAAAATTAAATATCACACAAGTAAACCGTTTACGTCATGTTAATCACGGATTAAATGATATCTCATTTTTTTTTAAATATGGTGTAAGTCCATTTAAAGTCCACCGGTAGGTATCGTATATGGACTGTTTATTTTGGAAGCGGCGTAAGTTCGTTTAAAGAAAATAAATTAAATATCACACAAGTAAACCGTTTACGTCATGTTAATCACAGATTAAATGATATCTCATTTTTGTTTAAATATGGTGTGTCCATTTTAAAGAAAAAATTAAATATCACATAAATAAACCGTTTATACCATGTTAATCATAAATTATATATTTCATTTTTTTTTAAGTATGGACTTACACCACTTTTAAAATAAACGGTCCATATATTGCTGTATGGAATATTTAGATTCTGCGAGGGGATGGAATGGGTTGTATTTGTGCGAAGGTGGGGGGATGAACGTTGTGGTGTGTACGGAATTCTTCTATTTTTGACGCGTATGCTAGAGGCGAATGACATTGCGGAATGCGTATTAAGGTTGGCGCGTAATTATAGTCTAATTAGCGATAGTGGGTGGGATCGGTTGAGTTTGTGAGTTTGCGTCGAAGTGCGAATTGTTCGGAAACTTTTTAAATATTTGGGCAATTGTTTGAAAGTTGATCGAATCTTTTTACTATTTACGTAGGAATACTTGGATGATCGGTATACTATTTGCAGTAGAGGAAACGAAAGGCTTTTGCTGTTCGTTTCAAACTATTCCACTTAGAAGGTTCACCTACTCTTTGAATTAATAATGTGACGATTCTACCACCTACCGTCGGTTTCAAATGAAAATCTGTAATATGTACATTATATTTCATACTCTTTATTATACACATATATGACGTTTTCTTAATATTCGCGTGATATGAATAAAAAGGTTACACTAAATTAATAACAAATTATGTGATATCTCACTTTTTTAAACGATTTTAAATCTCTTTCAAAATAAAAGGCCTTCATAATTACTACATCGTTAGGATTATAATCCAGAGCATATTTATCACTTTCAACGTCTCGAATGAGCAGAATACCTAATACATCCGGCAGCTGGCGGCAGCTGCGTCTTAAAAGTCGCTCCGGCGCGACACGGTCAGTCTCTAAAAAAAGGAAGCGGGAAAGTATTTAGGCCAGCGATGATCGTTCATATTTGCATATCGCCCCGCCGCGCATTAATTTAGGCTACTCAATAATTACACCTCCGCGTCGCAGGTAAGCCGACACCCGAGGCGGCCATTATAACCGTGTTAACACGCAATTATTCAAACTACCCCCTCCTCCCCCTCTCCTACGCCGAGCAGTCCCGAGACTTCGATTTAATCTCCCTAAAAACGCCATCAAATTAATTACAACATCCATAATCAATTAGCGCCAAGAATAGTCGGCGCACGAAAAAGTTGCATACTTATCTCATTGTTCCCGTGAACTTTGTCGTTCCATGTCGCGGCCAATTTCCGTGAAAGGAAAGTCGAAGAAGTCGATTTCGATGATGTAGAGGCGAATTATTCCAGAGCTTTCTTAGCGTCCGTCCGTGCGAGGGAGAAAAGAGTCGAGTTGACAGATGGAAAGAGATCGTATTATTCATAATTCTGCGTTAAAGCTAAAATATGGTGTAATTGATAGTCCATAAATGATATGACATTGAGAGCTATGTGTGTGAAGACCAGAAAAACTGTCTGTTATTTAGACTTACAAAGCAATAAGCAATTAATTTCATATCAGAAATCACGTTAACGATTTGATCAGCTTCACTTCTTAGTTACTTATTATTAGTTTATTATTGTCTACGTTTTCATCACGTTCAGTGTCTTATTTTTAGTAAAGGTGTAAGTTACGGTATTTTAAAAATAAATTAGTCAAATGTAGGTAAGAGAAGAAATAGTACGCCTGCATCGGGAACACGTGGCGAATGTTGGGGGGTGGATGGCGGCCTGAGGGGATGGAAGGGGTTGGGCAGGAGGGTTGAAACGCCGACAAAGGTGGGCCAGCATCGTGCCATTGCGTGCATAGTCGCCATTACTGTTTTTTCATTACGCGAGGAAAAGAGTGACGGCGCCTTCTTGGCGTCCCTTCCTATTCAATTCCTTGCACTCTTCATCGGGAGAGAATAGCAGAAACGCATATACACACAATATAGTAATTTAAGCGGGATCATTTTAAAAAGAATTATTTCGAAATTTGGTCGGCGAACTCGCCAGTTTATAGTTTCATCCATTTTTTCATAGGAAAAATCGATATAATAATACTATACAAATTGATTAGATATAATAACAATAAAATTTTGAGTTACAATACGAAATATAAGTTTTCGGGTTGGAGACATATATTATATGGCAATGGAATATACATATTCCATATTGGCAAATTTATAATAAATATCAACTTTTAATATTTTTCGTAGGAACAGTCGACAAAATGCAATCACGTTTCCACTTTTAAAATATCCTAATAATAATAAATCGATCTGAACATAAAATCCTAAATAAAATCTACGTACCCAAATGGAACGACGTTTGCATTCTTCAAACCGTAAAATCCGACTCAGTTTTCGCGACGATGCAAATTTCTACGCCTCACGTCCAAATACTCGTGCTTTCCTTGCGAATCCCAAAAAATGAGTAGCGATATCTTCCCGAGATCTAGAACGCGAAAGGTTAGCGTGCTATGACGAGTGAACATTCTTGCACGACGGCGTATGCGATTTACGGTCGTCTTTTATGTACCTGCATGAATAATAAATTGGCCGTGCGCCGCGCGGCAACCATAATCCGCCATCAACATTCTGCGTTTCGGTTATCGTCCGCTGAATTTTAGGTCGAAGGTTCGTCAACGTTCTATTTCAGTTTCGCAGGGATCGTAAGCTCTCTTCTGTAAGGAATGTATGCCAAAAAACAGTCCATGTCTGTACAGCACAAAGTACATTCTAAGTAAACAATGTTTGCCAACATAAGTCGAAAGGACAATCTGTTGTGAGATATAAATATTTTTTTTACTGTTTTGACAGGCTCATTGGCTTGTATCATCGTGTACGTAATGTACTACAGTGTTTATCAAACGATTGTTTTTCCAACGTTTCATTGGAATGTGTTGTCGAAGACAAGAGACAGCAATACATATTTCATTGGGATTCGATACAACGCTTAAAATGTCAATGTATTACTCCAATGAAGGAATAGTAAACATTGATTTTACGTTCATGGTAATACAACCGATTTAAATGCGCATCTTTACATGAAGGTTTTCTAATCGAATGCTTCTTTCTCGCTATTTCAAAATTTCTACCAACGTCTTCATTTCAGTCACCATCGAAACACTGTTGAACCGAAAAATGACTAGTCAGTCGTAAGACTCTTCTATTTATTATAGGATATTTTGTGTACCGTATAGATATTGCATTTTTCCATTAACAATATGCACACTGCACAAATTTCCAGCGTCGTCGAAACAGCAAACGGCAGCATCCGAGTAAGCAAACTTTTACCTGCCGCGCATATTTTACGCAATTATGAGCACTTAACGCGCGACGCAATTTATTCAGGCGAATTCAAAAGCCATGATTGCGGAACTTTACGATTAATCCGCGCCGTTCATGAATGATTCCCGATGCTGCCTGCCCGAAAGTTTGTTACTGTCCCTTCACGCGAGCGGCCCTCCGCGAAGTACGCCGCGGTCAGCTGAATATTACAATCTCTGTAATCCACGCCATAATAAATACACTTCATGACTGTAAGTATCCGAACAGCTTCAGGCGACGTTCGCTTTCCTTTAAAAAATTTGTTCCTATACATGGCTTCGAACGAACAGTCCAACAAATTCTACTACCAGAAAGCACGTGTTTATTCCGAAATAAATTAATAATTTTTTATTTCTTTACAGTATTAGGTTGGCAAGAAAGTAATTTCGGTATTGTTATGTGAAACACAAGTCATATCTTTATGCAAACAGTAAACTTTAATAAACTACGAATTTTATATTTGGTTCTTTAACTTAAATGTGAGCAATGTCAGATGCTGTAAGGAAAATATTTTAACACTGACAGACATTGTTAAAATTATTTACGGCGCCATCCATGTTTGAAAACCGAAAATACTTTCATGTCAATCCAATAAGTGTAATGTATCTGTGGCTTGGAAAACAGTATAGGCCGAATGTAAAGAAAAAGATATATTTATTTTTCAATTTTATTGTAGGAAACTCAATGACAGTAAGCTTACACTGAACTTTCTAGCTGTCAATACTGTCGAACATCTATCAATTCCTCATTTCATTACGCCAGCTCGAAATTCATTCAGGTCCGATTTCTTTTCCTCCTACGCAGTCGCCTCCACGTTCCACCCCTACTGCGTCGCATCCCCTAGAATTTACTCGCTCTCAGGCAAGATGGCCCATAATTACGTCCCTTCCCACGAACGAGGTCCCGATCTTATCCCGGAATCATAAAAAGCGGGGAAAAAGTAGGCATTCGGGTCGCCTCGGTCGAAAAAAGGGGCTCGGCGAACGATCATCCCCCGACTCTCACCCCCTTCCCCTCCCCCCTCTCCCACGGTTCGAGAGTCAGGCGTGCCTGAGCGTAGACGTGCAAAATAACGATGCGTGCATGCACGCGTACAATTACACGGGCCGGCAGGAAGGAGTCCTGGCACCCTGACCGATCCGGGCGAGGCCGACTCTCATTCTGATATCAAAATTCCTCGCCTGGCACGCGCTGGAATTCTTTATGGGTCCCTCGATACCGAAGAACGACTGACGGTGGGGGTGGGAAAAAGGAGTGAATCGGTAGACGAGGGAAGTCCGACTGGCATGGTCGAGTAAGACGTTCGAAAGTGTCCTTGGACCGATTAAAATCCCGAATGAACAATCCGATGGCTTATGAGGAAAGAAATACTTTTGGAAAGTTTCAACTTTGTATACTTGGTATATACGTAAATTTAAAAGTACGCCTCTGCAGGAAATATATAATGTTGGAAACTTCTAATGAGGACACCGGAAAGTGTTGAAAAATGTAGAGCATTAAGATAAATAAACAATATATTAAGATCTTCAACCAAAAGAAATACTTTTGTGAAGTTTCAACTTTGTATACTTCGTATACACGTAAATTTAATGTACGCCGTTGCAAGAAATATATAATGTTGGAAACTTCTAATGAGGACACCGGAAAGTGTTGAAAAATGTAAAGCATTAAGATAAATAAACAATATATTAAGATCTTCAACCAAAAGAAATACCTTTGTGAAGTTTCAACTTTGTATACTTCGTATACACGTAAATTTGAAGTACGCCGCTGCAAGAAATATATAATGTTGGAAACTTCTAATGAGGACACCGGAAAGTGTTGAAAAATTTAGAGCATTCAGATAAATACACAATATATTAAGATCTTCAACCAAAAGAAATACCTTTGTGAAGTTTCAACTTTGTATACTTCGTATACACGTAAATTTAAAGTACGCCGCTGCAAGAAATATATAATGTTGGAAATTTCTAATGAGGACACCGGAAAGTGTTGAAGCGTGTAGAGCATTAAGATAAATAAACAACATATTAAGATCTTCTACCAAAAGAAATCTCAGATTTTTTTCAGACTTTTAGAAAAACCAATCAGAAAAACATTGATTTTATACTGAAAGAGTTGCGGATGACGAATTTCGCTTTTTCCTGAGATGAGTGGTTACTAATAACCTCTCTCTGATATTTTTCAATTTTTTCGCTGCGGTGCAACAGTTAAAAATTAAAAGCTCTTTTCTGTAGTCAGTTTTTGCATGTCACAGTCTATCGGCTGAATAATAATTAATATTTGTTATTTCGAATTTAATGAAGTGATGGAAATCGGTTATTCCATATCAAATTGATGAAAACAAGTAAACGTGTACAAGAATAATGTACAGGCAGTAGAGTTAACACAGCGGTATTTACTAATTCTGCGTAAAATTTAATACAGTGACGAGTAAAATTCAGAAATTGTATGCTGTTCGAGTAAATCAAAGAGACGTGTATAAAAATTTTGCACGGTCAGTGCAGAGAAAGAAATGAGAATGGAAGAGTGGTCGTATAATAATTGTCCGTCGGACAGAAAATTTAATAATGGCGAAAAATCAGCAATTTAATAATGACATATGAAACAAAAAGTTGAACGAAACAATACCACCCGTGACGCTCACGAATAAGGTGCAATTATAATGATGCAGAATTTACACATAATTTAAACTCGCCGTTTAAAATTAAACATGAACCGTACCATTTGATTGTCTCTACAGGTCGGTCAAAAATGAAGAAAACCAGAGTCAAAAATACTTTATTAAAATAAAGTAAAACAGTCTTTATAATACATTAAACAATATATAATATAATATAATAAATAGTAAGCATTAATATTATAATAAACAAATAAATAGTATAAGAAAGCATGCAAAGCATTCATTTGCTGAGTTGTAACATTGCATACTAATTAATGTTTTATTTTGTTATAAATACTTTGTACGCTTTATTATACTATTTATCTGTTTATTATAATATTTATACTCACTGTTTATTAAAGTATATTATAAAGTAAATCATTAATCAAAACACAATTTAACAACCCCACAAAAAAATGTTTTGCTTTATTATAAACACATTGCATGCTTTATGATACTATTTATTTGTTTACCATAATAATTATACTTACAATTTATTATAATAAAGTAAAATATCAATTAATACACAATTTAACAACTCCACAAATGAAACCATATCATCTGTCTTTCCGCAAGTGGATCGAGTCAGTAACAGAGCCCGACTTGTACGAAACGCGAAGAATACAATAATTGCGCGCGATCAATAATGAGAGAGAGAGAGAGAGAGCCCGAATCCGCGGCGGCTCCCCGGACTCGAACAGAAGCGATTTAGCAGAAATTCAATCGGAACGAACCAATCTGCGGTGGCGAACCGCGCACAAACGAGAGAATCAGCGCGTCGGAAATGGCCGATAGACGCTCGGCGTCGTGCACCGCGCATCGAAAAAGGTAAGAAGCCCCGATTCAAGGCGCACCCTTCGACCCGCTTCCGAGGCGTGCTCGAAGGGGGTCGTCAAAGGATCATTACCCGCGAAGGGTGGAAAGAGTCGGCTTCGAGGGGCGGTAGCGGTGCAAAAAAACTGCGAAGAGCTGGAAAAAATTTGGCGAAGAAGCGCGAAGCGTGCAAAACCGGAAGTGGACCGAGGAAGGGCAGAGGGAGTGAAGGGCTCTGAGGGTGGTTCGGAGTTAGGTGAATCGTTTTACGCGGAAGGTGATCCGGTGTGACTGATAAGAGCGATCAGAACGATGACGATGACGAAGACGAATGTTCTGCCGGTCGCGCGGAACGTACACCCCTAATGCTCTGTTTATTGTTTCAAGAACCGTCGCCGTTGTACGACAACAACCACTACCACGAGGAGTGCCTAAGATGTAACAGCTGCGGCCTCAATCTCACGGGACCCAATCAGAAGCGGGCGAGACGGTGAGTGCAGCCCGTATTTTTCCACAAAGTTGAGGGGGGGGGGGAGGGGGGGGGGGATGATGGAAATTTGTCGCGAGCTACACGCCTTCTTCCTTCGTTTTTTTTTTTTGGCGCTGGTGGGAATAAATATTTTCGCCCCTGCTGTTGGGCGAAACTTCGCTTCTTGGGATTGATTGATCCTCTGTCGGCGAAATGGCGGATTGGGGGATGTAATCGAAAATAGGGAAAAATAATTATATTGCTTCGGGTATAGCTGTTGAATGTTTCTGTTCATTCGAGGTGTGAAATCGTATTAATAGCGGAATTAATAGCACGCTGTTTGGAGATTGGATTAGAATTCGCGGTTGAAAGTGATTTTACATATTGTAATGCAACGTATTATGAGTATATTTGGAATTGAGATTTATGAGATGTATAGTTAAGTCGTTTCCATAAATCAGATATATGTCAGGTGCGCAAGAAAGTAATTTTGGTCTTGTACTCTGAAACAGAACTCATATTTCTATGCAAAGAAGAAACTTTAATAAACAATGTACTTTTAATTTTTATCCGTAATTAAAATTTATCTGATATCAACTGCAAATAGGAAAATATTTTAACACTAACAGAAGTTCTTACCCAAAGTTACAAATCTATCCATGTTTAAAACCCGAAAATACTTTCCTGCCAACCTAACATCTACAAATTTTACTGCGGTACAACAAAAACGTCCTATTGTATGTATCTATACATGTGCGCACTTAGCAATTAAAAGACAACACTGTCCCGAAGCACCCATAAAAGTAAACTTTACGGAAGTAACGAAACTATCGAAAACTGAAATAAGACTGAATTAATCATTGTCCAGGTTCAAGAACCAGATACTTTGCGATCTGCACTTTGCCGACGTGGCGCTGATGGAGTGCTCGGACTTCATGCAGCAGTTGCGCAGCTTCAAGCCACAAAGTTTAGGCTGCGCAGTTGCCAGACGAAAGTCATCGACGACCCTGATCTTCCCGCTGCCACCCCAGGCTTGCTCCGGTAAGTTTTCTACCACTCTTTCCACCCCCTTTCTCCGAATCTCACCCCTACATTCCTCCCAACATTCCTCCACAAACACTCAATTCTTCAAGCGAGGATAGCTTGTACGGCGTACCTGGCCGTCTCTAAGTGATGTACGGAATAATAGGCGTCCGCGGCGAAGTAAAGGTTCAATAGAACAGGTTAATATTTCACTGTCAATTAGATGCTTAACCTTTCGCGGCCCGGACGACATTCGTTCCGGTTACTTTTAGTCAATCCTGGCCGTCGGACGTAGTCGCTTGCTATTTTCGCCCACGCCCGCCGACGTCCGCAGCCTGCTCGTGAAAAAAGGAAAGGTCAGATAATTATCTACAATTAACTTTCCAATCTGCGCCGCAGGCCGAGAATTGCGTTTTATCTCGAGAGCGTGTCTTCGCACCGCCCACGAGCCCGACACGCTTTGCCGGGGATCCCTCTTATGCCTTATAATTCCTTCTAATTCCCGCCGAGAACCCTTCGTAATCGCCTCGCATAAATAATTCTTATTAAAGGCGGTAAACTGTCGCCGTTCGTCGAGGCGAGCCAATGGGAATTCTTCGTTCTGCCGATTAAATGCTATGATGGGTTGGGAAAGTTGGCTAAGACGAAAGAATTGCGATATATGTAAATTGTTTAAAATAATTTACGAATAATTAAACGAAACACATTGTAATTACATTTATGTTAAATTAAATTTAACTTAAATAATTAAACAAACATTTTTAATAATTTGGAAATAATTGTAAGTGATTGGAAGTATTGAATAATTCTGTTTTTCTATGGAGGTATAATTATATATTTTTTCTTATAAGAAATTAAAAGACAAAGTACAGTTTTCCTTTGTGCGATATATAATTGGCTGTATTTGTAACTTAGATCGTTCTGATATAAACGGTTTTATTCTTATTTTTTGGTTTACTGTATCATATCACTGTTTTTGAAAAGTGTCTTTAATTTCCATGGCTGCACAATTCTAAGAAATATCAAAGCAATGTTCTATGCAAAACTTAAATAGAAATGAGCATCGGCTTAAAGAGTCCTGGGATAAAGACATTCGCCTTCTGTTTTCTTGGCAAATAATTACCCGACTTGACATCGTCAATACTTGGCTTTCAACGTTGTACACCTTCTGCACAATCGCTAACAGACCATTTGAATTCCCACCACTACACAATTCCCCTAAGAAACAAAGCACTGCCCTGCCGTTCCTGAACTTAATACGAAACAAGAATAAAGAAAGAGCTTTGGCTAAAAAGCTGTTCAACGAATTTATCTGCCTTGAGAACCTTTTCCCTGGCAAATAAGCACAAAACAACGACGTGTTCACCTTTGAGCTTTCTACACCCGTTATAATTACCTTTTCAGACCTTTAAATAATCAATTAACATCCTTAACGCCCATTTGTACACAATTCCGCTAACTACCGAAGAACAACCTTACCTTCCCAAAACCTAAAAAAAACAAGTGGAACGAAACAGTACTGATACAGCACTTTTGATAAATAATTAACTAGCATCCTTAGTACCAACCCTCCACAATTCCATCAACTACCAAAGCACAGACTTATCTCCCAAAAATAAACCAGCAAAACGGAAAAGCATTAACTGTACAAGCCAACAACAAATTAATTTGCCTAAAAAATCCTCTTAAGCAAATAAACACAAAACAATTGACACCTTTCTGCATTCATTACAATTTTATCTCCAAACCTCCTTTAAATAATCACCTACCATCCTTAAAACCCACCCCCAAACAATTCAGCTAACTACCGAAAAAACATCCTTACCCCCTCCTCTAAGTCTAAAAAGAAAGAACCCAAAGAAAAGAAGCACTGATACAGCACTTCTGCCAAATAATTAACCGACATCCTTACCAACCCCTCAACAATGCCACCAACTACCAAAACGCAGCCTCATCTTCGCAAAGTCCGAAAATAAACAAGCAAACAGAAAAACATTGACAGAAAAAGCCAATAAGCAAATTAATTCTGCATTCATTATAATTCCCTCTTCAGACCTCCTTTAAATAATCATCTAACATCCTTAATAACCACCCCTTAAATAACTCCTCCAACTACCGAAAAAACATCCTCCCCCAAGCGTAAAAAGAAAGAACCCAAAGAAAAGAAGCACTGATACAGCACTTCTGCCAAATAATTAACCGACATCCTTACCAACCCCTCAACAATGCCACCAACTAAGGAAACACAGCCTCATCGTCGCAAAGTCCAAAAATAAACAAGCAAACAGAAAAAGCCAAAAAACAAATGAATTCTGCATTCATTATAATTCCCTCTTCAGACCTCCTTTAAATAATCATCTAACATCCTTAATACCCACCCCTTAAACAACTCCGCTAAGTACCGAAAAAACATCCTCCCCCAAGCGTAAAAAGAAAGAACCCAAAGAAAAGAAGCACTGATACAGCACTTCTGCCAAATAATTAACCGACATCCTTACCAACCCCTCGACAATGCCGCCAACTACCGAAACACAGAGCTCTATCTTCCTTAAGCGAAAAAAGAAAGAAGCCAGCGGAAGGGGGATAGATTGGTGCAAAAAACCACCCGAACAAAGACGTCCGCCCCGAGAGGATCTTTTTCCTGGCTTGACACGCGATTTCAAAGGGTTAACGCGCCCTCTCTAAGCCGGGATTCGCCTTCCGGCGGCTTCCGGCGCGATCAAGAGGCCGGGGGATAGAAAAAGCGAGCGGAAAGTGGGCGAGGAAGCTGCGAGGGGTGGGCGAGGGGATGTGGGGGGTGCGGGGTGGGATGGTAAGGGAAGAAGTCTGGGAGGAAGCTGAAGGTAACGCTTGCAGGACGAGCGCAAACTGAAACGCGTGCAAAACTGAACAGGAAAGCCACAGGTGGTTCCAACTGGGATCGTCTTGAGCCACGCGCCATTACACAAAACGTATCTCCTGCTATGCTCCGAAGGCGAGAAAGAGACGGAAGCCACTTATGTTTGGAGTTTGTGTGAAATCGGGGCGAATCGTGAGTTGGAAATTAAGACTGATATAGCTGTGATTTCTATTCATATTTTTATTCAATTCGTTGGAATGGTACAAGTTTGAACTTTTAAGGTGGTGAAGAATTAATTATTTATGTATATGAATGAACGCTAAAAATATTTAGAGCATTTTTATTTTTTAGAGAAAAGTTTGTGTTAGTCAGAGTGGAGTCTTTTTTGATTGTTGTATTAAAGCTGAGGGATTGAGAATTTTTGAAGGATTTCTTTTGAACATGTTCGAAGCTGAAGGTACATTTTTTCCCCTGTTTTTACCGAACGTTCGGAATATTATACTGACTTTCTGGGAAAAAGATAGGTACGAATAGAGAATTTTTATGTACGTGGATTTAGGGAGTGAATATTTGAACGTTTGCGATGACTGCAGATTCGGCGCTTTTATTTTTTCGGGCTAAAAGATTGTGTATGTACGGTGCGTGGTAGTTTTATTCGCAGTGCGATACCATGTTTCTATCTCTTACGAGGCTAACACATGAAATGGAATGGCGGACTATGCGAATCTTTACGATCAAAACCGAAACATAAAGCTTGCCAGCAACTTTCGCAACTTTTATATTCTGTATCCATTTAACAGCGCATTCTTCGCGTTTCGCCTGCCAAACTTCAAATCCTCGGCTACCGCGTACCAACACTTACTTCCAAATGCGGAGTACACGTCTTCCTGGAGAGAAATCAAATTCAATTCGTCCCACTCGCAACAATAGCCGGCAAATATAGCAAATACTTAAGAAAAGTGGCGCGCTTGTAAGTTACGCATCGATAAAATCGAACTCGAATGCATTCTACGTTAATTCGGTCGGCGTCTCTTTCGATTTGCATGCCGTCCAGCCGCTTTTTTCGCGGTCCTTTATGAATAATTCATCGGCGGCAGGACGCGTGCGTCCGCCAATCGATTTCGGCCGAGAGTGGCGAGTCGAATCGAATTTCCGGTCCGCTGCTCGCCAAGGAGATGATGAGGAACGACGTCCACGAGGAACGACCGGTCGGAATGGCCGCTCGACTCCTTCGGGAAGCGATAGGTGCAGCTGCTGGGAAGGACGAAGGACGAATCACGAAGGAGGAAGGAGGAAGAGGAGGAGGAAGACGGAAGTCATGGCCGGCTCACTCTAAGTTCGAATGCCAAGCCCTGAGATCCTAACAGGCTGGTGTTCCACCTTACAGTGATTCGTCTGTGGCACTGACAACTTGACCTTGAGCATCTGTGATTGGGAAGATCCAGTTTAACGGCTCACATGTATGCTTCAAAAGTGGAGGATGAAAGTTTACTATTTTCTTTAAGGAAATAAAATGCGTGAATCGTCGTTTATTTACTGTTATGAATGACTATGAAAGTGAAAATAATTTTGGAAAATATATTGAAGTTTTGTATTGGAGTATCGTGTAGCAAGAGACGTAGGACGAAATGAATCATCATTTCCAGTTCTACAAATGTATTGCGTAGATATGATTTATAATTACTAGCGTAATTGCGATTCAATATTGTAGCAGTATGTATTTTTACCGGTATGCTATTAATAGCGGTATCAATATTGCTACTTTGATAAGATTCATTCTCTTAACCGATAAACTGCAGAGACGTGCTATCGGTCTGATACGTGAAATGTCAGGACACTCATTTATAATCCTATTTTCTGACCATAAAATCAAGAATTTGAATCTATAATATAATAGTATACCAATCTGGTAGTAACATTTATTTCTAACAGTGCAACATAATCACTGTTGTCAACATTGCCGTTAAAGCAGATATCTATTAATACACAACACGGGAAAATGTAGTATCAGTATTATAATGTTACAACACCAACACTATCAAACCTAAGTACATCTCCAGCCCTCAACAATCATCGAACCTACCCCCCCCCCCATCATCTTCACACATTCCAATACATACATGCATCATAGACAAACAACATTGTTTGCACGATTATTCCTGTATTACAAGACCAGATTTATCGATATTTCAACCCTGTCGAAACACCACCCCCAACAATCGCCAAATCCTCCCTCGTCATCATGTTCGCAGCACATCGTTCATACGTCATCATTCCCATCTACTATATTATGCATCCTCCTATCATAAATATACATCGCGGCCGTAGTTATACAACATCCGAGCATACATCGCGGCTAAACGAGGCGGGAGGGTTCGGAAAAAAAACGAAGGAAGCCGGATAACGCGATAGGGGTGAGGAGGGGGTGAGAACCTGTATCGGGGGTGGAAAATACATTATCGGCCGTACGTGCCTAAGTGGACGAGCTCGGTTCTTCTCGCATCTCGGGCAAGAAAAATGTGCGGCCACTCTCCGCGCCCTTCATCCCCTCGATTCGCACTACGACCCTTCCCTTCCTCCCTTCCCACCATCCACCCTTCCCGAAGATCGGATTTCGTCGTAGATTCCGATGCCGAGCTTCGAAGCTTTCGTTTCCGAACCGTCTTGCACTCGGGTGCATGTAAATTATTTTGATGGAACGAAGATAGCGTGCAGAGGGTGGAAGTGCTCTGAATCGGAAGAATATGTTGATTTCTGAATGTTGGGGTACGGTTAGGAGCGGGTGGAAATTTGGTGGCTGGCTGTGGAGAGTATTGTTTTTTGCAGTTTGAGTTCATTGAATGGGAGAGGAGGGTTGTTTGATGAGGTAGTTGCAGTTGAGGGAGTTTCGGAGAGTGGTAGTAATGGGTCGAAAGTTTGCCCCTCCGTTAAGGGCGGAAGGCAACATTTGGATTCTGCACGGGCGTAGGACGGGTTGCATAAGTACAGGGGCAGGCCGAGATGAATGAGGCAAGTCGTGCTTTTCCTCCTTTTGATGGATGACCGTCATAAGTATTTTTCTGGGGTGGAGGAAGTGAAAATATATTGTAGAACATGATTACAGTGTGCTTTTCGGTAATAATGATAAAATAAAATACAGTGTACTGTAGAGGATGTGAAAATATATTGAAGAACTTGACTACAATGTGGGAGAGAGGAGAGAAATCGTAACCCAACAGGGACCAATAAAAATCTTGCATAAAGAAAAGATAGACTACAGTGTGCTTTTTGGTAATAATGATAAAATAACGCTACATGTATATTTCGTTGCAGACATATGTGGCTGTATATGTATGAGTAAGTGCGATAGTTTCGCATATTTTGGCATTCATTTCCATGATGGAAAGATGTCTAAACTATCAAATATACTTTAGTATATTTAGAGTTCGCAATGGTATATAAAATGGATGAACTAATATGTATAGCAATATAGCAGTTGCAGAAAACAAATGCAAACCAAATAACTGTAGAATTCGCAAAACAGACTGTATATTGGCTGAAACTTTTGATTACAATTTTAAATTCCATTACTCCAATCAAATTATCCTCTATCGATCCTTATATTTCTCCCCGATCTTCCAAAACTCAACTGTACAAACTATATCTATACACCTATAACAATAATTAACCCATTAGCTGCCATTATTCCCATTTTGGGATTATGGAATTTATAATATTATACCGTTACACAACCTTTTGTGCATATTTATAACTTATCCAGCCAAAAATAAGAACAGAAAAATTGACAGTAAACGGATTATCATCATAAAACTATTTTTCGTATAATAATTTTTTTCTAAAACGTGCCCCCACCATACTTGGCATAGAAATACCTGAACTACAGCGTTTCTCTTTATTCTCAACATACACACTTCACATAACACACGCATGACGCATTTCACGGCTATACCGTAATCGTCATTCAACAAATCACACGATTACAGTGTACGATAATGGTTGGCGTAAGCTCTGAAGGATATTTCCGTTGCAGACGAATTCTGTCAAGAGTTCCCGCACAACCTGCTCCCGACTCCGGGATACTGGATCGAGTGTTCCCGTCAGCAGATCACGTCGGACACGATCTGGGACGAGAGTGAGAGCGATCGAGACGCGACGGATCCCGAGCAGGCCGAGGATCAGGCCGAACAGCAGTCCTCGATCCTTAAGCAGCGTCAGGACAACAGCTTCTGCCTCTTCGAGGAGAACGAGGTGGACACCGACGATGTGCCGAGAAAGAAGACCACCATCGAGGAGCAGTGGGAGAAGAATCAGGGTTTCGAGCTCACTTCCGTCGAGCAGGAGACGTACGAGAAGTATTTCTACGGATCCGAGCACTGGAATTACTTCACCAACGACGAGGACCTTGGCCCGGTCATACTCAGCATCAAGCAGGAGACGCTCAATGGGCGGGACCAGTTCAGGATACTCGTCAGGGCTATCAGTTACACCGTTCATGGCCTCATACCGGCCAGCTGCGTGTTTGCCGATCGGTAGGATATCGAATTACTCGCGACATCCTTTTACTGTGACGATCGATACTGTCCTGGATTAATCAGAGTTCAGATTCGACCGGAGTATAATGTACTATATTTTTGGCAGGGTAATTCTAGTACAATGTTAGTTGAGTCATGCAGTGCACAGATACTATTCTTATAATAGAGAAATTAGTTCGCATAAAATAAGATAAGGTGCAGCGGGGTAAATCCGCATTAGGCCCTTATTTTATCGAATATACGTTGCATTGTACCGACCGTAAGGTAGAATTCTTTCTTTGGTTCGTATTCAATGGTTTGGATAGTATTCAACGTAGGTGGACGCTATGTATTCTATGATTTTCACGTTTAACTCGTTCGACAAAGTTCGTATTACTAATAATAATTCCGCTTTTGCCCCATAATATAAGGATATAACATTCAATCATTTTTAAACAGATGAGACTGGCTTTAAGCTGCACCGTTTTTATTTATTAAGAAAATCAGAAGTGTCAGAAGATATTTTTAACCCAAATTAATGCAACTTAAATAAACCTTGTGCTAAATGAAAACACAATGTGTTATTAGGTTTCAGTGGAATAGATAAAAAATACATCAGTTTAAAGTAAATTTTACAATTTCACGGTCGGTTTTACCCCACTCAACCTTAGCTGTTTCTAGTGTAAGATTCCAGAATGTCGATCGTTAATACCATAATGTAAATGTTCAATGCAATTTATCCTTGTTTCGAGGGTCCTTTTTTGCCCCTACTTCCTGATTTCTGCAAATGAAGTCTGTTAAGTCCATTAAGCGTTGATTTGAACGGAATCAACCCCGTTCGCAATTAATTTCTAAATGTCAAAGCTACACAATGCTTCTCCCGTTTAGCTACAATCGCGAAGAAGTGGTGCGCAGCCTTGGCAAAGAGGTGAACATCAATCCGCCGCTGACCTTGGGCCAGCTGCCGGACACGCCCGAGGAGCTTCTCAAGCTCGACCAGGTTTTCATTAAGTCCGAGCTGAAGGTCGGCGTGATTTACGTGAAGGAAGGCCAATATAGCGAGGAGGAGATACTGGACAACAATGACAACTCCGTCCTCTTCGAGGAGTTTCTTCAGATACTGGGCGACAAGGTCAGGCTCAAGGGATTCGACAAGTACAAGGGCGGCCTTGACACTGTCCACGACTTGACCGGACTCTATTCGGTTTACACCAACTGGAGAGGAATCGAGATCATGTTCCACGTGTCTACGCTGCTGCCTTACGAGAAGCACGATCCTCAAAAGGTTGTTCAACAATCATACTATGTAATCAGTTTTTGCTAAAAAATAACGCCTCTGTTTAAAAGCAACAGTCTCTAATAGCTTATGCATTTTGTTACAGTTAGTTGATTCTAATAAACTGCTTTATTGTTTGATATATTTGCTGAATTATTTGTATATAATAGATATTATAAATAAAATATAATAATTATTATATCTATTATTATATCTTATATCTACAGTATCTATTATAACACACATTATAATAGATTCATGTATGATTTTATAGATAAAAGAAGATATTGGCTGAGAATACTTGAATATTAATGAATATGTACTGTTTTAATGATGAATCTGTTAAAATTGTTCCCAGTTACAACGAAAGAGACACATCGGTAACGACATCGTGTGCGTCGTGTTCCTGGAAGCTGACAACACGAGTTTCAGTCCGGCCTGCATAAAATCGCACTTCCTGCACACGTTCATCCTGGTGCGGGTCAGTCCGCGAATAAAGCGGAAGATCACCAGATACGAAGTGTCCGTTGTCACGAGAGACGAAGTCGGCGCTTACAAGCCCTATCTCTGGGAACAGAGTGTCTTCGAGAAAGGTATCGCATCAAAATGCTATGTATACAACTTACACTTTCATTGGCTAACCGCTGAAACAGTACATCATGTTAAAAACACGGAATTAACACTGGGTGTTTGAAAAATAGGTCCTATGTTTCGCGAGTGGATTCTGACAAAAATCGTGAATGGCGAAAGGGCAAGTTATTCGGCTCCAAAGTTCGCGCGAATGCAGGAGAGGACGAGAAGTCAGATGCTGGAGGATATAGTAGCCAATTTGGCGAACCACGCCGAAACTGGGCAAATTCCAAAACCGTACAGGTACGAGAAGAATTATGTAATGGCGCTCGCTCGCCAAACGTCGTAAATATGTCTGCGATTATGGAGGGCGGGGGTGTGATGAAAAATGATTTTTAGGCGAGGGTCGTGGAGGCCAATAGGTCACATGCGACCGTCCTCTCCGCTCCTGGACTCTGTCCGCGATCAGTTCGAGGACTACGACCAGTTGGCCAAGGACTTCACCAGAGTGTTCCTTAACAGCGCTGAGAATGTCACTCTGAACGCTAGCCTCTTCGACGTTTCGTTCCTGGTGCCCGGTCAGCAGAAGCAGAAGGTCCGATTCATCGGCGTGAGAGCAATCCTGGCAGTCAGAAGCAGGTACCTTTTCCATTAAATATGTAAATTACGTTTTACAGCGGGAGCATTTCCTCCGGAATACTTTCATTGCATAAGCTTACTTTGGAACTGTTAGAATATATTTAACACGTTGGTCGTCCAGCGTGCATCGAAAGAATTTTTCCCGGGGCCCAAATTCCAGAGTCGACACATAACGTCGTCATTATTGAACCTTCGGTTTGTGTATATTTTATTTATTTTATGTAAATTCAATTTATTTTGTTGTATCATATTTCATATATATATTTGTCATATTTAAATTTATGTATATTTCCAATTTGTGTATTTCTATTTATTTTATGTTTATTCAATTTATTGTGTTGTATTATATTTCAACATATATTTGTCATATTTCAATTCTTGTATATTTCTAATTTTTTTATTTTATATATGGGTACTCGTCAT
Organism: Anoplius nigerrimus; assembly: GCA_914767735.1. Taxonomy (NCBI): domain Eukaryota; kingdom Metazoa; phylum Arthropoda; class Insecta; order Hymenoptera; family Pompilidae; genus Anoplius; species Anoplius nigerrimus. The sequence goes on from OU612087.1 coordinate 5,896,128, forward strand.
TATTGTGATACAAATAAAATTATTGTAAACTACTTACAAAATCCTGTTTCAATTGCACGGAGAAGAGTGTCATCCGTCCATGGATGACGGAGCCCCTACGGAAACATAGCCGTCACCCAAGTACGGGTGACGTGGCGATCAACGTGTTAAATTATTTTATCATAGAATTTAAGCGAACTCTTAAATACTCGTTTGAACCAAACTTATGCCAGTTTAAAAGTAGACCGCTGAAAAGTTTCAGTAACCAATGACATTACAATGACATTTTTTCCAAACTCATTTGGCAGAGTCTTCCAAGAGATGCTGTACGGGATCCAGGCAGGCTTTGGCAGCCCGCAAGTTCCCGTCGCAGAATTATTGGCCAGGCCAGCCCCCACCCTCCTCAGTCCTCAGAAGCCAAAAAGCTCGAACTTCCTCCAAGTTCCCGACATGGAGAGTCCTAGGTACGTACTGTCAATTTCTCTCGGGCACTCTTACTATCGTTAACGCAGCGTCGACCGTACGTCCTGTGTAAGTCTCGTGCGTTCGCTTTTGGAATGCATCCCGTTAACGGGACGCTCTTCCAATTATTTCCCCGACGCCAGAATTTTCCATGAGTGCGGCGTCAGTACGGATGTCGGTGCGTTTAAAAGATACTGGGGTGAGACTAATGCCTGCGACGTCGGTGTCGAATGTTCTTCTTTCAGTACATACGTTGCCGTGCAATAAATTCATCGATATTGACTGTAAATGTAACACGTATCTATATTTCGTTATAGATATAACACGCTCTTTTTTCTATTCCGGCAACACATGTACACGTAAAGTATTATTATACATTACTATATACATATTATACATATATATATATTGTATATCTTAGTATGGTAATTTATGTGTATTTTCTCACGGCACATCCATGTATCCTACTCCTCGCGGCACGGCATGTTTATTATACAGTAAATTATACATATATATTGAATTATATATATATATATATTCGTGTATCTGCTCGACATTATATTCACCAGCGCAATGCAACTTTGTTACCACCGCAAATTTGGCTCTCTATATCTTCGTGTATTGGAAACTCTGTGTCGCATGCGTTCTACTATTATTGCCAAGAAGTCTCGTATATATTATTCTAAATTACACGCCTGGTCTCTATCTGTAATCGTCTGACATATATATATATACCTATACCTGAACGAAAGGAAGTGCTATTAGAAATATCTGTGAACTTTTCTTACGATCATTTCACCACTGCATTCTGTGTCGAAACTTGTAATGGCCGATGAACAAAATCTGCACCGTCTCTTACTCTTCCTTGTCACATTCTGTCTCTACGTCACACGTTGTAATCGTCGTCTTGCTAATCCGATTATCGGCACGATATTCTCTTCCTACATTTATCGCCGTAACGGCCGTGCGGCAAAAAAAATTGTTGGGACTGCAAGCCAGTTTCGTGTTCGGACCGGACGCAAAAGGGCATAGCTGGGTAAGACAGTGAAATGTGCCCCCAAACCAATTGAAATTCTGAATGGGCCATTCGATAGCTTATGAAAAAAGAAACATTTTTGTGAATTTTCAACTTTGTATCTCGACCGTGGGGGGCGGGGGAGGGTAAAATGTAGTGTTCGCTTCTCCCACCATTTTCTCGGAATCTATTGAATAAAAAAAATTGAAAAAAATCAGAGATACATATGGTGATGGTGCGCACACTTGAGATTTTTTTCAGATTTTTATATAAAAACCCCAACTGGAAAAAAAATAAAAACCAAAAAGTGAGTCACAAAAACATTAATTTGACACCGAAGGAGGTCCAGATCAGTGATGCCGCTTTTTTCTGTGATGTAATATTAGAATTAACGTCTCCCTGATTTTTTTCATAATTTTTGTTAAGGTGCCACGGTGTCGGAAAAATCAAAAACCGCGTCTCTGGTCAATTTTTGCCTGTCAGAACACCGTACGAGGTAAACTTTGGTTTCCTTTTTGCCACATTACTATGTCGTAAGATATTTAATGTTATTAAGTACATTGAACAGTCGTAAGAGTGCAAAAAAACGAAATAAATGGAAAAAGTCGATGTTATAGTGTAGTCTTATATGCTAAAAGATTGAAGATTAACCCAAGAACGTCGCTAGCGCAACTGACAAAGTGTCAGGCTTTTAAGTAGGAGGAAAACTTTTTGTCTGGGTTTCGAATCCTGTTAGATCCATTCTTTTTTTTCATTCTTTTTTTCCTTTCTCTGTGCAACAATAATTAACATTTACAGATATTTTCACACGTCAGCTATTTTAACAATGTTTTTCTCAACATTTTAATGTGTAATACACGTGCACGTGGTTTGTCGAAAAACGTTTTTGACCGTTAGTTCAACGCAACATTGTATTTTGGCGTAGTGCTTCAGTAGCCCCGATTAATTCAGTGTGCTTACAATTCTTGAATCTAAGTTGCAAAAATGTTGTAATAACGTCTGACAGTTAATGTTAATTATTGATGCACAGAGAAAGGAAAAAAATAATGAAAAAAAAGAATGGATCTAACAGGATTCGAAACCCAGACAAAAAGTTTTCCTCCTACTTAAAAGCCTGACACTTTGTCAGTTGCGCCAGCGACGTTCTTGGGTTAATCTTCAATCTTTTAGCATATAAGACTACACTATAACATCGACTTTTTCCATTTATTTCGTTTTTTTTGCACTCTTACGACTGTTCAATGTACTTAATAACATTAAATATCTTACGACATAGTAATGTGGCAAAAAGGAAACCAAAGTTTACCTCGTACGGTGTTCTGACAGGCAAAAATTGACCAGAGACGCGGTTTTTGATTTTTCCGACACCGTGGCACCTTAACAAAAATTATGAAAAAAATCAGGGAGACGTTAATTCTAATATTACATCACAGAAAAAAGCGGCATCACTGATCTGGACCTCCTTCGGTGTCAAATTAATGTTTTTGTGACTCACTTTTTGGTTTTTATTTTTTTTCCAGTTGGGGTTTTTATATAAAAATCTGAAAAAAATCTCAAGTGTGCGCACCATCACCATATGTATCTCTGATTTTTTTCAATTTTTTTTATTCAATAGATTCCGAGAAAATGGTGGGAGAAGCGAACACTACATTTTACCCTCCCCCGCCCCCCACGGTCGAGATACAAAGTTGAAAATTCACAAAAATGTTTCTTTTTTCATAAGCTATCGAATGGCCCATTCAGAATTTCAATTGGTTTGGGGGCACATTTCACTGTCTTACCCAGCTATGCCCTTTTACCACGAAGCTACCATAATTGGACCGATTGGCTGAACTGGTCGCTGCCGGGGTCAAGTTGACCGCTCGTTGAACCGGGATCACTGAAACCGGAAAACGGAAAAAGAGTATATCCCAAATAAGCACCCCCTGCCCACAACCCCCCCCCCCACTACCCCCCCCCCCTGTCGAGTTTTGAAAAGCTGTCCCTCCCCGAACCCCGAGGTGCCGCTCTGCGGTTTCTGTGAGATACTGGCTCTGATGTGTTTAGGCCCAAAAGTGTGCCCTCGTCGCCGATGGTGAAGCGTGCCTTCTCGAGGCTGGGCACGATCACCGCTGGATGGGGAAGAAGTATAAGGAAGCATGGGAGTGGGAATACGTTGCAGAGTGAGGACAGGAAACGATGGGCCAGCTCGCAGGACTGCAGCAGTACGTTCCTTATCCCTAATTTTGGCAGACCGACCGTTTAACCCCTTAACGTGCACGCTCGAGTTTATTCGAGCGCGCTAAACAGGCCAAACTGTGCGCACTCGAGATAATTCGAGCGGTGTTGTATTTGATGCTGCTATAATTTTTCACACTCGAATATAATCTAATATAAAAAAATATAAAAAATAAATATATAAAAATATATAAATAAATCATTTTATTGATATCATATCATATATGATATCATTGACTTACATAGAATTGTAAGCTATAACACGTTATTATGTCAAAGAAACTGTGCGTTAAGGGGTTAATCTGGAGTATCCATACGTAGTCTGATCATAAGTCGAGTATTGTGAGTGTTGAATAGTGCAAGTGTGTGAGCACGTTGAAACACGAATGAGTTGTTTGTTTTGAGAGTATAAGTATTGGATTAACATGTATCTCAACGATTTGCCACTTACAAAGTATGGGATTCAATTGTGATTGCAGTAAGCATTAGATGGTTTTGTTTGGTTGGAGATTAGCTTGGAGGCAAGTGTGGAAGAATTGTACATCGGTGTTTAATATTGTTTCTTTATTAACGTTCAGACAAGGAGGCCAAAGACAAGGAGAAGGCCGCTCAACAGTTGGCAGTTCCAAGATTAAGCGTCTGCGCCGACGCACAGAAGGTCGACAGGGCCAAACTTGCGCAAACGGAAGTAAGTTCATTCATTCTTACCGTTTAACCCATTACCCGCCACAATAAAAAGAAAAGAAAATAAATAAAATTGCCTGTATATTTAAAGGTTGCAGCTATTAAAAGTAAACAATTTAAACATATATCCCAAAAATGGGACATTGACGGATTATGGGTTAAACGTTGTATCTTTACAATTCAAAGTGTTAAGAACTTGGAACTCCTGATTCGGCCATGGACTTAAGTCACAAAACTTGCTATCTCAAACTTATTCTCTTCTCAGTTCGACATCATCGAATTCGACCCGGAAACCTTCCGAATCCTTCTGGACTATCTTCACACCGGTTCCTGTCCGTTGACCTGCAGCAACATACCTGGCCTGATCTGCGCGGCCGAGCACTACGACCTGCCCGAACTCCTTCAGGCCTGCTTTCATCACGCGAAACAGTTCCTGCGTATCGAGATCGTTTGCGTGATGTTGTGCGCGCTAGAAAATTATTATTGGCGCTATACATCAGCGGCCGAGCTGGTCAACATGATCTTAGCCTTCGTGGAGACTCGAGCCTATCAGCTCTTTCAGAATCCGGACTTCCTGACCTTGAGCGAGTCCATGGTGCAGATGATCATGTCCAGGGGACTGGAAGTGGTCGAGATCAAGAAGTTTGAGGCCATGTTGAGCTGGGCGAAGCACAGGATCAAGACGAAGACGACGAAGCTGGACGCCAAGGTCGAGTTCAAGTGCATCATGGAGAGGCTGAGCAGAGATCTCAAGCTATACAGCATAACGCCGCAAGAACTCATCAGGGTTAGTTCTTCAGACACCTAGCTCAGATGATACATGATATTCGTTTCTGAAATTTGAGATTTAAACATTTTTAGAAGTTTGCGTAATATACTTGTCATGCAATAAGACGTGATAACTAAAAAGAAATTCGTTAAATTTGAGATCTATTTAAATTTTGGAAGTTTGCATAGTATACTTGTCATGCAATAAGACGTGATAACTAAAAAGAAATTCGTTAAATTTGAGATCTATATAAATTTTGGAAGTTTGCACAGTATACTTGTCATGCAATAAGTCGTGATAACTAAAAAGAAATTCGTTAAATTTGAGATCTATATAAATTTTGGAAGTTTGCATAGTATACTTATCATGCAATAAGTCGTGATAACTAAAAAGAAATTCGTTAAATTTGAGATCTATATAAATTTTGGAAGTTTGGATAATATACTTGTCATGCAATAAGACGTGATAACTAAAAAGAAATTCGTTAAAATTCGTTTAAATCTATATATATTGTGGAAGTTTGGATAATATACTTGTCATGCAATAAGACGTGATAACTAAAAAGAAATTCGTTAAATTTACAGATTGTCCTACCTTCGAAGGCGATCAGAAACGAGCGCATCCTCGAGACCCTGATGTTCCAGGCCAACTCCGGCATCTACCGGAACGTCGACAGCTACCTCGAGGCCTACCAAAAGAAGGTGCAGAACCAAGAAAGCTTCGACTGCGGACTGTAAAATAATAAAAATCTCGTCATCAGGATCGTCGCATGACGGAACATAAAGACGTACTCGTGCTCGCCAAAAATTGGAAGAAGAACGATCAGTCCGTGGCAGAATTCAACTTGAAGAAGGTGTAATGTCGGCGACCAGTGTACCTGCAAAAGGAACGAATCCAATCATTGCGATCGACGAAGAGAACAATGCGGCCCTGCAAATGCACAGGAAGGACCCGGTGGGAAAAAATTCATCCAAATCCCCTTTCCGTCACGAAAGCTTCCGGTTAACTGACCCAATCGAGGTCCCCGTCACGAGTCCCCGGAACCACTGATAATATCCAATTTCTTTACACGACTTTTACCGGGACGAAACGAGTGACCTTCGACTGAGTCAAGTAACAATCGAGGCTTTATTCCCGATAAACGAGAATCCCGGAACCTCCCAGAGGAGCGGTCGTAAGGAATGTCTAGGTATCCACTGTCAAAAGTGACAGCCCTCCGAACGCACACGCTTCGTCCCACTGGTTAACACGTTGGACGGCGCACGATGTAACTTCTCAAGTCGCGACAATTGCTAAAAAGAAAAGAAAAGAGAGACGATCGTTAAATACATCGCACTGACGAGGACTCGGGGTTCTAATCGTAAACTTCCGGTTAAGAGACGGAGAAGCACTTCTGTCTCGTGAGAGGACGTTCGTCAGGGACTGAGGCGTGAAGAAGGATAATTCTGCACCGATGACGAATAGAAAGAAAAAAGTAGGATGAGACGGTGCGACAGGCGTGACTGAACAGATGAAATTGCACAATTTTCGTAATCTTAGGAGAGTCGGATAAACGCGGGAGATAAAGTTACTGCGTCGCGACGGCCGACGCCGAGCGATTTAGTTAGGAGACTAAATATTTTATCGGGAACGTTCACCGTCTTACACGCGTGCAATCGACTCCTCATACCTATAATGTACATCGGCACTGTAACGTACGTCCGTGACGTGCGCTCGATTATTTCTACCGACGCGCGGCGAAGTATTCCTCGAAGGTCGACGAAAAACTGGAAGGAACGATTTCTGGCCTGCTCTTTCATTTACCGTTCTTCTCAATTTTCCATGAATCCAACCTTTCGACGGCTCCGCCAGGAATCGTTCTCTCTCTCAGCTTCACGATTCGAAGAAACCCTCCCCGCGCGAACTTACACGACGTGACCGTGCGGATAACGATTACAAATAATTATAAATAATTACAAACGAATAGCCGGTTATCTACACGGCCGTACGCATTGCTTTTGTATGTCCCGTCGAATCTCAAACTGTAAACGTAACCGTGAAAAGTTACATGCATAGAAAGCATATTCGCCGGACAGTTTGTATAGTCGCATAATGCGCATGGTCACTTTTGTCTATCGTACTATGCGTACCGAGATGAGCACCGTATCGTACTGAGAACCGTATAGAACGACTGTAAGAGTCGATTTCGAACTCGCGCCGGTAAGGTCGTAGAAGACAGTGAACGTTTCGAAACCAATTGTCTGTTACGCGAGCATGCGAAATATGTCCGGCCTGCTTTGTAACGAGGCGCACCCGAGAGAAGAGACTAAGATCGCACGTTTTTTTCAAGAAAAAACTCGTACTCAATTCTGGTCTCCCCCCCGCATCCCCTCGAGGCCGGACACATTCGTCGTCGACGACGATGTGCGTCCAGCGTAAGGAGAGAGAATCTAATAAAAAGGAAAAAAGAATAAAAAATTATACAAAAAAAAAAAAAACAAATCGGCGGCAAACGATAAGTATGCCGATACATGACAATCTGTATCATAATTGAAGCGCGTCGCATTCCGAATACGACTTAAGTGGGAGCGAAGGATTTACGGAGATTAAAATTTAAAAAAAAAAGAAAAACAGAGAATAAGAGTCGTGTAAGGGTTCATCGTAACGTGACGTAACTTAAACGTATACTCGACCGTGTAGATATATTATACACTTACTCCGCAAACTGTTCGCGTGCGCAAAAGTTAAATGGATAAATTCGGCGTGAATGAACGTGTACGTTAATTAATAATAAATATGAATAATCGGTTATAACGGTTAAGAATTAATAATAACGATGGTAGTGGTAGAAGCGGTATATAAAAAGTAAAAGGGAAAAAAAACGGCATAACCAATAAAGCATATAGGGGACATATTAATGATTAATAAAAGCGGATGAAGCGATGACCGGCTGATATAGATTGTCGATTAATTTGATAATAGGCGAACGATGCGAGAGCGGCTAGATTATTGCTCGATTTTTCTTGACAATTCGTGGACGCGGCATGCGATTTTAGATGGAAGAGCACAGGGTGTGTGTGTGTGTCGAGAATGAAGAAATAACGTTCGAAGTCTGTTCTGTTTTCTATCGTAGATTTTGTATCTTCAAAATACTCTAAGTAAAGAGAGATTCTAAAGAAGCCAAAAAAAAAAAAAAAACATTCACCGGGGGCAGGCTAGATGAAGGGACACAGTGAACACGCGCGCGCGCGCTTATTCATTTTGTTCGGGGCTAACGGGTGGCCAGTATCTTTCAAACGTTCTTTCTACGAGGATCGTAAAAGTCGCATCGTTTCCGAACTAATTCTCAGTTATCGCGAGCTTTGACATTCTCTTTTCTTTCGATCGCCGACATTCAACGCTAGCAGCCAACAAAAACTCCAGATTGCCGGAAGAAACCAGTATATATATATGTGTATATCGAGCCAAGTCCGTTTTTTCGACTAGTCGGGCTCCCGAGTTTCATTGACAAAACTATTTTCCAGAGTAAATAAAAGCAGCAAAAAAAAAAAGAAGAGGAAGTAATGCAGCGCGTACGACGCTGAGATCGGCCGGCAAAAAAAAATGGGGGGGAAGTGTGACGCGCACGCGTCGCCCGTCGACGCATCCGGTTTTAGGTAGACCGAGAAGGAGAGAAATATTTTTTACACCGATCCGTTCGAAGTGCGGCGCGCGGGACGCGAGAATAAAAAAAAAAAGAGGCACATAGGCGACGCGATATTTTCGAACGCTGATATAAAAACGAAGTCCAAGGTAGAGAGGAGAAGAAGAGAGGCGGAAAATCTATCAAAATATATCCCACCCCCACCTTCATCCCCCACTTTCACGCCCACCGCCCCCATATCTTGGCAACCATTTTCCGAAGCGCACACCCCCCCACCTCCAAAGAAACTCATCTCCGTAGTTGTGTAACGTAAGAAAGGTCGTAGGGCACGACCTGTCCCGTGCTATGGAGAGCGACGTTTGAAAACAAAAAAAAAAAAGGTTATAAAAAGAAATATAGAGAAATAAATGATATACTGGCAAACTATGCGACGTTCGCGGAAACGGTTCACAACGCGAGTCGTCCAAAAAAAACTGTTAAGTGTCTTATTGTTCAGGCAAGCGGCTGGACGAAAGTAGAATTTCGGAAGGGGGGGGAGGGGGGCGGGGTGCGAGGTCGACGATCGGAGGGGTGCGCGGTTTTTCGAAACTCTACTTCGTCAGTGTGAAGAGAGCGCGCGCGTATATATGTTCTATGCCGGCAGTTCACGATTCGAAGAATCGACGTTCGAAGGTCCGACAAATTCGTTTCGTCGCCATACCCCCTTTTAATCGATCTACCACGATTTCAGTCACCCCATTGGTTCACGGAGGTGCGAGGAGCGAGTTCACTCACTCGCGCAGAGACATTCGTTCTCGAGAGCGTTGAACCCGACCGATCCTCTCACGGTAAACACGAGAAGCAGGGCAGTGAAATTTCTGGGTAAGACGAAATCGGTATATACATCGAGTAGGCTCGATCGAAGGTTTGTTTTGACACGGTGTTGTTGTTGTGAAATGATTTTTGTAAAAGCCTCACTGCACGCGCCGCGGCCAAATAATCGCACCCGAAGGTCACCAAATCAGTACAAACTCACGCCTCTCGTCCAACATTGCACCCCATACTCTCCCTTCTTGAACGAAACGCGCGAGACCCTCACCCTCCTCTAGATCGCGGCTATTGTCAAACACTAATGTACAAAGCGATTTTTCACTGTAACCGATAACGTTCCAGCGGCGTTGTTCGATAAATGAGAAAAGGCGGACGGAGCGAGCCGAAAATCGAAAGGCCGGGGAAAGGCCGGGGAAAGCTCGAGAGAGAACACGAGGAGCAGGAGACAGAGCTAAGGGAATGGAGTAGAGTGGCCCGAAGACCTTGAATCGAAAGTCGCGGAAGGAAGGGAATGATTTATCGAACGCCATTCTGTCCAGCCATTGCCGCCTACTGTTCAAAAAAACATGTACTTGTGTACTCACGCATATTATCGTAAGGGCAACTACCTTCGGAGAGACGAGAGTGTCAGATGGGACTCTATATAAATATATATATATATATATATGAAAATGAATATATAAAAATATATATATATACAAGTATAAGTATACATAGACACGCACACACGTACACAGCGACATCCGAAAAGCGTACTGAGAGGCAGAAACGAGAGAGAGAGAGAGAGAGAGAGAGAGAGAGAGAGAGACAAAGGATTTGAACAGTTTCACGAACGAACCTGGGAAGAAAATCGGACCTGATAGAAGAAAGAAGAGAGATCCGTTTCGGTGAGAGTGGTGAGTGCATGTGGTGTGAATGCGGTGAGTGAAAAGCGTGGTAGAAGGTAGAAAGAGAGAGATAGGAGGGAAAGTAGAGGGAGGGCAGGGTAGAGGGGATAGGGAAGGGTGCGGGGGAGTGTGGTGGACACAGCAGAGCGTGTGGGTGGGTGGAAAGAGAGAAAGAACGGGTAAGCAGGAGTGAGGAGGTTAGGGCAGAGATCTTAGGTGAGGTGGGCGAGAGGCAGAGGGGAGGGCAGTCGGACGGAGGCGCCTAGCGGGAGCGGCGAGAAGTGCGAGACAGCGGGAGGGAAAGGGGGAGGACAGTTGAGACGAGAGTACAAGTAGATGGAGTGCGAGGCGGAGCAGGCGGAAGGGGGGAAGGCCCCGACAGGGGACAGGGGAAAGGGAGAGGTATCGGCGGATGCGGGTAAGAGACAGACGAAGCTGGAGTTTGGGAGGAGGGGAAGTGGGGGGGAAGCAGGCAGCCTCGACAGGTTGTTAGGGAAAAGGAGGAAGCGAAGCGAGGGAGCAAGGGGGGAGGCGGGAGAGGAAGCGGGAGGGGGCGAAAAGGCGGAGATGGATGCGGGGGGTGATGAGGATGTTAGAGGAGTGTGGAAGGAATTGGGTAAGGGAGGTGTTAAGGAAGGATATGGAGGAGAGGAGGAAAGAGAGGGAGGAGGAGAAGAGGGAGAGGGAGAAGGTGAGGAAGGAGGAGAAGAGGGAGAGGGAGAAGGTGAGGGAGGAGGAGAGGAGGGAGAGGGAGAAGATGAGGGAGGAGGAGAAGAGGGAGAGGGAGAAGGAGAGGAGGGAAGAGGAGAGGAGAAGGGAGAAAAGCTGGAGAGAGGAGGAGGAGAGGAGGAAGAAGCGATGGGAGGAGGAGGGTAAGTGGAGGGATAGTGTAATGGAAAGGCTGGAAAGACTGGAGAGCAGAGTGGAGGAAGGGAAAGAAGAGAGGAGAAGGATGGAAGAGAGGTTGATAGAGGGTGGAGACAAGGGGGGAGAGGGATCTGTACGAGAAAGGGAGAAGGAAATCAGATGGAGACAGGTGGAGTTGAAGGTAGACAGGGCGGAGAGGGAGAAACGAAGAGAGAATGTAGTAATTAAGGGATTAAGGGTGGAGGGAGGAGAGGGGGAGTGGGAGAAGGAGGTAAGGGAGTTATGGGAATTGATGGGGGTAGAGAGGGGAGGAATTAAGGAGATGAAGAGGGTAGGGAAGGGGGATAGAGAGGGGAGGGGGATGGTGGTAGTGAAGTTGGCAGGGAGGGAAAGGAAGAGGGAGATTATGGAGGCGAAGAGAAAGCTGAAGGGGAGGAAGGAGAGGGTGGAGGATGATCTAACGGGAGAGGAGAGAAGGGCAAGGTGGAAAATAGAGAGAGAGGCGGATAAGGAGAGACAGAGGGGGAGACAGGTGAGGGTGGGTTATATGAAAATGTGGGTAGATGGTAAGGTGAGGTTTTGGGACGAGGCGCGGGAGGAGTGGGTAGGGGGAGGAGAGCAGGGAAACGGGGGCAGGAGGTGAGGTTGACTAGGAGAGGGGGGGAGGGAGGAAGGGTAGGGTTTTGGAATGTGGCGGGGTGGAAGAGTAAGGACAGGGAGTTTTGGAGGGGGCTGGAGAGGTGGGAAGTAGTAGTGATGTTGGAAACATGGATGGAGGAGAGGGACTGGGAAAGGGTGAGAGGGAAATTGCCAAGGGGGTTTAGATGGGAGGGGCAGTGGGCGAAAAGAGAAAGCAAGAAGGGGAGGGCGAAGGGAGGGATGCTGGTGGGAGTGAGAAGGGAACTGAAGGCGGTGGAGGGGGGTGGGGAGTGGGAGGGAGGGGATGGTGGTGAAGAGGGTGGAGCTGGGAGGGGAATGGTGGAATGTGGTTGGGGTGTACGTGAACGGGGACCTGGAGGAGAAGTTGCAGGCTATGAAGGAGTGGGTGGAGGACAGCGGGGGGGGAGGGAGGACAATGATAGGGGGCGACTTCAATGTAAGGACAGCGGAGGAGGGAGGGGGGGTGTTGCTGGAGGGGGAGGAAGGAGGGGTGAGAAGGTCGAGGGATGGAAAGATGGATGCGGGGGGAAGGAAACTATGCAGGTTTCTGGGGGAAAGAGGGTGGGGGATTTTAAATGGGAGTCATAGGGGAGATGAGCGGGGAGAGTGGACTTTTGTAGGGGAGAGGGGAAATTCGGTAATAGATTATGTACTGGGAAACAGAGAAACGAGGGAGGGGATCTGGGAGATTAGGGTGGGTGAGGAGGTGGATTCGGACCATATGTCATTAACGGTGGTGGTGAGGGGAAGAGGGGTGGAGAGAGGAGAGAGAGAGACGGGGAGGAGGAGGAGGGGGGAAGGATGGATGCAAGGGGGGGGAGGGGAGTTTGAGAGAAGGTTTGGGAGGAGGGAAGAAGAGGGGGGAGGGGTGCAGGGGGAGTGGGGGAAGCTGGAGGAGAGGGTGAAGGGGGTGCTGAGGGAGATGGAGGAGGGGACGGGGAAGAAAAGGGTCGGGGAGTGGTGGGATGAGGAATGTAGGGAGGGCAAGAGGAGGTTGAGAGAGGAGTTGAGGAAGTGGAGACGGGTGGGAGGGGAGGGAGAGAGGTTCAGAAGATGCAGAAGGGAGTACAAGGAGTTGTGCGAAGGGAAGAAGAGGAGGGAAAGGGAAAGATGGGAGAAGATTGTGGAGGGGGTAAGGACGGAGGGGCAGGCGTGGAAGGTGATAAACATGGGAAGGAAGAGAAGGATGGGGGTGGAGGAAGGGATTGAAATGAAGGAGTGGGAGGAGTATTTTAAGGGGTTGCTGGGAGGGGTGGAATGGAGGGTGAGATTGGGGGGGGGAGGAGAAAGGGGAGGGGATGATGAGGAGGATATAGGCAAGGAGGAATTTGACAGGGTGGTGAAAGGTTTGAAAGACGGGAAGGCACCAGGAGGGGACGGGATAAGGAACGAGGTGTGGAAGTATGGGGGTGAGGAGGTGAGGGAATGGCTAAGGGGGATATGTAACAGGGTATGGAGAGGGGATGGCTGGCCGCAGGGTTGGAGGGAGGGAATGATAGTGCCGATAAGGAAGAAGGGGCAGGGCACGGTGGTGAGTGACTATAGGGGGGTGGCGCTGACACAGACCGCGTACAAGGTGTACGCGGCTGTGTTAGCGGAAAGATTGAGAAAGGAGGTGGAAAGAAAGAGCCTCCTGCCACCGAGTCAGGCAGGGTTCAGGAAGGGTAGAGGGTGCGTTGACCAGGTATTCGTTCTGAACTACCTGGTCAACAGACAGATAAGGAGAAAAGGGAAGAAGTTGGTTGTTTTGTTCCTGGACCTGAAGGCGGCCTTTGACTCGGTGGACAGGGAGGTGATGGTAAGGAGCATGAGGGAGCGGGGGGTGAGGGAGGGGCTTGTTGTGAGGTGCCGCGAATTGTTGGAGGAGACGAAGTGCAGGGTGAGGGTGGGAGGGGAGAGGAGCGAGGGGTTCTGGACGGCCAGGGGGGTGAGACAGGGGTGCCCAATTAGCCCCTGTCTCTTTACCCTAATGCTGGCAGACATGGACGAAGAGCTGGAGAGGGGGGGGATGGGGGGGTGTGCGGGTGGGGGGATGGGTCATAAGATCTTTGGCGTATGCGGACGATGTGGCGGTGGTGGCGGAGGACGAGGGGGGGATGAGGTCGGTGATGGCGGTTTTGGAAAGGTATTTTAGGAAGAAGAAGTTAGAGGTAAACGTGGGAAAGACTAAGGTAATGAGGTGCAGGGAGGGGGGAGGGAGGTGGAAGAAAGTGAGCTGGAGGTGGGCGGGGGGGGAGATTGAGGAGGTGGCAAAGTTTAAATATTTGGGTTATGTAGTGAAGAGGGACGGGAGGCAGGATGAGCAGGTGGAAGATAGGGTTCGGAGGGGGGCGGCGGTTTTGGGGCAGGTTTGGGGGCTGGGGAAGAGGCTTTTCGGGGGAGATTGGGGAAGGAGGTTGTGGCTATATGATAGGTTGGTTTGGCCAGTGGTGAGTTATGGGGTGGAGGTGTGGGGGTGGAGGGAGAGGGAGAAGGTGGAGGCACTCCATGAAAGGTTCCTGAGGTGGGTATTGGGGGTGGAGAGGAGCACGCCTGGGTACATGCTTAGAGAGGAACTGCAGAGGGAGATGATGAGGGGAAGGATGGCTATGAGGGCGTGGGGATATGAGAGAAGGGTGGAGGAGGGCGGCGGAGGGGCACTGGCCCAGGCGTGTTTAAGGGAAATAAAAGAGAGAATGGGTAGGAGGGAGGGTGAAAGGGGTTGGGAGGGTGAGAGGAGAGCGTTTTGGGTGAAAAGGGGGTGGAGGGTGGGGAGGGAGGCGAGGGACATAAGGGGGGAGGAGATCATAGGGTGGGAGAAGGAGGAGCAGGAAAGGGACAGATGGGAGAGGATAGGAAGGTCGGAGTGGAATAAGGAGTACGGGGTGTGCAAGGACAAGGGAGTCCCAGAGTATCTAAAGAGGGGTTGGGGGGAAGAAAGGTGGAAGAGAGTGGCGAGGTTTAGGTTGGGCAGTGGGTTGAGGGGGGGGAGGTACTGGGGGAGTGAGGAGGAGAGGCTGTGTAGATTGTGCAGGGGGGGGAGGGAGACGTGGAGACACATGTGGGAGGTATGTGTGAGGGGGGGTCAGGAGGAGGGATGGCAGGAGGCGAGGAGGTGGGTGTTGGGGGGGGAGGGGAGGGGAGAGGATTTCTTTAAGGAGGTGGAGAGGAGATGGGCGGAGGTGGGGGGAGGGGAATGAGTGAATGAGGGAGTGAGGAGTGAATGGAGTGGGGTGGAGTGAGTGAGGGAGAGAGAGTGGAAACGGAAGTCCGAGAGAGAGAGCGTGCGGGGGAGGGAGCGAGTATGAGAGGGAGAGAGAGAGAGAGAGCGGCGAGCGTTTTGAGCGGAGGAGTGAGCGTGGGAGAGGGGGAGCGAATATGCGAGCGGAGAGAGAGCGAGTGGCGAGCGGCGAGCGGAGAGAGAGCGAGTATGCGAGAGGAGAGAGAGCGAGCGGCGAGCGAAGAGAGAGCGAGCGTGCGAGCGGAGATAGAGCGAGCGGCGAGCGGAGAGAGAGCGAGCGGCGAGCGGAGAGAGAGCGAGCGGCGAGCGGAGAGAGAGCGAGCGGCGAGCGGAGAAATAGCGAGCGGCGAGCGGCAAAAAGCGTGGGCGTAGGGTAGATTTAGGCGTGGGATAGAGTTAGATAGAATTAAGGTTTAGGTTTAGATAGTTGTTTAAGATTGTAATCCGTAAGGAAATCAATAAAGATTATATATAGAAGAAAGAAGAAAGTGTGGAGAGAGCGAAAGGGCGTGTGTATGTGTGAGAGAGAGTGTGTGAGAGAGACACCCGACATATAAGATGTAATTACGATATCACGTGTGTCACGTGGGCGAGACGCGGCGAACATTCGTGAAGCTCGATTATGTGCAGATACTCGGAACATACTGATCCTTTCGTTCGCAATACGTATGTGTACCTAGCATACTGTCTTCGTGTACCGGGTGTACGCGCGATGATCACAATACGCTTCTTCAAAGTCCTTTTCGAATCATATTTAACTCTTCAGCAACGTGCCTTATTAATTATTTTTACTAACGTTCGTCTCTTCGCCGCATCACTTTTCGAAACTTCACGTAATTCCGTACTTTCCTAACGAAAACCACGAACGGTAGGATATAAACACAGTGTGTCACATTAACTTTGTTACTTTGTTACTTTTTCGCAAGTGTGCGTAAAAACGTGTCACGGGACAGACTCGAACGGAATATTAATACGACGCGGCTGAAGAGTTAAAGAGTACAAAAATCGAAGGCATAGCAAAACGTCATCCGGAGTCGTCGTTCGCGGGAAGAATTGTTGTAACAAAACTCGCTCGTCCTGTTTCAACACGAACCGCTACCATCGGACTCTCTCATTCGTCATTGTTGTTGTTGTTGTTGTACTTGTTGTTGTTACGAACAGAGCCACATACACACGTCCGCCGGGACACGCATCGTGCGCGTGCAGGCGCACGCACATACACATACACACATATACAGATACACTCCGACATAGTACTATCTTTAAGACCGTTCGCAACAGAGAACATTCGACTAATTTAATTTTTCAGTTTTAAGCGCAAACTCGTGATAACATATTTTCAATGTTTATATCTAATGAATATGTTTACATAGAAGGAGAGAGAGAGAGAGAGAGAGAGAGAGAATGATATACATGATACATACAGTTGGAAGTGTAATACATTTTAATCAAAGTTTCAGAGATTTACTTCGATTTTTATCATCCTGTTGAACTCGCTCGCTACTTAATCGTCGTGTGTGTTAAACTATCACATATCAAGTCTTTGATTTCCTCACGAAAATGATGAACATGCGTGCGCTCATTGGAAGTGGAAAATCCGCAGATAAGATACAAAAGGAGATAGATAGATAGATAGATACATAGATAGATAGATAGATAGATAGATAGATAGATAGAGAGTGAGAGTGAGAGAGTGAGAGAGAGAGAGAGAGAGAGAGAGAAAGAATAAAGTATGCTGGAAAGTCACGGCACATACAAGCAACCGGCTTGACACGAACTATTCTGGCCAGTGTAATACGTAAGACTCTCTTGTTCCTTGACAAAATGCCGTGCACATTATATGTAGCGAATAATAACTGGAAATCGACTCAAGGTGTGCAAAAAAAAAACCTCGCCGCGTTCGCGCTTGCGTGGCTACGTATAAAGAGTGCAAGGTGAAACTATATGGTAAAAGGGAAAAAAAAAACAATTTATTGTATATGAAGCTACTGTGATGTTACTGTTGAATATAAAAAAAAAATATATATATATATACATAAAAGATGCATTTAAACGCGGTGTTAAGTTCTTTTATTGTCGACCCGCAAAGTTTGTATAACCGACGTATACACATATAAATGGTTGCAATTTGTAAAAAAAAAGAAAAAAAGAACCAGGATGGATCGATGTGACATAAAGAGACGAACGTCTATGTTATAAAATCACATTTATTTACAATTCTACCAGACCAAATCGGCTTCTGTACAAATCCGTAATCGTAGTTTTTAGACGATGCGCGACTATTTTTCTTGTTCGTTTTTTTTTAAAAAAAAAAAGAAGAGAAAAGGACCGGCGTCGATCGGGGCTATCGTTCAAAACCTCTTTATCCCTTTGTATATGTATTCCGTGCGGCCTAGAGCACGCGAGCGTGTAGAATATGTTTGACATTACTACGCAGGTTCCCAGTTTTCGTTCCGTCCCGAAATTCAGCGCCCCCCCCCACCCCCAAAAAACATTTTCGCCCGCCAACTTCCCCCCTTTCATATATATATTGCCGAGTGAAAAATACGTGGCACTCTATTTACATAAAATCAATCAGAACGATCTGTCCGCCGATCCCTCGATTTCGCGTGACCGGTAAAAAGGGTCGATCTCGACGTAACGCGGTGAGATTTTCACGTGCACGCGGGTCAAGTTTAGACCATTTTCTCATTTTTGGCGCGGTCAGCGGGAGCGAAAATGAAGGTGAACGCGAACTTTTGCGAAGCTCCATTCTCGCTCTCGCTTCGACCGTGAGCGAACGAACACCCCGTGCGTGAATACACGGTTGTCGGGAGAACCAGGTCGCAGGGTCGCAGTCTTATATTCGAAAAAGAAAAACTATTACAGACTGCGGACGATTCGGATCCGTATTAAGTTGCTATGTACACAATTGTATTCGCCTGCGGCATCGCATTCCTCGTTATGTTTTGTACATTCCCGGAGTCTCGATTAACGTCGTTACGTTGCGAAGGTCGATTCTCGAACTCCCTCTTCCCGGCGGACGTGTGGGAGGAGGGTGGTTGGGGGGAGACTTAAGCGATTTTTTTTTTCCTGAAAAGAAGCGACCGCCGTAGGGCGAGCGAGGACAGCGCCCCGGCGGCGATTAAACAGTCTTATTGTCAAAAACACTATTGTTCCCCAGTCGCTTCACCACTTCGCCCTAACACTCCAGTCTTTCGGTGTCCAATGCAGACACTTTGGATCTATTCTGATCGATCTCTTTTCCATAGCGGCGGCATGTTGCTCGATAATCTCCCTGCGAATAGAAGACGTGCGTCATTATCATGATCGCCAAAGAGTTTTGCTGTGAGAATTTGTGTTTTTTTGATTTTTTTTTTTTACTTTTGGCACGATTCGTTTGCTCCGACAACAATTTACAACGCCTCCCGACTCGGGGAGCTCGAATCGTTTTTGTTTTCGGTTTCTCTATATCATACTTTTGTCTATTGGTATACTGTGTGTATATATTTTTTTTATGCTCTATTTTCGGGTTACGACTCTTTGTTAATTCACGACTTTGTACTATTTACTTTTCTATTACCTATTCAGCGTCACGATATACTGTCCTTTGTAGTAATTAATGAGATTCAGATTCTGGAGCGTCGATATCACGTCCTCTTTCTTGATCGACGTTAGCTCGCAGATCTCGCTTATCGTTATCTGTGGCTTTTCGTTCTCGACGACCGGTTTTATGTTCAACAGTATGTCCAGTATCGTGTGAGCCCAGTAACTCCTGTACGAGAGTAGTCCAAGGTCGGAGAGCGGCTTCTCCGGCGAGCCGGTCTTACCCTCGAACTTCGAGAGCTCGTACGAGAATTCGATAAGCAGCTTCCCGTATCCTTTCCGCTGATACGGTGGCAGGGTCAGGATACAGGCGACGTTGTGATCCTCCGTCGATTCCTTCTCCTTGGAGAAGTAGCCGACTATGTGGAAGCCCCTGCTGTCAAATTCCGTCATTACGTAAAACAGGAACGGGTCCGTGTCATAGTATAACGTTTTGTGATCAAGGAATAGCTTTGCCAGGAGGCAGAGGTTCTGCGCGTAGTTCTTGTTCTTTCTACCGTCGATCTCGAAGAAGGATATCGAGCCCTTCCTATAGATCTCATTGCCCGGCGGATGCCGGAGGTTGCACTTCACCAAGTGCCTCTCAAGACATTTGCGGCTCTTCCTGTACTTCAGACAAAACTCGCAGATATGTATGCACGGTAGGTTTACCATCTCCTGAGGATAGGGGCTGAAGTACCAGGGTTTGATTCTGTGCCTGCCAAGCTCGATGAGCTCAACATTCTTCATTCTTGTCACTATGTCGTCGTGGTGGTGAGCGACTAGTGACCCTGTTGGTCTGGGACCAGCGGTCTGTGGAGGTGCATCTTGAGAATCCTCATTCTCTATAAAGGCAGCCTTACGCTTTCGAGACATCTTCTTTTGCAGGGCAGCCTGCAAGACGGCTGAACCGTTGAGTGGTTCGCCATTGATGCTGCTGGGACTAGGGGGTCTGCTAGGAGCCTGTTTCTTGGGCGTGGCTGCACCGGTGCCTGGTGCAGTACCATCCCGCCTTGGGTATTGGACTTTTCTGGTGTCCAAACAATCCTCCGTAACCCATTCGTCTAAACGCTTATTGACTGAAAACGATATCGAGTACTTCGAAGGATGCTCCTGCATCTCTGTCTTATTATCATTATTGTAATGTCTTCATTTATACTTACAGTCTACATAGTGAACGTAATAACACTTGACACCATGTACATCTTTAACGCTGATGATCTCAGCGAGAGCTGTGAATACCAAAACAACATATCGCTGTAACATATTTAAGTAGTACGTCGCCAACGACGAGGCGTAATATCTTCTTATATTCAGACTGTCGCAAATCCGAAGGATATCACGTTGAGATAAACATAACCTAAAAATCTGAGTCCCTTCGAATCGAATTTCCACTGTCTTATCATTCCCATTTTCGGTTTTGATCATCGCTGATCGTGTTATGATGGCAGATTTGAAACAAACTCATGGACGATGAGAGCGCAAAGGGTGGATAAAAATGTTCGAAGGTTCGCATGTGCATGCGAGGATCATAGAAATTTCGAATTTCGAACGACATAGGACAGCAGTTGGATGATTTCAAATCGATAAGATATTACTGCAGATAGAAACTCAGGTGTTTACTTACGCCAGTCTTCCGTGCCATGCATTCTGACCGGTAAACGACACCCTTCTACCAAAGAATTCTGGAAGATGAGGTTAGGATTATTGTAAAAAACATTTCATCATTATGTGGACTGTATGATACCAAAGACGCATGCGATTTTGAATTCGGTCGATAGTTTACTTACTACAGAATCGCATATTGTATCCCGTTCGTCGTGCTCCTCGATCATTTCAGGCAAAATTCATGAAATTCGTCACCAAACACGACGTTGTTTTGAAGCTTTTAGCAAAACTGACTGCAGCGCCCCCTTCTCGGCAATGCATGAACTGTTTGAGGGTGGTTTGCGTTTTTTACGAAGTTTCACTGACTTACCGTATAATGGTGTAGATGTCGCGACTGGTTTTTGTCTCCACTGAATTTAGCTTAGACTTGAACCTTTAACAATTGCCCCTGTAGCACCCGAACCTACTCACAAAACTATATTTTAACGCTTAATAACTTTTTAATTAGACGAGAGCGCGCTTTTTGGCTTTTGCAGATCTTAGTTTAATGCAAAAATTGATGTTTCTGCAAAGTTTCATGCAAATCGGTGATGAGCCCGTCTTTCTTTACATTATCCCTCGTCGGTGCAATAAGTATAGGAATAATGCTCGACGTAGTTTACGAGTTGAGCACCGAGGGCAGCAGCTCCCGAACAGTACATTAGACGCCATCTCTACGACATAGTCGGAACTCATTCGCCTGTCGACGTAGTTCACCGACTTCGCTACCGGTGGCAGCACCTGCTGGGCAGTACACGTCGTGCCATCTGTACGGTACAGTCGGAACCCACTCAGTTTTCGACAGTGTTCACGAGTTTGCCACCGGGGGCAGCACCTCCCGGGCAGTACATGTCGCGCCATCTGTGTGTGTTTAGTATATTACTTATTGAAATTTGCGACTATATTAATATTAAATTATTCAAGATAATTATTATGTAAGAAATTGTACGTATGTATATATGTGGTCTGAGTATTATGTTTGTAGCGTGTATGCGAAAATAACAACAATTGTATAGAAATTAGATTATAAATATGTAAGAAACATTTTTTACTGAATACTATTTTTCCTTTCAATATATGTATTAAACGAAATTTTGTGTTCTCTAATTACTTTGTCATAAGATCCCATAGATTCAATATCCCTGGCTGAAATCATACCTTTTTCTGTCGTAAAAGAATCAATTCAAGAGGCCAGAGACTGTTCTATTCATTTCGAATCATAAGGAACTCCATTTCATTGTAAAACACCATAGAAGAAACTGCAGCACTGTTGTGATATTTCATTTTGGTGAACAACACCATAGAAATAACTTGAAGGCATAATATATACGGTAAGTATCATTAATGGTAAATGAAAAAACCGAAAAGCAACGTAGAACACGTAGAAATTTAATGAGATCGATTTTGAGAAAGTTAGGTCAAAATTCGAGTGTTAGGTCAGAAAAATGCGAGTGTTAGGTCAAAATACGAGTGTTCGGTCAGAAAAATGCGAGTGTTAGGTCAGAAAAATGCGAGTGTTAGGTCAGAAAAATGGGAGTGTTAGGTCAAAATGCGGCTTTTGCAGACCTTATTTTTATGCAAGTTAATGTTTATTATAGTCAGATAACAATAAGTCAGAGAACCGTTTGCATTAGTTTCCGAGTTACAGCCAAAAATCATCGTCTTGTTTAAGCGCGTCGGATCAATGCTCGATAATACTACTTAAACACTTATTTCGCCTGTAACTTTTGAACCGCTGATCGAAACCTATGATAATCATACACTTTTTTGCAGCTTTTGACGCGCTCTATCGAATAGGACTATCGGCGAAAGTCGATCTAAAAAAAAATTTTTTGATGTTTCAACTCAATGTTTGAGTAGCTGTAACTCTGAAAATAAGGCAAATATCGGGGAACGGAAAACGGCTGGCTGAGTCTTGAATGACCCCCTACCACTATCTCAAAGCGCGATCCGATCCGACGACTTTCATTTTTTGGCTCAAAAAAACGGCAAGGGGTTAGCCTTACCAATTTTTTGGGTCAAAAAATCGAAGTTGTTTTTTTTTTGCTATCTCGTAGGGGATCAAAAATAAGTCAGAAAGCCGTTTCTCATTGGTCAAAATTCGCATTATATTCGAAGTTTCAGCCAAAAAACTATCGATTTGTTTAACCGCGTCGGAACAATGCTCGATCAATACTACTTAAACAATTATTTCGCCTGTAACTTTTGAACCGCTCATCAAAACCTATGATGATCATACACTTTTTTGCAGCTTTTGACGCGCTCTATCGGATAGGACTATCGGCGAAAGTCGATCTAAAAAAAATTTTTTTCGACTTTTTAAGTCAATGGTTTTTTGGCTGTAACTCCGAAAGTAATGCGAATCTTGACGAACGACAAACAGCTCTGTGACTTATTTTTGATCCCCTACGAGATAGCAAAAAAAAAACAACTTCGATTTTTTGACCGAAAAAAATGGTAAGGCTAACCCCTTGCCGTTTTTTTGAGCCAAAAAATGAAAGTCGTCGGATCGGATCGCGCTTTGAGATAGTGGTAGGGGGTCAATAAAGACTCAGCCAGCCGTTTTCCGTTCCCCGATATTTGCCTTATTTTCGGAGTTACAGCTACTCAAACATTGAGTTGAAACATCAAAAAATTTTTGTTTAGATCGACTTTCGCCGATAGTCCTATCCGATAGAGCGCATCAAAAGCTGCAAAAAAGTGTATGGTTATCATAAATTTTGACGAGCGGTTCAAAAGTTACAGGCGGAATAAATGTTTAAGTAGTATTGATCGAGCATTGATCCGACGCGCTTAAACAAGTCGATGGTTTTTGGCTGTAACTCTGAAACTAATGCGAATTTTCACCAACGACAAACGGTTTTCTGACTTATTATTATTTGACTATATTAAACATTAACTTGCATAAAAAGAAGGTCTGCAAAAGCCGCATTTTGACCTAACACTCGCATTTTTCTGACCTAACACTCGTATTTTGACCTAACACTCGCATTTTTCTGACCTAACCCTCGAATTTTGACCTAACACTCGCATTTTTCTGACCTAACACTCGTATTTTGACCTAACTTTCTCAAAATCGATCTCATTAAATTTCTACGTGTTCTACGTTGCTTTTCGGTCTTTTCATTTACCATTAATGATACTTACCGTATATTTTATGGCTTCTAGCTATTCCTATGGTGTTGTTCACCAAAATGAAATATTACAATAGTGCTGCAGTTTCTTCGATCATCATGCATCCATTCAATAAAGAGGTGATAATAAACCAAGAGATTAGAGAAAATAGATTACTAGTTCAGTTGGCAACTGATTTGTTATCCAAACTTTACAGCAATATATATATATTTTTTTCTATGAGCTCTGTATCTAGCAAAATTTCATTATCAAGTGTTAACTTCATCTAATGAATGTAGATTGAATGAACTCTAAACTCTATATAAGATACAAATTGTAGTTGTTTTTTGTATATTGTATATCAATGCATAAGTTTTCAGTATGAGAGTAACAACAAGTATTACAGAAGATTTATTTATATTATTAATATATGTATATTGTCAAGTTATTGTTTGCACTTTGGGCAGTTAAAACCTAACCCAAACGTAGTCTCGAACCATTGTTTGATTGAAAACGCTTAAACATTATAAAAGGGAAGCTTTGCCCACACCTAGCCTTCGCCAGTTCAATATTATTTAATTTCAAATACGCGCACTTTACCTGCAAACTTATCCGTGCGCATACGCAGATGTCGTTCGCGCTGCCGGTAAGGCAGGTTTTATAACTATACCTTAACGCTTAATAACTTTTTAATTAGACGAGAGCGCGCTTTTTGGCTTTTACAGATCTTATTTTTATGCAAAGATTGATGTTTTTGCAAAGTTTCATGCAAATCGGTGATGAGCACGTCTTTCTTTACCCTTACCATTCATTCATATGTCTTCTGATGGTACATTCGCCTTCCGACTAATTAAAACGGTCATTACCACCCACACAAAACAGTTCCGCGTAAAACCCGCTATACAATCTTCGCCAACAGATGGAATTCCAAGTGCGAATATTTCGCAAACGCGCGTCGCACTTTATTCTCAATAATCTAACGAGCGTGTACCAGAAATCCATTCTCCTTCCATCTCTCTCGTTCGCAGTCCCAAGTCATGCCAACCGTGTCAAGAACATATGCCGATCAACATCCCCAGATTTCATCAACGAATCTATCGTGCGAAAAATTGGCATAGGGTCCGCCTAGCGGCAGGAAACGTATCGGTATTAATTAAGCGTCTGATTTACCGTGAATCACACGCTCAATTTAATCTAACATCGCAAGGGGGTGACTTTACGACCTCTGCCCCGCACTCGGCATCCTCAGCCGATACGAACGATCCTACATTCTGGCCACCCGTTGCCAAGCCATATCTCAACAATTACCGGAACCTGCACCGATTCCGTAACTAGCCATCGAATCGTCCTTGATTCTCACCGATTCCTCGACGAAGGCCGGGAACGCTTAAGCGTCCCGGCGATGTTTAAGCGTGCTCGAGGAGCTCATCGAGCGTCGGCTCTCAGACTTCATCGGCTCATCGGCTTAATTGACGGCGTTCCTCATGGAAGTAAGCCGCGCGCGCGCGCGCATCGCAACGCATCGACACCGTAAATACTCGCCCGTTCGATCGGGCGTGTCGTATCGAAAGGCCACGTACGGCATGTCCCTCGAGCCCCACCCGAGTGCGCACACCCACACATATGCCAGCCACATATATATACGAGCCTCACAGCCAGGTCCAGGGCAGGCCGTATCCGCATCGCTTTAGCCGGGCTGGAAGCGCCGGCGGAAGAAAATCGGCTGGCAGACAAACCGTACGCATCGTCTGTTCCCTAATTACACTCTGCGCAAACAGAACGTACGAATTGTACATCGTTATAATGCCACACCGTTCCGTAGCGCGCGCGCGCGCGCGCGCGTCGGCCGTGTGTCGGCAGCAAATATACGGCGAACATGTGCACCTACATACATGCTTATATATACATATGGCTATACGTGTATATATGTGTATATGTATATATATGGATGTATGTACATAGAAGCCGTCCCTTATGTAAGGGTAGACTACCCCTACAGCCCCGACACGCTCGGCACATAAGTGTACGCTCGCATCGGGCATACATAAGGGTTGATAGTGCTCGGGCTCTCGCTCGCCACCCTTACATGCAGGGCGTGGCCAGGGTCCACCAATCAGAGGGCGGGGAATCCCCGAAAGGCGAAATCGAAGCGAGTAAAAATTTCAGCGGTCGCGTCAAACGCCACCGGGCAAAAGGGGATGAGCGAGGTTCAGCCGGGCTTACATTTTCCTTGCTTATCCGTACTTTCCATCGACTCGGATCCGCTCGCCCTACCCCACCCCACTCTGCCCTCCCCTACCCTGGCTTCGCTACTACCCCTGCCTAGTCGCCCTTTTGCCTCGCGTCCACGCTCGTGCGGGCCTTAACTGCCTTCGGCGCGATCGTCATCGCCGGCGTCGATCGTTATGCAAATACGAGCTGGGACTCGAACGCCTTCGAAATTTCCGAGCGAGCCAAGCCTTTTTTCTCGCCGGAGCTCGGGGGTAGGGGGGCTCGTCAATCTTATCCGACCCAATTTTCGGGTAGAGGGGTTCTGGATGATTCGGCCTGTTACCGCCGGCGGAGAGCCGCGTCTACTGGCTGAGAGTGTGAAGCGATTTTTGTGGGAGCGTGTCACGCGTTCGGATTTCTGCCATTGTAAACTGTGGATTTCGGTCATTTCCGAGAGTGCAAGTGTGATAGTTTTTCGTTTGGGATATTGGTAAGTTGGTTTGTTCAGATGAGTCGTGCATCTGTTGTATTACAGTAAATTACATTTTTGTATGTGTTAAATAAGCAGGAAAATGGAAATTCTATGTATCAGTTGAAGAAAAATGAAATGTATAGGTACATTCTAAGACAAACTGTATTTATTTAAACCTGTCCTACACCTTCCAATTCTTCTTGCCACTCCATTAGCTCGAATTCAACATTCTTCCCAATGGTAAATCCTAAATTCATCTCGACCCTCAATCCTCACTCAATCGTTACCAACCTCAACCTCCGTTTAATTACGAACAATTCCACATTTCGGCGAAATCCACCTTTGAACATAACATTCCAATTCTACTTCCCAGTGAATACGACATTCTTCACAGCCAGAAATTCTTAATTCATCCCGACTCTCAATCTCCATCCATACGTACAATTCCACCTTTAAACGTAATCTTTCAATCTTTCATCACATCCCATCAGCTCAAATACAACATTCTTTCCGGTCACGCATTCTAAATTTATCGCGACTCTCAACCTCCAATCATACGTACAATTCCACATATCGGTCAACTCCACATTTAAACGTAAT
Source organism: Anoplius nigerrimus (assembly GCA_914767735.1). Lineage (NCBI taxonomy): Eukaryota > Metazoa > Arthropoda > Insecta > Hymenoptera > Pompilidae > Anoplius > Anoplius nigerrimus. The sequence continues at coordinate 5,922,928 of OU612087.1, forward strand.
CTTTCAATATTTCATCACATCCCATCAGCTCCAATATAACATTTTTTCGCAGTCACGCATCCTAACTTCATCCCGACTCTCAACCTCCGCTCAATTACGAACAATTCCACACATCGGCCAATTCCACCTTTAAATGTAATCTTTCAATTCTTTCCACCCAATCAGCTCCGATACAACATTCTTCCCAGTCAAAATTTCTAAATTTATCCTGACTCTCAACCTCCGTCCAATTACGAACAATTCCGCACATCGGTCAAATCTATCAACCCCTATCAACCCACCCCAACCCCTGCGCCCCATCCTCGCAAAATTCCACCCCGCCCGTCAGCGAAATCGTCATTTCCCGGACGAGTTTCGGGGCAGCGAATCGGCGAACGGCCGCGTACCCGGCGTTGTTTTGATATTGATCTCCGGATAGGACAGCGTCGTCTAAGCATTCTAATGGCACGGGGGACGGGATTCTGCGCGCTGCAGGCAGCGCACGTGTTTCTAATGATTTTAGTGTACCGTGGTATACCTCCGCAATGTATAGTCATAGGAGGGCGGGAGCACGTATTACATCCGCCTTACCGAGGCAGCGTGTAATATGTCGGAGAACCGGCTTCCTACTGACGGCACGGGGGTCGCAGAGGGGGTGGAAGAGGGACGAGGGGGGCGGCAGAGAGGGGGGGAGGGCAAGGCTGCGGGGACGGTCTTGTGGGATTCTTAATGGCAAAAGGCCTCGGAGGTAACACTACGGCTATTAAACGCAGACCCTGCCAACCCTCCCCCCTGTCTCATCCCTGTATTCAGCGTCGAGGCACACTGTCCCCCGCCCTTATCGCAACCCTGTCTGCCCGCTCGCCGCGCACAGGATGCGCAGATATGGGAATTTCGGACGTATGGGTGTGGGCGTGTTCGGTCGCGCGATCGCTGCTTTCGGATAGAACTGGGATAATGGGGTGTTGCGCTGTTTGTTTAGGAAATTAGGTTCTGGGAGGGGGTAGGGATGGAGTTGATCGCTGGCCAAGTCGGTTAAGTTCATAATAGAACTTTTGAGGAGGAGTCTTTCGGTTTTGAATGAATTTCGTCTTTATTGCGCAGGCGGCAACCACCCCAGTAAAATATGCTTTTATTAGTAATAAAGAAACAGGTACCCAATTTATAACGTTGTTCAGAGTACATTACATATTTATTCTGTATTTCTGTCTTCCTCGCTTGACATGTAGACATGTAAGTCCATTTAAAAAAAAATTGAACGTCACTTGAATAAATCGTTTACACCACGTTAATCATAAATTATATGATATCTCATTTTTTGTTTAAATGGACTTACATCACTTTCAAAATAGACGGTCCATATAGTACCTTCTATTTGTCGCTTTGGCGAAGAAGTAAGTTTCAGCACAGTTTGAATGGCGTAGGCTTCGAATTTTCGGATAGATGTACAGTAGGTTGATGGAGCGTTGACGTTCAATGTTCCGTTCTTAAGGTTCTGCCAAGGTGTCTGACATTGGCGAGAAGCATTAGACGCGCCCGTTCCTTCGGGAACAGGACGTTCGCTGATCGATAATGCGGCAAAGAACGAGCGTACGAGCTTTACCTGACTCGATGTCAGACTTTCCTGGCTTCTCTCCGTGGAAAGTCGATAATTACCGAAGATTCGGATTTAAGCAAAAAACATTTTCAATCCTATTCCGCTTGCAGGGAAAACGTATAAAAAATCGCGGATAACTTTCAACGCTCAACTCGGAGAAATAATCCAAATGTCAGCGATTAAGAAAGAAATTAGCAATTTCGAGGCGGATCTTTTTTATTAACTTTCTCTGAGAAATCGTACAAAAGTGTTTGCTTTCAATGTTTGTAAGGTAGACTGGGATAAAACCGACCCAGAAATTGTAAAGCTTACTTTAAACTGATGTATTTTCTATCTAATCTACAAAAACCTAATAATCTTAGTGTTTTTATTTAGCGTATGGCTTATTCTTTAAGTTGCATCAATTTGGATTAAAAATGTCTTCTGAAGCAAATGATTTTCTTAATAAATTAAAAATAGTGCTGCTCGGGCGGACTAGCCCCGGAAGTGGGGCAAGACCGCCCAACCTGTTAAAAAATGATCGAATCTTTTATCCTTATATTATGGGGCAAAAGCGGAATTATTATTAGCAATACGAACTTTGTCGATCGAGTTAAACAGGGGAATCACAGAATACATGGCGGCCATGTTGAATACTATCCAAACCATTGAATGCTAACCAAAGGAAGATTTCTACCTTACAGTTGGTACAATGGTATATTCGAATAAATAATGATCTAGTGCGGATTTGCCGCGTGTCCGTTTTTATCCCACTGCACCTTATAAGACCATTGGAACTGATCAAAATCGTTCGGTTGCCAACGTGTAACGTTCCGTGTCTTCTGCTTTTACTTCTCACTACTCTTTCGAGTATGAACAATCCAGAGGAAGCTAAATACGTTCATATCGCTCGAGATGCAGATTCTGCCCGAGAAAAATGATCTAGTTCCCGGCATCGTCGGGATTGTCGTAAGCTCGCAATCGAGTTTGTCTCCGACTCGGTCGTAGAATTCTGGCGAGCGGGCGGCTGTTTAAGTCGAAGGGAAGGGGTGGGGGCGTAAAAACGGCGCGAAAAGCGGACTGCCTCGCGGCGTAGCTTTATTCCGCCAGTTGGGGAAAAATGCGGCTTTGCCCTTGGAAGAGGCGCCGGGACCTGTTACGATTCCTCCGCCGGCGCCGAACCTAGCCTTAACCCTTTTCGCTCCCAAGAATTTACGGCCGCACGTGCTCGCTACCTGCCTACGAACGATCCTCGCCCAGATCGAAGAACTTTGATCTTTCTGTTGAAGCTTCGGATCGGCAGAGAGGTCCGTCGCTAAATGGTATAGAACGATACTGATTACTTTTGTGCACGATAATATGTTTGGTGTAAGTATTTTATTCGAAGAATGTCGATGATATGGACCGTTTATTTTGAAAGTGGTGTAAATCCATATTTAACAAAAAATGAGATATATAATTTATGATCAATGTGGTGTTAACGGTTTATTTATGTGATATTTAATGTTTTTCGTTTAAATGGACCTACATCACTTTCAAAATAAATGGTACATATGTGCATTTGATCTCGGAAAACGTTGATGGTGTAGAACGTGGAGGTGGGATAACAAAAGTTACGAAACCTGTGTAGTAGAATGATAAGCAAAACGATATATTGAATCTAGTATGTAAGATACTTCTTTCATGAAGTGTGCGCAAGGAAGCTTTGAATTCGATTCGATCTATTGGAATGAAATTTTAAAAATTCAGTAATGTATCCTAACAAACGATATATCACAATACTGATTAGATTAACAAAACGAGAGTGTCCAATAAAATAAATAACTCCATCTACAAAATGAGTGCGAGATATAAATTCGAAAAAAATACTGGATAAAAGCTAATTCCATCAACTTTCGAATATCAAGCACACGTGTGACAAAGCGACGAATGTTAATAAATGACTTACTCTATCAAATGTGTGCAAGACATGAATACGAAAGAAATGGATAAAATCTTCAATCGACCACACGTGTCACAAGACCATAAATGTCAAGAATACTGATTCGATACCTAAATAGCACTGAATGCATTTTCCATTGTCAGTGCTCTCCTTACAGGAATAATCCGTTTGGTTACACCGCGATTTACCATCTTGCGAAGTAGAGAAAGAAGGGCGCGAAAGGGCTTGGCGGCAGAGGGGGGAGAGGGGAGGGGTATCAGCGTTAAAACTAAGAAGAGCGAAGCCGAGGGAGGGGGGTGGGTGTCGGGCGTAAAACAGAGGAAAAAGAAAGGAGAGGAGCAGAAGGTCGTACTTTCTTCGTCGCGCTGCTTAAAATTCATAAGGCGCTCTGTTTACTTACTAAAGATACTCGGCTTTCCACCCTCGACCCCCCTCTGGCGGCCCACTCCCCCCTCCTCGCTCACTTTTAACCCCGGGCCAACGACGTTCCATGCCGCGGAGAGGCCGTGCTTTATCGTGGCAAATAAAATTATTGGTTGCGCTTTTTCCGCACTCGCTGCTTCGTTCCTTAACGTCTATCAGCAATTTTCACGCGTGCCACTCCTCAATGGAGAATATTTTAATCTTGGGTCTGAGGTCCTTAAGGTCCTGAGGGTGTAAGTGATTTTTGTTGAGCGCTGAAAATCGGTAAATTTGCTTTCGATGATCATAATGTTCGATATTGATGGGTTCAGTGTTTAATTTTACTTTTATTTTTCGATTCAGCGTATGAACTATTATGTACAAGTTTCCGGTATTGATTAACATTAATTTTTGGCATTCCGTCATCAATAATTGATTCGTATCAGCGATCGATATTAAATGTGTTACACGTCAGTTTTTTAATTCTTGCTACTAATTGTTATCCATTGCTACGAGTACAAGATATCAACTTATCATGATCGATATCAACGAGGAGGCGATAATTCGATAATCAGTGACCTTCACCGAATTTGTGCTCAGTTTTTGCATCAACTTCGATTACGAATCGAACCGAAGTCGACGTGGCAAAGTTGTACGCGAATAGAAATTTGAAGAGTGCTCGGACTCTAGAAATTCTTCCTTTTTTCCCGTCGGAAGCGTTCTACGAAAGCGTGGCCGCAGAAAGTATTACGAAGTTCGTCCATCCTCCGTCGCTCACCCCCCCCCCCCTTCCGTCAAATGCTCACCCCCGAATTGCTCGTGAAAGCTGAACTCTCGGCGCGCGAGCGTTAAACTCGTAATTTGCACGCGGAACGAAAGCCACGACGAGGGACAACTTGTCCAAACATTTCTTCCTCCTTTTTTCCACCGTCTTCATCCCTCCTTTCCCTCTCCTCGTTTTTACGAACGACAACGTCCGTTCTTCACACCCCTTTTAACGTCAGCTTCCCGGAACTGTCAGAATGGCTTCAACTTTTGCTGCTCTAGGTTGTCATCCCTGAAATGTGTATTATACAGTATTATCGTTTATTCAGAAGCACGTATTTTTTTTTCTATGAAGAGTACTACATTTTTGGTAGTCGAGCTGTTAATTGGACCGTTTATTTTGAAAGTTATATAAGTTCATATTTGATAAAAATGAGATATGTAATTTATGATTAACGTGGCTTTATTTATGTGATATATAATTTTTTTTAACTCACACTTTGATTTACACCACTTTCAGAATAAACAGTCCAATCGTTGGTGTGTATTATTCTTTTATACTTATTACAAATTATGTATGTGTATTCATGATTAGTGAGTATCAAACATTATAGAATCAATACTTTTACGAAACGAGATTCTTTGAAGCTTTCAAAGTATCCGAACCAATGAATACTATATTTGGACCGTTTATTTTGAAAGTGGTGTAAGCCCATTTTCTGTTGTTTCGAGTAAATTGGAAGTTAGAATATTGATCAATTTAAAAATATACATTATTTATATCAAGTCTGGCAATGTTCCTGCTATTTTATCAATATGTAATTTGAAAATATAAATTTTCTTTCTACGAATTTAACTAAAATAATGTATATTTACGGGCTACAAATGGACTTACAACCCTTTCATAATCAATGGCTATGCAATTTCTTTCATCGGACAATTTTGCATCGAACAAAGCATTGGCATTTTTTAAGCTATTAAATAATACTAACTCGATATAAATAAAAAGTTTACACTACGTTGACATCTCATTTTTGTTTAAAAAAATGGACTTACACCGCTCTCGAAATAAACGGTCCATTTAACGCAGAATGCTCATCGTCCAGCCTTTAACAGTCACGAAACAGTCAAGTCTGAGGCATCTGAAAATTGACAGAATCAATCGCTGCCAAATTAGACAGATGTCATGCCGCATTGCGGATACAGAGATTAGGTACCTCGTCGGCAAGAGGGAAAGAGGAAAGAGTGGGATAATTGGGGTGAGGCCGCTGAGAAAACGGCGGCAAATCGTTCGCTGACTCGCGTGACGCCTTTACGAGTCGCGCATTTTCCAATTACCGCGGAGAGCACTTAACCTGCCGTGATTCTTATTATCCCCATCCGGCCGGGGGTCCCGTCGGTGTCCCCTAAAAAGCGCCGACGACGGCGCGGAGGACGCCTCCGGGCAACCTTGCGGCCGCGGAGAAAAGCAAAAGTCTCGGAGGAAGGCCGTGAAAAGAGTCGCGACGCAACGAGCGTGATGGAAGCTGATTCGTGGATGCTGAGGAGGAAAATGTCGGTTCGGTGAGACAGAGGTGAGCCGGACTGGGACAATGTGAGAAGCAAGCTGAGAATTGGAAGAAGAAGAATTGAAAGACAATGTGGGATGTGACAGAAATTGAGAAGATTAAGAATTTTATTGGGATTTTGAAAGGTTTATGGGGCTGGGTAGAGAATTAAATTGTTTAGGAAGATTGGATAGTAATAGTCAAACAGGACAATTTGAGACTTGGAAAGATACGAGAACTGTGAAATTCCGTTATTTCGATTAAAAATGTCTTCTTTACGTTGTAAGTCGCAAGAAGATTAAGAGGTTTATTGGGATTCTGAAAGGTTTATACTGCGCTGGGTGGGGAAATAAATTGTTTGGAAAGATTAAATAATAATAATCGTACGGGACAATTTGAGATTTGGAAAGAACGGAGAACTGTGAAATTCCGTTATTTCGATTAAAAATGTCTTCTTTACGTTGTAAGTCGCAAGAAGATTAACAATTTTATTGGGATTTTGAAAGGTTTATGGTGGGCTGGATAGAGAAATAAATTGTTTGGGAAGATTAAATAATAATAGTCATACAGAATAATGTGAAATTTGGAAAGAATAGGTAACAGTGAAGTTCTGTTATTTCGACTCGAAATTTCTTCTTTAAATCATAGCGAGTTAATACCCGGCGGCTGATAAAAGGCGCGAAAGAACAATGCAACTAAGCACGCGTACGACGTAAGTCACAAGAAGATTAACAATTTTATTGGGATTTTGAGAGGTTTAGGGTGGGCTGGATAGTGAAATAAATTGTTTGGGAAAATTAAATAATAATAGTCATAGAGAATAATTTGAGATTTGGAAAGAACAGGTACTTAGCAGTGAAGTTCTGTTATTTCGATTCGAAATTTCTTCTTTAAATCATAGCGAGTTAATACCCGGCGGCTGATAAAAGGCGCGAAAGAACAATGCAATTAAGCACGCGTACGACGTAAGTCACAAGAAGATTAACAATTTTATTGGGATTTTCAGAGGTTTAGGGTGGGCTGGATAGTGAAATAAATTGTTTGGGAAGATTAAATAATAATAGTCATAGAGAATAATTTGAGATTTGGAAAGAACAGGTACTTAGCAGTGAAGTTCTGTTATTTCGATTCGAAATTTTTTCTTTAAATCATAGCGAGTTAATACCCGGCGGCTGATAAAAGGCGCGAAAGAACAATGCAACTAAGCACGCGTACGTCGTAAGCCGCGGAAGCCATTCGTTTACGGCAAATCGCTCTCTCCCCGCGACTGAGCGTGGACTTTAACCATTACATTACGAGCCATTAACTAAATTATGCAAGCTACGGCGAACTTCGCTCCGGCCAACGTAGCGTGGCGAGCGTAAAGTTCGGCCATCCTGAGTCTACGGCCCGCTATCGGAATCTCAACATTATCTGCTCCTCTCATTCGCGCAATTAGAATATTACGGAAAAATGAAGAGGACGGTCATCCTTTCGTCTTCCACTATCCGCTTCATCGACAAATGTTTAAAGAATTTCAAGTAAGTCGGTAACAAGGATCTGTATTGACAGAACAATCTGAAATCATTGTACTGTTAGAGTCCAATGATGATTTTGAGTCCAGGCCTACAAAGCCCTGAGGACAGTAAGGCTAGGTTCACGGCCGACATTACAGCCAATATTTCGGAAAAATGAAGAGGGCGATCGTCGTCTCTTCATCTTCCAATATAAACTTCACGAACAACTGTTTCAAGTATTGGAAGTAATTCAGTAACAAGACTCTATATCGACATAACAATCTGAAAGCATTGTGTTGTCAGAATCTAAGAATGATTTTGAGCCTTGGCTTGTCCGAGGACAGTAAGGCCAGGCTCACGGCTAATATTCCGGAAAAATGAAGAGGGATCATCGTCTCTTCATCTTCCGCTATCCATTCCATGGACAACTGTTTCAAGTATTTCCAATAATCTAGTAATTAAGTTCTATATCGACAGAACAATCTGAGAGTATTGTACTGTCAGGGTCTAAGGATAATTTTCGTCCTGACTTGTCCGGCCAACGAGGCCCCGAGGACAGCAAGGCCAGGCTCACGGCCGACATTACAGCCAATATTCCTGAAGTCTCATTATCTTCCACTATCCACTTCACCGACAACAACTACTTTAATAATTCAGTAACAAGGCTCTATATCGACAGAACGATCTGAAAACATTTTACTATCAGTGTCAAAGGATGATTTTCGTCCTGACTTGTCCGGCCAACGAGGCCCCGAGGACAGCAAGGCCAGGCTCACGGCCGACATTACAGCCAATAGTGCGCCCAGGTGCGGGTCACAAGGGGGTCGTTAACGTAGACTCAACTTAACTCCCGGCTATTAATCTCGCCGCGCTAATTATTTAGCCGGTTAGCAGGAGTTCTGGGCGGTCGAACGGAGTTCCGTTATCGGATGTAGTAGAGGGTCGCTATCTTCAGGGTTGGCGGGAGAGGGGGTGAGGAGGTGAAAGAGGGAGAAGGGATGGCGAGAGTAGGAGGAGGAGGACGAAGAAGAAGAGGAGGAGGAGGAGGAGGAGGAGGAGGAGGTTCTGAGCCGGTAGGATACACGAGGGGTTGAGGCTCGCGCAAGAGTAAATTGATTAGAATTAAAGGGTTGGCTGGCAGGTGCTGCGGGGCTGCTAGATAGAGAGAACAGAGACGAATCCGAGAGAGAGACTCGCGCAGGCAGAGGATACGGAGAGAGAGAGAGAGAGAGAGAGATGGAGAGAGATGGTTAGAGAGCTGGAGCAAGCGAGGGCACCAGGGGGTGAGTGAGCAAGCTACAGAAAGAGAGAGAGGGAGAGAGGGAAAGAGAAAGAGAGAGGGTAGTGGTGGTTGAAGAGTGGCGAGGGTGTAGAAGGAGGGTGAGGGTACAACGGTGACCGCAGCCTCGACGCTGATTGGTCGAGTCAAGTTTGTGGCAAGATGGCTGGCTGCTGGGTGCTGCCGCTGCCGCTATCTCCGTCTCCCTCCTCGAGAGCCACCCTCTTCCCCACACTCTCCCACTCGCCCACCTCCCCACCCTCCCCCCTTCTGAACCCGACTCTCCGCCGGCGGCTAGGTTCCCTTCTACGCGGCCTCTAAGATGCTTTACCTATGTGCCAAATAGATGTATGTACGTGTACACGCCTGTTCGAAACAATGCCGGGCGTGCAACCGTCCTACCCCCCTCCCCGCCCCCTCCACCCTCCGCCACCCCTGACTCGCCCCTCCGGCCTCGAGCGAACCCCCTGCCATCGCTTGGCTCATGCCAACCCTTAGTTCTGCCACCGACCACCCACCCGCAACCCCATCAACGTTTCCACCGTCGTCGTCGTCCTCCACCCCCCGCCTAACTCCTCCACCTCCCCCCCCCCTGGCCACCCCTTCGGAGATCCACCCGCAGCAGGTACTGGGCTCGTATAAGTACGGGAACGTCGGCACGGTCTACTCTCAAAGAGAATGCGATAATACGAAGAACTTCGACTAATGAGTTAATAGTTGGTGCCTCGCGTTACCCAGGAGCCTGCGAGCGCCGAGGAAGCTGCCGCTGCCGTACTTTATTCCGCGCGTCGCCCGGAGCAACGAGATTATAACGCCCGTGTAGATATTTGCGCCCGGGGCCGTGTGCGTGTACGGGACCGAGCGCGCGCGCGCGCGCGCGTGGATGGAAGCGTGCGCGAGCGTGTGTTAGGTAGCGACCGGATGCCAGCGTGCATGCGAGGCCAAGATACAGCTGGAATGGGGGAGGGGGTGGCGGTGAGTTGCGGAGGGGTGCTAATCAAGTAGGAGAGTCGCGGCCGCGACTGAGGCTGAGACCGTTTTAGGGAGAGTCTTATGTTTGGGACGGGTGGGCGAGAATATTTTTATTGGAGGGGTTGCGCCAACAGGTTTGGGGCGGCAGGGGGAGCGTGGGGGAATTTGGGTTTTCGAAAAGTTTGGTTGCTATTGGATAGGGTAGTTTGTTTCGGTTTTTGTGGATGAATAGACCGGAATATATTTTGATGTTATTGGATTTAATGGGGAGGCACTATGCTAATTTGGCTTTGATGTAATCGTCAATAGTGTAATAATAATCATGACACTCAAGAATATATTATTTTACACAAAAAAAATTCTTATTGTTACTCCAAACCGATCCGACCTGTGAACACCTCAGTCATCATTGCCCAAGTTGGAAAAATTGGACTAAAGCAAGTGACTCAATTGACAGCAACCCCCTTCTACAACCCCGACCAAAAACTGAACCCACTCGTCCGCTAATTCGCAGAACGGATCGTCTCATAGTCATGAGAAAAAAATCAAGATTAATCGATTCAGTCGACGGAGTCGGCCATCGTCAAGCTTCCTTCGGCAAGAGGGTTAACTAGCGATCCGATCGGTTCGACCTCGGGAACAATCATCCATCCCCCACCCCCCAACCCCCATCCCGCCCCTTCACCACCCCATCGGATCCTGCGGACGTATTCCGATGCCTGATCGAGTGCGGGATTCCTCGCCGACGGGGAGAAATAGTCGGGGCTGCTCGGTTTATTTATGTCGGTGATTGGAAGCCTTTGGGTCTGGGGAGACCCCGAAGTCTCAAACGACGCGAGCACATCGGCTGAGGGCTTCTTTTGCATTAATGTCGCTCCGGCGACGAAGGGTGACTTCTGCCAGCGCCGATTTCTGAACGAGCATCGATCTCTCGCCAAGCTTTGCGGCGAGAGGTGGAGAAGCTAGGAGGGGGGAGGTGGTAGGCGGGGATGGGGTGATTATCGCGAAAAATGTTCTTCTTATCGCGGCCGATCCCCGCGGAGGAGAGAGGCTATCATTCACTGTCCAGGAACTGATGCCGGATAAGCCGATTGCTGGGTTGGGGTTTGTTAACAGACATTTCTCAGGATTCGGCGATGCGCCATGTTCAATGATTTTTAAGTACTGTGGGTGTGGGATAGTAGAGTTTAGTGTATGGACTGTTCTGTAACAGTAGAATTTTGGTAGTTATGATCTCGATATCTGCGTATCTGATACTTGCATTACAATTTTCAAATTTTTTATTATAAAGCATTTTTCAAGGTGTAACGATTTAATTACAGAAGGTGAGTTAACATTAAATAATTGTATTATTTGATGTATAATATACACGATATAACCATGCGATTAGAGTGAAATATTTAATTAAATCATTCTTGTTCTTTTTACTCAACAGTATAAGTGGTCAACTGGAATAAGTTGTTTCTCTTAAAAAATCCAAGCAACTTTACTAATAATTCCATTTTTACGTAACACGATCCTTTAAATCAGAATAAATGCAATTATCCTTAATTTATAAAAGTAGTATCTATACCACTGAGAGAATAAACACATTCATCCCCTACGGCCAAATAATATATATTTCAAGACAAGTGACATAAGCAAACCCTCTCGATAAATCTGCCCAATCGAGTTAGCCTCACCTTTCCTCTGACCCGAACTCGTCACCTCTGTTCCCCGAAGGAAGCGCTTCCTTGACCGGAAGGACATTGGCCTCGTGCAGGATGCGGCGCGCGCGCGAAACGAGTTTATCACCCCGCGAGACCTCGAGAGCACGCCAGAAGGGGTGATTCGCCTCGTGTAGGGGTTACTTAAGGTCCCGACCACTTGACTCGGCCACCTGTCCTCCAAAAATTTCCCTCAGACTGGTTTCCGAACATTCGATCCTTCTCGAAGGACACTCATACGACGGAATGTGTCTCTACATAACGCGGACTAATTCTGACACTAAATATATCAAGATTATCGTTGGATGACGTAATTCGAGTTATGTCAGACTGAATCCTTACACAACTTGAATTATTTTAATTATTGTCTCTGGTCAGAACTGAAAGGACAAGGACGAAAGGATAGAAAGAGTTCGGCGGGCAGGTTCTTAATCAGCATGAGGCTGCTTAATAAGGCAAATTAATGCGTGGGCCTTTTGACTGTCGCCGGATGAGGGTTGATGGGGGTGGGGGAATTGTAAATGGCTGGGCGAGATTAGTAGGAGAGGGAGGACGAAAAATGTAAAGCGAAAGGGAAATATGCGCGGAATGCAGAGAACATAAGAGAATGTACCATACGGAGAGGCGGAAATAAAATCAGGTGAAAAAGACAAAGAGAGCAGGGAAAGAGACCTTAAGGGGTGGTTAACAATGTAAGCCAAAAGTCAAAGTACATGCAGGGTAAAGCAGCTAATAAAGAACAGACTAAATTATCCAATAGATAGAAATTTAAATTGAGTGAATCGGATAAAGAAATCGAACAAACACAATATAAAGGCACAACAAAAAATAATTATCAACTAAAACGCGTAATTAATAATAGAATAAAGAATCGGTAACAATCGACAAATATAGTAAACTCGAAACACAAGTGCCTAATAGCATTGACAATATTCGGAAACAGTACTCCGCAGTTGAATACGCGAAAATGCTCGGACAGCGAAGTGGGGGTGGCAGACCGTTTTTAAGGGTAGATCTTCGAGGCAACGATGACGTCAACGACGACGACGACGAGTCGAGTGGTTTTCAAGCTAATAAAAAAATTACCCCACCGCATGAAACCCGACGACGTATAAAACGTCGGTGAGCGCGACGATTCAGCCCTTCCCACGTCCCACACCCCTTCTCACCCCCTCCACCCCCCCCGGCAGGCCCCCACCCCCGACGCTCGACAGAGGGAAAAAAGGCACGGGACTCGTCACCCTTTTGTTTTTTGCTTTTTTTACTCCCACCGCTCTTTTGAACGGAAGACAGCGAGAGTGGGACCGCACGAGAGGGGAGGGAGGAGGACAATGTCGGAAGCAGGACAGGAATAAGAGTCTAACCCCTTCGTTTACCCTTCATTTGCAACCTCCTCTCACTGTCAAATTGATGCGTCCATCCCGCGAGTTCCTGACTTTTTTCCGAGTCCTTTCTCTCTTGCTTCTGCTCCGATCGAATTCTTCAACTTAGGTTTGACTCTTTTTGTCTCGAGGATTATTAATGAACTACTGGACTACTAATGAACAATTAAGGACAATTGATGTCAATATATTGTTTTTTGCTTTTTTTACTCTACCGCTTCTTGAACGGAAGACAGCGAGAGTGGGACCACGAAAGGGGAGGGAGGAGGACAATGTCGGAAGCAGGACAGGAATAAGAGCCTAACCCCTTCGTTTACCCTTCATTTGCAACCTTCTCTAACTGTCAAATTGATGCGTCCATCCCGCGAGATCCTGACTTTTTTCCGAGTCCTTTCTCTTCTCTTTCTGCTCCGATCGAATTCTTGAACTTAGGTTCGACTATTTTCGTCTCGACGATAATTAATGAACTAGGACAATTGGGATCAATATTTGAGGGGCCTTGGCTGACGACGGTACCCGGAAGTCGTGTCAGGTTGGACGATCCTTTCTCCAAGCTGTCCTTCCACAGGACTCTTGTCTGCTGGTCAGGATTCTCATCCTCGAGTTTTTTGGCGTCGATTTCCGGCCGTCGATCATTGTCTCGACTCGATCGTTTTACCTGGAATGAAGGAAACGTGTATTGGTACGATAAATTGTCTGCTTCGAAATCCTTAATCTTTCTTAACGAACACAAGATCGAAAAGGAATGACACGCAGATTAGAATATCACTGACACAATTGTCGCTCAGTTAATTATGTCAGGATTCATTTTTTTCGTGCGCAAGAGAAATGGAGGGCGAGGGTATTAAGATTATTATAACGGGAGGTCGGAATTGAAATATTTTCCATCCCGGGGCGAGGTCCTTTCAGCGGCCCAAAAAAAAAGAGGAAAAAAGAAAAAAAATTGTTCAGCGGTTCGTTAAGGCCGCGGAGCGCAAAAATGCGCCGAAAATTCCGCGCGATGACTTTCCGCGGACGCATTTTTGCCGCGAGGCCTACGAGAGGGTGGTTCGCAGGCCGACGAAGAGGGGTGAGGGGGCTGGCTCGGGGGTGGACTCGGCAGCGAGCCCTCTTGACCGAAGGGAGGCCACCGAGGGAGACCAACGTGGAAGGGGGATGAAAACGGGGGTGAGTTCGTGCCCGCGGCGGAGGAGGGTTGGGGGGAGGAGGGGGGAGGGGGGTGTTGGTCGTGGGTAAAAAACAGGCAACGAGGGGGTCGGTCGACGGATAGCGGCAGGTAAATTCTAAGCCCCGAGATTCTTCCATCCGTGGAAGTGCACCCCCGGTGCTAATTAAAACCACACCACGTGTCTTTCCATGCCATGGTTACGAAAAATAAAACGGGGAAAAAAGATCTTTTCACCGGTCGCCCGCCCTGCTGCCTGGGCCTCCACTTGCCTTCTCCTCCTCGTCTGCTCGTCTCCTTCTCACTTCATCCCCCCCCCTCCCCCTTCTCCACCGAACCCACCCCCTCCCACGTCGTCTCTTCCATCTTCGCTTTTTCATCCTTCCCGTTCTCGCTGGCAGGAAAGGCGATCCGACGTTCTCTCTCTCTCTTTCCATCTCTAACCTCTCCCTCTCTCTCTCTCCCTATCGCGAGTGAGCGAACGCCGCACCCCATGCCGGCTTAATTATCGTCCAAGTGTTCTTTAAAGAGCGAATTACACGCTCGATGTTTACCGCGAGCTACCCCGAGCTTTTCATTCCGCCCGCTCTTCGCTTCCGTCGCGCCCGTTTTTTCTGTCCTCGCGCGGAGAGACGGAGACGGAGTGCGAGGGATGAAGAGCATAGGAGAGAGAGAGAGAGAGAGAGAAGGATCGGCTAGCGGCTGTTTTTCTTTTACGCCTCGCGCACTTTTTTCCTTGAGCAATTTTTTTCTGCCACCGAGGTCGCCAGCGAGACGAGAACTCAAAACCGTCGTTTTCATCTCGCGCGTTTCAACCCCCCTCCCCCTCCACCTCCACCTCCACCTCTCGCACCCCCTCTGAGTTCTTCGACGGCTTCAGCCCCCTGCACACTCGCGACGCTCTCCTTCCGGTCGCACTCTTCGTCCAGCGCGGAGGGATGAGAGGAGAGCGAATGGTTCTGGCGGAGAGGAGGGGGAGAGAATGGATGCGAGGGGGTTGGCGGTGGGCTGCGGGAAGGGTGGTTGTCGAGGACCGAGGCCATGTGAGTGCGACGATCGGCGGGAAAATGGATGGAGAGTGAGAGCCGGTCGACTTCCAATGATTCCGCCCGAAACGGATAGTGCTCTACCGTTTCTTCGCACCCCGAAACATACCCTGCAATGCTCTATTTTTATCCCCCCCATTTCTATCATTTTTTAGAATATATTCCGTCCATTTTCGAAGGCTATTCTCTTTCATTTATTCCATCATACGTCTGAAATACGTTATCGCTTAATAATTCAACTCAACCCTCAATGATTTTTCCTGAAACGAACAGTGCTCTACCTCTTCTCGCACCCCGAGACATACCCTGCAATGCTCTATTTTTATCCCCCCTATTTCTATCATTTTTCAGAATATATTCCGTCCATTTTCGAAGGCTATTTTCTGTCATTTATTCCATCATACGTCTGAAATATGGTATCGCTTAATATTTCAACTCAACTCTCAATGATTTTTCCTGAAACGAACAGTGCTCTACCTCTTCTCGCACCCCGAAACATACCCTGCAATGCTCTATTTTCATCCTCCCCATTTCTATCATTTTTTAGAATATATTCTGTCCACTCCCGAAGCCTATTTTCTTTCATTTACTTCATTATTCGTTTAAAATATGCTATCGCAATACTCTACCTCAACCCCCAATGATTCTTCCGGAAAGGAATAGTACCCTCTCTTCTCACATCCCGAAACATATCAAATATTCTATTTTCATCCCCACGTTTCTATCATTTTTCAGAATATACTCTTTGTAATACTTTCTGTCCATCCTCGACTCCTATTTGCCTCAATTTATTTCATTACCCGTCCAATATATGCTATCGCTTAATATTCCACCACAATCCCCAATATGTCTTCCCGAAACGGATAGTGCTCTCTCTCTCTCTTCTCACACCCTGAAACATACCCTGCGAAAACCCTATTTTCATCCTCCACTTCTATCATTTTTCAGAATTCACTCTCCACAATCCATCCTGTCCATCCTGGAAGCCTATTTTACTTCATTTATTTCATCCGTATAAAATATGCTATCGCTTAATACTCCGCCGCAACTCCCATTTTCGAGGCTCAAGAAAAAAAAACTGATCCCTCGAACTTTTTTCTCTGGAACCCAGGTTCCTCTCGCCCGTTTAGACGTTCGTCTCTCAACGATCGGCGAACGTTTCCGCTTCCGCCCGCCGCCGAACTCTCCGCGGACAATAATCGCCCGCTTCTTCTCGCGCGCGATTCGCGAGAGAGCCGAGCGAGAGAAACAGAGAGAGAGAGAGAGAGAGTGAGAGTCTGCACAGCCGTGCGAGAAGCCGGTTCAAAAAAAGGAAGAGAGGGTAGGCGAGCGAAAGAGGGAGCGACTGTGAGAAAGACAGAAATTCGTGGCTCATTACCACGCACGTTTTCTCCGGACCCGAGAGTCGAGTTTCCAGCTCGCTCATTATGCTTAACCTCCATCCCTCCCCCCCTCCTCCTCCTCCTCCTCCTCCTCTGGCTCTCGGCCTACCTCCTGCCAACCCCCCCGAAGCAGGCCTGCGTGAGACGTCGGAAATTATTTTTCGTACCAGACCCTCTTCCGCGGTCTTTGACGCGATCCTTCTCTCTCTCTCTCGCGCGCGCGCGCGCACGCGGGAGGCTTTCTGCCTTTCTTACCACGGAATTAGGTGGAATCAACCGGTGGAACGATCCTCGAGTGTTCGCGCCGGATTCGAATGCTCCTCGCGACGAGTGCGATTGGCCCCCGGGATGGGGGGGATAAAGAGGGGTAGGTTTCTTGTTTTTTTCCGCCGGAATGTTGTGATTTTGTTCGGACTCGGCTGGCGATGGTGTTTGAGTGTTGGAGGTGATTGGTTTGTTGGGTGTAGTGCATTCGTCGAACGGTGGATATATTGGAATTTATGTTAGGGGATGAATGGTTATAGTATTGATAGTTTAGCAAAGTCGTTGGTGAATTGAATAGTAGGTATATTGGAATTAACGTAAGATTATAAGTGGTCAGTACTGGTCTGGTAATTTATTAAAGTCTTTAAGATATAAATTCTATATTATGGTTATTGTATTGATAGTTTAGCAAAGTCGTTGGTGAATTGAATAGTAGGTATATTGGAATTAACGTAAGATTATAAGTGGTCAGTACTGTACTGTTAATTTATTAAAGTCTTTAAGATATAAATTCTATATTATGGTTATTGTATTGATAGTTTAGCAAAGTCGTTGGTGAATTGAATAGTAGGTATATTGGAATTAACGTAAGATTATAAGTGGTCAGTACTGTACTGGTAATTTATAAAAGTCTTTAAGATATAAATTCTATATTATAGCAGTACATATATTGCAATATATATAATATACCTAAGTGATCAGTACTGTATTGATAACTTTCAAAAATCTTTAATACATGGATCGTACTTTGTACTATCCATCTATCATGTGTTCGTGGAACAGCAGATATATTGGAATTTACGAAAGATCGTCAGTGATCAATTGACAGTTCATTAAAATTTTTGTATACAGAAATTGTATATTCTACCATTTATCCATTAAGTGTTCGTGGGACCGTAGACAAATTGGAATTTATAAAAGATCATAACTGATCATTATCGTATATGTAGCTTAATAAAGTCTTCAATATACGAACTGTATATTGTACAATTCATGCAGTGCATTACGCTCGATAACCTAAAAGTCTAAATGTAAGCCCATAAGAAATGAACTATCTAAAGTAGGATAAGAGTAGGTTAAGGTATATGTAAGCGGCGTTAGATGATAAGATAGGATAAGGATTGTATGTAGAAGTAAGGTAGAATAATTTGTAACCCCGTAAGGGAAAACAAAATAAATATATACATATAAGAAATGAACTATCCTCCGCAAATAACGAAGAACGACATCGTACGGTATAAAAGCAACGCAACACCGGCAATGTCGGCCGCCGAAAGGAGACGAAACCTCCATCAGCCCATCATCCAGCATTTCGCCAAAGTATCCGAATACCATTCCGACTACTTTCTTCTGCCCACAGGGCGCACTTTCACTTCCTATTTCGCCCGATCGACGTGGCATATGGATATTGGCAAGAAGAGGGCGACTCGAGGGTCAGAGGAGGGTGGCGGGAGGGAGACTGAGGACACCGAGAGAGGAAGAGGGGGGGGGGGGGGTGTGGACCCGTTGAAACGAAAAGCGCGAAGGGAAGTAGAGTCTGGCGTGGGTCGTCGCCGGATAAGGGGGGACCCGGATCAGAGTTTCAACCCCCTCCGGGCGATGGCCCTCCGTGTTTTGTCTCCCGCCCCCGAGCCCTCACCCTCCGCCATTCGATTTTCCACCATTTCCCGATCGGCCGTTTCCAACCGCCCACCCCCTCGCCGCGCTCCCCTCTCCTCCTCGTCCATTTCCATCAGTCTCCGGTGACGTTTATACTTTCAAGAACGGACCCGAGGGTGTGCGATCGTGCGGAGGGGGTGAGAAAGGAAGGGGGGGTGGTAAAGAGGAACGGAAAGAGGGTGTGAGAGAGAGAGAGAGAGAGAGAGAGAGGGAGTGGGATGAGGAGGGAGGACGAGGAGAGGGTAACGGCCGGCTTCGAGGGGGTAGCCGGAGGGACGATGAGGGGTGAAACCACCCTCGACAGAGAGAAGGGTCTCCCTCTGATATATTGCCTCACCCGCAACCCTCATGCGCCCTAAACCATCCCTTATAGCCGCCATCTTGCCTGACTCCCGCCCAGACTCCCTTCCTCACCCCCCCCGAGCCCCTCACCCCCTACGCTCTTGCGCCCCCGATGCTTCTCCCTTGCGAGAACCCTCTTCCACCCTTGCCACGCTTCTCCTCGGCCTGTCCTTCTCGCTCGAACCTTTTCCTTGACGCTGTCTTTCTTCCACCCTTGCCTTTTGCACCCTCGCGGACGCTGCGGCCTGCACATATAACGCCCGTCCGCCCACCGTCGAAAATCCCGTTAGACTTATACGAGCTTAGCCCGTCCATTTTGACGAGGGCTGCGCGCTGGGCGCGCCCTTCGCACGTTAGGGACGGCCATCGAGACGCTTGCGAAAGGGCAGCGTCGAAATTCTAGCGGCAAATTTTTCGAATCGCGATCCTCGCGTACTTTGGTGAGCGCCTCTTGGACGCCTCGGGGGGTGCAATGTTGTTTCGTTCAGACGTTATGGATATTTTGCCGGCGGTCGCGGTGGGTGTGGTTTTGGTTTTTATGGCTTTTCGGAGGGGAGAGGATAATAAGCATATTTCGGTAGGTGGATAGGTACGAAAGCATACGGTAGAGTGTGATGGATTTATGGATGTCGTTCATTGCAAATTGTGTGGGTTGTATTATCGTAAGGTATTTTTTAACGATTTATGTAGATTGTATGGGTTGACTCTGTTTTAGTTACGTTTCGAGTTTGGAGAGTTTCCGAAAATGTTTACGTTAATGTTCAGTAGAGTATTTAAAAATCTCCATTGCGATTACAAATTAAGCAGGAAGAATATATTTCAGAAAATTAAACTAAATTTTTCAATTTTTCTGTTACGCATCTCGTGACATAGACCTACAAATTCTTAAGTCTCATCGCTGCTATAATCTTTACACAGAATTGTCGAACATCGCAAATACCACCCCGCACAATACCAACCTTACACCACGAACTAACCGCGAAAAACAAAATTCCCTCCTAACCCATAAATTAAATATCATCCTAGCAAGCCTGCGATAAAGCATTCTAAGGACCCAGAAGCTATTTCGGCAATTCCGCCATGAACAATCGAAGCCAGGACAGGCACGGTACACGCTCAAGGTCACTCCATCACCTATCCGGATAACATAACAAAACTAAATTTTTCAATTTTTCATAACATAACAAAACTAAATTTTTCAATTTTTCTGTTACGCATCTCGCGACATAGACCTAAAAATTCTTAAGTTTCCACGCTACTCAAATCTTTACCCAAAATTGTCGAACATCGCAAATGCCAACCTTACACCACGAACGAGCCGCGAAAAACAAAATTCCCTCCCAACCCATAAATTAGATTTCATCCTACCGAGCCTGCGATAAAGCATTCTAAGGACCCAGAAGTTATTTCGGCAATTCCGCCATGAACAATCGAAGCCAGAACACCCACGGTACACGCCCAAGGCCGCTCCGTCACCGCCGCGATCCGGAAGTCACGCACACACTTTAGCTCACCCCCCCCCCCAAAGTGGCAGGATCGTCCTACCAGGCGCAACCCTTCGTCGTAAGGACGATTCGTCTCGCGGAATGGGCGAACGTTTCCGTTTCTCCTCCGTGCAAAATTTCGTCGAAGGGTCCGCGCACAGAGGGTAGAGTCCTCGGTCCATTTGGAGGTAGCCATCGGGTAGGATTATATATGGCGACTGCATTTTTCGAAGTCCGCGCGCGCCTAAGGACGAACCCCTCGCAGGATGTACTTCGCATTCTAGTACATTGTCGCCCGGATTTGATTATGCAAAGCGACGGAGGCCCGCCCGTTTCCGCCTCGACTATCCCCCCCCCCCCCCCCTCCACCCCCCGAACCCCTTCTACTTTCCCGAGCGCGTACGTTTACGCCGATGGCTGAATGTCTGAACCTTCCTGGCGAGGGAGACGTTTAGCGAATGTGCGCTCGCTTTTTCGCGGGATTCAATCATGCGGGACTGTTAGGTAGTTCGGGTCTACTGTAATACGGTTACTTCGTGTTGCATTGGAACTGTCTTTGTAAGATGGCGTCGTTAGGAATTGTTAAGTTATAGTTTTGTAATCGACGGTTATAGGTAGCGGGTTTACTTCAAGGTTTTTTAATGATTTGAATACTGATGTGTTTTACTGGAACTGTCTGTGTGAGATGCGTCGTTAGGTATTGTTAAGTTATAGTTTTGTAATGGACGGTCATAAGTGTTGGATTTACTTCAAGGCTTTTTAATCACTTGAATACTGATGTGTTGTATTGGAACCTTCTGTGTAAGATGGCGTCGTTAGGAATTGTTAAGTTATAGTTTTGTAATCGACGGTTATAGGTAGCGGGTTTACTTCAAGGTTTTTTAATGATTTGAATACTGATGTGTTGTATTGGAACCGTGCTGGAAGATGTATCGTTGTGAATTATTAAGCTATAATTCTATGATGAAAGATTACAGGTATTCGAATTATTTCAAGATTTTCTAATCATTTCAATATTGAAGTGTTGTATCGTGTTGCAAAATGCACTGTCAAGTTATAGATTCATAATGGACGTTTGTAGGTATCGCATATATGTCAAGGTTTTTGTCATTATTCGAATATTGATTCATTACGAACAGAGTCGTAATGAATTCGTCTATGAGGAAAGCATTCAAATTGTATAGGAATGAAATAGAGACTTCATGTCTTCAACTCATAGGTTGAAATTAACACAGAGCAAAATTCGATATTTAACGCTTTACTAATATTCATTGACATTAATTCTCATTGACACCATCGATCCTTATACCGTGTACTGACAGTATCGAGACGGGAGCTCGATAGCGAAATTATAGTTTCGGAATGAAGGCAGATTCTGAATGGGACGATCGTGTCCCGGATATAAATAAGCAGATAAATGAAATCTGAATGAATTAATAACAGCTCCTTAACTCGGCGTAACGTCGCTCATTGCAACTAAGTAGATGAGTCTCAAATTGTCGGCAACGACGGATGCGATTCACTACATTACAGTACATCAAAATCCATAATAAATTCCCGACATCGACTTTAGTTTCCAACTACCGATCGACACTGTAAGTACTTACATTTTTTTTTTTACGCAACACGCAAGATTCGTGTTGATGTCTTATAGTTGACCGGTTATCGTAGATGAGATTCGTATTGGTGGGCTTTTTTCCAGTCTGCTTTATTGAATGTAATCTTATGACACTGTCATCGGTAGCTAGTTGCTAGAACAAACACTGATTATTAATTTGGCAAATTAAAAGAACCAAAGACCTATAAAACAAAGCTCAGATAGAATCTCGCGCATGATTCTGCGTCAAAGATTTTTGACCTAACAGGACCAATTCCACCGATATCCTTCCATAAGAAATGACGTCACCACTCATTCAAATTCGTCGCCATAAAAGAACCAAAGACCGAAGGAAAGAAAGCTTTGACAGTATCTCGCGCAAGATTCTGCGCCAAAGATTTTTGACCTAACAGGACGAATTCCACCGATAACCTCCCGTAAGACATGACATCACCGCTCATTCAAAGTCGGTATAAAAGAACCAAAAATCGAAAGAAAAAAAGGTCAGATAGAATCTCGCGCATGATTCTGCGCCAAAGATTTTTGACCTAACAGGACAAATTCCACCGATATCTCTCTTAAGAGATGACGTCACCGTTCATTCGAATTTGTCGCCATAAAAGAACCAAAGATCGAAGGAAACAGAGCTCAGATAGAATCTCTCGCAAGATTCTGCGCCAAAGATTTTTGACCTAACAGGGCCAATTCCACCGATAACCTCCCGTAAGACATGACGTCACCGCTCATTCAAATTTGTCGGTATAAAAGAACCAAAAATCGAAAGAAAAAAAGGTCAGATAGAATCTCGCGCAAGATTCTGCGCCGAAGATTTTCGACCTAACGGGACCAATTCCACCGATATTCTCCCGTAAGAAATGACGTCACCGCTGATTCAAATTCGTCGCCAACAGCCTATGACGTGCAGCACCTGCCCGCCCGACAATCCCGATAAAAGCGATCTGTCCTGCGAGCGGCCATCCCAGTCTCCGCATATCTCGCTGTCTCTCCGCGTCGCAAAATCGATCGGATCCCTCGAAGGCAGCCGGTAAGCCTCGGTAAGCTTAGGTAGGTTGGTAGGTAGGTACTACGCTAGTAGGTAGGTAGCTAGGTAGCCAGATACCTAGGCGCGTCACTGGATTTGAATACTGTCGATTCTCAATTGTTGCGGATCACGCGAGACGCCGAAAAAGTGTGAGCACCGGAAAGCAGAGAGACATACACACACACACAGAGTACCACTAAAGCGAGCGCGCGCGCGCGATCTAGACGGAGGGAGAGAAAAGCGGATGAAAGGAGAGAAGAAAATATCGAATAAAAGATATCTGGATATCGAGAGGGTGAGAGGGAAAATCGAAAGAATTGGAGCGCATCAGAGAAAAGCCGATAGGGCAGAGAGGGGTGGCGAGGAGGGGAGGTTGGGGGGGGGGGGTAGGTAAGAGGGGTGTCGGAGTGGGGAGGGACTAGAGAAAAGATGTATATAATTTGGGTCCCCGCCGGCAGCTGCGTGGGTCCCGATATGCAAAAAAGGGGTTGCCGCCCGGAATTAGAATATCCTCGCGGTCTCATTTGAATTTCAATCTCCGCCGCCCGCCTCGCGGACACTTTTCGGCGCGCCGTGCTAACCCCGAGGGCCCCGGCCCTAGGATATCCTAGGTGTATATATCTGCCTACCTACGAGGCGCAGGTAACAGCCAGCCGAAAGGGTTGCGAGCGTAGCTTGCCGCGGGAGGCCGCGGGGGGACCAGATTGCTCGACGGATAGAGACTCGAAAGAGTGAGACAGTGTGTGTGTGAGAGACTGAGAGAGTGTCTTTGAGAGATAGAGAGAGGGGGTGTCTTTGAGAGATAGAGAGAGGGGGGGGGGGGCAGAGGAAAAGTTCACTCTGTACGTCGGCAGAGTGAAAAGGAGATAAGTAGTTATATAGATAGATAAACGCAGATAGGGGTGTCCAGGGGGGGAAGGGGGTGCGAATCTGAGCTAGCGGATCGGGGAGGCAAAATTGGGACGATGGCGACACCGGTTTTTGGGACGTTGCGGATAGGCGAAGGAGGTGTTAGGTGACGGAGGAATTGGCTTTGATAGCGTTGAAAATATCCGATTTTTATATATGACACCGGTAATAGGAGCGCGGTGGAAATTGCGCAGAATTTTCAGTGTACTACCAAATTACAAGCGTATGAGCGAGAATTTCGAATCTGACGATTCGAAATGCCGGTATCAGAACTACTGTTTTCCTCGACAGGCGTTAGGGCAGATGGAACGTTTGTCGAATGAAAGGCATGAAAAAAAAAAAGTGGAGCGCGCCGCATGGGGTGTCATTAGAAATGCGCAGGCCTACCTGGCCGAAAAATTATGCTCGCGGCGCGCGCTTCGGTACCCTCTCCTCGAAAGGGGGAGGGGGGGGGGGGGGGGTAGGAGAGGGATGGAGAGAGAGGCAGCTCATTAGAGACGCGTTAAACGTTTAATCCGTTCTGTCGAGGGTGAATTCTGAGGGTCGGAGGGGTCCGGAGGGATGCGCGGATGTTCAACGGACGCAAAATTCGAACTTCCGACCAGGTCGGCTGAGCTAGCGGAGACAGGGGATTGATAAGGGTGGTAGATTGCCGGGGCCATCTTATTGCGTCGAAGTTTCGCGAGTTTGCATTATACGTCGTATGTCGTTCGTTATTATTCGGAGTAGACCGGTAATATCTCGGTTCGAGGCTGCACTTTTGTGCCGTCAAAGGCGTCGACTCGCGCGAAATGAGGTCACGCACCGAGTTCATGTTACATAGGGCCCCCCCCCCCCCCTCTTCTTTCCGTCGTGTCAAAGTTTAGCGTATGGGAAGCGAACGATGAAGGCCAGAGCGAAGTCGAGGGAAAGACGAAAATAATTGAATTGAGTCATTTTGTCCAGGGGATGGCTTGGATGTGAGAATTATTGAACACCCGTTGTTTCATCACGTGAACTGTGTTACTGTAGAGGTGTTTCGTACGTCAGATGTTAAGGAATGTAATTCTAGGAAAAGTTAGTGGTGTTAAGTAAAAGTAAAGTGTAGGTTTGAGTAAAGATTCGATAAAGGCCATTGTTGGAAATATTCAGGTAGAGAAAGTACGGTCTGATATTGTTAAAGCAACGATTAGGAACGGATTATAGATAAATATTGGAATTTGTAAATTTTCCTCAATCAACCCAATGAAGAAAACAGCGGAAAATTGAAATTTCCTACATAAGACATAAAAATATCAATAATTACAGTGTTTCATTCACTGTCAATGAGTCTGACTAGCTCTTACTCCCAGACCTCCGACCTTCTCTCTCCCAATCCTCTCAAACCAACGACTCACAAAATTCCAACTCCCCACCCCCATTTCCATCCGGTAGCATCGAATAAGCAGCGTAAATATAATTCGGCATCAAAACAGCGGAAAGCGGGAAACAGTGAGTGGCGGGATAACGTGAAATAGAAGGGATCCGTGAGCAGGGACAAGCGTACAGACCCGAAGAACGTTGAAGGGTAGAGGGTGGTAGGCACCCTAGTAGGAAGGACAGAGACGATAAGATGGGAAGCCATAGCCCGAGGCCTTTCCTTCGCCACGAGGGCGTTCTGAGCCTCGCTTTTCCAACGTGTATAGTCGAAGGAAAAGCGAAGGGGTCCCCCTCACCCCCCCTCACCCTCTTTCACCCCACCTCACCCCATCCCGCCCCCTGGCAGCCCGGGCTCGTGCCCGAAAACCATCCAGCCACCCTTATTTTCGCCGATAAAACCAACGGCTTCGATTGGTCGGCAAGCGGGGGGGTGGGAGGGGGAGGGGGAGGGGGTTGGTGAGCTCGGCCTGGAGTATACCTATGTACGTTCCGGGCAACGAGGGCCAAAGGGGGTGAGGACGTGGGTGGATCGGGTGAAAGAGCACGCTCCGGCGAGGGGGTGGAAGACGAGGGGGGAGGGGGTGGGGGGTGGGAAAGATAGAGGGACGGAGACTTTTATCGTGGCTTCGCACACCTCGCTTTCTCGCGACATCGGAAATATAACCGCGCGCTCAGGAATTCTTTATGTGTCGTGCACGTATACGTGAGGGTGGGATGGGGGTGTGGGTGAGGACGTGAGCTCGCATGCGGTATCGATGTATAGGGGGATGAACGTACGGGGTTACGGAGGTGTTCGGGGTGGTAGGGGGATGGATATGGTGGGGGACGTGTTTTATGGAGAGCAATTAGTGTTGTGGAGGGAGTGAGGTTTTGGTTGATTGAGTCTTTCGAATTAAGTGACTAGCTATCTTTGAGAAATGGGAAATATTTTGTTGTTCGATGGTTGGTTCGCTACACTGTTGTACTGGACGTTACTGTACTATCAATAATAGGAGTATTAACATAATTTGTTGAAAAATTATCGTGTATGCCTTTACAACTCTCTGAGGTGCCGAAAGCTACACAGCGGCACAAAGTATTTCTATGTATTTTGGTATTCAGTACTATTAACACTGAAAGTGTGAATATAATTTCTCGTAAATGAAACATTTATTCTTGTACAACTCTCTGAGATGCCGAAGGCGAGAAGTATTTCTTCACAAATACATTTCATCTCTCGTATCTGTGTAAGAGTCTACGTCGGTATAAGTGTCACATAGTACATCCGTAATATCCTATTCAATACTTGTCCCGCTATGCTACAATATTAAACGGTACTGTACCGTTAACATAATTTCTCGTAAATCAAATGGTTATTTCTGTACAATTCTCTGAGATGCAAGGAGTATTTTTTCACAATTACATTCCATCTCTCGTATGTAACAGAATACATCAATATAAGTGTCACATAGTACATACACATATTACATTAAACAGTACCGTACTATTAACCCCGAAAATATGAACATAATTTCCCATAAATCAAACATATTTATTCCTGTACAACTTTCCAAGCTACCGAAGGCCACACATCGACACAAACATTTCTTACTACCGTGGCCCGCGTATGTGAGAGCACACGTCGATGTGTGCGTCACATAGCCGTCGTCAACTGTCTGGTAGTCGTCCGCCAGCTCGTATCGGGAGCGCGGCGGAGGCTGGCGCCATTTCGATAAGTGTTAGAGCACCTTTTTGCACGCTTTCAGGATCGCTTCTTGATATCGATGCAGCCGCGGCGCTGATTTATGCGCGCCGGATTGCTCGATACGTCTCGCGGCGTTTGCCGGAGATAAACTCGAGCGACTTAGCTCGCCGCGCGGCAAAATCCTCCGGCAACCCCGAGGGATCCTGTATGCGCGGCTAATCGCGGCGAATCCTTTTTCACTGCCGCGGGTACCTGCCGAGAGTTCTGCGAATGTCGAACGGCAAGATAGGTGGGAAGCCGAAGATCGAATCGGTGAAGATCAGAAGAAACGATAGTTGGGGAAGTAAACTATGAGAGCTGTAATAGAATTATTATGAACGCGGGGACAGTGGAAGAAATATCAGGGACTATGTTGTACTTCGAATAGAAAACTGCAGCAGTACATTAATCCCTTAACGTACGGTTTCTTTGAAATAAACCGGCCAAAAGAAATCAATTTCTTTTTTATGTGAAACACACTTTAGAACATTGTCTTGGCAAAAAAAAACATACAAAATTAATCAAAATTTCAAATTTAATTTTGGCAGCATCAAATACAACGCCGCTCGAATATACTCGAGCGTGGACAGTTTGGCCTGTTTAGCACGCTCGAATGTACTGGAGTGTGCACGTTATGGGGTTAACACGTTTCGTGGCGGACCGATTTTTGAAGAGTTTCCGAAGCGCGGGTCGTATACGACCCACACTTTTCAAATGAAATATACTCGTTTTTGACGTACGATTTTTTAATAGTACGCCTTACGATTTTTTAATAGTACAAAGACATAATTAGCGAGAAAATGGTATCAATTTTAATATGCATTAGACAACAAAGCGATAAATTTAATTTTTAAGGAATTATTTTAGCAAACACATGGTCGAACGTTTACTCTACCGGACGAGTTTGCGAGCGGCCTGAGCGGAAAGTTCAACGGGGGTCGCACACGCCCCACGCGGCACGGAACGTGTCAAGGATTTTACACACGGACCGTTCATATTGAAAGTGGTGTAATATAATACACAATTTCGTTCCATATTCTTCTCGCATTATATAGACCGTTTATATTGAATGTGATGTAAGTCCGTATTTAACGAAAAATTATATATCACATAAATAAAGCGTTTATCCCACGTTACTGATAAATTATATGGTATTTACTTTTTGCAATAATAACGTCCATATAACGTGGGAAGAATATAGAATATTCCTCTTACGCTATATGGACCGTTTATATTGATAATGTTATAAGTCCGTATTTAACGAAAAATTATATATCACATAAATAAAGCGTTTATCTCACGTTACTGATAACCGATATGGTATTTACTTTTTGTAATAATAACGTCCATATAACGTGGGAAGAATATGGAATATTCTTCTTACGCTATATGGACCGCTTATATTGATAATGTTATAAGTCCGTATTTAACGAAAAATTATATATCACATAAATAAAGCGTTTATCTCACTTTACTTATAACTGATATGGTATTTACTTTTTGTAATAATAACGTCCATATAACGTGGGAAGAATATAGAATATTCTTCTTACGTTACATGGACCGATTATATTGAACGTGCAGTAAGTCCGTATTTAACGAAAAATTATATATCACATAAATAAAGCGTTTATCCCACGTTACTGATAAATTATATGGTATTTACTTTTTGTAATAATAACGTCCATATAACGTGAGAATAAAATATAACGAATATTCCGTATCACTTTACACTTTTCGGTAAACGTGAATCTGTAACAGAAGCCGAGACGCTTAATTACGAGTGGGTTACAGTCGCCTAGCGCGACACGCGAAAAACTATCAAGTCGCCTGACGTTTCTCCCCCCCCCCTCCCCCCCTCCCTCCTCCGCCCAATGGCCAAGAATTCCGCCCCGTCAGACAAGGCAACTCCCCCGCAATTCCTCGTTACTCGCCTAACTTCGCCGCGCCGTAACGAGGATCCCGCGAATCGCGCCGTGACGTGACAGGAACGATCATGCAAAATTCGTTTGTCAGCGAGAGCGGCGCTAAGTTTCTCATCCGCCCCTACCATCCCCTCCCCCCGACCTCACCCTCTCGCCGACGAAGGACGAAGGGTTGCATTCTTGGCGGTAACTGTACGAACGTCGAGTCCGTCAAGTAACTCGCGCTTCTTCGTGTGTGGACTCGGAGTTTACCGTAGTCGTAGTCGAGGCGGATGAGTGGTGGGTGGGGGGGGGGGGGGGGTGAAGGGGGTGAGTCTGAGGGCTTGCAAGGAGGGACCGAGCGGCGAAAGTTTCGACCCGGCGGATGCGCACGTTCGCCAGGAGAAGCCTCGCTCGCGGCACGTCTTGCCGCGGCTGCACGCCTGGAAACTTTTGCCCGAGCCACCCCCTTCCCCACCGACCACCCCCCCCGTGCACACACAGAGCCAGCCCCGCGCGCGCCCCGTCACGTAGCCCCGGGGATTTTGGTTAGAATATTGAATCTCGCAGAGTGGAGGCGCTGTAACGAGCACGCCAACCAGACCCGGCCAACGAAAGGGGGGTGAAGGGGGAGGGTGGAGTTGGAAGCTCGAGGGGGTGGTGAGCGGACGCGTGCACGGGCTTACGTATTTTTGCGAATAAAATAATCGGGCCGGATGAGAATGAAGAGGCGGAAGACTTCTACCTGCGCAAGCGAGGACGACTGTACGAGGCATGGCAGTTTTTTGGTCTTTTTTTGGGGAGGGGGGAGAACCGCGGCTGGTAGCAATTTTCTTGAAGGGGTTGCGATTCGGAGGCGAGGACTTCCGATTGTCGGGCAAATGAGGAACGGTTATTTATTTCGGGGATGGAGGACGCGTAATTTGCGATTAATCGCCGTATCAGACAATGTCGGCTGGAGGGACGAATGGTTCCTTCTCGTTGACGGTTGCTCGTCGAATCTGGGTATTTACTGTTTCGTATTGTAATGAACCGGTTGGAATTAAGGTCAATTACTGGTTTCGTTTTCTATATTTCGAAATGATTTCAAAATGGTTTACTCAACGTGAATCTATTAGAAATTGTTGGTCTAATAGAAGTAGACTGTACGCTAGTCGCTTACAGAATGGGATGCAGATGACCTTTTTGACGACGATGGGCCGATTCGGGACTCGTCCATTCTCTGGAAAATTCGTCAGAAAAAAAGGGAGAAATACCGCGACAGAGAAAGGACGCACGTGCGTCGCAGCGTCGACGTGTCGAGCGTTTACGGTCGCTGTAACTAAGACGCACCAGAACCCACTTGAGATGCACGAGTAGCGCACGTGATCTATTGACGTTTGTTTATTGCTACGCGATACAATTCGTTACATCTGGCCTATGTTCTGTAGGCGACAGTGTTTTGTCGCCTGAGCGACAGTCATTTGTATTAGGACGCATGGGCCCCGTTGCGTCCGGGCCACGCGTCGACAGTCAGTTTGGTCACGGCGTTCGACGACGACACAAATAAAGTCTATTTAGAAAACTTGGAATACTCTTGTGGTTTAACTCCCGGGGTAGTCATTGGAATTTTGGACGCCCTTCTTAGGTGGGATTTTAGATTAGACTTAGACATTAGATTCACATTTAGAAAATAATCCCACAGTTCTATGTCGCGCAGGACTTTGAGGTATACTACGCAACATTTACGTTGTAACGGTCTTTCTGCTCGACGCGTTGCATAGGGTTACAAAGCTATAACTCAGGGAGATTTAAATAATTGAAATAAATGAAGATAAAGTGACAAATAATGTTGAGTGAATCGTCATATGTTAAAAACAATATCTCAGGTGAGATGGTCAATGAACTTATCGTAGTTACAGAATATTAAAATTAGCTCTCCACATTCTCCTACAAAATAATATTATAATATCCGGATATAATAAATAACACATACATACATTCACACATTGTATATTTTTTTAGCCATGGCCCCTTTACCTACGACTTGTCGTATGACGATATGACGATATATGTCGTATAACGATATGACGATATATGTCGTATGAAAGATAGTCGTCTTTAGATTTTACAACAATTTGGCGGGCGAGCGTTTCGTGCCTTCCCGGCTGCCGGTACTCTTATTCTGATCATTTGAGCTTTTGAGATTAGCAATCGCTCGATTCGAGCTCGCTCCCCACCACTCGCCTCTCGCCACCTAGGTGTCTTTGCTCGGTCGCAATGAGTTGATCGTTACAACGTTGACTGCACAAATTAGCTGTGGTGCGTCGTCGATGATCAAGTTCTCGCGAGAGTACGCGGATAATCAATTGCGCGGCATTGATAAATCAGGACGATGATGGGTTCCTGCAACCTTTCGACGAGCGAGAAGGTACGAGAACAGGATTCGTCCAACGTCCAGGACGAATTTCCTTTTAATTGGCCCCCAGGACCCGGGACGCGGATGACCGCTCGAGGGCAGGACGGTCCGGCGTTAATTCCGCGTGATGTACGAGGGTCAGGCCATGTTTCCGCCTGTTTTGACCACCGAAGGGGTTGGGGCCGGGCCGCACGCCCAAGGTCAAGGGATGACCCGTCCAGGGCATTCCGGTCGCGCCCTGAAATTTGCGCGGAGAGGGGGCTGCAGCCTATTGCCAGCACGCGACCGTTCGTGTTCGCGTCCTCTTTCTTCTTCTCTCTCTCTCTCTCTCTCTCTCTCTCTCTTTCTCTCAGCAAAGAGCAGAAAATGTTACCCCGGGATGGATTCAAAATGTTCAAAAATCTAGCGAAGGAAATTAGAAATCTAAAGAAATTACTAGATTTTAAAAGAATGCTAGTTCCACGCGTAAAGAGTGGGGAGAGAAATCAATGAGAGCAATATTTTTATATTACATTAGTAATACGGGGATTAGAAGTAGTGATAAGCGAAATTATTAAAATTTTCTGTATTACTACCGATAGTAGTACAAATTTTAATGTAGCTACAGGAGCTAAATCTCTCTCACTCTCTCTCTCTCTCTCTCATGTTCAATAATCTACCAAAGGAAATTAGAAATGTAAAAAAATTACTAAATTTTAATAGAATACTAGTAAGAGTGGGCAGAGAAAGCAATGAGGGCAATATTTATATTAGCACTATGAGAATTTGAAGCAGCGATAAGCGAAATTATTAAAATTTTCTGAATTACTACCGCTGGTAGTACAAATTTTAATGTAGCTACAGAGGCTAAATAAATATCCATCTATCTATCTCTCTCTCTCTTTCTCTCTCTAAGCACACGCCGCTTCAATCGAAAGCCGAAGGGCGCGCAAATTGTCCGGCGTCCATTTTCTCGGTCGTCCAGGTAGTCGGCAAGCCTGTCAATGGCACGAGACCATGTGCCAGGATCTAAATGCGGGACAGAGGATCGAGGATTCGACGATCTCGTACAACGGACAGCCATTGTCGAGTTCGTTGACCATCGTGACCATCGTGACCATCATGACCATCATCACCTGCCCCTGTATCGTCGGCGGACTCGGGTCCTCTCCTCGCTGGTTCCTTTTCAGGGTATCTCGAGTGGCACGTGGTAGGCCGTTGGCGCGTTAGAGACCAGTTCTTCGAGGCCTTGGGCACATGTCGTTGACGAGAGCCGCTGGCTTTTTCGGTTCCGGGGGAGGGCAGGCGGAAGCTTTTGAGGCCCCCGGGGCGGAACGTTTGTCGGGGCTCAAATGGGCGAAGTGACGGATATGGAGTGCCGGAGCTGGAATTTGCGGCGCGGATGATAAGTTTACTTTGCGCGAGTCGGCGAGCGGGGAATATAGAAATTTTGCCCAGGCTTCCTTCGGCGAATTGTGGATGGCGAGGCTCGACACTGTGGGTAGGTTCTTCCTTTACGTATTACGATTTTGATTTTGTCTTTAGTCGTGGATATGGGGTAAGTGAATTGATGGATATTTTTCTGGTATTAATAGGTGTAATGATATCCTCCGCATAAGACGACACAATTACTGTATTGCATGGAACTGAATACTTGTTGAAACCATAATATATAGGATACGGTCAGTGTTTTAGAAGTATACTGCAATTCAATGGTTCGAAATGAAAAGCAATGATTTAAAGTGATTGATGCTATTAATCTATTAAATGCCAAATTATGTTTTTGCGATTTTTGACCGGATAAGTTATGAATATGTACAAAAGGTTGTGTTGCAGTGTAATTATACGAATTCCAAAATCCTCAAATAGGAATCGTGGTAGTTAATGGGTTAATGATATAATTTTACATATTATAATTTGAAGAAATAAGAATAGAAATTGATAAAAATTACGAGGAGAAAAGTCTGATTCACCTAGTCATCTCCCTCTTTCTGAATTGGCCAAAAACGCAATATTATACATCTATCATTGACGGTCAATAACCGGTTGTTGCAACCTTATTTTACAGTGTCAAAAGAGTAAATTGAACATTCTGGAAAAAACTTACGAAAGGAAGTGATTAGTCTAATATTTACCGAATATTTACATCTAGAGGATAAACAGGCTAGAGTCTCCTTCAGACTGACAACATTAAATTGTGTATATCAAGCCTTAGTGCAACAATATTCGTCTTGTTTTGCAAACCCCTCTCATAGTCATCCGCACACGCGCTCACCCGCACTCCCGCCGCTCAATCCCTCTATTTACAATTATTACGCGCCGCGATTCGCGCGCATTCCCGAGCACGCACGCTCCGCCACGCAATTTCCAGGAATTACTCGAATTCCGAACAATTATGCCCGAATCGCGAGCAATACAGCCTCCGATATTCATTTCGACGTTTAATGCCCCGGTTCAGCGGCAGTTCTCGCATTTCTGCCAAGACCGACCCGCAACACACACACACACACACACGACTATCCCATGTAACCCGCAATTCCCCGGCAAAGTACAAGGCAACAAAGTGCGCTCCAAAACGCTAAACAGTCAAAATCCATCAAACATCCGCCAACCTATCCCATTACCTTCAGCATTCTCCGTACACGGAGTACAAATTTTGACAGTCCATCCGGTTTCCATCGTACAACGGTACCTGGGGGACATCCTATTACCGGAAACATAATACGTACTTTACGTGGAACGTGCTCGCGCGCGCACACACACACAGCCATCCACCCCCTTCAGCC
The DNA here is from genome assembly GCA_914767735.1 of Anoplius nigerrimus. Lineage (NCBI taxonomy): Eukaryota > Metazoa > Arthropoda > Insecta > Hymenoptera > Pompilidae > Anoplius > Anoplius nigerrimus. Next base: position 5,957,052 of record OU612087.1, read on the forward strand.
CTCAGCCACCCCCCGCATCCGCGAAACGAACTTAATACATTAACCTACCGTTCCGGGCTCGTTACACAAACTACATTGTTAACGTCGGCATCGATCTACGATACCTTTTTTCCCATGGTTCGCCCTACCCCCCTCCTCCCTCCCCAACCTCGTACACCAGCAATTTTGTCCCGTGAAGCGCAAGAAGGCGCGCGGAATAACGATGATATAATAACATCGACAAGAGGCGACGCTCTCGCAGAAATATCGAGAGGCAAGTATATCGACGCGAAAATAAAGGATCACCTCTCCGCTCGGGGGAGGTGGGAGGGGGGGAGTACGACGTGGACTCGAGGAGGGTGGTAGGGGGTTGAAAGGGGGGGGGCGAGGAAGAGTGGGACGACAGGGGGTGGCCTACACGAGGGATGCGAAGCCATAGACGTTCGGGCTCCTATCCATTCACCCTCGTTCCCGACCACCACCCCCTACCCCCTATCCGCCACCTACCCCCATCCGCCCCCCCGCCACCCCCTCCTCCCCGATCCTTCCTCCTCCGCCTCTCGCTCTCCTCGCCCGTCGACCACCCTCGCCCGACGCTCGCCACCCCCTCGATATTAAAAATTTCAATATCCTGGCCCCAGGGGTGGAAAACACATAATGTATTCAGGTGACGTCCCGGCCATTCTATCGGCGAGAAAAACGTACAGTTTTTCGACGAATCGAATCCCTCTCCGGCCCCCTTCAGACGTCGGCCGGCTCTCCCAAAGCCCACACGCCGGCGGTCCTCCCTCACCCCCCCCCCCTCCCTCGACGACCCCTTCGAGCTCCTACGTGTCACCCCCCCCCCGACTTCTCCTTCGCCATCACCTACCCCCTGACAGCCCCTGGCTTTCCTCTTCTTCTAGTCGGACTACCACGACGACGGAAGCCTCTTTGTTTCTTTCCGTCGCGCGTCGAATATTTCCCAGCCATTCCGCTGATGTCGAACGCTCGAAGAGCCCTACGTTCTGAGAGTAATGTCGTGGGGGGTGGGGGCTGGGTGAAGCCCGATGAAAATCGCTTTTCTCGTATAGAGCGAGCGACGGACCCGCATTTCGACGCTTCGACGATTTTCTTAGCTGAGCACGCCGCTGTTTTAAGCATAGGACACGGACGAACGTTGGGATTCGGTCGCGCGTGGGCATTATGCGATTGGATGCCGTGCGCGAAGGGTGGAATGAGGGAAATAAATTGCTTCCAGGGCCCGCGGGTGGGAGGGTCGTCGGGCTTCTTTCTTGCCGCCGAGGAATCGTTATCGATACTTGGACGAAGTTTTTCGGGATAGGGGATGGGTGGGGGTGAGTTTTGGGGAGGGGGGTGGTGGTCATTGTTCAAGAGTGCGGAATTGTACGTAGGACAAGGGTAATGCGAAATTGTAGATTCATTCGGGATTTTCGGGGAGTCGACGCTTTGCATATCTGAGTTTCTACTTTCTCGAAATGTCTAATATAAGGTTCTGTTAAGGTTTAGTAAGGTATTCGGATGAAAAATGTTCGACAAACTGGGAGTACTGTTACCATCCACCCAATAAATTTTGCTATCAAGTGTCAAAAGTACATACTTACTTAACAAATTGGACATTACAAAAAGATCGTGTGGCAAGGAAACAATATATAAACACAACCACAGAATATGAATCCCATTTTCTGGGAGAATTAAAAGCTTTGGATATCTGAGTATCTATTTTCTCGAAATCTCTAATATTTCTGTTCTGATTCACTAAAGTCAGCTGAAAAATATTTGACAAACTGTGAGTACGGTTACTATCCATGCAATAAATTTTGTTGTCGAGTGTTAAATGTACGTACTTAACAAATTGGACATTATAAAAAGATCGTGTGGCAAAGACACAAAGTATGAACACAAGCACAGAATATGAATCCTATTTTCTGGGAGAATTAAAAGCTTTGAATATTTGAGTATCTATTTTCTCGAAATCTCTAATATTTCTGTTCTGATTCACTAAAGTCAGATGAAAAATATGTGACAAACTTTGAGTACGGTTACTATCCATGCAATAAATTTTGTTGTCGAGTGTTAAATGTACGTACTTAACAAATTGGACATTATAAAACGATCGTGTGGCAAAGAAACAAAGTATGAACACAAGCACAGAATATGAATCCTATTTTCTGGGAGAATTAAAAGCTTTGGATATCTGAGTATCTATTTTCTCGAAATCTCTAATATTTCTATTCTGATTCACTAAAGTCAGATGAAAAATATTTGACAAACTGTGAGTACGGTTACTATCCATCCAATAAATGTTGCTATCAAGTGTCAAAAGTACATACTTAACAAATTGGACATTACAAAAAGATCCCGTAGCAAGGAAACGAAACACAGAATATGAATCCTATACTTTCGATCGGAAAATTTGATCCGATCGAAGACCGTCGCTATCCGCCCCCGAACGTCCATTCCTCCCCAGAAATACGACCAGAAGCCTTCCGGCCGACAGAATGGCGCTTCTCGAAACGGCAGACACAATTCCACCCCCCTCCCCTTACCCCTCCCCCCCGCGCACAGGAGAAATTGGTGGAAAGTGAGTCCCGAGATCAACTCTGTCTCCGAAGAGGGATGCTCGGCCGTAAGGGATGGAGACAACAAGTTCTAACTATGAAAAAAAAAAGGGGGAGAGATTCATTGAGACTCGACTGTGGAGCTGGATAGCGAGAAAAGGAAGGAAGAAGAGGGATGTAAGGAATATAAGAAGACGGACACGAGGGACGAAAGTCGGCGGAGAGGGAGGGGTTGAAAGGAAGGGTGGGTCGGAGGTGGAGAGAACAGTTTGCGGGACGCGGGTCTAAACAACTTAACGATAAAATTTATAGTTCCATAGCACGCCTACCCTTAGCCCTCTTGGGCTTCCAGGGGGTTGCTCGGGGGTCGCTCGGGGGGGGGTTGCCTCCGGGGGTGGAGGTGGTTGCCGTAGGCGGGGGCGGCGGAGAACGGAAGGGGGTTGGTAGGGGGTGGAAGGGGGGTTGGTTGGGGGCGGAAGGGACCTCAGCCGTACATAGGAGGTCTCTTGTACAGGACTTTTACCCTGCAGAGTTGCGTCGTAATTTATGGATGCCGTTCCCTTATCCGCAGGATACGAACTCCACTCTCCCCACACGTTTGCTGTCCCTCTATCGATCCCTATATACCGGCACGCAACGGGTGTACCGCCGGGCATTTCCCTCCTCTCCTAACGTTATCTAACGGCAACCGACGACCGTGGCGGCTGCTTAACATATTCCCGCCATTATGCCGGATTAGTCGCATTGTCGTTTCGGAGTCGAACGTAGGACGAGCTGTCCCGCCGCAAGGACTCACATTCATTTCTGCCACCGAACTTCCTCTGTTCCAACCTGTGATACAAAAACCTAAGTACCATTGTCGAGTGGATAGGTAAAGGTAAATAATGCGAATTTGAAAAAAGATGCTAAGACTCGAGCGAGGAGACTGAAGCAAGTCAGAGTGTTTAGGGATCCACACACACACACACACACACACCTGCATTCCGAGAGTTCACCTGCGTATCGGAGGCCGGCGCGCACCCCATCCCTCATTATTCGCGCATCACCCGTTACATAGCGAAACACACCCTGTACAGAAATGCTTGGTTTGCCGGCGCTCGCGTCTCCATCGCGTCCGTGTGTGCTCGCCCCGGAGCATGTATGTGTTAGTCCACCCTCGAGGGAACCTGGTGTGGGAGAGGATGAGGGATGGAAGGAAGGCGAGGAGTTGGGGGGGGGGGGGTGGAGTACAGGCAAGCATAAGAGAGAACGCGCGGGAGCGAGAGGAGTCGAAAGTGAAAGAGGGAGGGAGAGAGAGAGAGAGAGAGAGAGGGGGGGGGGAGAGAAGGCGAGCGAGGGAGTACGTGGAGGCCCGTCTTATATTGATTTCTGTCCACGCCACCCCCGCCGGGCCTCCGCAACCCCTGCGAGCCACCCTACGCCCGACCAGGAGGTAGCAGCAGGTGTGGGGATGAGAGCGTGAACAGGACAGAGAGCGAGAGAGAGGGAGGGAGCGGAGGAGATAGATGGCGAGAGAGACGGAGAGGGTGGAAGAGATATAGTGCGCGAGGATAGAGAAACGGATAGGACGGTAGACAAGGATCGCGTTGAAGGATAAAGGAGTACGGTGAGAGAGGGGGGGAGGGAGAGGGAGGATAAGAGAGTACGAGAGAGAGAGAGAGAGGGCTGCTCGCCGCACTTTCGATGGGAGAGGCCCTCGGGGGTGGCACTCTGTCACATTCAACCCCCGACCACCGTCGGCAGCCAGCACCCTCCCCCTCAGCAGCACCCTCATTCCAAATAACAGGCACCGGTGCTTTGGGCCGGAGGATGGATCGGCCGTGGTAGTGGTAGCGCTGGTGGTGCCGGTGGCGGCGGCAGCAGTAGGAATGGTAGTGGTGGTAGTAGCGGCGGCGGCGGGAGCAATGGTAGTGGTGGTGGTGGTGGTGGTGATGGCGATGGTACGAGATCGGGGGGGGGGGGGTGGCCCCGACAGAGGGTGAGTTTCGTCCGGCCGAAGCACACCTCGATCGATTGGGCTTGTCCAAGGGTGGAAGGCACCCCCTACCACCCTTAGCCAACCCTCTCTATCTCTCCGGGTCCCCCGCAACGTGAGCCGGCACGTGTGCGTGTACGTGCTCTCCCGGCTAGGTGTACACATATATGTATATGTGTGTATACACGTACGTGCATGGCGAGGAGTTGCCATGGCAACACACCCTCACCACGGGGGTGAAACGCCATTGGCCGGCGCAGGGCCTCGACCGATCGTGGCCCACCCCTGTAAGTGTGCGCCTGTGCGTGTCGATGTATGTACCGACGTGTATGGGTATGTGTGTGTGTGTGTGTCTGAACGGATGTGAGTGCACCTCTGTCCGCCTCTTTGTCTCTCCCTTCGCGCCCGACGCTGTCCAGAGCTCTCGTTAGCGTCGGTCTTCCCTTCTGGACGCTCGAGTGTTCTCGCCAGAAGGACGTCGAGACTTTCCTTCCTTCCATCCTTTCTGGGCCGAGACGGACCTTTGCCGATGACTTCTCGTTATTTTCCGCTCGGCCCTCTCTCGAGCGACCCTCCCGCGGAGCGGAGCGGCTCGCGACGTGCAATTTGCAGAAATCGGGGAGACGAGAGTTGCCGGCGAGGTGAGAAGGAGAGGAGAGAGGTGGATGGAGGACGAGAGAGAAGGAGGGACACGGATAAATGAGCGTATGTTCGTTTATGCGCGGTAAAGCGTTTACGGCGGCGAGAGGGTGGCTCTGGGGTGCGTGATGACGCGGAGGCCCTTGATAAGGGGGGCGGGGTAGAACATTCACGCGGCAGAACGCTCGGAATCCGTAGAAACTTGGAAACACTGTGGCGGACTCGAAAAAGTTCCAGCAGTCTCGAGTTTTCCGTCTAGAAGCGATCCGTCTGACCACGCGTTGATTCATACTACTGAAATCCTATTTTTTTCGACATTAACTTCCCTATTTCGCTTTACCGATCAATTTCTGTCACTTCTTTAGTACAGTAAGTAATTTTCCAACCTCTACTACATTCATAAATAAATACTACAAAATTTTGTTGGGTATATTAAAATAATAAGTATTAAAATCATTCTTAACTACTTCATAAACTACGTCTAACGATAATCCGACCAGAATTCGTATCGAAGGCACTTAACGCGATACGCGTAATCCGATCACGTACATCATCGGGCCCGGAGGCGATGAAAAGCGTGGCAAGCCACGATAAAAGGTTATGCGGCGCTTCTTAACCTCGAACGGGAGGTGAGCGTCAAGAGCCGTGAAAGAATCTCAATTAAAAGCGAGCTCGGCGTCAACGTCCGCCGAACTTTCTCTCGCCGCCTCTGCTATCGGGGGCAAAGGCTGGGGCGTCGGGCGCGGAAAATGAAATGATCAGCTGACTGGCATAGTCGCGGCAGGAGAAAGAGGCTAAAAGCGAGAAGAGAGAGAGAGGAAGAGAGAGAGAGAGAGAGAGCGCACGCGCCACTCTCTGGCAAACGAACGGAAAAGAGAGAGAAGAAGAGAGGGTGGCGGAAGGAAAAGAACGAAGGCGGAGGGCTGGGAGAAACTTTCCGCAGTTTCGCGACGAGTTGAAGGCTGTTAGAGGCGAGGTTGATATTCGAAGCGGAAGTACAGAGGCGAAAGTGAGCCGAGAGAGAGAGAGAGAGAGAGAGAGAGAGAGAGAGAGAGAGGGTGGATAGAAAAGGCGCGAGCGCGAAAGAAAGGAGCGAGAGGGAAAAATGAGAGCAACCTCACGGCAGATGAGAGTCGGTAGGGGAGGGGGGGCTGGAACGTCTTACGTGGTGGGGAGGGTAGCCCCGGAAGGGGTAGGAATGCGCGAGAGGAAAAGCGTGCCAGGAAGAAGCGGAGGAAGTCATAAAATAATTTAACCCACTTTAAGAAGAAAATTAACAGAATGGCGAAAGTCTTTAAGATTCCCCGGAACTCTGCCCCATTCCACGCTCCTCCGCCTGCACGGCTGTTCTCACCCTCTCCAGTCTCAGCAGCCCCCTCCCCCCAGCCCCCCCATCCTCACCCCCTTCCTCGTACTCTCTTATTCATTGAGCAGTCACCCCCACCGTACCCGGCACTTTCTTCATTGACTCTTTCTTTCCACTACGCCAGCGTACTACGCTCGGCCTCTCTCTCCCTTTCATGCCCCCCCCTTTTCGCGCCTTCTTCCCATCCGCTCCACCCCACCCTCTACACCCTCAGCCCGCCCTTCATCCCCGTCTCCTTCTCTCATTACCGCGAGGCTCCTCTGTTTTTTTCTCTAATTATGAATGAAAACGTCGTTGAAGCGGAGACGAGAAAGACTGGGCCACCCTCCTCCACCCCCGCTAGGCAACCCCCTACCAGCCCCCCACCTTCACCCCGCACCACCTACCCCCCCGTGTCTCTCGCTGGAAAGCTCGACGAGTCGGCTAGTAGTACTTTAAGTTTTCCTACGGCGTCGCCGCCTCTGCTGAGAAACGACCTCCAACCCTTGGTCGCACCCACCCTCTCCCGCTCTCGCCTGCCAGCCACCCCCTGGCTCCGTCCCCCGGCCCATCCACGGGCTTCTTTTCCTTCGGCGACGTCGCGGGCGCGAAAATTCCCTTTCCGCGAGCGAAAGCGCGTTATCGTAAAGTTCGACGTGCCGAGGGTTAACCGTATACCTAAAGTACGCTTTTTTTTTTCTTGAACCTCGTACAATTCCTTCGCAACCTCCGCTCTCGATCGTAATAAATTTCCGCGCTTAGTCCCTAATCGTTACGATTAGAAACTTGGGATCGGTTTGTGGGATTTGCGGTTTGGTTCGAAAAATTCATTTTTTCGCCGAGTGTCAAGAAAAGGTTGGACCTAAGAAGGATGAGTCGATGGCATTTTGGGGCCTAGGTGCGTTAATTATTTAACGGTCGGCTAAGACAATCCCGGTCGCCGGAGTGTCGTTCTCCATTACGCTTTTTTTTTAACCTTGTACAATTCCTTCGCAACCTCCACTCCCGATCCTATTAAATTTCCGTCCTTAGTTACGATTAGAAACGTGGGATCAGTTTGTGGGATTTGCGGTTTGGTTCGAAAGATTCATTTTTTGGCTGAGTATTGAGAAAAGGTTGGGCCTCCGGAGGATGAGTCGATGGCATTTTGGGGCCTAGGTGCGTTAATTATTTAACGGTCGGCTAAGACGATCCCGGTCGCCGGAGTGTCGTTCTCCATTACGCTTTTTTTTTTAACCTTGTACATTTCCCTCGCAACCTCCACTCTCGATCCTATTAAATTTCCGTCCTTAGTCCATAATCGTTACGATTAGAAACGTGGGATCAGTTTGTGGGATTTGCGGTTTGGTTCGAAAGATTCATTGTTTGGCTGAGTGAAGGTTGGGCCTCCGGAGGATGAGTCGATGGCATTATGGAGCCTAGGTGCGTTAATTATTTGACGGCCGTCTCGAGGTCGGCTAAGACGATCCCGGTCGCCGGAGTGTCGTTCCCCATTACGCGACTTAAGCCGAAGTGTACCTATGGGGGTTCGTTTCCGTTTACGTGCCTGACGAACCTCGGATTCATGCATTATTGCGACGGTGTACAGTCACTTCCGGCAGGGAAGAAATTGAGCATAACTTATTACCGCCTTAAATCGTTAAACCTAAACCACCATCAAAATCATCGCACTGTAGAGCTTTCCATTACTCGCAAACTTTCGGCAGCATAAAGCGTTAATTGGACGGTTTGTCTTCAAAGCGGTGTAAGGCCAATATTTTCAAACGATATACTTGTTACAATTAAAAACACATAGTTGAAGCGTTTGTCTTCAAAATGATGTCAGTCCATTTTATTTTAAATTAAGTATGTATTTATTACAGTGTACTGACTGATAATTCGACCGTTTATGTTTTGAAAGTGGTGAAAATTTATTTGTCTACAATTGGACGTTACATAAGTAAAACGTTGACACTCAATTAATCGTCAATTATGTAATTTATATAAAATGAACGGTCCAATTATTTGTCAGCCCGTTATAATGTATCTATAATTAAAAAATAAAACGGTCTTACTACTATATATTTTGAGGAGAAACGTTTCAATCAATCTTTTATATTGAAAGTGATGAAACTCCATTTTTTTAACGAGACGTCACGTAAATACACATTAAAACTAAATTAATAATTATCTAATATACATCAAATAAACGGTCAAACTATTGGTCAGTCCATTTGCACTTCCGAGCAAAACGAAGAGCAGTACGGTAGATTAAAGAATCTAGACAAACGGTCGACCGGAGATTACCAAAAGGGTTCCGCCGCAGAAAAAAAGGAAAATTATGTTCATCCCCGCAGAGCTCTAATCCGTGTAACAGGTTACAGAAGGAACGTGCCAGTGGCCGCGGGCCGTCGGGAAAAAAAAGGGGTGGCCGAAATGAAGAAGCGGCTAATTAATTTAGATCGCGGGCGTAAAGTTGAGCTTTCGAGGCAGGCGAGCTCCCGGAAGTCCATGGCGAACTTTTACGCTCTCTTTCGACTCCGTTAATCCCCCGCTAATCTCCCCCACCCCTCCCTCCTACCCCCGCTGAATTATTCTCCCCTCCTGATGCGTCTCTTCACTTTGATTCCTCGCACTCTGCCTTTCTCGCAGCTTATCTTAATTCCGATTTTGTTTTTCTCTACCCCCCCACCCTCTCACCCTTACATCCCCACCTCCTTTACATCCCTCAACGTTATTCCGTGCCTCTGACGCGTATCCACATTTTTCCTCGCACTCTGTCTTTCTCGCAGATTCTCTTAATTCCGATTTTGTTTTTCTGTATCCCCCCATCCTCTCACCCTCTTACCCTCACATCCCCACCCTCATTACACCCCTCAACGATATTCCGTGCCTCTCACGCATCTCCAAATTTTTCCTTGCACTCTGCCTTTCTCGCAGATTCTCTTAATTCCGATTCCGGTTTTCTCTATTCACCACCCTCCCATCCTCTCACCCTTACAACCCCACCCCCTTTACACCCCTCAACGTTATTCCGTGCCTCTCACGCGTCTCCGAAAACTTTTCCTTTTTATCAGCCTTTGTCTCAGCGCGCCTCTCGTCTCCACCCCAACTTTCCTCAACCACCCCCTCCCGCCGCACACCTATCACCCTTTCTTCCGCAACTCGTTCAGCCCGAGACGCGGTCGTTTAACGAGATTTAATCCCGAGCCTCTCTGTTTCTCGCGCGGCCTCGCGGAAACACGATGCCACCCATAATATCGGCAAAATCCATTCGTCCCGGATAATCCGCGCTCGCGAGAGGCAGTCGCTGGGGGATGAACAGGGGGTGGGAGGGGGTGAATGGGGCATGAGAGCGAATGGGGGGGGGGGGGGTGAGGGGTACACGGCAGGGAGGCAGGTAACTAACGCAGTCGCTCTCTACCGATCCGATAAGTTCGCTAATTAGTCGATGAGGTGCCACTTAAACGCGGGAAATTAATTATGCTCCCGTGCAGTGGCATCGCTCGGATACGTTGGGCGGATAAATCGTTCATCCGTCGCGGGGGTGGAACACCCCCCGGCGACCCTCTCCTTCAACCCACCCCCCCACCCCGGCCCGACAATCAGACCTTTATTGTGCCCTTTGTGAACGCACAGGCGTCTAGCGCGAGACGTTTGCGCCTGCCTTAACGATTATCGATGCGAGAGACTTCGATCGCGCAATGTCGAAAGTCAGAATTCGGGAGAGGGGGAGAGGGGGGGGGGGTGAGAGTTAGATTGGTATTAAGAGAAATTGTTTTCGGCTGTATTTGTAAAGCGATAGTGATGTGGAATGTTTGATATTTGGACCGTTTATTTTGAAAGTCGTGTCAGTCGATATTTGAAAAAGAATGAGATATATAATTTATGATTAATGTGATGTATGCGGTTAATTTTCGTGATATTTAATTTTCTTTTTTGAGCAAAAAAAAAACCATAAAAACAAAACCTTGTTACATGGCTTTATTATCACCTTATACAAGGGCAGTTGAACCGTTTATTTTGAATGCGGTGTAAGTTCATATTTAAAAAAAAATAAGATATATAGTTTATGATTAATGTGGTGTAAACGGTTGATTTATGTAATATTTAATTTTCTATTATAAATGGACTTGCACCACTTTCAAACTAAACAGTCCAATTGTCCTTGTAATAAGGTTTCGTTGGATTTGAGTGTAGGGTAGATTTTCAAAAGATAGTTGTGTAATACATGTTACGCAAACACAGTTATCGGATTATGCATGCTGGAAAACTGAAAAGTTCTACGCCCGTGGCGGAGCAATTTCCGGCTTTGTTCGTTGAGGATTTGAGTCGGGGAGGAGCTGACTTCGGCCGCGATGATTGGTCGTTTATCGAGCTGACGGATAACGAAGTTTCAAGCTTTCATCTGTCCACTTCCGTATCTGACCCCTTGTACATCAATCACATAACCTCTCGTATTCAAAAATCATTCCCAAATTAAACAGAAACACTCTTAACCCAATGACTGCCAAATTTGTTTAGAAACTTTTGGCGCGATGAGTCATGTCTATGCACAAAAGGTTGCGTAACAGTATGAATACACAAATTGCAAAATCCCCGAATGAGGATCGTGGTAGCTAATGAGTTAACAGTACCTTTACACACCTCACCTTGTACATCAGTCATATAACGTCTCTATTCAAAAATCATTCCCAAATTAAACAGAAACATATATCCCAATTCCTACACTCTTAACCCAATGACTGCCAAATTTGTTTTGAAAGTTTTGGCGGAATGATATATATATATGCACATGAGGCTCTTTAACAGTATCTATAATTACACAAATTCCAAAATTCCCAAATGGGAATCGTGGCAGCCAATTAGTTAACAGTCACTTTACACACCTCACATGTATTCCGTTCCGCTAAAGCAAAGAATCGAAAATTGCATCGAGTCTGAGCGCACCCTTCAGGAAACTACCCTCTAACCCCATAATCCGCTTATATCCGTCATATCCGGTTTGTCCTCTCGATGAAGACGCCTCTCCGAACGAAAGCCAAGAATGTCGGAAAACTGGTCAGGTCAGACGGCAGGTGAAAATCCGGTTTGGGGCCAAAACTGAAAGATCGAGATTCCCGAACGGAGAAAGTTAACTTCGCACTCCGCCGTCACCTTCTTATCCGACTTCCGCTTCCGGGGAGTGCTCGCCGCGCAGTTGGCTGCCGACCATAATCGTAAGCGTAAAAGTACGCGACTCGGGCTTTACGCTCGCGACGTTGCGCCGTTCGTCTCGTCAGGCTAATTCGAGGCATAAAGGAGGGAGGGGTGGGGGGGGGGGGGGCGATAAAACGAATTAGAGCGAGTTGAGAGGTGCGAAGAACGGAAGAAACTATTCTTTTTTCCAGCGGAATATCCTACAGGTGTTCAACAGTTGCGGTTCTCGCTCATGACTTTCATCGAATTCTCGCTGAGAATAGTGAGCCTTCTGTGCTCCGTAAAGGAGTGCAATTAAAGTTTCAGTCGCGACCTGCAGCTTGAGCCAGGTAATTATCCCTGTCAGTTTGTCGAGCAATTGAAACGATAAACGGAAAAACATGACGTCTTACTGCTATGGGGTACGGTCTGATATATTGATGTTTTGTGTCGCGTGAATTGGAAGGTGTTGATTATAAATGGGGTAATGTTGCTGTATGTGGTATGTTTATCTCTATTTGACCTACAAAAGCAAATATTGTGTTTATCAAAAATAACGTATTACTGCCTATATAGTATTTGTGTCTGTTCAACCTACCCAATCGAATAGTGTGACTATTGTGTAATACTGTAAATTAGAAAGTGTTGATCATAAATAGCATATTATTGCATATATGTTCTATTTAGCTCTCTTCGATCTATGCAATTAAATTGTTCGATCAGCGTGTAACAGCGTGAATTAGAAAATGTTGACGATAAATAGCGCATCATTGCATATATGTTCTATTTAGCTCTCTTCGACCAATCCAATTGAATTGTTTGACCGGCGTGTAACAGCGTAAATTAGAAAATGTTTACAATAAACAGCGTATTATTGCATATACGTTATATTTTACTCTCTTCAGCCTACTAAATCGAATTATTCGACTATTTTCTAGTGTTAAGAACACCGACCACCGTCAATAGTTCCGAATACCATAATAGACGACTGTAAGCGACGTCCCGACAGCCATGAGAGTCACTCCTCTGCGACAGCTTCGAATTTCCAACTAGCAGGCAACGTTCACCCCCCCACCCCTGCCTCGCGGTTGACCATCGAAAAACTCGGCAACCCCTTCCAGCCCCGATCCAGCCCAGCTCACCCCAGCAGCCACTCCACCCCCCTGCGAATCCTCCTTCAATTTCCTCCGGACGAACCGGATGTAGCGTATTTAATCGGATTACCGGGTAAGAGGGTAGTTTTCGAGTACACCGGCGAAACTCGCGCGAGAAACGGGAGCAGGCAGCCGAGCGGATCCCGGCGAGCAGCGTTCGGAACGGCGAAGAGAGGAGGGGGAGGGAGGGAGAGTCTCGCGCGAGAAGGTGGAGGGCTGAGGCGGTTTTCAATTTTCGATGATTCCGCCGAATTCGGTAACAGTGTTAGGGGGGTAGTTCCTGCCATCGTGCTTACCCAGAGTCCGACCCACCCCCCCTTCCCCCGGTCCCCGGCCACCTAACCCACCCCCTAACCCTCCTAACCCTCCTACCGCCCCTCGCCACCCCCCCGCGCTCGGGGGGGTGGACGGGGGGTGAGGGTTGCGGTGGCTGGTACAGGGGTGGTTGTCTGCTCGAGGGGGGCTTAAGACAGCGTGTGTGGGAGTGGGCGTGGCTTTAGGGTGGCCGCTGGCCAATCAGCTGCCGGGGGTTGCTGGCCACCCCCGACCCACGTGGTCCACATCCCCCAACATACATATTGATCTCGTGGTCCTTGCCGACCGCCGCCGCACCCTCTCTCTCCACGGCATTGCCGTCCTTCCCGCTCGCAAGGGGGTAGCTACCCTTCTCCCTTTGCCGGCTTCTCTCTCCAGCCAAAGACCCTCCCCCTGGAGTCCACCCCCCCTTCGGAGCCGGAGTCGGCAACCCTCGAGAAGGTCGTCGGGTTTGACCAGCGAAATTCCGCGGGTTGAATTCTTTTTTTATTTCCACCGAGAGAGGGGTGAAGTTTTGGGGCGGTTTTTCGAGAGCGGAGGTTCGGGGGGTGAAATTTAGTACGCTCCGGAGTGGATGTTTCGGAATTTGGGGTGAGTGTTTTCTGGAGTTTCGTAGGGGTTGACGCAGTGAAAGGGTTGGAATTTGAAAGAATGGTAGGATTTATGTTCTTTACTCGTTAATAATTCAAGAAGTTGCGAAGGAATCTCTAATTGTTTTGTATATTATCAGGTTCTGCTTTGGATGTATTCTAAATGCCAGAGTCTCGCATTTTAATCTGTTTTTCCTCGTCATGGATCGCATATGAGCCGAGCAAATATATTCGGCTGCTTGTTGAATGCGTGCATAGTTCGCGTAACGGCTCGCGGAAGAGTTCCCAACATTGAATGAACCCATATATCAGGCCAAAGTGTTAAATTGAACCACCGACTACGCCGGAGTGGAAAATTAATGGCGTACGAGCAGCGACAGGAAATGTATAACCTAACGGAAATTTGTCAATATCCAGGATTCGATTCGCTTTACAAACACCCTGTAAAGTGAATCAATCCAAAATAATCCGCCCCATACAAAAAGTATGCATGAACATACAGTATGAATATCAGTGTGAAACAAAGAGTCGTATCGTCCAACGATATATGCTATATATATATTGGCTATTGCGAAGTAGTAGAGAATCGGAGCTCTATTCTTCGATTCCAGGACGAGAAGACGCAGTCTGGTCCAAAAATGGAGACTGGCCAGGGGTCGAAGGTCTTCGTCCTCGCCAGGGAGCAAAAATGACTTTTCGCCAGTGTGTCCCGGGCAATTCGCCGCAGATCCGGGAGCGAACCGCTTAAATAATTGATCCACGTCACGTTCGGTGTCACTTTAGCGCGAAAACGCGCGTTTGCACGTTTAAATTCTAACCTCCTTCTGCTCAGCCGACGGCAGTCCTCCTTCCCCTCCCATTCCCCACCCCATAGTATCCCAATTTTTTCTCGTACCCTCTCGTCTGTTATCGGAACGAACAAAACATGAGTCGAATAAAAAATTTTGTAACCATTTTGTTCTTTATGTTAATGTCACTGGACTCTGATTTAGATTCCGTTCGTACGCTGCGCCCGATTCGCATACTAATTCGCGTCTGTCTGCCCTCTCATCGGTGGCCGCCTGAATCATTCATCTGGAAATCCGAATGGATGGAAGTCACTGGCCCCGGAGTGAGATAATCGGGCGTCAATTGATCTGCCAGAAATAGCGTCGTCCAACGACGAGACCCCGCCATCGTCTGTTGTCCAAATTAGAACCCGGTTATTCCTGTAACGTCGCCCCTTACCATGCCGCTTATCCAGGTCTCAGGCCGCGCGCCGGAAGATCGAGCAGCTTGTCAGATCAAGCAGAACTATAGGTATATCGATCGTCAAGGATCTAAGGATTACCGAAGCAAAAAGAACTTCAGTATCAATTTTACGATTAATCACATTTTTGCGATTCTACACGAACAACTACGAATTAAGGTAAAAATATACTGTTAGATTTCGCGTTCGAATACGTGGAGAATAATCGAAAATCACAAGATATACCATAATAAAAACAGTGCCGTTATATACCACAAAATTTAAAAAATCAACAGAAACGTTTCTAATAATTCTGTAATGTTATTAATAATAAGAGATGTGTAACTGAAGAGCACCCGAAATAAAAATCGAAACGTTTAAAAGTCCCGTGTATATTACGATCCTATCATCGCCGACCGAACACACAATCGAAGGTTGTTCGGAACATTTTTGTATATCTAACGTATGAAACTACGTGACAGCTTTCCTAGCTGACTTTTTCCAGCCGTACGCATCGAGAACGGCCACAGCCGTAATTTCGTATACCATTTCGCATAACAAACTTCCACCCCGCCATACTCGACTCTTTCATTGTCGGTCGACAGTTGGCACAACGTATGACGCGCTTTTATAAGGACAATGCTGGTTAGAAAAAAAAAAGAAAAGAAAAAGAAGCGAGCGCAGGTCAGCGGCAAAACGTGCCGGAAAGAGAGGCGAGACAAACTGTGACAGCGTGCGAGCGAGACGCCGAATTGGAAATTGAGAAGGAAGGAAAGAGAAACGAAGAGTGTGTGTGTGTGAGAGAAAAAGAGAGAGAGAGAGAGAGAGAGAAAGAGAGAGAGAGAGAAAACGAAGGAATAACAAAGCAACCGGAGTTTCTCACAAAGCCAAAGCCTGGCCTTTCCACTCCTTTTCCTCTCGACCCTCCCCTCCCCCCGCGCCGTCGCTGAAACAATGCAGGCGGCGCAAAAACAAAGAAATAAACATGAAAAGACAAAAGGCAGCCGTTTGAATCCGTAATTTGCCCCCGTGCTCTTTTGTTTTACGGTACCGCGTGGTGCCTCTGCCCCTCTTTTTCAGGCACCCCCTCGCCCCCTCCCTAGACCTACTGTGCCACCCCCCTCCCCTCCTAGCCCCGTTCAGACCGTAAACGTGAATTTTACGGCCACGTCGTGCCAGCCGTGAAACGAAACCCTTTTCTTCCCTTTCGCGACGCTCGGCGTCGTTCTCGAGTTTGCGGTAGGTCTTGGCTTCCACTTCCGGCTGAGGAACTCGACGAGTTCGGTGTCGAATGACGTGGGTCCGTTAGAACTGCGGATTTTCAATGTCTTTATGGTCGATGAGAGTGTGGATAGGCCGGTATAGTGTTAGATCGAATGAGTAGGTATGTGAAGTTAAGACAAGTTAAGGTCAAGGTTGGCCTTCGGGATGTGTACTGACACATTATGTGGCAATAGATTATACTAGTAATGATATAGATAGTACTAGCAATGATATAGGGATTATAAATATACAGTTATAATAGATGTAACAGTTCTGTATACCTATGGTTTATGAACTACGCCCTAATCGCAGTAAAATTTGTACTATGTATGATTCTCTGTAACTCTAATATTGAGATTGTAAAAGAAATTCTGAAATAAAGGGCTTCGAGCAGAAAATATAGGTATTGAATCCTCGAATGGAGAGCCTGTACTCTGACCCCGCGCGCAGTTATCAGTCGCCAGGAACAATCTTGTTAGTTCCTTACAAATCACTACAGCCGGTAGGAAATCAGAAATAAAATTAGCAACCCTATACCGATGTAACAAAAATTCTTCCTGTACAGTAAAATGTAACAGATGAAAAGTGACGTTTATCGGATCATTTCAGATTAAGCAGATTATTCTTCACAAAATTGATATTACCAAAAAAATACTGTATGCTTACACATTTTACTGGGATTACAGAGCAGCAGCGCGTTAAAGCTGTCGATCGAAAGAGTCGCGATTAAGTTGACGCGTCGCACGGCGATCGGATCGATCGCCATTGGCGGCATCCGTCAGCTGTCGGTCTTCGAGAATCATCAGAATCGTCCTCCCTCAAGAAGGTCGTTCGAATCTTCTTCTCTTCCGCGTTTCGCCAAGTACTTAGGAAAATATCTTACTTAACGGCGAAGAAAGTTCGTCGACCGGGAGTGAGAACCTTATCCCCCTCTTTCTTTCACTCCCTTCCCCTTTCATCCTCGCCCTCTCACTCGTTCCCTCTCTCTCTCCTTCTCTCTCCCACTCAACCGACGCTTTTGCGAGGCGACCCTGGCCCAGAAACAAAAGCGAGAAGAAGCTTGTGAATAATTCAGCCGCGCGGCGCGAAACGAGGAAAGAGTTCGTTGAAAAGTTTCAGCGAAGAATTTTACGAGCCCCTCCGACTTTCTCCTCTCACCCCTCCCACTCTCTCTCTCTCTCTCTCTCTCTCTCGCTCGCTTGTGAGAGCGTAGGCGCCCGTACTCTCAGCCGCGCGCTCTCTTCTACCAACTTTTTCCTTCTCTCTCTCTCTTTCATCGCTCTCGCCTCGTTTCGTATAATCGTCTGCCCGCCGCCTCTTTGATCACCGTGTCCTTGAGCCGCGCCGGAAAAGGATGAAAAAAGTTGAAATTCCGCGGCGAGGAGATATCGAGAGCGACGGAGAGGCCGGGATCCATTCCGGATTTTAAACGAGTCGAGGCGGAAGGCTCGTATGTTTGCGGACAGTTTTCTCAAACGTGGGATTCGACGGATTTTCAGGATTTGATCCTTCGGTTCAGGATCAAGCGTGAAGCGACGAGTGACGAGGATTGACCTGCCAGCTGACGAGTACGAAATTCTTTGTGTCAGTCTTCAATCTGCGCATACATTCTTTATAAAATTAGAGCCAGTCGATAATGGATAAGGTGCAGTGCAGTCATCCGATTTGCGTTGATTTTGTTGAACTCGTATAGTACAGATAGTGTCGTATGTACGGAAAGCGAGAAAGTGGAACATAAACGATAAGATAAGGGGGAGTGGGATAAATCCGTTCGCTGAGCAAATCCGCACTAGGCCTTAATTTATTCGAATATACGTTGCATGGTACCATCTGTAAGGTAGAAATCTCTTTTTGGTTAGTATTCCATGGTGTGGATAGTACTCAACATAGGTGGCCGCCATGTATTCTGTGATTTCTACGTTTAACTCGTTCGACAAAGTTCGTATTACTAATAATAATTCCAGTTTTGCCCCATAATGTAAGGATATAAGATTCAATCATTTTTAAACAGGTTGAGCGGTTTTGCCCCATTTCCATGGCAAGTCCGTAAGAAAATCGTAAGTTTCAGAAGATATTTTTAATCCAAATTAATGCAACTTAAAGAATAAGCCATGCGCTAAATAAAAACACTAAGATTATTAGGTTTTAGTGGAGCAGATGGAAAATACATCAGTCTAAAGTAAACTTTACAATTTCTGACTCAGTTTTATCCCACTCCACCTTAAGACAATTTTTATTTTTCGATCCGGAACTTTTGTAATCATCAACAGATATAACCGTGTGCTATTTTCCGAGAAACAGAACCGAGTAAATTCTTCGCGCAAGAAACGAGTCTCTAAACCCTCAGCCAAAGCGTCTTCGAGCCGTACGCTCGCGTTTCTCATAAAGAATCAGTGTCGAGAATGAATCCGGCGGCTCCCGGGCCGAAGGAAGACGGGATCCTTCGACGAACCTACATCCTCTCCGCCGGCAACAAAAGTAAAGGGTTACAGTCCGCAACTTTTCATCCCCGCAAAGATCCACCTGGTCTTCGAACTCTTTTTTTCAATCCTCCCTTCGCTCGCTCCCTTTAAACGGTACGATTCTCAAGATCGAAAGACGTCCCCCTCCCATTACCTATATCGCGTCTCAGACGTGTGCGTATCCGTACCTGCCGTTCTGCGTGCGTGTATATTCACACGAGCGTGTATGCGTGTGTGTGTGTGTGTGTGTGTCAAGAGAACGGATACGGTTATGCGTGTCACGAGGGTTTCCGGAGCTCGGCGCTCTTTAGGCGGAATTCGAATATCAGTTATTGATGGAGGAGACTCGCTTTGGGGGTGCGGAGGCGTGGCGAGGGTGGAGGAGGGTGGAAGAGGGTAGGAGGAGGGTGAGAGGACTGAGACGCAGTGCCGAATTACCGGCGGGCGTCTCGCGACGTCGCCAAATCGGAACAAATCGGATCGGGAACGACGTGAATCGCGGGCAAACACGTGTACACGCTTAATTTCTAATCGCTGATCAGACCTAATGCCGACTGCGCGGGAGGGATGAAGATGAATAGGCGCTGGCATCGATCTGGCCCGTTCCGGCGGAATTGTGTCGAGTTGTCATAAGTGCGGCTCGGAAGGAATTTTCGGCCGGAGTCGCGGACGAGTCTGTTTCCTGCTTTCCTTGAAAATCGTTGGGACAGGATCCGTTTTTTCGAAGCAGGGTATTTTCGGTTTTCGAACAGATAGCGTTTTAATTACTGTTCAGAACTTCTGTCAGTGAAAATATTTTTACTCCGGCATTAGATATTTGTCACGTCGAAGGTAAGGAACAAAATGGGAAATGTGTTGATGAATTCAGATTTTTCTTCACGGAAGAATAGAGCCTTATTTCATACTATAAAACCGAAATTACTTTCTTGCCAACCTAATAGTTTATGCCATTGCTGTATAAGTCAGTGAAAGACTTGACAAGACAGCTGATAAGAAAATGAATCAGTGAGCAATTGACATTTTTATAATATTCTCAAAACATTCTACTTCTTCTAGGAAATCATCTGAGTACACCTTTGATCCGAAACATGATAAACGAAATATTCTGTGAACAATGCCAGCGCGTCTTATGTCCCCAACACTGCGATTTACCAAAAATCGATACGTCCGCACCCCCACCGAACAAAGCGCGTTGGATTCATCCCCCGAAAGCGTCCGGCGAATCGGAAAAAAAAAGGAACGAACCCGATCTCCCGACTCGGCGGAAGTCTCGGCTCGCGACATACGTGGGGGACGCATGAATTTATAATTTCCACGCGCGTCTCATCCTCTCTGCCATCCACCATCCCCATCCAACCCTTCGGCCAAAAACCGAGCTGTCGTTCGGCGTCATATAAATCAAAATCAGTCGCATTGTGCATCCGCGTTGCGTATCGACTCATTCTCTCTCTCTCTCTCTCTCTCTCTCTCTCTCTCTCTCCCGGAAAAGAGGGGTGTGTCCCGTTCGCAGAGAAATCGAGAAGAAAGGAAGAAAAACTCGGTCAAGCTATAACAGAGAGTCCCGGCTGGGGTTCGCCAGGTAGAAAAGTAGCGGACTCGAAGAGGGAGCGAGACGGATAGCATGCAGAGAGCAAAGAAGAGAGCGAGAGAGAGGAAGCGGTATCGGTCGGATATACATATGTATGCCGACCGAGGGTACAATGTATTCAAATTGCGAGAAAAAGGGTTGTGCCCCGACGGCGTCGACCCATCATCGGAGCCGAACGTAAACGCGCATGGCTGATGGGTAAAAAATGCGACAGACTGGTTAACGAAGCGAGATGGTCCATTGAATGCCTTTCAATGGGATGCTGGGACCGTCTCAGTCTTCCCCCTCCCCCCTCCCCCCTCCCCCCTCCCCCCTCCCCCCCCCCCCCTCCCCCCTCCCCCCTCTCGCTCATCCTGCCTCTCACCCTCTCTCCTCGTCTGCCTCTCACTTCCTCTTCTCTTTTTTTTTTCTGCCTGCTAACTAGGCGGGTATGCGCGCGCGAGTGACAGCCATATGCCGAAAAAAAAAACTTCGGATCGCTGGCACGGGGAGAGGGGCAGATTTTTATTATGCCTGGGCATATAAAATTCCATAACGGCACCCCGGGCGGATTAGCGTGGAAAGTTTTTGACACGCTGTGCGAAGTTTGGCGGACCGTGGATTGGCAGCCATTGGCCGGCGGTAATAAGAGATAAGTTCGGGGGTTGATGTTCGCGAGACCGTTGTGGGTAATAAAAGGTGGCCTGCGAGATCGGCGAGCGGGAGGTTCATTCAATTTTCATTTAACGGAATGTCTGAAGTTGTATGAAGCGTTGGATCGATTCAGGTGCGATCGTTGACTCGCTCAGTGAATGAACGATCGAGAGGCGCGTAATTTAACATTTAGAATCAAGCCTTTTTCGGCCTATTCGACCACTGTATACTTGAGAGGGAAAGAGGAAGACGATAGTCTATTCCAAAAATCGTTTTTTATACATTTCACTGACGATCACTAAAACTCTGATTTTAACATTTATGTTCCGATATGCAATTCTTTGGATTCTATTTCCGCGATGTTTCGTTACTGAACAAATTTTAGGATACAGTCGAAGGAATAATTGACAGTCGCAAAATTACGATCGCGGATGACTGATATAGGATTAAATGAAATTTGGGTTATGTTAGCGAATGAACATTAATTTGAAATAAATGATTCGAATTGCATTTCCGCGGAGAGCGTAGATTTCTATTAAATTTCCGACGTACCCTTCAATTTCATTGATTAGAATTGCAATCATAAGAACATCCTAGTGTTTCATACCGTAAACAAAATACGATACAACAACCATTAAAAATAACCAAAAAATAAATTATTTCCGTTATTCCGCGACTAAACTGAAAAAATCGTACATTCCACATGTCACGTCCCGATGCTAATTTTTCGGTGTAACAAAAATCAACACACACACCTAGTCACCCCCCCAAGCTTCCAGAACCAGAGAACCATTTACCTGCCCGAAGCGAACGTTAATAACTCCACCGGCTTATCAGGAACTGCGCGACGGCGATTCGACTCGCGAAGACGGAAACGGCGCCAGCCGACGATCCGCAAGTCCGAGCCGGAAGTAGCCCCGCAGCCGTAGGTCGGAACCTTCGTCGGCGAGGACGTCGAGGCAGGAGAGGCGGCATAAGCCGCGCTCCCATTATAACGGAGTCGTCTACGACGCTCGGCCTCCTGGTGGGGATAACGGTTTTTCCCTCTTAAAGCGGAACTTCGCCGGCGCTTTGCCTTTTTAAAACGAACAAAAGAACGCCGACACGTCTTAAATGAACGCGCTACTTGTTGCGCGGAAGAAGAAGAGAGAGAGAGGGAGAGGAGTGAGACGGAAAGAGAGAGAAAGGTAGAAAGAACGAGAAGGAAAGAGAGAGCGGCGGGGGCGGAACTCGGAGAGGGAGAAAGAAGGGCGAAGGAGGGGGTGGGGTAGGCGGGGGGGGGGGGTAGGAGGAAGAGGATGAGGGTTAACGGGGCGAAAGGACTCCGCGAGGGAGGTGGCGGCAGAAAACTGTTTCTCTTTTGTTTTTATCGTCTGGAGGAGCCGGCTGGCTTGGGCGGGCGGTGGTAGGGGGCCTGGCGAGGAAGTCGCAATTAAAAATGTAGTTCAAGGCCAACGCCCCCGAGGGAGGTTTACCTTGAACGAACACTCTTTCCCGCCGACGCTCGCTCCACTTTGTCTCTCGCTCTCTTCCACCTTCCAGTCTGGCGCCGAGCGAGCGGAAGACACTGATTGCCGACGGATGGCTGGCGGGAGCTGTTATTCTAATCCGACGCCATCTTTGTTTCCGGATTCTTCGCCGGAGTTCGACGGGTTTCTTACGGAGTTCGATTGGGGAGGGAAACGGTCGTTCCGAATGTTTTGAACTGATGATCGTTGACAGGGCACGGATGAACAAGGTGTAATCTGATGTTAAGATATATGTATATGTATATATACAGTCCCGTTTGTAAGTCAACGGGCACTCATGAAAATGTGTCTTTCGTGTTTCGATGAGAAGAAAACATAATATTCTGTAACATACATATTACAACAAGATTGATGTTATTACATTTACGTAACAGCATTAATATTATGTAACATTTTTGTTGAAAAATTGAATATACATACTCAAAACATTGTGAATAGCAAGTGTTATTTTCATTTCGAAAAATATGTGCCTTAGCCATAAGAAATTTACCGAACTGAAATTTTAGTAGGTGCCGGGTGACTTACGTGTTATGTATGTTAAGACAAATGAAATGTGGAATTTTATAAAAATTGATGTTTGTGCAACAGATACCAATTGAAACCAATTGAATGCGAACAAACATTGTATTACTTTATAAATCGCCTGATCTGAGACAGTTTAAGTTATAACCGACTTTCACGGGGGACACTTTTGAAAAATGCACGATTCCGAGGATTTCACGTTGGCGACTGTCAAGGTACAGACAACCTTCACCGGGCTTCCCCGCTGAAACATTGACTTCCGGCCGGAATCAGCATCTCGTCCGACGTCGAACCCTTCCGTCGCGCGAAAATTGGCTTCCGCGCCGTTTCGACCTGTTTCCCACTATTTTTCCCCCCCTCCCGAACCACCCCTTCTGCGAAACATCCGCGCAGGTATGACACGGAGTACGGCTATCGCAGGTATAGATCGAGAGTCTCTCCCTCCCGTCGCTTCTCATCCCGGGCAAAGGGTTGCTACCCGGTGGTCCGACACCCCTTTCGCAGACTCCGATTTTTTTTTTTCCCACTGAATGCTGCGTCACCTGTGCCGTTTTTGGGATTACGTTTGTCGGGGCGCCCCGTTTGGGCGAGGAAAGAAAAACAGAATGGATGCTGGAGGGTACGGAGTCGTTGAGATCGTAGGCAAGGGAGAAACTGGGATGGAGAGAGAGAGAGAGAGAGAGAGAGAGGCAATGAATGCCACGGGGTAAGCAGGGCACAATGGGGAAACAACATTATTGGCTTTTCAAAATGGTATTTACCGAAAATAACCAATCTGAAGGGATAATGGCCCGACTCGTGACACTTCGGGACAAACGTTCCTCCGCTACCGCGTTTCCCACCTCCATTGTCAATCGTTCTCATACTTTCGCGGCTCTACCCTCAAAATCCACTGGCCCACTGCTAATTATTTATCGATTATCAAACCGCTCGTGCAGCGTTCTCGCGCGAACTGTCGGAAAGAGGCCAGACACTCTTCAAGAAAATTAATTTCAGTTCGGATTACATTTCCGTTATAATGAGAATTACAACGTTTCGATTCACAAACTTAGATACGCAAACTGGAAAGAGACTTACATAGCTAGAAATAAGTCGAGCCGAGCGAGAAATCAAGGCAAACCCGAAGGGAAACTTTTCTAATACACCCTCCGCAACGCACCTACCACCTACCAGGACGCTTAACCGAAAACTTTGCCTCGAAATTCAATCCGGAGGAAGCTCTGCCGCGCAATAAGTCAAGGCAGCCGTATTGGAGTCGAAGGAAAGCGTCGAACTCAAAAATTGCCAACCTTCCTCGGGAAGAAATCGAAGCTGGGCCCTGGCAGCCGTCTGGGCGAGAAAGGGCTTCGCTGGATACGTCGGGCTAGCAGACGGGCTAAGGGATGGCAGTCTCTCGCATTGGCAACGGATGGCAAGGGGGGGAGGGAGCAAGGGCGGCAGGGTCGAAAGAATGGCAAAGGAGAAATCGTGAGAATCGAAGCGTGTCTCGAGCGCTCGGGATCGAATCCCTTTCTGTCATGCGAGCGAACGTCGGTACTCTCTTCCTTCCTCCTTCTACCTTCAAGGTCTTCTTCGTCCTGCCAATTCCTCTTCCAGCCTGCGTCTCCTTCGTCCTTCGAAGAGACGTCGTCCGCGATTCTACGCGAAGATACCGGGCACCGTCGTTCGATTCGCTTTGAGTTTCTTTTTTTTGCTGCCGGGAACGATGGCAGACGATGGCAGACGATGGGAGACGATGGCAGACGATGGGACGCGATGGGACGCGATGGGAAACGATGGGCGAGGCCGTCCATGTGTTTGCGACGCTCGTGGTTCCATTTCGAAGTCTTCTGCGGAAACTTCCGGGTATGATAGCTCTGATTGTTCGTGTGTTTTGGATTCGTGCGGTTTTACTTGGATTCCGGTGGAAATTGTCGGTATTATTAGTACTTTGTATTTTGGAAGTAAAATCCACCTTTTCGGCGCTTTCGGTCACAGTGATACGATAAGAATTATGAAAGATTCGTTTCGTCCTGGATCCACTGGCGGGCTCATCAGTTTGTATTTTGGTTAATTTCGTTTGAGACTTCCTGTATTGAAAATGTAGGATGAGGAATGGAGTCATTTGAGAACTTTAGATCGTTTGAGACGCTTTCTTTCCTTCTTTCTTTCTTTCTTGAGGGAACCATGAAGAACGATGGTTGATGGGCGAGGTCGTCCATGTGTTTACTCGTGGTTCCATTCCGAACTCTTCTGCGGATACTTCTGAGAACGGTAGCGCTGATTGTTCCTGTGTTTTAAATTCGTGCCGTTTTACTTGGATTCCGGATTGGATTCTGGTGGATGTTGTCGATATTATTAGTACTTCGAATTTTGGTTGATTTCGTTTGAGTCGATCTGTGTTGAAACGGGACAGGAATGGAGTCGTTTGAAACGCTTTCTTTCTTTCTTGAGCGAACCATGAAGGACGATGGTTGATGGGCGAGGTCGTCCATGCATTATATTTGCGACGCTCGTGGTTCCATTTTGAACTCTCCTGCGACAACTTCCGGGAATGATACCTCTGATTGTTCCGGTGTTTTAGATTGGTGCGGTTTTACTTAGATTCTGGTAGATATTCTCGGTATTATTAATACTTCAAATTTTGGTTAATTTCGGTTGACTCTACCTGCGTTGAAATTGTGGTACGAGGAATGGAGTCATTTGAAACCCCTTTTTTTCTTTCTTTGTTGGACGAACGATGGTTGATGGGCGAGGTCGTCCATGTGTTTACTCGTGGTTCCATTCCGAACTCTTCTGCGACAACTTCCGGGAATGATAGCCCTGATTCTTCCTATGTTTTAGATTCTAGCGGTTTTACTTGGATTCTAATGAAAATTGTCTGTGTTATTAGTTCTTCAAATTTTAGTAAATTTCGGTTGATTCTTCCTGCATTAAAACGGGACAGGAATGGAGTCGTTTTAGAATTCTAGATCGTTTGAGACGCTTTCTTTCTTTCTTTCTTGAACGAACGATGGAGAACGATGGTTGATGGGCGAGGTCGTTTATGCGGCTTGTACAGTTCTGGTTCGATTGCGTTTAAGCCGCTTTTTGTCGTGCGAAGTCAATGGAACACGACAGCTAATAGACCATGCGTCCCATGCCACGGTCCGGGCTCAGCTTTCTTCCCGCGAGGAAAAGAATGAAGGAGAACGGCGGGCCATTGAACAATGGCCGATGATCGATGAATCATAAGGGATGCCGTGCGTCTATTGACTCTCGTGTTTCACTTCTTCCCGAGTTTCTTTTTCCCCGGAAATAAAATCAATGTGGAACAATACTCGTTATACCTGCTCATGGTCCAACCCCTCCCCAAGCAAAAAAATCGCATCCCAAGTCAATAAATGAGCCAGTAATTACAGAACCACCCTAAGAGAGTCCGAAAAGCCAAAGATACCGATTAGATTAATCACATTTCTACTCATAAACTCACCTGCACTATAATGAAACCACCCCGAGGGTACACAAGTCTCTCCCAGGAAAAAATTCCCGAACCAACCCCCAACGAGGAAAACTATACAACCACCCCACTTCTTCCCGAGTTTCTTTTTCCCAGGAATAAAATCAATGTGGAACAATAGTCGTCATACCTGCTCATGGTCCAACCCCTCCCCACACAAAAAAATCGCATCCAAAGTCAATAAATGAGCCAATAATTACAAAGACAATCCACGAGAATTCAACAAACGAAAGACACTGATTAGATTAATCACATTTCTTCTCATAAACTCACCTGCATCATATAAAACCACCCCAAACGTACACAAGTCTCTCCCAGGAAAAAAATTCCCGAACCAACCCCCAACGAAGAAAACTATACAACCACCCCATCCCTCGCATCAAGACAGCCGATCGCCGTCGCAATTTTGCGTCGCTTCGATTCTCTCTTCCTACCCCAGGAGAGGAAAAAAAAAAGCTTCGAGCATCGGGCGATGGGCGAGGTCGTCCATGTGTTCTAGACCACTTCCACGTCCCTTTCAAGTTTCCCTCCCACTCCGATTTCGAACGTCGCGCGCGAGAGGGGCGGAGGGCAGAGGTGGATGTTGACGGGGGTTGGCAGGGGGTGGGGGGGGCGGCTGGTCGAGCTAGTAGGAAGGGTGGAGGACGAAAGGGGGTGGGGGTGGGGGGTGGATAGAGGAGGATGGAGGAGGATGGAGGTTAGAAGAGGATAGGGTGGGAGAGGGGGTGGACGCGGGGGGGAGGACGTGCCTTCATTTGTTTCAGCGGGCACGGCGGTGGGTGGTTACGTCACGCGAGGGTGGTCGTCATGGTAACCCTCTGGGCTTGCCAAGAGGGGATCCACCGTGTTGCCGGTTAAGACGGCCAGGGTCCCTGATCCTGCAGGATCCCCACGCACATGGATTGCGAGGACAGCGAGGCGGACCTCGGCGACGTCGCCGGAAATCATCGTCTGCTTTACTTTCGGATCGTGGGGGGGTGGAGGGTGCGAGCAAGAATTTCAGGCACGAAAGGCTCGCGATGCCTTGCGTGCGGGGGGGATGATGTGTTTTCATAATTGAGGGAAGCGGGAGGGGAGGTGCTGAATTTTGGTGAATTTGTTAAAAGGATACTTATGTCTTTAAGCTGCGTGAATTTGGTTGGCTGTATTTTGTTGTGGTACTTTTGGGGTGGGGAGTAGATATGGACCGTTTAGTTGAGTCGAAGGTATACGTTGTTGCTTCTATCTCTCGATAACTGTATACGTACATATATGGACCGAGATATCATGTAATTTATGATTAATGTAGTGGAAATTTTCTATTTATGCGATATTTAATTTTATTTTAAGTATGGACTTATCGTTTATTTTGAAAGTGGTGTAAGTCGACATTTAAAACAAAATTAAATATAAAATTTACACATAAAATTTACTGCATTAATCTTAAATTATATGATATCTCAACTTTCTACGGATATTCAACTTCCAAAATAAACGGTCCATATATGTATGTCGTTAATATATAGTTAGTTTCAAAATATATACTTTCAAAATAGTAGTCTACGTTTTATTTACGTGATATTTAGTATTATTTAAGTACCGACTTATACCACTTTCAAAATAACCAGTCCATATATGTATGTCGTTAATATACAGTTGTCGGGATATAGATGGAATAATATATACCTTCGAGTCAACTAACACTCAAGTGAGATTGCCACTTCGCGGGAAGTCGATCACCAGAAAATACATACGATTCTACATCCACCTCAACATAAAAGAAATTACCCAAAAAATACGTACGGATCAACCCTCGACACACCGAACGAAATTCTTCCCAACGCGCAACCCCTTTGCAGCGACTGCCTCAACCTCGTCCCAAGCATCCGAGGAATATAATTCCGGCACAGTCAACCGAAGCAGACCTCGCCGCACGCGCAATATTCCTTCTTTCCCCGCCGAAGGGTTAATGGAATTCGATCCGCAAGCCGTTTCCGCTTCTTCCCTCGCGCCGCGAGCGTCGATGGAAACAAGAAGCGTCGCGCGGCAGAGAGTGGGCCGGGAGAGACGAAACGTCGTGTAATTACGACGTGAGGATTCGGAGAGAGACTCTCTCCCGACGCTGCTTGCAGTGGATGCGCTGGATGCAGCGATGCACTTTGCAAGGACGCCGGGTTCCGATGTGCGTTGAACTCGGCAGCCCCAGGGAGGACACCGAATATCCTCGCTAGGGTAGACGGGCAGAATCGAGAGAAAGAGAGAGAGAGAGAGAGAGAGGTATGTGTACGTAACTGGGCTGGAGGTAGATGGCGAGAGTCAGAGCTACAGTCTAAGCGAGAGAGAGAGAGAGAGAGAGAGAGAGAGAGAGAGAAAGAGAAGGAGAGTCGACGTTCCGCTCGAGGCTCACAATTTCGTGTGACGCGTACACTTAATCGTCGCGCTCGTTACTCGACGATACGAGAATGTAGTCGCAGAAACGGAAGAGGCGCCCAGGAAGCTCGGCGAGCGAATGAACTCCCGGCGCGTATTACGACGAATATGCGTTCCCGAGACTGACGCTTGCCGCGGGACGAAATTAGGTATCGGATGCGAGAGGACGTCGATGGAGGACGGTTGTTGCGAATTGTTGAGTGGCAATGCTAGGTAAGAGGGGTAGATTGGGAGATCGAATGGTTTTTGGGACGATTTCGAAGGAACTGGGGCGGAGAGATCAGGTGAGGTGTGAGAGATAATGTGGAAAGGAGGTCGTTGATGGACTGTGACGATTCTTGGAATGGCAATGATTTTCGATGGTTGCAGATGGGGTTCAATGATTATTATGGGTTTCCGAGGAATTCGATGCTTGTAGTGAGAGTGGATGGATAGAAATGGGAGTATTGCTCGTTTGAAGATTATTTGTGATGGATGTTGGGGTAGTATTTGGCTTTTGATGTGGAAGTACCTGATGCATGAGGGACAATATAATATCTGTGGAAGTAAGGTGACTTTTGACGGAATTTTGAAAATCTGGCGGACGTGAGTTTATATTGTGATTTTGTGGGATGTATATTGTAGCAGGAGCTGGACATTATTTGCAACCTGGGAAAGCACTCTCGAACCGAGTCAAAAGCTTCAAGAAAATGTAAGATTATTATAGGTTTTGATCACTGGTTCAACAGTTACAGGCGATTTAAAAAATCGCGAATTTTTTAAGGGGTACCCCTTCTCATTTTTGCGAAAAATCGAAGTTCGCCGGATCGGTTCGCCCTTTTGGTACCTGGTAGGGGTCAAAAAACACTCACAGAGCCGTTTGCCGTTGGTCGAAATTCGAATTAGTTTCGGAGTTACAGCTAAAAAACTGTCGAAAAATGGGCCAAAAAATGAATGCCTTCAGGTCGTCTTGTGGCTTTGCATACTGATATAGGATCAAAAAGGGGTCATAAAAATCGCAACCGGAGTCTTCTAGCTACAATAGTCTCTGCGATAGAGCAAAAAATATGTCACAAAGCACTTAAAATTGATCATTTTTCCATCGTCACTGTACCCATGACACTTTGAGTAAATCAATATCATATAGTACGAGCGAGAATTTGATTTGCTTCAAGAAAATCGCAACCCGCCCCTTCTAAGTGCAATACTTTCCAAGACACATCCAAAAACATCCTGAAATCCACCAAAAAGCGAACATCATCATCCCTCGGCCATCAACAAAATCATTTACTCCACATTCCTCTCAATTTGACCACTCCGACAACCTCAAAATCGACTCCCGCCGATCATTTCCATAATACCACCCACCGCCAGTTAAAAGCTCGCATATGTAAATACCCCATTCATCCCATAACGATCCACCCCCGGGTAATTGCGCTCGGCAATTATCCGCGTCCAGCCAGCAAAAGAGAACCATGAGAACGAAGAGGTCTACCCTGTTAGGGGTAGGGGGGGCGCTGAGGGGGTGTCAGATGAATTTGAGTCGTCTTTGACAGACGTTCCCTCCACAAACTTTCGCGGGGATTCTCGAAAATGGGGAGACCCGTAGGATCTCGCGAGCACTTTGAGTTGCCATTGGAAAATAATTATTACAGGATGCTCCGCTCTAGTCTGAGCTCGGCTTCACTATCCCGCCATTCCTCCCGCGAAACTCACCCCCCCACCCCTCCACGTCAGAACTACCCCAACTCCCATCTCCCCACCCTCGCCTATCAGGCTCCTTTCAACCTGCCGAGAAACCGTGGCCAACCCTCACCCCCCCCCCCCCCCTCCTCCCCTCGCCGCACTCCACCGAACTGCGTCCCGGCATTAGGTATTGTTTCTCCCTATGTTTGAAATTAATTTCAAGTTGCCTAAGCAACCCTAGCCTAGGCACCGGGATGCCTCGTTCCCACTCTACGCCAGTCAATAAGGAGTACCCAGCGAAGCAGTTTCGAACTTCCCCCCCCCCCTACTTCCCCTCTCGTCGTCGCCCCGTCTCTGCCGTTCTAGGAATAGAGACGAACTGACGTGGGCCTCGGCGAAATGACGTAGGGGATGGGGTGGGTGTGGGGGGTGGCGAGCTCTGCGATTCGGGGAAAGTTGCGTTTTCTATGGAGCCGTAGTGTCGGCAGAGTCTTTGTGCGATGTTATGTCACGGGGAGATAATGTACGCGATACTCTATGAATAACGAGTATCGTGCCGAAACGTGTATGAGTGCGCCGTCTGTATAGAGCTGTTCGGAGGGACGTTGTTAAATTAGAGGTCTTATTTGCTAATTAAAGTGTGTGCGTCGACGTACGCGACAATGATAATTTTATGTTAACACTGGGCGGTAGAATGGTTTCGTACTTCTAAGAGTTAAGGGGTACATTCGAAAATTACTATCAATGTTTAATCATTTTCAAACTCGTGAGAGTCTTTATAGCAAGATTTAAAGGAATAAACAATTATTTATATCAATTACGATCTTTGAAGGTTCGGAATGTAACGATGGAGTGTAGTTCTATCGAGGATCACCCCCTTCCAGACACACCTACGCGACCCACCCCAGTCCGGTCACAATTACAGGCCACCCCCGTTGTACAAGTATCGCTGCCAACGAAAACACATTCCTCCCCCGTCGATGCAGTCAGTTCTGTTTCTGTCAGCGGCAGGAAGGGAGCCTTGAACCATTGCAATGGCGGTTCGTGGCTCTCGCTAGCCGCGAGGGGGAGAGGGGGGGGGAGGGAGGGTGGTTTTCCAGGGAGACGTCGGAGGAGGATGGGCTTGCCAAAACCACCCTACCGTACATCCTCGCGCGTACGTATACCGCCGGGAGTAAGAAGAGGGCGGCGGAGGGCTGAGGAAGCTCGAGAGGGCGGCGGGGAGCCTGAAGAGGGTTGAAAGGGGGTGGCGGGAGGGGTGGGCCATACTGTACGTGCAACGGTACACGCTAGAGCCTGCCGGCTGCTCCATCGTTCTGCCAGGATGCAAGACGTAAGATGCCTAAGGATCTTCCCTACCTCTCCCCCCCCCCCCCGTTCCACCCCCTCGCCACAGCGGCAACCCCTCCCTCGCTCGCCTCACTCCGCATATTCTCGTATACATTCATACGTCGACTGTAGATAGACGCCCGCGTGTGTGAATAGACGCGCATGCATACCTTAGACTCCACCGTATATGAGCGGTCATATACATATATACGTTTGTACGCAAATTTCGACGTTTCGTACGAAAGCGAGCGCGTTCCCCGCGTCGGTCGGATGTTATTTTCAAAATTTTTCACTTGCCCCGTCTGGCCAACCTCTTTGAGAGAATTCTCAAAATTTTCTTTCCCTCCCCCGAGGCAGAGAACCTTCGCTCCGGCTCCAAGGACAGGCACTCGGGACGTTGTAGTACTCGACTGTACGACGAGCGGTGAGTTTGCTGGATCACCCTGTATAACGTTCCGCCCGTATTCTCCGGCTTGCTCGTCGTAGCGAGGACTTTGAATTGCTTGCCAGTGGCTTAGCGTCTTATGCAGGTTTGCGTGACGCGTCCTGCGCGGAAGCTGGCGCCAATTTGCGCCAATTTGCGTTTGGCATTGCTCTTTGGAAATCTCCGCCCGTCTACTCTCTCTCTCTTTCTCTCTCTCACTCACTCACTCTCACTCTCTCTCTATCTATCTATCTCTCTCTTTGCGCACAGTCTCCTCAGCCTCTCTGTCTGCCGTTAATTCTTTCGGCTCGGCGGCCTCTCTCACTTTGTAGCTCCTCGCACGCGTCATCATATTTAGCTTCGTTCGTTTTATTCCTTTCCTCGTTTCATTTCGTAACGATATACGCTGGGTGTACCTCGTCGAAAAGTTACACAGAATGAGTTATGGATTAATTTTCTGGTGTTAAAGGGCGTCTATTATCCGAGGTGTTCTTCGGTCAAATGGAGCAGCTGGAAGTATTTTTAAAATGACCGGAAAGTATAGGGAAATTGTGCAATAGTATAGGATGATTTGAAGGATTCATTTTTATGTATGAAAATTGAAGGAAATTGTGTAGAATGTATCGTTCAATGTACGTATAATAGACGGAGAGCTGGCTACATGGTTAGCAACATACCTCGGTGCAAGCAAAATTTTACATGGAACAGGTTCGATTGTTGCCGGCAAAGCGACAGCCCGATTGTCAGAAGGCGCGCTGGAAGCTAAATGCGTGGGCGGGCGATTAAACGTGTAAATTTCCCGAAAAAAAAACTGTCAATGTGCAAGGCTGAAAATTTGCACAGATGTTGAAGAGCATTAGGAAAAGCAGGGGAAAAAATGTCAGAAGCGCAAGTGGAAGTTAAAGGGTTGTCAGAAGCTGCCAAACTTGCGAAAAATTTCGGAAAATTTACATGTCAAGGAAAACTTCTGACAATTTGCAATTGTATTGTTTACCTATAGAATAGAGTACTTGCAAATTGTCAGAAGCCAAAGTGGAAGAGATAATGAGAAATTCGAGGTCAAAGTGCAAGGGCGTCTTTACGCGCGCGGCGTGGCGCGCATCGGACCGATCGCTTTTCTCTTGACTTACATACCGTACATATTTCAGTGCACTTCTGACAATTAATATGAATATTTATAGAGGATTAAAGATACTATTGTTCAAATATCAGAAAATTTTTATGAGAAATAAAAAAATTATCTTTATTTGCAATAAAGAAATGATTAGTCGATTTCGTATGCAATATCCTGTTCAGTTTCTTCTTTTTCATCTGCAGCGCTATCATATTGGGACTCTTTGTCATGAACATTTCTAAATTTACTTTATTGCAAATAAAAATAATTTTTTTATTTCTCATAAAAATGTATGTGTCTTCTTAATTGACTTCTGACATTTGAACAATAGTATCTTTAATCCTCTATAAATATTCATATTAATTGTCAGAAGTGCACTGAAATATGTACGGTATGAAAATCAAGAGAAAAGCCATCGGTCCGCTGCGCGCCGCGCCGCGCGCGAGAAGACGCTCCTGCACTTTGCCCTCGAATTTCTCATTATCTCTTCCACTTTGGCTTCTGACAATTTGCAAGTACTCTATTCTATAGGTAAACAATACAATTGCAAATTGTCAGAAGTTTTCCTTGACATGTAAATTTTCCGAAATTTTTCGCAACTTTGGCAGCTTCTGACAACCCTTTATCTTCCTCTTGCGCTTCTGAAATTTTTTTCCCTGTTTTTCTTAATGCTCTTCAACACCTGTGCAAATTTTCAGCCTTGCACATCAACAGTTTTTTTTTTGTCGGGAAATTTACACGTTTAATCGCCCGCCCACGCATTTAGCTTCCAGCGCGCCTTCTGACAATCGGGCTGTCGCTTTGCCGGCAACAATCGAACCTGTTCCATGTAAAATTTTGCTTGCACCGAGGTATGTTGCTAACCATGTAGCCAGCTCTCGGACTATAAGACGATTTACTGGTAATATTGAAAATGTTACTTCTTTGGATAACGACGACACTTTCTGGAAAAGAATCTTTCAGGCCAAACGAATCCTTGCTATGTCACACTACTAAAACAAATAATAACGAAGAAAATGCTAAACATGACAACTTAAAATTGTAACATAATAACATAATAAAGTTCATTGTCAAATAAATTCGTCGACTTTTAACGTGAATCTATTTCTTCACTTATTCTTCTATTATTCGTCGATCGTAGTTCGATTTGTTTCACGGAGGAGGATTGAAACGATCCTGAAGGGATCTAATAATAAATCGCCTCTTCCACCGTCGGCCGTCTCGCTCAATTTACCGAATATTTGTCGGAATACGTTGTTAATTAGGCATTTAACGCGGTTCACGTCACGATCGACGAATCGTCCTCTTACTCGGCTCTTAACTGAATTCCGCGAATTTCGTTCAGCCGGCAGACGAGGCAGAAGACGTCGGTTTCGACTCGAATTCGAGGAGGATTCCGAGAATGACGCAGGATGCCTCCTCGCTCAGGATATGAAGAAACGGAAGGATTCGGCGCACGGGAGCTTTCGCGGCATTTCGAAAGGGATAAAACGCCATTTTGCCTTACGCGCGTTTCGAGGAAAGTCACAATGGAACTGGCGAACGAAATACATGTCGAAGTAGCGTAAATAAAGGACAGAAATCGCGTCCTGCTCATCTATTAATCTGCCCAGTATATGCTTGAAATTATAACAACATTCTATGTGGAGGGGAGAACGATAGAAATTCGAATTTTTCTTGCAATCTAGTAACGTCGTATCTTTTACGATATAATCAGGTATCGTAAATTAGAGACGGAAATCGCTTCTTCCTCATCCACTAATATACCTAGTATAAGGTTGGATTAATAACGACATATTACGTGGATAGGAGTACTATAGAAATACGAATCATTTTTGCATTCTAGTAACGTCGTATCTTTTGGGATGTAGTCTAGTACCGTAAATAACAGACAGAAATCGCTTCTTACTCATTTGTATATGCCCAGTAAATGGTTGGGATAATACCTACAACGTGGATAAAAGTACTATAGAAAATCGAATTTTTCTTGCAATCTAGTAACGTCGACAGTAAAATAAAAAGTAAAATAAGGTTGCAACAGCCGATTATTGACCGTCAGTGATAGATGTATAATATTGAGTTTTTGGCGAATTCATATGTACGAATTCGAATGTAACTCAATAAAGTAAAATGTAAAGTTACTTCCAAATGCAGAAATGATAGAGATAATCTACTCTTTCATATTCTCCAAATTTGTTTACTCTCTACAAATATCATATCGTGCCAATGTCACTGACTACAATAAATACATATCCCTCTCAAAAAATCTTGAAAATACGCAACATTTAAGAACTCTACGACTGCAAAAGTATCAATCGAGCACTGTGTTAAAAACCTGCACAATACTATACAGGTTATACGACAAAAATTACTTTCTACCTATCAACGAGACAGACAAAATAAATTTGGCATCGAATCGGCGGACGATTCGTTCCGAGCAGGCGAATATCACGTCTACGTCTAACGTGGCATAAATCAGGCCGTGGAAAAAGGTGGGCTGACCCTCGAGGAAAGGTTGTTTGGGCTGACCCCCGACCCGGGTCAGGGGCCGAGTGACCCTCGTGGCGGTCGGCCACGAGTCGGGAAACCGGAAATTCCCGAGGCAAACCGGATTCCGGCCCACCCTCCTTCCTGCCCTCGCGCCGAATATTGACCTGGTCCCCGGGGCCAACGATAATGCTCCGGTCACTCCTTCAGGACTCGGCACGCGCCCAGCGAGGAACTTGACGGAGTCCGAGGATGATTTATCGGCGGGTCAGACGCGCTCGCGCGAGCCGTGAGGATGAAAAGGTACGGAGGACGCGTCGATTATTAATCGTTTGTCCAGCACCTACTTGCCCCCATGGTAACACGCAAATTGCGACTCCGACTTGTCATTCGATGACCCTTGCGGAGAGTCTGATGTAAATTCTGGACACCTCAAGGTTGTGGACCGACTTGTCATTTCGTGACCCTTGCGGAGAGTCTGACGCAAATTTTGGACAACTCAAGGTTGTGGACCGACTTGTCATTTCATGACCCTTGCGGAGAGTCTGACGCAAATGTTGGACACCTTAAGGTTGTGGACCGACTTGTCATGAGCCTTGCGGAGGGACTGACGCTTTTGGACACCTCGAGGTGGTGAACCGACTTGTCACTTTATGACCCTTTCGGAGAGTCTGACGCAAATGTTGGACACATCGAGGTGGTGGACTGATGATTTCTGGACGTGTCGCTTGATTTGATACGGTAGGGTAAGTTGGCAAGGCTAAATGAGACCGAAAGTGAAAAGTAATTCGACGTGAATATGTACCTTTGGATAGTGAGAAAGACGTATGGATTTTTGAGCGTTTATCTATCAGCTGTTTGTATTATGTAACGTGTTAATTGTGGTTCAGAGTTGACTCACTTCAACAGAAGTTGGCGCCCGAATGTAAATGGTTTGAGAAATAATCAACACTGTATATATTGTACAGGGCGTTAAACATAAGGTTAAGAAATTAAATGTTTAACGAATGAAAAGTTATCAGCAAGATAACTGAAAGAAGGCGTATTGATTTGTCTACTAAATTTAATATTAACATCGTAGTATCACTGACTTTAACAATGGAAAATGTGCAAAATTTCAGTGAAGAAATTGACTATTTGTATATTTAAGGGGTTGTTCTTCGGATATATGAATTAGGAAGCTGGGTTTTGTTCGGGAAATCAAATTATGCACGGTCAAGTGCAGAAGTGACCGGTGGTCAACTGCTTCGCAGCAGGAGGCACATTTTCCGAGTCAGTGATTATCTCTTCGGCAAATTGTTCGGAAAGAGACTGGTTCTGAGAATTCAGTAGATTATTCATTCGCCGCGTTGCAGAAAACTACGATACTTATTGCTAACAATTTTAATTTGTTTGGAATTAAAAAAGGCAACCCTTGAAACAATTGCTCAACAGCCACCTACAAATAGAATTACTTTCACCTATATATTATTCGACGGATATGGGTTGGATATTGCGTACTGTTCGCCCTCCGAGCGATCAATACTTCACAATCATCGAAAACATTGACAAATCGAACTGCTTCAAAAATGTATCAAATTCTG
Organism: Anoplius nigerrimus; assembly: GCA_914767735.1. Classification (NCBI taxonomy): domain Eukaryota; kingdom Metazoa; phylum Arthropoda; class Insecta; order Hymenoptera; family Pompilidae; genus Anoplius; species Anoplius nigerrimus. Next base: position 5,994,481 of record OU612087.1, read on the forward strand.
AAAATCGTCTGAAGATCAATACACAGACATATAAAATACAGAAACATTCACTACATGAATTAATTTCCTCAAATAAATAGCGTCTACCCTTGAGTAGAATATATAATACTATTAAAAAATCTACGAATCATCCTTTACTCTTTGATGACACAAAAAAGGTCTATTAAAAATCTAACAAATCGTCATAAGTCTAATGTGAACACATTAATTTAAAAAGTACGCTTTAAATATGCAAATGAGTCTGTAGAATCCAATCCGTTCATTGAGATTCATGAAGTATTCCTTCGTGAAAATCGAATTATTCACGGTCAAGTAAGAAAGTGACCCGCGGTCAACAGTCTGACAGCGGGGCGCCGCCCAAAAAGTCAATCGGCGAACCGCGTCTGGCATCGGGGGTGATCGTAGGAAACTGAACTCGGCAAACGTGGACGGGGGTGCGCGGACAGACGTGCACGGACGTAGGAGAGGGTGACCTTTACAAAATGGCTACGCGCCATTTTCTTATCTGCCCCGCGTCAGTCGCCACCCTCGACACGTTTCCCATCTACGCGACATCGGCACGGCTCGAAAATATCACACAACAGTATCAGCCCTTAACAATATACGAAATCTAAAAGAAAATGCAGCTACTTTATCAGCTTTCAATTTAATCTCAATTAATTTCCAATGGAGTCAACAGTATTCAAAACTGGGATATTGTTAATAATTTTATCTTATTATATACCTTATATTATATAAGATATATATTATATGTCTTATTATATAAATATAAGCAGAATAATGTATTTCATCTTTCAAATCTACATGACTTTCTATTAGCGCAGCAGTGTTTATTACGAGAATTAGAATGCGTTACTATGCGATTCCTTGGTTTATCAAAATTAAATTTTTAGAAAAAGACAATCTGGTCACGATGAATATATCATATCACAAAATCGAAGTCAAGATTGCTTCCTATAACAGATACAAGTCAACGATCATAAGGCTCGTATGCAAACGAGCGGAAGGATCGAATGCTGTCGACGATGAAAAGTTACGATCTGTCCGAAAAATAGCGTGTTTCTCAATGTACATTAGACTCCTTGACAATCGGTTACTTGCTCGAAGCGCGTCGCGACGACAAATCGTTTCGTCCTCCGTCGTCTGCTTGTCGCGGAATAAACAGGATTTATTATCTGCGTGCCGCGAGCGGACATTCGAAAGCCCGTTTAACGACCGGCTCCTTCCAATGAGAAGTTTATCGCTCCATTTCCCGCCCGGCGGCCGATTGCATTTTAAGGACGGTTATTACGCGATACCCATCTTTTCTCCCCCCCATCGAGACTCTCTTCTTCACTGCGTCTCGCCTTATGATCCTCTCGCGAGTCCTTTTCATTAAGCTCGAATTCCTTGTACTTTGTCCGGTCTGCTCTGTACTTCCTGGTCACCCGGTTTTGCCGATTATTAACTTTACAGAGAAAACGTATCAATTTCTTGAACCGTCATTGCTTGACTACTGTCTTATTACTTGATTTTACGTTATTAAGTTTATACAGTAAATATGTTTATTACTCTCAGTAACTGTGTACTTTCTAATCATTCGTGTTTATCGCTTATTAGCTTTGTATGGTAAACGCGTTCAGTACCTCATTCAACACCTTGCGGTGTCCTCATCAGGCATCTACAAAATATATTTTATCTTCACATTAGTGCATATTACAGATGTATGAATAATTACTGTCATTCAAACATAAAACAAATAAAAATACAAGTGAGAATAAGAATTGAATAGGAATGAAAGTACTTAACACTACAATAAAAATTAAATAAAATAAAAATAAAATAAAATTTCGTAGACTCATGATGAGGACACCGCGAGATGTTGAAGCGTGTAGAACAAATTCAAAAATATAGGAAATTTTCAAATGCAACAGGGGCTTTTCAAATTTAAACTAAACACATATGTGCCCATAATTATGAAAGTGGTCTAAATCAAAATTTAAAAAAAAAAAATTACATTGAATAAATGTAGTGTAAATAAATGTGGTGTGAAATAACTGATAAACTCATTTTTTTTTAAATCTTGACTTAGACCACTTTCATAATTATGGGCACATATTACACATGTGTCGACTGCTCAAATCTTCAATGTTATCTTATTCGCAGCAAACATAGTAGGTAGATCCCATAATACTAATCTTTGACAATTCGATACTTTCAAATTTCAGCCCCTCACTATTGCCACCCCCCGGTCTCCCGTATGGCGCGCTTAGAAAAAAAAGCGGAATATTACGACAGAGTTACTTCCGACGATGCATCGACGACGGTTCACAGGAGGATTACGTAATCCCAGCCGTGCCGTGCGCGGGGATAAATATTGCGGGAGGCATATCGGTATGGAAACGCGTCCGTGCCGGAAGATATGAGACCCTCGAAGAGGCGTGTGCCGTCGCAAGCACGCGCAAGCAAGCACGCGCAAACACGCGCGAGGGAATAAAATTTCGCGAGCGGAGAGGCGATCAAAGCGGGCCGCGGATTCTGCGCCGATTCGGATCGTCGCGAGATCGGGACTGCGATGCCAAGATGGCGACGTGAACGTATTATATTGGATGTAAGCTGTTTGCTTCCCAGATCGACCGGGTTGTCAGTTGCCACCCATTAAACGTCATGCGTTGTACCAAATATGAGACAAGTGTAGTATAATGTAAACTTCGAATTTTGTATGGACAGTGACAGTAGCAGACCGTTTCTTTTCTACAAGGAATGAAATGTGAGTTAAGTATACGTGTGAGTATGTTTCACAGCTTAGAAGGTAGTAAATAATTTAATGATAGCCGGAAGGTAAGTCCTGATAAAGGTATTTAGATACAACACAATAGTTTACAACAATCTACAACTACTGTACACTGAGCCTCTACAGAATCATTATTAATTATTTGTATATTTAACTATTTCAGTATCATATTACCGTACAAGCGTTAATGTATGTTTAGTCCCTATCAATAAGTTATTATTATTTACGAGATATTAGAGGCGAATTCTAAGCTGCAACACCGTTTACCAATACCTCCCGTTAAGTATCAATTATCACCAGACTATTTAAGATCAGAATCCACCCTCAACTCGGAACCACCCTCCGCCAAATCCTCGATTACCCCAATCCCCAAAACCATCGGCAACGAACGACTTTCTCTCTTACAACGACAAGTGCTCCCCTCCAATACTTCCCTCCCCTTCAGAACACTCCAATCAAAACGTCGGACTCACCTCCGTCGACACTTCAATTTCCACCCGCGCGGATATGCCTGGAAGCCCAGACGGGGCTCACTGCTGGAAAGGAAAGAAATCGTTCGCGGAAAGAGATCGCTCCAGCTCGCTGGAGCTGTTGCTCGCGCGGTGCCAATCGTAGGACTAAACGAAAGGGTTAACATATTCCGGGACAGAAAACACGTGCATACGTTCAGCATACACGCAAAGGGGGTCCCGAGCTTCTCTTCGCGTCGCTGGCACGTCGGCATACGCCGCAGCCTCGCACACGGATTCACACACGGACTCACACACGGTCAAAGGGCCCAGCTGGGGCCCCCGGTATGGAAAACGTCCCGGATCCTTTCGTCCTTGTCCGCTTTTGGCACGCTCTCGTCCTCCGTCTCGCTCGTTACCTGAACGACTCGCCCCACGAGGAGTCAGTATTTCAGGACGCCAGGGCACCGAAAGGGGGGGGGGGAGGGGGGCCCATCCGTGCGCCGTTGACAACTATTGCTTATCGTAATGCGATTTTTATATGGACCGACACGCAGAGAGCCGAAGGAGTTTGCTTGATTATTAATGATCGGAGATGACGAGCCGGCAGACGGCTGCCGGGGAGAATCGCATTCGACAGAGCTGATCGGATGGATCTTTATGGTGACGGACATGATATTTAGTCAGGTTGGGAGTCGGTCGAGTCGTGGCAGGTTTCCGGAAAGTGATTATTTTCATTGTTAAACGGCCGAACAGTAGTTTGACGGGAGTAAGTAATTTTGAAATATGGTCCGTTTACTTTGAATACAGTGTAAGTTTATACTTAAAAAAAGATGAAGTATCACATAAATAAAAAGGTTAAATAGTAAATAAATATCGCATCTTTTTTAAATATGGACTTCAACCAGTTTCAAAACAAACCGTCTATACTTAAAAAAAATTAAATGTCGCATAAATAAAAAGTTTATACTACACTTATCATAATTTATATATCTCATTTATTTTTAAATATGGTCTTACACCACTTTCAAAGCAAACGGTCCATATATTGACAATGAAAGACTGATGCAGAAACGTTTGATGCAGATTTCAGCATTTTTTACTCTACCCTTCATAATTTTCTTAATTATCACAGTACTCAAATTTCGTCTTTTCGAACCTGCACAGTTGAAAAGTTATTCGAGCAGTGACAGCTCCGTGAGAACAGTCAAATCGAGTAAGGTGAGAAAACGAGCGTCAGAAAGGGTTGCAGAAGGATGGCTAGCTGCGCATTTGAAAAAGAGGCCTACGGTTAGTCGAAAAGAGCGAGTGTCCGTGAAGGGCACTCGAGATCGGTTCGAGATCGGTTCGAGATCGATGCAGGCTATCTCCAGATCGGGCGCGGGGCCCGTCGAGTGCCCTCCAAGATAAAAATCAAATTTCTCTATGCCGCGCGCGGAAAAGGTGCGAAGCGCGCCACGCATGGCTGACCTCATTGTTGTCAGGCCTGACGTCTTAACTAAGTCCCGCGCGCCGGGAAAGGGTTCAGGGCTCGTCATCCGACGGCCGTCGAGAGGGCCAATGTGGAAAACGCAGAAAGGAATATATTAAGCCGGAACGCGGGAGAGAAACGGTTACGCACTCTGTAGATATGAGACTGTCACGATGAACAATGAAATGAACTCTGCATTCAACGAGAAATCGTTCCTCATTAATCGGATCTTCAAGAATTGTATGTATATATGATATTTAGGAATAAAATTAGGAATACGTCCAACGAAGAGTCCTGCATAATTAACCCTGTATTATTCTATGGAAAGCTGAATGTACTACTTAGACTGCTTCGAGAGACCACAATAGTCGAAAACCGAATAAATCGGTTATAAAAATTAATCTATGCAAGTATACATGATACTTAGGAATAAAATTAAGAACACGTCCAACGAAGAGTCCTGCATAATTAATCCTACATTATTGGAAAATAGGATGAACCTCGGACTGTTTTGAGAGACTACAAGCTTCGTTCCTTATTAATCGGATCTTCAAGAATTGTATGTACCTATATATGATATTTAGGAATAAAATTAAGAATACGTCCAACGAAGAGTCCTGCATAATTAATCCTGTATTATTGGAAAATAGGATGAACCTCGGATTGTTTCGAGAGACTACAAGCTTCATTCCTTATTAATCGGATCTTCAAGAATTGTATGTATATATGATATTTAGGAATGAAATTAGGAATACTTTTAATGAGGAGTCCTGCATAATTAATTCCACATTATTGTAAGAAAAACAGGACGCACAGCTTATGCTGTTTTGTAAGACTACAAGCTTCAGAAACCGAGTAAATCGGTTACAAAAATTTAACGACCCCAGCCGACAGGCCAATTACCACCTTCCACTCGAGCCAGCCTAATTGATCTTCCCCACAACCTCGCATTCTGCCGGTCAATCCCTTATCGCCGACCCTGTTCCCGATCATTTCCAAATCTAACCCAGTGCAAAGAGTTACCTGCCAATCGCGTCTCGCCCGGCAGCCCGATCTCGCTGGGCGTTCCGTTCCCGGAGGGCCACAATGTATCAGTCAAAACCGAACGCCCGTCACAATGACGCTGATTACTTTAATAATGGAAGTGGAATGGCCCCGGGGGCCGGCAGAAATTTTCGGGCAAGAGTCGGTGCCTGAGTGTTGGGTTCTGCTCGCGGCCCGACAATGCAGCTCGCGAAGTATACAAATAGAGAGAAAAAAGCGAGCCGCGGGGGTAGGAGGGTGCCTCTTTAGAGGGGGGAGGCACCCCTTTTTCACCCTTTCTCTCCTCTCGCTCGCTCCCTCCTCGCCTTCGCGCTCTTCGTCTCTCTCTCTCTCTCTCTCTCTCTCTCTCTCTCTACCTACGCTTTCCCTTACATTTTCCAGCCGCACCCTCTCTCTTTTTCTCCCGTGCCTCGCACTCGGCGTCGCCCCAAGATACACGTCCTAGTTACCCCGGCGAGAATATTCAAATTGCAACCCTTCCGCCCGTGAAAGGAGACTTCTGCCGAACCCTTCGATCGGATTCAATGGGCATCGATATTCAAATTTATTTGACGCGAGGCTTCTCCGAACCACCCCTTCGGGCTCGCCCCACCCTTTCTACCCTCCTCTGTCGTTTTCTGGCTTCGTTCGCGTTCGTTTTTCTCTGACTCTCTCTCTCTCTCTCGTTCTCTGTTTGGCCTCTACCCTCTTCTGGCGCCGGAGAAAAAAACCGTTACGCTTGCGAACGACGCAGCGTCAAGTTATTGAAGCCCGGGGGAGAAGGGGAGGGAATTTGCATCTCTTTTTTTTCTTCCCTCGCCGTTCGCGGATCCACGAACGGAAGCGGCAGCTGCGAGCCCATTTTTTCAGCCTGTCGTCTCTGGCCGAGGCCTAGTTTCGGATCGGCGCCTCTTTCTTCCCCCGTTTCCTTTCGCGTGTCGCGTTGCAGGCCGAGCAACAGTCGCGGGGGTTGAAGTCTTGATTGGGGGTCGGTGGTCGGTGAACAGAAGGTTGCGGAAGAGAGCTCGGATTTTCCATTGCTCGTTCTTCCGGCGAAGCTTGGCATGAAATTCCATTAAACGGTACTTAAGAATTTTACTTGAGTTTCGCATTCTCAGCGACCCCGGCAGTGTACCTTAGGGGTGGCGCGCGAAAAACGGATTATGGGCGCGAGCAAAAATTCACTTTCGAACACTTTCGCCGTCTATCCTCGTTAGTTTCCGCTCCTTTTCTCGGTGGTGGGTAAAAAAAAGTTCGAGCCGGTCCCGGTAATACACACTTTTGAGAAGTTATAGGAACTAGTAAAACAGCCATTCGGGAACTTTCCCTTTTTGTTGTAAGTTCGCGCGGGCCCGTGGAACTTCGCAAGACGACCGCGAGAAATGTGTAGATTAACACGCTTATAGCTTAACGTCTCAGCTGAAAAACTTTGTTCAGCGAAAGAAGCGTGGCTTTAAAACGTTCAATATTCATTTTACGCTTTCGACATCCTATCAATATAAATGATTTCCTACAAAAAAAAAATTGAGTAGCATAGGTGTTTAAGAAATTGATCTCGAATATGAAGTTGAAAATCTGTGATGAAATAATAAGAACTTATTTTATAACATAACGTCCTAAGTACTTTAACGCTATAACAAAATTAAAATAATTGGAAAACCTAGAACACTGTGTACATTACAGACTTAATTTGAAAAATCGAAAAACCGGGTACAGTAAGCCTACATCGTTTCATTCACAACTCATCGACCCCGGGGCAGAGGTTGAGGCAATTACAAACTATGAAGAAAAAGCTTCCTTTCATCTGCTTCATTAGCCATTCCCCTCAGCTTCTCCCACCCACGTTAAGTGACCGAATTGAATCCTTCCAAAATCCACCAAGACAATTACTCTTAATCCGTCAACTGCACCCCCACAAAAGAAGACTAACCTGGTCGCAGCTAACAGGTACACCATCGCATTCCGAGTACATCGACCTCTCGTCAGTCACCGAAAATCTTCGAAAGCGACGGTGAAAAAAGGTGTCAATTTATCAGGTTCATTAGCCATTCCCTTCAGACCATGCCGCCCACGTTGAACGACACCCGAGAGCACCGATGGCAAATGCCAACCTTTTCTCGCCGACTTCGCAGCGTCACCCGTTCGACCTTTCGGCATTGCTCGAGCAAGAGAAAGACATCGAGAGAGGCACCTAACTAAATACTCGATCACGCAAGAGAAAGAGGTGTGAGATGACGTAATAGTGAGAGAGAGAAGCGATGGCTCGAAAATTATCGTCATCGCTCTCATTGAAGTCGACTCTTCAGAACGCGCGACGCCACGTGCGCGAGCCGTTAAATATTCCATGAAGCTCGGGTAACGAGGTGCGCGTCGGCAAAGGAGGAGTGGGAGTAAGAAGTGCCGGGAGGCGGGAGGTCGACCGACTTGGGCGGTAGGAGAAAAAGGAAGACGAGAGGAAGATGAGCGCGAACGAGAGGGAGAATAAGAAGAAAATAATGACTCTTACGAGTCTGGGGCGCCGAGCGAGTTTGCGAGCTTTGGCCGAAGAAGGACGGAACGAGAAAGAGAGTAGAGAAAGAGAGTAGAGAAAGAGAGCAGGAGGGGTGGCAGGGTGGTTAAGAGGGGCGCTAGAGTGGGTGGGGGTAAGACGGGGGCGGAAAAAGGGGGAGGGCGTCGTCGTCGGCGTGTCTACGGCCGTGACCCGGTTTTTTCCGAAGCAACAGGTCCCTTCTAATTAAGAACACTTAAGAAAACTTCCCTCTTAAAGCTGACGCCTCCTCACCCTTCGCGGAGCGCGCGCGCGCCGCGGCGCTCGCCTGATAACGCCATTATATTTTAATAAACTCACTTTCTCTCGCTCTTTCCGCCACCTCCTTTTCCTCTCGCCCGCGCGCGCGCGCGAGAAGGCGCCTCAAGGTTCGAGGGCGACGTGGAAAGTAAGGACGTCGACTTCGAGCAACACTTTGCACCCCCTGGCAGTCGGCCCGCGCGGATTCTTTCGCGTACGTTACTCCGATACACTGAACGGGATTCATCTCGTTAGCGGAATTTTCCACGTTTGCCAATTTAGCCAATTAGACTCGCGTTCCAGCTGTCGTGTAGGAAGATTTTCGAATTCAAACACGAAGTTCAAAGGCTTCGATAGCAAACAACTGTCCGGCGTGAGTTCGAGCAAACAGAACCTCGGTTCAGCCGCGACGGGTCGTATCATTAATCTCGTTATCGTTCGCCGTCTGAGTAATCAGGTTTATCTTCCAACTTCCACCTGTGGTCTTTCCCTCGCGCAAGGGAATGTTACCTCAGTCAGTGTGTTCGGGACGCACGGCAACATCCCCGCTCGGAAGCAAACAATTATCAGACTCGAGTAACCGCGGGAATATCTCGCTGGATAGAACACGGCCAATTCCAAGAATAATTGCAACGTCATACCGTCACTCACCCCCTCCGAACCTGCCCGCATCTTTATCGCAACCAGCAATAATTCAAGTACGCCAACCGACGACCGCCCTCGAAACACCTTCCCTCCCCCTCACCGTTTCGTCGACCCTCCGAACGCCTAATAAATAAAGCCGCAACATATTCCCGGAAGATCGCGAGTTTTAACGGGAAAGGAAGCCGTCAGTCAAAGGGCAAAAATTCGCGTCGCCTCGTCGCGTCCTCCCCCCTCCCAACCCCTTCGCCGACAAAAAGCTTCAACTCTCCCCCCCCCCCCACCTCTGCGTGCCAGCCACCCTCCCGTCTCTCCTACTCGATCGCTAAGGGTACCGGGAGGCTGTCACGCACGGCAGACGGGCGCGTGTTACGCGCGGCAATAAATTCCGCCGCTTTATCCGGGAAAGCATTATTTTTAAGGGAAAAGAGCAACGGCTGCGTCTGCTCGTCCCACGAGAGACGAGCGATGCTGGATGAGAGAGAGAGAGAGAGGGAGAGAGGGGAACGGGGGGCAGGAGAGCGATGAGAAGACAGACGGGAGAAAGGGATGAAGAGAGAGAGAGTGAGAGAGAGAGAGAGAGAGGGAGAGTGAGCCACCCCCGCGGACGAGGGTAGTATTGGCTGGTTGGCAGTCAGTGGCTGGATCCCGAAGTTAAAGAGCTTCGGGGGCATACGTGAGAGGGATGTAGAGACAGTGTACGTGTACGTGTGTGTGGGGTCGTATATAGAGAGGCAAGAAAGAGAGAGAGGGATGGAAAGCGGGACAGAGAGAGACAGAGAGAGAGAGAGAGAGAGAGAGAGAGCGAGAAGGACGTTGAGAGGGCAGGAGCGATGGAGGGGTGGAAGTGGGGTGGGTGGCGTTCCGGGCGGCCATTTTGAACGCATATATCGATTGTTTGGCGGCCGGGCTCCGCTCGACCATTCGCAGGGGTAGCTCGTGTGTCACACAACCACCGCCACCGCCGTCGACCCATCCCCCCCTCCGCCACCCCCCCGCGCGCATCCCACCGACTCGCCCTTCGCCCGGTAACCACCCAGTATCCACCCACGATATCCCATCCGTATTCGAGGAAACGAGCGACGCCGGAGGATGCGTGAGCCCGGCTTTGCCTGGTTGCAGAGAATTCTCGACGTCTTGTCACCTGGCTGCACACGTGCCACGTGACCGAAGTGTCAGGGCGATGTAAGGAGCCGGGGGTAAATGGAACGGAGAGAGGGCACGTGGGGGGTGGGAAACGAATCGGGATGTTCCGCGTAACGAACTGCTCGCGGACGAAGAATCGCACGGATGGCAGGCTGGGTAGAACTTTCGAATCGATATCTGCATACGTAAAGAATTCAGTTAATCGGGTTCTACCTTCAGACTCTTTCTAACCTGGTCAATAGTGGGATGGTAGTAGGTTTTGACATTTCTGTCATCGCTCAGATCATAGACTGGGTGAATAATGTGGGAAGATAGTGGAAGATGTTGGATCACGATCCGTGAAAAGAAAGGTAGATGTTAAGTGTTAGGTGTGAGAGAGAGAGAGAGAGAGAGAGAGAGAGAGAGAGAGAGAGAGAGAGGTTTGGGAGGAGGACACCTGAGCGTGTAAGGTCAGAAGGAAGCCGCAGGCCCGGTCCTCGCATTCGCTCGCCCTCCATGGTCAGGCAGGGAGGGTGGTTCCGCGCGTAAACTGCCCCTAAACCGGCTTAGAACCGCCCCGGTGAAACTCCCTCCTCCAATCGGCTTCCAGTCCCCGGCGTATGATCTCTCGTCGCCCGAAACGCGCAGGTCCACCGCCGGTCGAACTGGACACTCGACTGACCCGACCCCTGCCACACGAGCTATTACATAAAGGCACCCCCCTTCTGTCCTCTCGGAATCGAACCGCCCGCGCAATTCTTCACCAATGACCGCCCGCAGCTCCTACAATGTTTAACACATTCTCGCTGAATCGATTTCCAACGTCCAGCCTCGAAAACAAGAATTCAAAGCTAAGATGTAAAATATCTAAATAAAGAGCGCTAACAGTAACTAAAGTAGCCCCACTAGAGATAGCAACAAGAAATAATTGTGAAAGAGACAAAGCGTGCTTACATTTGATATCTGACGTCATGTTTCATATCATTTACGTACACATTTCAGTCGAACGCTATCACTCTCGCTTAATCAGGCGACAAACTTCGGGCACGCTCCTCCCGACGAAAGCGAGAAGCGAGCCGAAACGATAAAAGAATCCGCGATGACGAGTGCTCTCCCAGCCTGCGTGCCTGGGCGGAAAATAATGTCGGGCGTCTTAAAGGGGAAGGTTTCGCGCCCCTGGAAAGTAAAGTTCCTCAGCCCTGGGTTCCTTCCACCTCTCCGCACTCTCTCTCTCTCCCCCTCTCGCACCCTTCCCCCTCTCTCTCTCTCTCTTTTTTTCCGCCGTCTAGCCCGTTTCCCGTCGTAGTTGGCGCGGCGCCAACTAGGTGAAAAGTGTGGAAAGTGAACTCGCGATTTACGGCGTCGGGAAGCGAGCTGCGGGAGGGAGGGAGACAGGTGTCGTTGGAGAGAAAAAGATGGAGGAGGGAGAGATTGCGAGAGCGTGGCCGGAGTGAGAGAAGGAAGAGGGAGGGAGAGGTGGAGAGACAGAGCGTGCGAGAGAAAGAGAAAGAGCGAGAGTGAGAGAGAGAAAGAGAGAGAGAGAGAAGAGGGTGAACCAAGAGGGGCGGAGAGCTTCGTTTAGAATTTTATTCAAATTAAGCCGACGGCAGTCGAGACCGACCCCGCCGGCGGGGAAAAATCGAAAGCGAATAATTGCCGACGGTGAAAGTCGCGCGACTTTGAGAAGCCGCGAGCTGCGCCCCGCTTATTTCTCCCCCGGAGTTTCGTTCGACGTCGACCCCCCTCACCCCCCCTACGCGAAACTTTCTCGCGACAACCTTCGAAACTTTTCCCGCCCAAGCACCGTCCGACGACGAGGACGACAAAGATGACGAGGCCGAGGGGGTTGTCGAATTAACGGCCGACCGACCGGCGAGTACTTTGGTTCCCGATGATAAATCTGTTACGAGGCAACGTAAATAAAGCGGTTTCCTCTGCGAGAAAGAGACGCCGGCGTCCTTTAAGCTGACGCGGACTTATTCGACTGTCATCCTGTCGGATGTGAGATCCGGAAATGTGGGACGGATTCTATCGAGCGAGCGATGCGCCACGATGAAAAACTCGATGTAATATTTTAGAATTCGACGTATGCGTGTCCTGCGATTGGGTCAGGTATAAGGTAAACGTCTATTGACATTGTAGTATAAACTGGAGGACAGAATATTTCACTATGCGGAGAACTGAGAACGAGTGAACTATAAGCTCAGTTGTCCGGGCGAACGTAAACGTCTATAAAGACTGTGAACGTTAACGCGGGTCAGAGAACATCGTAATCCGAAGACCTGAGAATCTCTCGCGAACGGACGTTAAACTCCTATCGAGCCGCGAGGACACCCGTTAAATCACGCATCGCTCCCCTCGCAGCATGCCGCGTCAAGAGTTCTACTTTATATATCACGGAAAACGTATCCTTTCCAGCCCCTGCCAGCCCCCCGCACTCTCTTGACTCCTCTCCCTTTGATATCGTCTTCGAGAATCCGTACCTCGGGCAAAGACTTCCCTTGCCGGATGTACCGCGAACTCACCCACATCCATGCAGCCACATGCAAGCCTCGAGCTCACACATTCACCCAACCTCGACTCGTACGGCGTACGTGAGACAGCTACTCTCGTGTAAGTCGGCGTCTACCTACGGAACGCTCGGATGTGTGCGCGCATATCCTGGAATACGAGGAGCTCTAATCCCCTTTTAGAGACTCCGCTCATACCACACATTGAGATATGCCTTTGACGGGCGCTCCTGGCACGCTATTGGCTCGGCGTAATCTCATGTAAGTTGGGTTGCCTAGCCACAGGAGCCAAGCGCCGAGGCCCTTTCACACGTGTGCGCCCTAGTCGAGCGAAGGAGAACGCACGCTCGACGTAACCCCACCCCACCCTTATTCCTTCCCGATATCCTTCGCGGTCCCTCGCCCCTGCGGGAACCGCGCGGTGCAGGACTCGATCGATAACGCAGAGTCCTGCCAGCCTGGCGCATGCCTCTTGAGGTGGGGTTAGTGGCTTGTCGGGTCCGGGAACAGAGGTCGCCCGGCATCGTTTCCGCGAGCTTGCCCGGCCAGGATCCTGGGGACGTGGCGATCCTCCGGGCGTTTTTGAACGACGGGCTGCCGTCAAGTGGCTGCCCTTTGTGGCGGGCGCGATTATTTTTGTAGGGTGCGTCGGTGAGTGAGACTGCAATGGGAGCTTGAGTTGTAAATAGGAACGTAATTTGTGGTAGTGAGTAGTCGAGGCGAGATGTGGAGGATCGAGAAGAGAATTGTTTGAGAAAATGTTTTGGTATTTGTAATGAATCATATTTTAGTGCCTGTAGCTTTTTCTGGACGTTTATCAGGGGTTTAACGCTATTAAGGCTTTGAATTTCTCTGACTTTGTCTATAAGGTACAGTGTCTATACCAGTAATATGCAAAATAATATATATCATAATAAAATCCCCAAGAATTAATAGCCTAAGAAAAGAAATGATGTTGTAAACACAAAATATACTAAATTGTCTTCCACAATTTTCTATTGCTATTTTCTGATACGATAACTCAAACAAAATTCGTTTAATTTCATCTATTACGTATTTAATATAGATCATACTAACGATACACAAAACCTATTCTACGATTCAGTTATCACGTACAAAATCTCTAGGCTCCAAACTTTGACTCACTAATAGAACGTAGTCTAACAGAATAAACGTCGTAATGCTGAATATTCAGTGCCGTTATTCCGCGCAGCGCCACTTATCTCGGGCTCAGCACTTTTCTACGTTCCTCGTCCACTCGGTCTCCTATCATAAAGATGCGCGCATTAATAAGCAGCCTGTCCGATAAGAGTCCTACTCGCCTTTGCGGCTTTGTCGTGAGCGATACTTTATCGCACCCCACCTCCGAATAATATCGCTCGTCAAACACGGGGCTAAGCCCGATCCAGATTACGCCCGCTCACCGTCGCGGCGCCGCAATTAATTAATGATTCACGTTTCTCGTTTATTCGCCGACCTCGTCGCATCATTGGCCAGCGGAGCAGTCACTCCGGTCTTCGTTTCCGAAAACCGTAATCTTTCGACGGCGACTCTCGGAAATATTTAGCTCACAGTGCCTCTTGAACGGCAACCCGTGATACTTCTGCGTAGATACATATGTCAATATTAATGCGGTGAGAAAGTACATAAATGTGTGAAGAAATATTTTACGTTGATACTATGTTCGTTCTTGTATGTTACTATAACTTAGTACTATGTATCACTATTCATGAATAAATGTATGACGTAATGCATAATGATGGCAGTGTTCTTTACTGGACGATATAATGACGTAATAGTGGGTTGATGTACACGAAATTGCGTTAATTACTTGTGCCCACTCGGTAATTACCATTTAATGCTTGATTTGATTTACGTGACGTATTTTGTTTTTCTTAATGAACGTCAAGATGATTATAAAGATACCTGAGTATTATAGTGCTTATTTCCTGCTTAGGACGAGTGATGAAAAATGGGAATAAGGAACTTGTAAATGTCACACCAAAGTACAATTATAGAAACATGGAAGGCATTATATACTTACAATAATTTTCAAGGCGACCACTTTCTTCAATATTGTACTTCAGGAACATTTCTCTCACGTCTTGGTGTTTCTATTCTCTGCTTCTTAGTTTTTCAACAGGACATCCAGAGCACAATGTAAATTAACGTACAAAATGTACGTTGACAAAAAATACACAGTGCAAATATATAAATGTAAAAAAAAACAGAGAGGGGACGAGTGGTATTACAATGCAGATTAATGTTGAAATTCAAAAACAATATAATTGAACGTAAGATAACATTTTACCGACCGTTGGCCTACTAATAGACATTTAGTCGCGAGCTATTTTGAATCAAAATACACAGTGCTGAATTGGTTATGATGCACGTTGTACGGTCGGTAAAATAATAACATGGGAAACGGAAGGAGTAAATTGTGAATGAGATGAATAAATGGGAAATGACGCTGGCTTACCCATGAAAGCATAATTTTCAGACGATGATATCTCGTACGTGAATGAGTGATCTCGGAAGTGGTAAGAATGTGGACGAGCTCTCGTTCAGACTTTGTCTCAGTATCGACAAACAGAGCGAGGAACAGGAATATTCTTGTACAGGAATAAGAGTTGCCTTACAGGAGCAGGAACAGGTGCATTATCCAACGAGGATCAGGTCTCGTATATAATGTAAACATTACATAAAAATGTTAAGCACTGTACGCTGTTTATATTGTCAGGGTACACAACCATAAAATACACAATTATATATTGAGAATATGTGACATAGAAATATCATAGACAACAGCATAAAACATATAAGGGTATTGCATCAGGATAAAAACATAACCATTAATACAGTAATCAATCAGATCAAGTATGAAACATATACAAAATGCATACATTCTTACCAATTGAATTTTGTGCTGATGTGCTGTGTTCCTGATGTCATTAAAAATTGTTGTCCGCGCAACCCAGCAGCTCTCCAAATACAACTCCAACATCCTTCCCCGCCAAATCCTCGATGAGTCGACGACGAATAATGCTAAATAATATAAACATCGAAAAGTATCTCACCTATTGACGACCTTCGACTATGTTGCTGGACATTTTCTGAACTCAAAATGGCTGCCACACGCGTTCGGCGATCGGTGGCGTCGGTCAAATAAACATTCGATCGATGAGAAGTAAAAACTCACGACTGGACTCCAAAAACTGCGGAATTCGATTCCTCTCGTCTTTCTCTCCTGCTGCATTGCAAATTTGGGTGTCCTTAAGGGTTCGAGGTGGTGATTTTTGAAGGAAAATCGAGGATCGACGTGGATCGTGTACACACCTGCCATGACGGCGTCCAGTGAAAGAGTTGACGATCGGCAAGGAGCAATGGCGCTGATGACGTAATCGCTTCTGATTGGCCGGCCACCAATTAGCGCCCGGCGCAGGATTCAAACTAGTTTCCTGTGCTTTTCTAAAAGTGAGTGCATGTGTAAAGTGACACGGTGAATATTAATTACGTGTGCAAATTGTTTATTTATTCTATACAATGGTAAGTTTTACGAAATTATAATATATTGAATACTGTGATTCGACTGTATTGTTAGCAATACTTTATATTGTCTGGTTTACACATACGCGGCAGACTAAATTTGAGACGAAAACTTAACCTAAAAATTATGACCTTGATAATTTAGACAATTATTATTTCTTTGGTTAGAATATTAAATAGACTGAATACATGAGACTAGTGATACTATGATTTGGTTGGACAACACATATCGTCCTAATACGATTCCTTTAATCCTCCAGGATCACATAAACGGCGCCGACCGAACAACGTTACAAAGCGCCGACCTTCTCCTGTGCTTCAACGTCAGGTATTTATATGTCAATTTGTATATCCACTCATGTATTGAGTTTACATGCTTGCTCACTGTATCGTATAATCTGTGACCGAAACCGGAAACAGGGTGAATAACATTTTTATCACGCCTCGATGTACGTAATTGAAAAATTTCCATTCGCCAACGAAGGCGCACTAACATAACGCATTATTGGACGTCAAAAGCGTATCGTTAAGTCCACCGTGCGTTCAAGAAGGGTTGTCTTTACATGTAATCTCGATATCTCCCTCTCTTGTCAAAAGTCGTGCACAGTCAATACTGGAAAATGTTCTATAAAAACGGACGAGTATGTCCCGGTGTTTTGTGTGTCAACGGAATTCGAGTCCCGATGACCCAAAAGACACGTGCGCCTTCTTCACCCACCCCCCCTTCTCTCTCTCTCTCTTTCCCTCTCATCTTCCCTCCGCTGTGTACACGCTCGGAACGAGGAAGAAAAGAAAAAAGTCAGTCCCGAGACCCGCTCTCCTCCTTCTCGCTGCAGAGTGTTTTTTCTCGCCCGTCCAGTTTTATCGTAATTGCCAGCTTTACGTAAGGCTGTTTGTACATGTGTTATCATGAAATACGGCGGTATTTGTACAATTGTTTGCTCCCCCGGCTCTGACGACGCCACCTTCTGCGTGACCACGGACGAAAAAATTCCGGACGGAGGTTTTTTCGGCCTGAAAATTAATTTATTGTTCGTCACGCTCGTAACGCGCGCGGTCACATATACCGTCCCGGCTGTCGTGTGTAATGGTGAGAGCGCGCGCGCGCTCACACACCCACGCAAATGTGCGCGGGCGATACGGTGGATGTACGGCATCTCGACCTAGTTGGCTCGGCCAACTGCGGACGAGACGTTAATTTACAGGTCGGAATTGTTGGCCGTCAGGCTCTTGATAAAAGCCGTGGAGACGCAGGTGGATAGAGGCGGCCGTGCGCGATGCGAATGTTGCGAGCCGAACCGTAGAAGCGTAGCAGAGATCGTACCAATATTTGCACGGCGACGCTTTGAGGCTCGCCAATTTTTCGCAAGATAATGTCCTATTTGCGCTTCGCGATTTCGGTACGCTGCGAGGTCTGCGTTCGGAGTTCGGCAAATTGTTAAGGCAAATTGGTTGTATATCGGTGATGGGAGATCGGAGGGACAGAGGGTGGGAAGGTGAATGGGGGTTATTGATGGGATAAAGCTCGGAAAGGATTTTTGCGCGTAGAGTCGGAAGGCGCGCGACTATCCTAAACGCGAATATTCCAATAATGACGACAGTCGGCCGGGACGAGGCACGGGAGCAGATAAGAATCGCATTCCTCGCGGTCCGCGCGAGGCAGAGACGCGGAAAGTTGCCTTCTCCTCCGGCCGCGACACTCATAACGAGAACATAATTGAAAAAGCCACCGTAGCGCCGATAGAGCCGTTCAATAATGTGTACGGCGGACTAAAGCGTCGTGATCAATAAGCCTGAATTCCGCAGGGGACATCATAAATAGCGGACGATGTCACGAATAATTCTTATGCTCTCGCAAAGATAGAAACATCGCACTGATGTGCTCTTAAACTAAACAGTAACATTACATCTGAACGCACGGGATCAATAGTCTGTTCAATACCGAAAGCTTAATCGTACCAAATTTCCTTTCACACCACTTATTACTACTAAATATAAAAGCTATCCTCCACAATATTACTTTATCATCGCACTTATCAACATAATTCTTACGCTCTTACAAAAACAGAAACATCGCACGATGTATTCTTAAACTAAACAGCAATATTACATCTGTACGCACAGGATCAATAGTCTGTCCAATACCGAAACCTTAATCCTACCAAATATAAAAACTATCGTCCACAATATTACTTAATCATCACACCTATCAACATAATACCATCCACACCTGCCAACATACAAAATCTTGATACCATCGAATACCATATCCATTCCATACATTGCATCAGCATACTCCGACTCTCCAGATTAAATTCGCGTGGACCCGCGTGTCCTTCCTTCGATCCTGCTCGGCCGAAATCTTTCGAACGGTAGAAATTTAACGAGCAGGAAGGAATCCACGGCGCGAAGCCGGCTCACTTCCGCGGCCGATTGCGTTATCTCCAGTCTCGCTCGCGGAATTAGCTTGTCTGTTTGCGCGCCGAGCCAGTGTCGAGGTCCGTCGAGCCCGAAGAGTCCTGGAATTTCGACGTCCGCGGCCGTTCTGCCATCCGCTGACGGCAATTCTTATCTCGGCGACTGGGACTTTCGCGCGTGTACAGAGCTAATTCGCCGGCTAATTCGCACCGCCAGCGGCCACTGTGCCGAGACGTGCGCTTGATTAATCATGCACAGACGCTGAGATAGCGAGAGGCGGGGGAAGAAGAATCTGCAGGCGAGGGTGTGGAGAGTATGTGGAGATCGAGAATTGAATAGGCGAAAAGCTGAGTTATTTATTTCTGCAATGATTTCTACAGAAGACGGTCTGTACTTTAATAGGATTTTGTTTTGGGACCGTTTTAACCCAGAAGAATCTGCAGGCAAGGGTGTGGAGAGTATGTGGAGATCGAGAATTGAATTTGCGGAAAGCTGAGTTATTGATTTCTGCAATGATTTCTGTAGAAGTCGGTCTGTACTTTAATAGAATTTTGTTTTGGGATCGTTTTAACCCAGAAGAATCTGCAGGCGAGGGTGTGGAGAGTATGTGGAGATCGAGAATTGAATAGGCGAAAAGCTGAGTTATTTATTTCTGTAATGATTTCTGCAGAAGTCGGTCTGTACTTTAATAGGATTTTGTTTTGGCATCGTTTTAACCCAGAAGAATCTGCAAGCAAGGGTGTGTGGGGATCGAGAATTGAATAGGCGAAAAGCTGAGTTATCGATTTCTGCAATGATTTCTGCAGAAGTCGGTCTGTACTTTAATAGGATTTTGTTTTGGGATCGTTTTAACCCATTAGCTGCCGCGATCACCCATTTAGGGATTTTGGGATCTATATAATTATACCGTTACACAACCTTTCGTGCATATATATAACTTCTCTGGCAAGAAAAAAATTTGACATTTAATGGGTTAAGAAGAGAGTGTTTTGTTTGAGAAGATAGGTGAGAATGTTGGACTTTTGAAGTTTGATTCTATTGACGGACGCAGTTAATTTTCTTTCGCAACGTTTTATAAAATTATTTTCTTATTCTTTCAAATTATAATATGTTCAATTAAATTCACTAGCTTCAATCACTTAAATTTACTGATTTACAGTTAAAATCACTGAATTCGCCAAAAAGTCATTATTACACATGTATCACTGACGGTCAAAAGCCGGTTGTTGCAACCTCAGCTTACGCTGGCAATTAAGTTTTAGAATGAAAGAATGGAACCATTGAAACCTTATAAAATGTACACAAATAAGTTAACGGACTTAGACGTACTTTGAAATCAAGTTAACGGGAAGAACCCATAGAGAATTATCAATTTCTGGCAAAATTTGGCCAGCTGCCCCACTCTCGATGAAAGAGGCACACACGTAAAAACAGATCCATTTCGCTACGTGTCGAACATTCCCATTCGTCGCTACTGAACCGTATCGTCCGAGAAAGATCGATCCTCCCACTCCCATAGAAAATTCGTCCGAGCAATTTGCGATTCTTCGGAATTTCTGCTCGGCGACGGGAGTCGCGAGGTCCTTCAGGTTGACAGAAGGAAAGCGGCAAAGAGAATGGAGAAGGAGGGACGAAAGTAAAGAGGGGAATAGAGCTGGGAGGGAGAGGGGGGGGGTGGAGAGTGGGAGAAAGAAAAAGAGAATTACGGAGTGCTAGACCATGCGACATAATCCCGTTGAACGCAAAGTTCAACCGAATTGCATTGTCCCGCTCCCGTGTCCTGTGTCCTGCGAGCAGGACACGAATCCCGAGGGATCGCCGGCTGTCTCTCCTTCCATCGGGGTGGCTGAGAGGCGGAGAAAAAAAAAACGTGCCCGTACAAAGAAGTGCACCGGACGGAGGAAATTCGGTCGGGAAACGTCTATTAGGCGCTTGTACGATGAATCTTCCGATAGACGTTCAATCTTGCTGATCGCTGGGTTGAATGATATTCTTATCCTTGTTCGCTAGCAGTATCCTGTCGATGAAAACAAAATGTTAATACCGTAAAAGAGATTCCAGTAACTAAGCAGTAAACAGCAACTAAGTGATTGCGGATTTTGTCGATAGATGATCTTTACACTTTCTTTTGTTTCGTTGACGTGTTCAATGCACCTAATCTATATTTTTGTCTTCTTGTTTGGACTTCTATTTTTAATTTAGTGCAATGTACCGCATGCATGCATTGAAAACAGAATAAAAAATTGTTGAGTCTTCCTTCTTATTTAAAAACCGCAATCACTTAGTTGCCAACCGAATACATATCTAAAGATATAATGAAAGATCGTAAATTTTTAAAATTTTTTGCCAAAGCAGTACCTCTCTATATGTTATACCTTTTGTTGATCTTACTTGTCACACGTTTCAATCCTGAACCTATAAAAATATATAATCGAATCCCATTGGCTCTAGAGTCGAATCCTCGCTCTGAAAAATACAAAGCACGTTATTCGAGCCCAGTTACCGTTAATTCGTACTTTGTACATTGATCAGCGGTGCATCAGCTTATCGGAAATCTATGCCCACCGAGGGCAAAGGGGGGGAGGGGGGGGAAGGTTAGAGTGGAGGGAGGCCGGCGAATGTGGCATTATCACGTCAGGGCACGTAGTTACAGTCCAGATACGTGGGCTCCGGGCGTCTGCTTAGTTTTTCAGCGGCCAAACTCGGCGTGTGCCGAAGGTCTGAAGGTATTGACCGGTGGCCCTCTTGGTACAGCTCGGTACCAAGGCCCCGGGGTTATACGCGGGGTAGTAAGGCGCACCGGGTATATGGCCGTCCGTGCTGGCTGGCACCAACTATCGAACAAACTGACCAGTAGTCACGAATATCCTGCCGAGCCAGCCCTCGCCCACTCCACCTGTTACGACTGGCACAGGTGCCAGGACTAGGGCTAGCTAAAGGACCATGGAGTCCGGAAGCCGGACAGGCCGGGGTCCTTTTTTCCGAAAATCGACTTCGTCGCCGACAATTCGGATCCTCTCGGAAGCCGAAAATTCGGAGTCGACAGATGGTCAGGTGATAGGGATGATCCTCCTGTTTTCGGGGCGAGAAAGGATTAGCCTTGACGATGTTTTCGAGTGTTTGCTGGATGTCGGTCGGGACAGGGGTTTGAGGGCTAATGATGGCTGTAATTGGTGGTGAGTTTTTTTAGGCGGCCCGAAGGAGGTGAGAATTTTTAGTTTTCGTACCTTTGAGACTTTGACGGCAGGGATTGTGAATTGTCGGTCGGTTCTGAAGTGTTGTGTCTGTCGGAGGGTGATACTTGGCGCTTAAAGCGGATGGGCTGGAACATTTTTCGGCGGGTTTGGGTAGTTTTGAGGTGGCCGGTGCTGGATCTCATTGGTCGATTCACGAATTGGAGAATATTATTGACTCTTGATCCTCGCAGTGTTTTCTTTGATATTAGAATGTTGTTGAAGCAGATTTTCTAGAAACAAATGCAACTCTATTATTTTAGGAAAAATAAACAATTTGAGAATCAACATTTACAAATATAAAACATCTATGTTTATTTTCAGGATAAATTTCAAATTATATATATTATAATTATAAAATCAGGAAAAAAAATTTATTATTACTTTTTTTATTTTTACTCTCTTTGAACGCAAAAGATAAAATAGCCTCAGGCACCATTCGATGCCATTCATCCGAAGAATAATACAGAATTTGACGCCGAACCCCCAATTCTGTAGGACATCCTCATCTACCCTTAACCATCGCACTTAAGACGTAACCATATTATATATATTATAATTATAAAATTAGGAAAGGTAATTTATTATTACTTTTCTCTGAACGCAAAAGGTAAAATAGCCTCAGGCACCATTCGATGCCATTCATCCGAAGAATAATACAGAATTTGACGCGGAACCCCAAATTCTGTAGGACATCCTCATCCACCCTTAACCATCGCACTTAAGACGTAACCATCACCCGCCCTGCAGCGTATCCTTTGTCCGAGCCAACGAACTCAGAACGAATCCCATGACGTCCGATCCTCGCTCAACTCTCCATCCGAAGATCCAGCGATCATCGCCGAACGGACATCGAGCGCATCGGATGCGAAAGGGGGATGAAGAGGAGGGGGCTCGCACGACAGTTGCGCGAAACAAGAGAAGCCAAGGGTGCCGATTCGGTTCCTTCCAGCTACGGGCAAAGAAACGTGGTGGGGAGAACGAAGAAAAGGGTTCGTAAAAAAATGATCGGCCAGGATCTAAGATGTGAAAAAAAGATTCCCCGTGTGCAACCCCACGGCATCCTTTCGGGGGTCCGGAGGGTAAAGTTCGCCCCGGCGCTGTGGAACGGTGGATGGCCGACAGTTTTTGCAGCTGGCTCTGGGTCCGGGGCCCCGGGGAGGAAAAAGGATTCCGGGTCCTCCATTCTTTCCCGCTGGCCGAGTAAGCCCGAAAGGACATGCGTCCATGCGAGATCTAACCTGCTCCTCTTTCTTACCCCCCCTACCCCCCCTCACCCCTCGATCTCTACACTAGCCGGCGTGATCTATCTTCAACGGTGCCCTCGATTCACGGATGCATCGTGCAGGACCCACTTGCCTTCCTCCTCTTCGCATCCTGACCCCCGGATTCGTTGATCCTTCCAGTCCGCGTACGTCGTCCTTTGTCCGAGGATTTCGCTCGGGGTGCCCTCCATCCGAGATTAACCCTCTCATGCGCGCTGTGTCCTCGTGTGTCCGTGCGCGGGAAAAAAAAATGTTCATATGATAAAAAACGTGACGGTACAATTAGAAAAACGCTCGTCGTATTTCACGTCCTAGTTAATTGCGGACGTATTGCGCGCGGGGTGGAAGGTGGAAGGTGGGTTTAACAGGTTGGAGAGAATTGGGTGGAGGATGTCGTTTTTGCTCGGCACCCTTTTAGTTGATTATTTATCTAACGGGTTGATATCTCTCGATAGTTTTTTACGGTATTACTGATTTCAGTTTTAAATATTATATAT
The DNA here is from genome assembly GCA_914767735.1 of Anoplius nigerrimus. NCBI lineage: Eukaryota > Metazoa > Arthropoda > Insecta > Hymenoptera > Pompilidae > Anoplius > Anoplius nigerrimus. The sequence goes on from OU612087.1 coordinate 6,018,221, forward strand.
TGGCGTATAGTTTGTTAGAGATTGGAGTACATTTTGGTTTTAGGGGGAAATCTGAAACCTGTTTAATATCATGTTGTACCAGTTTACGATGGCAAATTGGATTATTGTTTTTCGCGACTCGTGCCTTTTAAACATCGTTAGAGCTGAGCATGTTATACCAAACTGACCGAAAAACTGTCGAAAAATGGGGGTCGAAAAATTGACAAAGTAATTAAAGTCAACAGATCGACTTGTGGCTTTGCATGTTGACAGAGGATCAAAAGTGTATCACAAAAATCGTAACCAGAGCCTTCTAACTGCAATAGTCTCCGAGATAGAATTAAAAATATGTTAGAAAACATACAAAATTGACAATTTCTGCACTTCTGCCGCTGCCATGACGTTTTGACTAAATCACTGCCATATAGTATCACAAAGAACTCAATTCGCTTCAAGAAAATCGCAACCGGAGCCTTCTACGTGCAACAGTTCCTGACATTCATCCGAAAACACAAAAAAATTAAGCATATTCCAGACCAAGCACCTAACCACAGACAGCTTCTTATTGTCAAGAAACTAATCAGTGCATCACTCTCCCAATGACATTCCCTCTTAGCCGGACTATCTTCTACCCTCACACAGTCAGCGCTACCCACAATTAAGTAATTAAACCCTGGTCGCACTCCGCGTTCGACGATCTCAATTCGTCGTCAAACGAAATATTTCGATTTCACTTGACATCGGCGCGCATTTCTCCCGTACATCGCCATTGTCGTCGCCGTCGACTCTCCTCGGGACGCAACGACTTCAGCCGCCGTCGTTCTCAACTGTAAAGCGTCGATGATGATCGCCAAATCGTTGGCGCACGGCAATTTTCTCGTTGCGTCAGTCGGTGGAAAGTGTTCCTCGCTCGACAGTCGTCTCAACTTGCTCGTTTCGCGACAATCTCCGTCATTCTTTCCCACTTCCATCCTTACTCACTCTACTGCCAGTACGGGGAAGCGGCTAAAATGACAATTCATCGAATCAGCCGCCTTACCGATTTCTCACATTGTCAGCTCAGGAATCATTTCGACTCTGACTTCAAAATTCTCTTTGGAGTCTTACCATACCTCAACACATGTATATTAGCACAGATTCATAAATAGCTATATATATTTGTGCCCAGTGACAAAAGATTGTGATCAGTGATCGCATATGAATTCAAATATACCTATATATATTTTTTTATATTTATTTATATTTATATTGAATATTTATATTAAAGAATTGAAACACAGGGTTGAAATAAAATATAGATATAATATATATATATTTGTGCCCAGTGACAAATGATTGAGATCAGTGATCGCATATGAATTTGTGCCAATGGACATGTTGAGGCATGGTAAGACCCAAGAAAGATTTTTGTATTATACAGTTAGCGTGAGTTTTGTGAGTTTAGTAGTGTCATATATATGTATCGAATTTGTCCATTCATCGTATAGATCAACCTATCCATGTCAACGCGCGTTTACTGTTCACTTACGTAACGCTGTCTCGCCCACGCAAAACACGTTCTTTCCCTCCCGAAGTGCCGAAAAGAAGCGGTTCCCGATTTCGTTGAGTCGTCGGAGGCTAATTATCCTAATCATATCCGGCCCGAATGATCGCAATTAGTATGGCCGACGAAACGTCAATTAGGCGTCTATCACGGTCTGTGCTGCGGTGTACGTTAGAGTGCAGGGATGCCATAAATCTAACGTTCCCAGATCGCTTGCTTCACGACACTGGGAAAGGGAGAAGCCACTATTTTTTTTTTCCTTGCCTCGCCGCGCTGAGAGAAAGACGTACGGCCGAGAGCTGCAAAGTGGAGAAATAGAGGTACAGCTTTCGGAAAGTCAGTCTACGAATATATATTTTTAGTCGGCCTGTTGTCAGTTAGAAGTAATTTATTATCCTTCGAATGGAGAAGATTAATACTAATTTTTAGTTACACATAATATTCTTTGTTTGATAGAATGAAAATAGAAAGTATGGATGGAGTAATGGAAATGTGAAACAGTACAGAATATACGGAATACGATATCTTTAGAGCAATCTCTATTATTATTATTATTACAGTTGTCTGCGATTTCATAGTCGATTCTTTCAATCAATTCTTCCCCTCACATTGAATCGAATAATTAGCAAATTATCTTTCAGGTTCAAAAGTCGAGAGTCGAAGGCAAAATGAGAGATATTCAATAATTGATCCTTTGATCCGATGAACGGTTGATATTTCTCACGGGAAACTTTCGCGTGGGCGTCGGTGCGATTAGTATAGCTCATATATAGCTCAGCAGAGTAATCGCTTGCGAAAAAGTGGCGAAACGTAATGCAGAGGCGTTAGACGCTGACGGTCACGAGGCTCATTCTCATTGTCCTTGCGGACAGAATGGCCGATCGATAATGAGCCTGTTCCGTGTGACTCCTTGGCATATCAGGATACGTTCCAAGTTTCGGATAATTTAGCGAACGCCCGAACCTCCGATTATTCCACTGACGTCTACATAACTCATGCCTACTTTCGATTCGCTGCTTTCCGAGCGTCGTCTTCTTTTTGCTTATCTTCGTCTTCCGCTGCTTCTTCATCCACATGATCGTTTTGGTAGAAATTAGGAGCCCGGATTGCGAGAAATTAACGAACGAAAGGGAAAACGCTAACCACAAGGTAGAAGGCACTTCGGAATCGTTCGCTGAAGATGTCGCAGACTTTCGTTGCCTCGTCTGCCATTACCCTGTTAGAAAAAGTGCAAAAAGATGAAGAGGAGCCTACTTTCGGAAAGATATAAGAGCAAAACTTATATCTGCGAGGAACGGACACGCCGCTTACGAATTCCGTGATTAAAAGAAATGCCGGGAAATTCGTGGGAACTTACGCGAAAATGTTGTCCTGCCGCTGGCAAAGACGCAGAACCGAAACATCAGTTTGCGTCGAGAATTATTGCAACTGGACATATGCCTCAAAAAATGAGTATATGACTAAAAAAATGGCAGATGCAAATTTCGTGAGAACATACGCAAAAATCTTCAACATCGAGCCGTCCTGAAAAGTTATGACACCGAATTTTTTCCCTCTATCGAGAATCCTTGCAAGACCAACTGGACACTTATAAAAAAAAGTACACTACCGTTAAAAAAATGCCAGATGAAAACCTCGTGGGAACTTACAGAAAAATCTTGCACTTCGAGCCTCCTGGAAAGTCATGACACCGAATTATTTCCCTGCGTCGAGAATTCTTGCAAGACCAACTGGACACCTATCAAAAAAAGTGCACTACCGTTAAAAAAATGCCAGATGAAAACCTCGTGGGAACTTACAGAAAAATCTTGCACATCGAGCCTCCTGGAAAGTCATGACACCGAATTATTTCCCTGCATCGAGAATCCTTGCAAGACCAACTGGACACCTACAAAAAAAGTGCACTACCTTTAAAAAAAAATGCCAGATGAAAACCTCGTGGGAAGTCTTACGCAAAACGTGAGGAAAAAAAAGTTCAAGAGAACTCCGCGTCCAGCGTGAGACCTCAACAATTTTTTCCATTTTCCTCCCGAAAAGTCCGTCCTCATCGTGAGAAAATTCATCAGCCTTCCAAACATTTTTTTCCTCAAATCCGCACTCGGCCTCTGGCTAAGAAGTATCGCAAAAAAAAAAACAGTGCAAAACTCACGTAGAAAAAGTCAGGGACTCGCGTAAGTGACCAGAGTCACCCTCTTTATTCATGACGTCGATCCGAAGGCGTCATCGATCGAGCGTCGATTCCTCGACCCCTGAATTTCAGGGTCGGCCCCCCCACCATCCGCAACCCCCAGTCTACCCCCACGTGAGCATGAGTCGTGCGTCATTTGAATACGCGCTCATCCCCGTCCGGCACTCTCCCCTATTATGCGCAAATTGTATTATTTTTACCCCAAATACATTTCGGGGCCCCGGGGTCAACAGGTCAAATTGCACATGTCCACCCGGGAGTCACCCCCGGCACGCTCACGGCCACCCCTCCGAGTTTTGCTCCCCCCCCCCCCCCTCCCTCCCCATCTGCAGGACTCACCTTCCATCCGCTGACCGTCACTCTCCTCCGAATACATTCGCGCAGGATTCCCTTTTTTCCCCGAAAGTCACGTATGGATTCGATAAAGGACATTTGGGACGCCACTTCCCGATGTCCGAGTCTCGTTTTGGGGGGTTGCTAATGGATTGAAAAAATTGGTGGCGGAATTTGTTGTTTTTTTTTTTTGCCTCGAGGTGGATCGGTGGGCTAGTTGCGAATGAGATATTTATGTTTGCGCACGGTATTCGTAACGGTGGCTTTGTGTATGTGATGCCGAGTGCGGGTGTATAGGGATTTATGTGGAATTAATTGGCAGGGTAGGATAATTATGGAAATGATGTGTCGTTATGTAGGTCATCACTTTCATAGATTGTAGCGGCGATCGTTATGTATGCGTTTATACTTAGATATCTGTAATTTGCGAAAAATACAGTTGTATCTGACGAATATTGACATTATGATTATTACACGTATGAGTATTGAATTTCGTACATACGTAAACACATGAACCATTTATCTTGAAAGTGGTGTAAGTCCATATTTAAAAAATAATGAGATATATAATTTATGATTGACATGGTGTAAACGGTTAATTTATGTGATATTTAATTTTCGTTTAAAAACGGACTTACACCACTTTCAAAGTAAACGGTCCATATAAAGAAATGATATACGGTAAATGCTCTTACAGAAATCACGATCGTAATAAAGAAAAACGTATCTCATACATCGTTACAGGACTCATGTAAGAGTATCGAGAAATGTTGAGAAAAAAGTGGGAAAAAAAGGCAGTTGCATAATGAGCAACGACCGAAAAGCAGAAGAAATATTCGAGTCTAACGTCGAGTCAACCCCCATCAGCTCACGTCAACCCTTCAACAACCGAGGCATAATAATTTCTCGCGTGATTTTAAAACCGTAAATTTTTTCCCTCGTAACCACCGTGTTCACCTTGCGCTACGAAAAATCTTCTCCCCCCCCCCCCCCCATCCCTGCCATCAAAATAATTTTTTCCGCGCACGCGAGGATCGGTTTCGTTTTTGCACCCTCCACGAGAAAAACAACAGCGTCCGTTTGAAACGTACGACGATCGGTTATCATTTCACACCGATTATAATAAAGCCGAGCCTCGAGGGATGACGAAGGGGTGGGAAAAAAATGAGGAAACTAAAAACGCACCACGATGCGGGCCAAGGGGTGAGAGTACGGTGGAGGACAGTGTTCGGGGGGTAAGAAATGTCCTGCGGAGTGAAGAGAGGCGGAAGGAAAAAAACAGCAGAGAGACAGAGAGGGTGAGTGAGGCAGAAATCGAGGGGTGGCTAGAGAAGATGCGGGCCGAGGCCGAAAAAAAAAACGTCCCGTACAGGGACGTTAAATAAGTATATAATAATGCTGCGGTTCCAGTTAAGGGGTGGCCGAGATTCAACCCCTTCGTCGCCTCAGATCCGCCGATGTTTTTCATCCCCCCAGAACCGACCCCCCACCCTTCCCCTTCTCTCGCGCGCGGTACCTCTCACACTTTTTCCCGACTCCTCGCATCCATTTTTTATCCCCTCTCTCCGTTCCACCCTTTCGCAATTCCATCCCTCTCTCTGTCCGGCCGAAGCGTCCCTCAAAGGCCAACGGATAAAATCTAAATTAACTAAATTAAGGGCCCGACCGCCGCTGCTCGTCTTTGCATACGATTTATACACACACGCTTTTTTTTCACCCAACTCCCATAGGGGTGAGGAACGGAAAAACAGGGGGTGAGGGTACAGGTAGACTCATCTTCGCTACTTTTCTATCCGGCAACGTTCGCTTCGGACTCACCTCTCCTCTTCCTTATACTCACCCCCCACCCCGCCTCGGCCGGCAGATCGTTGAAAGCTCGATTTCCGGTTGTAAAATTACTCACGTGAAATTCGAGGCCGTGAATCCGTGGCCTGCGGAGGGAGAGGGAAGAAAAATTGTGCCAGGCACGAGGGTAGCAGGAGGAGGACGGAGGTGGACGTAGGATAAAGGACGAGACTGAGACAGGAAATGCCAAACGGAAGATATATGTAGAGCGACGTGCAGGAAAAGAAAGATAGAGATAGATAGATAGAGATCGAATGAGAAAGAGAGAGAGAGAGAGAGAGAGAGAGAGAGAGAAAATGCGGAAAGCGTCACGACACTGTCGATGGACTCCGAATTACTAATGCCTCGGATCACCTTTCTTTGTGACGATAGTGAGAGCACGCAGGAATGAGGGGGAGCGGGGGTGAGGGAGTGAACTGCGGGGGAAAAATCAGGACGCGGTCATAACGGATGAATATAGATTCCTGTTCGTGCGCATATGTTCCCGTATGAATGAATCTCGTTCGCGATGCACATTATGAATATCCAGGGATCGCATCAGTATTCTCCGCTCTTGGCTATGAGATATTTTCGTCCTGGGCTCGGATTCGAAATGTTCGTTAATCCCATTTGGAGGTTGTTAAATGAGTTCGTAGAAATCTTATTTACGAAACAGCGTGTGTTACGCTGAAGATTATAATGGTTGAAAAACCGGATATCGGGTTCTAAGAATTAGCCTGTACGGAATTACACCGTTTACATTATTTCGAGTAAAACGATAATTACAAAAAAAATGAGATTTACGTAACGTCGACTGTTAAACTCAAGAATAAGATGCTTAAAGTAACTGACATTCCTTGCAATGAATGATATAAATCAGGTGGCATCAAATAAAACGAATAATAAAAAAGAAATGTAACTTTACTCACACAAATAATATGATTCAAAGCATAATATCGAACATAAGGACACTTAAAGAACTTGACATCGATTATCAAAAATTACTTCGTATGGAACGACAGTTCACGTGACACGAAAAAAATGTAATATTAAAAAAACATTTCTCTGCTGTGATAAAAAATTCTCGCCAACGCAATCCGTGACGTTTCGCTCTCCTGCGGCGGCGGGGGAAAAAAAAGCACATAATGTTACGTAATTCCTGTATTTACCCCTCGGCCGAGCGGTGTGAGGAAACAAACAGGGCGGAGGAATAAAATCCGGCCGAGGGTGCGAACCGCACCGATCCGTGGAGGTGGCACTGGCCCCGGGTCATTTTTCGGAAGCCACCCTCTTTTTTGACCGTTTGACCATATGCGAGGGCCAATACGAGAATCGATCGACCGCGCGCGCGCGCGCGCGCGACGCAATAAATGACTGCATGCGAGAATCGTCCGCCTACCAAGGTCTCGCCCATGCTCGTCGATAATGTCATTGTCACAATGTCCAATCTGGCCATGAATCCCAAACTAGACGCTCGGAGAGACAGTATTCGGAAGTATAATACAATGGAGAGTTCAGTGTGCAGAAGAGAGTCGGATAACGCTGGGATTGGATATGAACGAATTTTTAGCGCCGTAAGTCAGTGAATCAGATTGCCATTCCGCGGAACTGATTCATTGGGATTCGGTGCAATCGACATCGCGTTGAGCCTAGTCAAACTTCCGCCATGACGCTTATCGTCTTATTAGCGTAGGCGTTGCGTCAGTTATCAGCGGCATTGAGGATTTTTCGCTCGCGCGCAAAACAGCGCGAATCACGTGAACCAGACGAGACCGAAGCGAACTCGTTCATGATGTAGTGTATGACCAGCTATATTCTTTTCTACCCTCAAGGTCAAATTTGGTAACTTTCACCCCTTCTAGAATTCCAGTTTTCCATATTAAAAGCGTTATAATATTCTAGTGCCATTTTAGTAATTATTAATAATAATATATATTTAATAATTATAAATATATATATATATAATGACTAATTAATAAGTAATAACTATTATTCAATAATAATGAGTGTTTATATAAATTAGAAATAAATTTGTTAGACACACTGCACAGGGGCGATGAAAATCTGTTTAGCCTCAGAATAAATATTTTCAGTCACACTAATTAAAAAATTACATACTCAAAAGGCAACCGTACAGACATAAAAAAGGCGACAAATCTGCAATATCGATCCAACGTTTGACGTTGAAGACAGTTTTGAGAATCAATGTATACTATCGCTTCCCCCTATCTTCTTCTTTCCTGACTTAACCGTTTTGGCCAATGAGCAGCTCGGATCTGCCAGTACGTAAGGAAGCTGTTCGATCAGACTCAGAATTAATCGTCCTACCCGGCAAGTTGACCGATCGACGGATCGCAACAATGGACTCGCGATTCAGCGAAAAAGATACATTTGTCAGCGGCACTGTTTTCAGGCCGCTCTTTTCCTCGCACTCCCCCCCCCCCCCTCCCTCCCCCTCCTTCATCCCTTCCCCTCGTCCCAGGGAGCCCATCCTGACCACGGCCTCCGTTACTTCCTCCGGGGATTAATTACTTCGTCCGCGCCAGGAGAATAATTAATTAACGTCGGGAATAATGAAATGGATCGTTTCGCCTCAGTTTTCTCTCCTTCCCTTTCTTCCTTTCCTTCATTCGGGGCCACCCCCCGGCTGACCCCTGGATCAAAGGACGCCTCGCGAGTCTGGACACGGTGACCCCGCAAAGCTTGGATTTGCCGGAGACACCTGTCGATCCGCTGATCAAAAAGATACTGTCGGGCCAGTCTGTTTACCGATGAATATGTCAGCTGTACTTTTTAAATGTAATTTAATTTCATCGAGTTAGTGCTAAAATTAATAAGGAAGTTGTAAGTTGTCTCGATTATTTAGTCGGTAACGATAATTTTGATATGTTCTCTACAGGTATAGTTAGAACGTTGTTGCGTGACTGTACAAAAATATAGAGTATCGATGATTATTTCACGGTACAACTTGTACATAAAATTTAGTAAGAAATTATTATAAGCCCTTGTTTTGGTTGAAAGTTCTGTTGTGTATTTAAACACCTTCTTTATTTACTCTGCATATTGAAAATAAGTACACATAAAGGTAACTTAGATAGACATATTACCGCCCAGATATGGAGTAGTAATAGAATCCTGATGAGGACACCGCAAGGTGTCGAAACACGTAGAGAAAAAAAAGTGTCGAAACATGTAGAGAAAAATATACAACAAGGTTTTCAACCAAAACATGGACTTAAAATAATTTCTCACAAAATATTCACACACGGTTGAAAATACACGTAACGGTATATAATATTTAATGTATAGATCGATAAATTAGTAAAGATAATAATTATCACTGTTACCGTATTATTTATACCTATTCTAAGTACAGTGATCTTTCCTTACATGCTACAGCTTTCATGTCAACTACAGATAGATGTCGAACATCCCAGCTACCGACTATACAGGCATTGATTTACCCCAAACCATGCTGTTTTCGACCACTCAAAAAACACAATTAAACCGCCGACGGTAAGAATGTCCGAAAAGCAAAAGTCCCATAAATCAGACGCAAAACTCTTAACTAAACGCTAATTTAACGCAGCCTCTCACCTGCCGTCTCGGCCAACGACGCCGTACTTTACGACCATCCCCTTTTTTTTCGCACGCACCTCCGGATTAAGCGAGCCCCCACCCCGCGGAATCTTCATCCCCCCAAAAAACTTTGTCGCGGACAGGAGGGCACCGTGAGACGTTCTTTCGCGTCCCATCGACGATCCGTTCCTTCCCTCTCCCCCCTCCTCCCCTCCTTCCGCTTCCTCGTCGTCGGTTACCGCCGGGGTGCGTCCTTTTTTTCTCATGCTGTTTGCAAAGGGTTAGATTACGCCTCGTACGAGGCTCCTTTTTTCGACGCTATGCTAAATAGGGGTGGCCCGGTGGCGGGCAGGCAGACAAAAAAAAATATATATATTAATAGCCATCCAGCCTCCGGACTCCTTTTTTTCCCAGCCCTACCCCTTCGCGTCTGGCTGTCCATGCTTTTTGGCTGGGCGTAGAGATGAGCGTTGTCGGTGTCGTTGATGAGGAGCGGAGGGGTGGGGAAGGGTGGAGGGTCGGAGAGAGATGAAGATAGTTGGGCCTATTGAGGGCCCTTACGCGGTAAGATATATTTCCGCGATAGAGACTCGCGGTTCACTCGATGAGCCAACGACTTTTTCCGGGGTCGGATGGATCGACTTTCCAAATGCGCAATCGCGCATGGCTCTCACCCTTCGATGATGGCGATAGGGTTGGATGTGCGATGTAGAGGTTAGATTCGGTTTTTTTGAGTTTATGTGTTGATTGAATTCTGCGCAGTATGTGTCGTAGGTTTCAACAGTTACCTGTTGCAAAGTATTGTTTGTTATGGGAATTCAGATATAATGTACAAAGGGTGAATTGGATAATTTTAAGCTGATATGTAAGAAAATACTGTGGCAGCTGTGTTCAAGTAATGAAATTTTATGATAGTAGTGTGTAAAGATGTAATGCAGAATTATAGTATCTGCCAATGTGTTAAACCAACAGTACGACTGTTATGCTCCAATTAAAAGATCATACTGCACAAAATTTCAGATTATATTGTATTTAACTACTTTCTTTCCAGTCTTTTTACATCATTCGATGGAAAATGATTTGTGTTGAATCTCCGTGAAACTTTTAGTTTAAAAAAAGTGTTGTTGGCAGCGAAATTAAAGAAATATTCTTTGGAGTCTCTATTACTTCCGTGCTTACTGGGTATTTGTCTGTATGTTATCAGTACTGAGCATGTTAGAACGTGTTTACCGACTCGATCACTACATATAGTATTGGCCATCGCAATATAAATCGCAATAGAAAATCGCAACACGACCCTTCTAAATCTAACAGTTCCTGAGATATGGCCACAGATGTGTTAAAAAACACTAAAAATTGACCACTTCTGCACTCCTGCCACAGCCGTGACGGTTTGACTAAATCACTGCCATATATTATGATAAAGGACTGAATTCGTTTCAAGAACATCGGAGTCATGGCTTCCTACGTGCAATAGTCCGTGAGATCCAAAGATAAATAGGTACAAAAGTCAAGCATATTCCGTAGAAAGTGCCTAAACGCAGATATTTCTTAAATGTGAATAACGTACAGAGTATTTCTCTCCCAATAACATTTCCATTCAGCACAACTATGTTCTACTCATACATTCAACCATATTAAATCGACGAAACCCAATCCAACCTACATATCCCCATAAAACCAATACATCCCCTCCCACAATAACAGCCCCTCAAATCCATCCAGCCCACCTCTCAAATCCGCGAATCCACAAAAAACACCTACCAAACCTACATTAACATCATTAAATTCACCAACCCACATCAAACAAATCCACCCGCCACCCCCATAACACTTCCACCATTGAGCTCCACCGACAGAACCAATCCGATTTACCGGATCCGGGAATAGGAAAAGTGAGAAAAACAGGACAGGGAGTCCTGGGGAGTAGGAAGGAAGGCGAGTGTCATTGCGCAAGCTGCAAGATGACGTGCCCCCATGCCGGTCCGAGGCCATATGCATCCTCCGGGGGTGGACGAAGGTGGTAGGTGATATAATGGGAGCGCGGACGGACGGCTTTCAGTTCCACATGTGTGAACCCCGAGCATAACAGGAACCCTTTCATGGCCCGAGCGGGAGAAAGCCCGAAGAGAGGAAAGGAGAGGAGAGGATAGGAGAGGAGAGGAGAGGAGAGAAGAGGCCAGACTCGCAGCCATGAGCGACACCCCCATGAAAATCCCCTGCAGCCAGTTCGCTCGCCAGCTCCTGCCCGTCATCGGCTGTCCTTCCACGTCGTCCTGCCGGGCTCCTGCGCCGAGAGTCCTGCTCGTCCCGGCTTGCGCAACAAAACAACAGCTGCGCCCCTTTCCCGCTACGTGCCGAGCGGGCCGAGGCTCGTCAAAACATCGACGATTCCTATCGGACCCACCCCTTTCCACGCTTCTCTCTCGCCGCCGGACAACGACGACAGTTATGTCCCCGGCAACTCTTTATGCTCTTATTTGTTTGGACGGACCGTGCCCGGGTCTCCTGGAGGATTTAAAGGGACCCCCGCTTTTTGCGCGCGCTGTTTGTCGAGCTCGACGCTCGGATTTCGGAGACGGCTGTGTTGATAATTATGAAAATGACCTGGGACGTACGGTGGCGCTGATGAAAGTAGCTGGGTTGCCGTCGTTTACGTTGCGGAATTTTTGTAGGTGGTCTGGGTTGGGTGTGGGAGGATGGTGTTGGATATTACATGGGCAGATAATCGGTTAATATTATCAGGTCCGGTTTGGATTTTGGGAATAAAGAATAGAACTTTTATTTCGAAAACAGTCCAATGGATGAATGTTGTCGAATTGTTCGTCAGGCCCAGTTTAGATTTAAGGAATAAAGAATAGAACTTTTATTTCGAAAATAGTCCAATAGATGAATGTTGTCGAATTGTTGGTCAAGCCCAGTTTAGATTTAAGGAATGAAGAATAGAATTTTTATTTCAAATATAGTTCCACAAGATTAATGTTGCCGAATCGTCGGTCAGGACCAGTTTAAACTTAGGGAATAAAGAAGATAATTCACAGCAATAGATTAATGTTGTCAGATCGTTGGCCAGGCCCAGTTTAGATTTAGGAAATAAAGAGTTTAATTTTAATTTCATACACAGTGAAACAGATTAATGTTGTCGAGTTCTTGGTCAGGCTCAGTTTAGCTTTAGGAAATAAAGAATAGAATTTTTATTTAAAAAACAGTGCAACAGATTCATGTTGTGGAATTGTTGGTCAGGATCAGTTTAGATTTAAGGAATAAAGAATAGAATTTTCATTTCAAAAACAGTGCAACAGATTAATGCTGTCGAGTTGTTGGTCAGGATCAGTTTAGATTTAAAGAATAAAGAATAGAATTTTCATTTCAAAAACAGTCCAATAGATGAATGTTGTCGAGTTGTCGGTCAGGACCAGTGTAGATTCAGGAAACAAAGAATAGAATTTTACTTCAAAAACAGTGCAACAGATTAATGTTGTCGAGTTATTGGTCAGGCCCAATTTAGATTGAAAGAATACACGATATAACATTCATTTCAAAAACAGTGCCTATACACTGACGAATACATTACATACTAGTATTCTGATTACTCAACTGATCCAAATCCTTATCGTACGAACATTGACCATATTCCACCAACCCCCCGATCAACTTCTCCACCCCCCTCAACCACCAAAAACCATCAGACCCCATCGCCAGCCTCCGAACGCAGCGATCATTAAAAAATAAGTTCCAGCCCACGCTTCGACACATATCCGTCACGGTGTCATCTGCGTGACCGTTCCCCGTTTCCCAAAAACTGCGCCTCCCCCCAAACCGTCCATTACCCCCTCCACCGGGTCTCTCATCCTCGAAATCAATGCACGTACGCATTCTTACCGACAGCGACAACTCGTAAACTCGTCGATCTCCTCGTACCCGGGAGACTTCGCCAGGTCGGCCCCGTGAAATGCCCGCGAAGCCTCTCCCGACTCTCCTCGCCTGCCTCGCGTCCTCCTGCAGCCCTCCTCGGAGGCGGAGGATGTGAGGGCGTGAGACTCCCCGAGTGTGGGAGAGTACAAGGCGCATTGTGGAAGTCGACAGTCTCGGCTCCTGTATAACGCGAGCCTTTCTTCTCTCTCGCTCCCTCTCGCTCAGCCACTCGACTTTCTCTCTCTCTCTCTCAGTCTCTCCCTCACTCGTTCTCGCCTCGACCTCTCGCTCGCGCTCGAAAAGTACGGAGCGCTGAAGAAGGAGCGTCCGACGGAGTAAGTGAATGACTGAGCCCGAGCGAGAGAGAGGGAATGCGACGGCGTGAGAGAGAGAGTGAGAGAGAGAGAGAGAGAGAGAGAGGGGGGCATACCCTCGAGTAGTCTCATTTCTCGTGTGAACTGACCACATGGGTCACGTACCTATTATCATTTCCCGGGGCCTAAGCCGTAGGAAAGAATGAAATCTAGATCGCCGGAAGCGGCTCATAATTAACGCGCCGCGAAGGAGAGGCGCGAGGGGGGGCGGGGAAGGTGGAGGGAGGAGGATGGAGGTTGGGATTTAACGTGGAACTGCCGTGCAGAAGTCGCTTGCAGTCCGCCAAGACGAAAATGAGGAGGGAGGGTGGGGGCGGCGAGAGGGGGGGCTGCAGTTCAGGAGCCGGGCAAAGAATGGGAATGTGCGGGGGAAGGACGGACGCAGGTGGACCTGGCAATGTGAATGTGACCTGGAACGATGGTGTACGTGGCGAGATGACCGATATTAGAGAAACCGCAACGTTGTCTTTCGAATTCTGCGTCTGGGAGTCGCGCGGAGCTGGTCCGACGAGCGGGGCGGCGAGGATTGATCGGGTTGGCATGATAAGTGAGCTGCGGCTGATGATACGGTGCAGGTGTACTGATTACGGAAATCGAGTTACATAGTTGTGGAAGATGGTGGAATCGGTGTAAATGAGTAAATTTGTCTTTACCTAATTGGTCGGACTGTGTCGCGATTTTTGTAGAATTTACTGAAAGAGGCTTCTGAGAGTAGCAAGATATCTTTCGATTGTCAAACGAAACAGAACGGTTTTTTACATCGTACAGAATGTATGATAATATAAAATTTGTTGCGAAAAGAGCATATGCAGTTTACACGTATATTCTTATTAATTCCGCATGATGTATAATAGGGTTGCAAAGAACCAGTTATTGATCAGTTATATGTTCTCGGCGAATTCGATCAGTGTTTTAAATATTTTAAATATTTTATATGTTTATATATTTATATATTATTGGACATTTAAATATTATTACATTTTTAAATCATTAGTAATTAGTTAATATATTAAAAACACAGACTGAATTCGCCGAAAACCTATAACTGATCAATAACAGATTGTTTGCAACCATCTCATACACCATTCGGAATAAAATACCAATATGCGTGCAAACTGCATATATACGCTTCCTGGCAACGGATTGTTTTCTGTCCAACCGATTCGATGAAAGGTATCGCGAGCGTCCCGACATTCATCAGATCGTTCACCCTTCCAGCTCGGTTTTCCGCGCTGGAAGGGAAGCACGTGGGAGCCTAACAGTTTCGAAAAGGCCGCCGTCGAGTGACCGGAAGGAGGCTCCTCCTCGAACGTACAGGTAGTTAGAAGTGCTTTAGCGCGCCGCTTATCTTCCATCTACCATCGCCCATGGAGGCGCGCTCCATTTCATTAACGTTAATTGTCCGCATGCTACGCAAGGTGTTTCTGTTCCCTGGTCGGCCTTATCGTCGGCCGAACGCGGAGCGGGAAATTCGCTGGCGGGAGCGCGAGGAATATATTTGCAAAAACGATAACCGCCTGTCACGGGTCAGAGACTGTTCTCCCATTCTTAGAATTGATGGTCATCTTCAGCGCCATCAGCTCGGAATAGAATGGGAGCGTAAGATCGCTTGATAGATCTTAGGATCAACATGCGATATGTTTAAAATACAATTTTAAATATTGTATTTTATGCTGAGGATATATTTATCGTCAGTTTTATGGTTTTAAGAATTGATGAGCATGTTTTCTGTTCTCTAAGTAGATATTATGTACGAGTATGTGAGTTAGGATATAAAGAGAAGGTTAGTGGCGACATTTACGGTTTGGGGAAATCGTGGTCAGTTTCAGCGTTAACGCAAAGAATAGGGTAAAATAAGGTTGCAAACAACCGGTTATTGACCGTCAGTGATAGATATATAATATTGGGTTTTTGGCGAATTTGGTCAGTGTTTTATATCAACTAAAGATCAATGATTTTAACTATAATTCAATAAAGTTATTAAAGCTATTACATATTTAATCAAACATATTATAACTTTAAACAACAACAGGAACAAATTTTTTAATTACAAAAAAAAAATGTAGAAAGAATAAAGTAAAGAAAATTCAAAGGTCCCTTACCGAACTTTATATTTGAATCGAAACACGTGGGTAGGAATATAAATTAAACTACTTAGGAGCATAATGTTAACGGCCGCGACGTTTACATAGATATTTTCTCTAATTAGCGGCTAAAATCGCGAGTCTGGGAGCTGTTTAGCCAGAACGAACGATAATCGCCTATCCGAAGTTCGATTTCGCGCCCAGAAACGCGAGACTCAGCCGGCACCCCGCAGGTATATACCGGCCGCTTGAAATTATGTTCCACATAGCGGCTTGATCTTCGCAATTCCATCGTGCCAACCTCGCGGCCTACCGAAACCGAGGATCTCATAATCATCCGCATTAAATCGCGGCCAGCGTGAAAAAATCGTAACTCGCCTCAGTCGGGGACGGAGATGAAGAATTTCGGCCGAAAGTCGGCGGCCGTTTTGATTTATTGGCCGTTTTAGCGGGCCCGCGAGAACAGTTGTTGTCTGGTTGAAATCGGTGCCAGGCCGATTTACGACTCCTGGCTAGGAGCGTCTCCTTTTGCAGGTCAGCCGCTTCTTATTCCGCTCCGGCCGCCATTATGCCCCGCGTAACGAGCGGATACTTACGGCGTGGTTACTTTATTAAGGGCATTCCTGACCCCGGCGGCGCGACCTATACGAATACGACGGGCCGGAAAAATGGCGAGCCCGCCGCCGGGAGTGAGAGACGTTACGGAGAAAGTCCCGATGAGCATCTTGTGAGAAACTGGCCCTGCGAAATAGAGACCTCCGCTCGGGACTCGAACGCGAGCCGCAGTCGACGTGTCTATTATCGCCGGCATTTCGTACCATTCTTCTCGGTTGGGATCTCCGCGAATCAACGTACACTCTATGTTCGTGATAAGAAAGTATTAGGTCAACCGGAAAGTTCTGTCCGTTTTCACAATAAGGCGAAACGATAAATTTTTCATAACGTGAATAAACTTTATTGAATAATGTAATTGCCATCATTATTTGTGACTTCTTGTCAGTGTAACGGCAATTTGTATATCCTATTTTTAAAAAATTCCTTATCTCCAGAGGCCAAAAATTGTAAAAATGGACAGAACTTGCCGGTGTAGGCCTAATATGACGAGGAAAATAGAAAGTGTTGCAATTTTCAGAAATTTATGTTTGATCAGTAATAGTGATCAGATGTTATATTCATTTATTATCGCCGGCCTTTCGTACCATTCTTCTCGGTTGGGATCTCCACAAATCAACGTACACTCTATGTTCATGATAAGAAAGTATGACGAGGAAAATAGACAGTATTGCAATTTTCAGAATTTTATGTTTAGTCAGTAATAGTGGGTCGAATGTTATCGTAATTTATCATCGTTAGCTTTTCGTACTATACTTTTCACCTGGTTTGTTCCCAAATTTGCATCGTACAGAGGAAGGGTTGCAATTTTCGCATTTGTTAGCAAATATGTAGTGGCGGTGCAGTTCTTGTCATATTTTATTGTCAGTGTTTTGTGTCATTTTTCTCAGCTGGGCTCTCTTCAAATTTTCATCGTACGCAATGTACTTGCATTATGGAAGTATGAATTGAGAAAAGTAGGAAGAATTCCAGTTTTCAAAATGTTCTGTCTAATGAACGCTGATTGTTAATAAATATCGATCCTGCAGATTCGATGATGAATGATTATGATCATCAAAAAAGCAACGGTAAATCACTCCAACAATCTTTAGAAAATATCAATTATCCCAAATTTTACCAATTTCACCAATATCTAATAACGAACTCATATGTATTGAGATATGTAAATAAATCTGAATTTCTATGAATTTCCCACCATCCTATCTCGCTCTTAATGCTACATTTCTCACAGTTAACGTTCCATAATTAATAAATGCAACAGTCGCAGTTATTCGTCCACTCCAAGTCCTGTTACCGTCACAATTAAAAGCATCTATGAATTTCTGTGACATACCACCTACTTCCGAACATTCGAACTAATTCAAATCCATTCGCCTATCCTAAGTGGTTCATCAGTACACATCCCGACTGACACATTGGCAGCGTGCGCTCGCGCGCGCTGCCGCCGAGAAGGCAGGCAAAACGCGTTCGTTTCTGGCTTGCGGTCGGAGGTCGGACCGTGCCTTCGACAATGAACGGGTGCCCACTTTAAAACAAAGGATCCTATCGGATTAAAACCGTTTTTCAATGCCCGCCGCGGCCTCGCATGAGGGCTGTCCAGCGCAGACTGATGCCACGTCGCGATTAACTTCAAACGTCCGGCCCAACGGTACTTGCATGGCCAGGGAAAAAAGAGCGACCCACCTTTTTAGTGCTTCCCCCCCACCCTGTCGTCACCCTCTCCAACCCCCCGTTCGCCACCCTCCGGCGACTCACCCCTTCGCTTTTCAGTCTGGTCCCTCTGGCCTCGGTTTATCTCGCTGTCGGGCGGAAAATTGTACAGGAACAAATATTCAGGGCTCGCGTTCTTTCTCTCTTCCTTCCTGTTTTTTTTTTTATACCTTTTTATATCGTCGAGATGACTTTCGAAACGATTTTTCGGTCATTGTCGGGTGATCTTTTATCGTTCCGCTGACAGACGCGGTACACTCGGTTACAGCGCCGATGGGATATCTGATACCTCGCTGTTTTCAGTAATTATTGGGCAAGGTCTTTCGTTACAAAGGGTGTGCGCGAGGGAAACTTCGTATATCGCTAGGAGACATATTCTCGTTCCCAATAATAATCGAGTAGACCGAACGTTTTCATTTTGAACGCAGTCCCAAGAATTCGTATCAATAGCCTAGTACAATGAGACGAGACTCACAACGGTGCACGCTATCTGATACACGAGCTTTACGGCAGTGAGAAACTTATCTGCCCGACGACCACCTGTAGATAACTATAGACAATTATCAGCCTGGTCGCCTCGGACCGAGATTCGAAAGAAATATTCCACGTTTCACTCGGCAGATGTAAATAAGTTCAACGGCGCAACAGAGGCGAGGTAAAAGGAAAATCGTTCTTTCCTCGAAACGGCGAGGAAGGCGCAATCGCCTCTGGTGACTGGATTAATTTCTCGTTCGAGATAAAAAAAAAAAAGAAAGAAGAGGAGAGAAAAAAAGAAACGGCAATCTCCGCCCTCCTCTCTCCGTCTTTCCTCCGAGCTCTCCCCGCTCTCGCTGACAAACGAAAGCGCGGCTGCTTTGTCGGGAAGAAATCCCGGGACGTGTATGCGGTGCAAGATAATGCACGCAAATATCGTAAAGATAAGGCCCCAGGCCAGGAGAGCAGAAAAACGTCGAGCGGGAAGGAGAGGGAAAGAGAGAGAGAATGAGGAGTTGAAAGATAGAAAGAGAAAGATTGAGAGAGAGAGAGAGAGAGAGAGAGAGAGAGAGAGAGAGAGAGACAGAGAATTACATTGGAGGCCACCAAGGTGCAGGGAGGAAAAAAAATGTGCCCCCCCTCCCTTATCGCCCCTCCTTCTCTATTTTCCTCCCTTTTCTTCACCACTCGTCCTTCTCCCCCCCCTTTTTTCGCCGTCACCCCAGAATCCGTTAGAGGAGACAGTTTTTTTTCTCCTTCCCGATCTCGACCCCCGGCAAAATCTTTGTCTACAGCTTCCATCTCACTCTGTCATAAGGTGATCGTTCGCCTAGCCTCGTCTGGCTTTTGATTTTCAATTGAAATCGGAGATCTCGTCAAACATCGGGCCCGACTGCTGTCGAACGTAGCCATGGGAACTTTTTAGCGGATTGCGGCCGCCGCTTTCGATGATTTTATCCGACCGGAGTTTTCGGGCTGATTCGGTGTTGGGGGATCGGTTTACGTCGATTAAAGGGTGGGGGTGGCAGAGGTAACAGTTGACGATGGAGAACAGTGGGTTTCAGTTAACAGAGTCCAATTGCTGATCGAAGTCTCAACATTTTACTACTATTGTGTTTTCAACAGCTTACTCTAAAATTTATGTTATTTCAAAGCGTAACAATACAAACTTGTCTGAATGAAATTTTGACGGAAAATGACTGAAACTGAAATTATTATTATTATAGTACCTACTATATAGTTTACGCCAAAAACCTATTATTATTGTTAGATATGTAGAAAATAAAGTAATACAAAACACTGACGGTTAATAACCGGATGTTCGCAACCCTATTATACACCTAACAATGTATAAATTCTACCAGAATTCAAAAATTCGATCGAGAATAAGCCTGCCATAACCGTACAAAGTGGACATTCCACACATAAGAAACTGAAGACCCCATACGGCTAAAATGTTACAACCATCCCATATATCTGTCTTAGACAAAAAAATTTCGATACCACCCATTAACGGACATCTCGTGAGGTATCATCCACCGACTTTAAACTCGCAGCTTTCGCACACTTCCCGGACTCTCGTTCCGGACGGCGACCATTGTCGACGTAAGAACTTCCCATTATCCCGGCAAGACAGATCGGGCCGGGCCCAGGGGACCCGAAAGAGGGCCATGAGCCATTTTCGCTCGCACGTCGAGAGGAAGTAATCCGCGACGATGCGCGCGCATCACTCGCCTCCGGCCTCTCTGGATCTTCTATTTTTTCTTTTTTTTTTTTTTGGGTGGTCCGAGACTCTGCCGGCTAATCCCGGAAGGCATTATTGGTGCCACGGCTGTCCCGAGGACTTAGGGCCCGCCACCCCCGCGTCCCCATTGTCCCCGATCCGTGAAAATCCAACCCTCGGACGCCTCTTCTTACTGTCGCGCGCGATCGAGCACGTCACGGACGTCAAACGATCAGCAATTTGTCACGGACAGACCTGGACGCGTCCGACGGGAACAAGGTCAGCGACTGATCTGTTTCTCATTTTTTCGCCACCCGGTCCCGAAAGGAGCATGTTACACGCTGTTACGCAAATGGGGATGGAAACTGATCCGGTAGACTGGTGTCGGTATGCTTTTTCGTGCTGAACTAGAATATGAGTACCTTGGTGGTAACCACCAAATGGTGACGTGAGTGTCATTACGTTACAAATTGGTATATGACAATGTAATGTTTAAAAGAGCATAATGTGGAATTTGTCATTTTCGGAATGCTGTCTGTCTGATTTGTTACGCAAATGGGGATGGAAACTGATCCGGTAGACTGGCGTCGGTAAGCTTTTTCGTGCTGAACTAGAATATGAGTAATTGGTGACGTGAGTGTCATCACGTTACAAATTGGTATGTAACAATGTAATATTTAAAAGAGCATAATGTGGAATTTGTAATTTTCGGGATGCTGTCTGTCTGATTTGTTACGCAAATGGGGATGGAAACTGATCCGGTAGACTGGTGTCGGTAAGCTTTTTCGTGCTGAACTAGAATATGAGTAATTGGTGACGTGAGTGTCATTACGTTACAAGTTGGTATATGACAATGTAATGTTTAAAAGAGCATAATGTGGAATTTGTAATTTTCGGGATGCTGTCTGTCTGATTTGTTACGCAAATGGGGATGGAAACTGATCCGGTAGGACGGTGTAAGTAAGGTTTTATTGTGCTGAACTAGAATATGGGTAATTGGTGACGTGAGTGTCATCATGTTACAAATTGATATATGAAAATGTAATATTTAAAAGAGGATAATCGTACTTTTGTAATTTGGGATTGGGTCCATATGCAATTGTTGTGAATGTTATAGCTTAGACAAGTTCAAAATAGGAGTGTAACGGCGAGTATAATAATCTAGTTGTATTGTATTGTATTGTATGTTTATTACACAGTTCCCTTAAGGGTTTCCGTCAATAATAATCTAATCTTTGTTACTAAAAATAATAACACTTTAATAATAAGAAAATGTAAAAATCTAACGAGGAGAAAGGGAGAGTTTTTAAGGTTTTGTGAAACCCAACCCAAAAGAGAGTCATGAAAGAATAAAAATACAAAAAAATAATACTTAACTACATTTGCATTAGGATGGAGAGCGGAAGAGACTAAAGGAAGAAAGTAGGATAAATTAGGTTAACTTGGAATGAAATAGGGTAAGGAAACAAAAGTGTAGATTGTAGGACAAGATGTAACCCGCAAGGTATCATATAACAAATAAATGCAATACCATAACTACATTTGCATTAAGAGTCGATCACAAATTGCCGGTTACGAAATCCGGATAACCGCACATAATCTCTCGACGTTAGACTTATGTAAAGCGATAAGTGACGCTAACAACACGGATTCCTAAATAAATGCGATTATCGGTAGTAATTGATGACGGAGTCCGTGGACAGGTACCGGTTGCCGCTGACAAGACAGCGCTGCTCGCAGTTCTGTCATCGTTACGTCAACCGAACCAGCGAACCTCCTTCCGATACCGATTCGTCCCGGCGGTCAGCGCCGAATCGCAGAACGAAACTCGTACGTTCGCTCGGGCCGAGATGCTCGCACGGCGGCTATTGCGGCGGTTAGGCCGAGGCAAATGTAGGGTCGGAGAGCATCGTGGTCAGGGATTTTAGCTGACTTTCACTTAACACACTCGCCTTCGCCGCGGACCCTCCGCCAGCCTGGCGTCCGGCTACATTGTACACGGCGTACATACACCGATAGCGACATAAATACGCACCAACATACGAGAGCCCCGCGGCTCTCCCGGGTACGAAGCTACGTCACCGGGTACGATAAACATGCCATTGCTTATGCATCCGCGATGTAACCGTCCGCAGCCGGCATCAAAATTCTTACCATTTCTCTCGTGCAGGTAGCGTCTAATCTCTCATGTGACATTAACGTTATTAAAAAGAAATCCTAGATTCCGCCGATAGTACCTCGATGCGTACTAGGAACAATGACGGAGGGTGTATGAGGGTGTGTAAGGGTGTGTGTGAGTGTATTCGTATGCGGCATCGATACGATACTCGCGGTCAGATCGTTCCGAATCGACTGCGGCCGATCGGCAAGAAATTTCACGAGCGTAATGTTAACCGTTTCCCATCGCGCTCGCTTACGGTCGAGGCCTGGCAAGATGCTTGGGACGCTCACCCGCGCCTAGAGTGTGTCTAGCGTTGGTCATGTGCCGCAGGAAGAGATTCCCGCAGTCGAGAGATCGTGCCTTTGTTCCTTTTTCAATGGCGGGTCCACGAATTGTTCGACTCGGCGGAGTTCGGTCGTATTTTTCAACCGTTCACCGGTGGCCTTGCCACTGACGGTAATTGGTGTAAGCATTTAAGGATGATGAACTAGATTGTACTGTAAGATGTGGTTATGCGATGATAGATAGCGATTTAGGGGAGGGGCGGAGAGATTTGTGCGTTTAATAGGATTTTTCGACGATTTAATACCTGTTTTTAGTAAAGTCTCAGGAAGCATATTGCGATTTTTCTAGGTGCTATATACAACATAGTATGATGTTAGAACTTCGTGGGTATTAGCATAATCAGCGACTCAGTCCACTCAAACATGAAAAATATCCTTCCCACCCCAAATGAGAATACCGTAAGCTATTGAAACATGTAAACTGAATTCAAATATATAACAGAATTCTCAACCAAAAGAAGGGTCTTTTTGGTTAAAAGGTTGAAATAAAACACACAAAAAAAAATCACAACAATTGCCCAATCCCATAACCCCCACCAACGAACGTCTTAGAAGGTCCCAACAAAAATGTTGCACTTATCAGTTAATAAAAAGTTCTCGGCGTATTCGGTCACTATTGTACTATTTCAAAAACTAATTAATTTCCAATGGATTTTACCAGAAAAACATTTCAATTACTCAATTAGTCAGAAACAAACTGAATATAATATACGAAGATAACTTTAAAAAAGCAAGAATAATAAACGTCGGGAGATCCTCGGATTTATTAAATCTCTCTAACCTTGTAATCTTTTCTCATTAAATGTAAAATAATTATTCTTGCTTTTTCAAATTTATCTTCACGTATTATATAGATATACATCTTACACCGACGGTCAATAACCACTTAATGTAACTTATTAGTCAATTATTCCGTGCGCGCCGATGAAACGTCGTATTCGTCCGGTCGGAAAAAGGGCAGAGAGAGAGAGAGTCGGACGGGCCGAACAAAGCGGAGAAAAGAGAAGGGAAATGTTATACGACTGACCTCCGGGCGCCTCCATGCCAAACGAAGCCGCCTCCTATGTAACGTGCGCGTGTTTGAACAGATAAGGGGCACAGGTGGGGCCACGGTGGACAGTGCCGGCATTTCATCCTGCGTGCGTTCCGTTCGCGCTTTGCGGACACCCGGGGGAAGGACCGGGCCGAGGCCTCTGTTCCTGGCGAACGGACGCTCGCTCCTTCGGCCCGGGCGACGTTTGCTCAACGATAAGGAGAACGGGCCGCTTCTCAGGAGGAGGAAATGGCCGTTACGTAAGGGACGGAGGATAATTCGTCGGCGCTCGTGCCACGTCGGCCCGGCGAACTTCGACAGCGAAGTTTCGGCCGGAGGCGACCGAGTCCGGCGGCTGGTGAGAATGAAAAGAGTGTGGGATGACTGCGAGATAGGATCGGGATGTCGTCGATCGATGCAATCACTTCGTTGAAGAATTATTGGGTTGGCAACTAAGTGATTGCGGTTTTTAAATAAGGAAGATCGAAATTTTTTTTTCAATGAACGTATGCGGTACATTCAGCTTATCCGCAATGTCACATGTTGTGCTATGACGATTTAAATCGATAATGGCATTGATATGGGTCTCATCGGGTTCAACTGGTCGGCCAGATCGTTGAGCATTTTTAGTGAAAAATCACCAGAACGGGAAATGGCAAACCAAATTTGACACTGCCTTTCGTTGAAGGCTTCATTCACATATACGACACATAACTTTTTTTTTGCGCCTGCGATGCGTTCTAGCCTTTTCGGTTATAATACAAAAAATATGTCTGAAATGCATGTGTTGTCTTCCATTTTTAAATTGAGATAAAAACAAAACTAAAGAACTAATTGATATAATTTTTGTACTATATTAAAGGTAGAAGTCCAAACAACAAGAAAAAAATATAGATTAGGTGATTTGAACACGATAACGAACCAAGAAAAGTGTAAAGACCATCTATCGACAAAATCCGCAATCACTTAGTTGCCAACCCAATAGCATAATGGTCAAGTAGCACTTCTTCTCAGAGCTATCAGTTTGTTTTATTTCGTCTTTATCTTCGAAGAGTGTGAACATATTGAAATTTAGGAATATATTTTAGTTTCCACTAAAAGTTTAAGTAGGAAGGATGACTGATTTTTACGTATGACGGGTATAGTCGTCGTGACAGAAAATATGTGATTTTTCTATGACGGATATTCCCTACGACGGATATAATTGTCAAATATAGCTGACTGGTTAAAGAGCGAGTTTGCCACTCATTGACTGAACTGAGAAACTGAGAAAGTAGGATTGACGGTACCGGATTCATGAAAAGAATATAAGGAGCTGCAATTTCGAAAATCGATACTACATATAGGAAGAATAAAAATATAATGAAAGATAAGGGAACTAAGAGGTCATTGCTATCAAACCGTAAATTCATTGACTGAGCCGAGCAACTGAGAAACGATTGACAGTGTCCAAGTCATGAAAAGAATATAAGAAGCTGCAATCTCGAAAATCGATACTATAGGAAAAATAAAAATATAACGAGAGAAGAGGCAACCACGAGTCCGTAAATTTCATTGACTGAACTGAGCACCTGAGAAATAAAAATTAACGTTATCGAAGTCACGACAAGAATATAAGAAGCTGCAAACTTTGCAAAATAATCAAAATAAAAGAAGAGAAGAGACAGCCGAAAGATCGCTCCTATCAGACGCTACCCAAACCGACTAAGCAAAAACTGAATTATCAAAACACAAAATACTGGCGGCGATTAGCCGCCGTAAATCATATGACGACATGCACATACCAAATGGAGCAGCCCGTGTAATCCTTTCGCATAAGCATTATCAGAGTTTACGATCTCCTAGCTATCTGATACCATAAAATCGCGCGGCATACAGCGCCATTCATACGTGCTCGCGCGGAACGTCCGCGTTTCGCGCGCGCGCGCACACACTGGCAGCGCACGTGTCGGGCAAATGTAAGCAAGCGGACCCCGTGGCCAATCAGCTCGCGTAATGGAGATCGATAGCCATAAGTCGATCGTCCTGAGGCCCGTGTAACGATAGCGTCGCGGCGAATCTCACTCGCTGCTGCGAAACAGAATGCGCCGATGTAATATATTGCGCCGATTCCGGCGTATTAAAATCGCCGCTCTTCGACTCCTCGCGCTCTTCGGATCGGATCCGCTGCGAACGGCGTGAACCTTGCGATCGGGTGGCTCGCCAACGGTATTCTCGCTTTTCAACGGATCCTTTGCGACCGCCATGACGCCGACTATCATTTCAGCCACTTATTAGTATGACATTTTTCATTTGATTCATTCGTTTGAAAGCTCTACATCAGAATTTTGTTTTTTGGGAGAAAGAGTTTCTTACTGAGGTTAATGGTCACTAGAAATTTCTTTAAGAATTTTTAAATCCAATATTTTATTATTTATGCATAATATTGAGTTTTTGACGAAGACGGTCAGTTTTATACTTGTTCCTACTACAATTCAAACATTTTTATCTGAAAATCAATGACTTAAAATGATTGAAGCTATTAATGATACAATTTAACATATCATAATTTGAAAGAGTGAGAAAAGAATTTAATGAAAATTAAACAAAAAATAATTAATGTTTATTATTAGTTTTCTGCTTTCTGTATTCTCAATTGACTATTGCCCAGCAGTCATTTACCAGAAGCAGTTTTTATGTTTATCAGAATATGAGCACAAATCGTTACTATTACAGTCATTACAAGGCGCACAGAT
Organism: Anoplius nigerrimus; assembly: GCA_914767735.1. Lineage (NCBI taxonomy): Eukaryota > Metazoa > Arthropoda > Insecta > Hymenoptera > Pompilidae > Anoplius > Anoplius nigerrimus. The sequence goes on from OU612087.1 coordinate 6,044,832, forward strand.
TCAAGGTCCGGGAAACCGTATACTTACAAATCACCAAAATCATTACGGAATACACGCATCCGGCAGCAGCGCAGCGCATTCCAGCCTGTATACGGTATAGTTTTATAAGGTTCGATACTTACATAAGAACAGCGTTCGGGCGCACATGTACAACAGGTGCATCGGGACGTGAGAGTCGTTCGCAGATTTGAAAGATGCTTTAGAAAGTCTCTCCCCAGACTCCCTCTGATAACACATTGCGACGTCCGATCGAGACAGTTTAGAGATTTACTTCGGTGGCGGAACGGGTTTCCTGGCGAAGAAGACGAAGAAGAAGAAGAAGAAGAGGCGTTAGGCGAAATTGGAAGTAGCGTCGCTTCGACTCGATGCCTCGAGCTCGAACGGTTTTGTGGGAAATAGAGTGTTAATGCGAGGTTAACGCAAGTTTAAGGGAAACGCAAGCGGCTTAATGTTACGGCAGGGATGGCCGGCCGCGGCCTGATGATGGATGATGATGCCGGAGGTAGTAATGAAAGATGCGTCGATGGAATGTGGTCTTATTGATTGCGCGGAATCCGTTGGGAATGATCGGCCGTAATTCGAAAATCAATCTTGCCGCTATCGCGCGGTGTCAAGTGTTAATCGGCTGAGATTTGTCGGACAAATTGGAACGGACTCCCTGTAGATGACTGTACACGCGTTAACTTTCGATTTTTAGTTATCCGTCTCTATCATGATCCTTGTATTGAAATGTAAACCTGTTTTAGGCTCGGACGCAGTAAAGACACCAAAGTACCAAGTAACTGAGCAAATAAAATCTGTAGACATTCATTGTACGAATATTACATTTTTAATAGTATTTTTATTTATGTATTATGTTAGGGTTTTAGCGATTTCGGTCAGTGTTTTAAATATATCAACTAAAAATCAATGATTCATTAGTGATTGAAGCTTTCACTTGTTTAATTGAACATATAGTAATTTTAAAGGACAAGAAGAGGACATTTTGTGTTTGTTGTCGAAAACAAAATTAATATTTATAAGTCTGGCACCTAGTCAGCAAACTCACGACGTTTCGACACCTTGGGTGTCGTCTTCAGGGGATAAGAAATAATGCGGGCCAAAAATCTAATATTATACATTAATCACTGACGGTCAACAAGTAGTTGATTGAACCCTATTTTACATTACAATATGTCTTTTAATTTGTCTCATTCTGAAATGTATCATAATAAAATCAGAAAAAAATCGATCTAATCTTTAGAGCCTATAATGGAACGGTGTATTGCATATTTATTTAAAAAAAATGGGAAAAATTGTTATCGAAGTCAGAAAGGGAGGTAAAAATTGCGCACCATTGTGGGTGGCGAGAAGGGAAGAGATTTCAGCGATGATCGAGGAAGCTGACCGTTCAAAAATATATCATAATAAAACCAGAAAAAATTATATTTAATCCTTGAAGCATATAACGGAACGCTGTATTTCATATTTATTTAAAAAATGAGAAAAATCGTTCTCGAGAGCAGAAAGGGAGGTAAAAACTGCGCACCATTGTGAGTGGCGAGAAGGGAAGAGATTTCAGCGATGATCGAGGAAGCTGACCGTTCAAAAATATATCATAATAAAACCAGAAAAAAATATATTTAATCCCTGAAGCATATAACGGAACGCTGTATTTCATATTTATTTAAAAAATGCGAAAAATCGTTATCGAGAGCAGAAAGGGAGGTAAAAATTGCGCACCATTGTGAGTGGCGCGAAGGGAAGAGATTTCAGCGATGATCGAGGAAGCTGACCGTGACGTCGTCAGCGATGCTCGTCCTCTCTCGTCCGATAAGGGGGGCCGATCATTTGTTACATCCTAGGCGAGGCCATTGTTTCCGGCGCCCGGATCGATACACTCGCACAACACAACGCGACGGACACCCTTCTTCTGCCGACAGCCCCCCTCCCTCACTCGATTACAGCCCCGTACATTATTGTTTTCGTCAGGCTGCGAGCCAACAAAGAGGAGACATCGCGATTGCCGCATCGGCTTTCTTCCTACAGGCCTTTTTTTTCCAGAACGCCAAGACTTTCTTACCTCGCGACCGTCTCGTTTATCTTGCCATACAATGTGTGACGCTGAAAACGGCACCCTATCGATGATTTTCAGTCTCTGAAGATTCATAGCTAAATGTGAAAATGGTCCAAGTCAAAGTAATAAACATTCGAACAACTTTAGTTACATTTCAGACTTTCAACGAAGTCGATATAGAGTTTTTCAGATTTTTTTCTTGTTTCTCTATCGGTACTTAAATTTTAATTTGGTCAGATAAGGAGGGTAAGTCCGTAACAGGCATTCGCGAATCATGTGACTCGATAGCATTTTTAATTCCACACGAGGTCTGAAATTCGTTCGGAATCACTGCAATTTGAACACCTTCGTGACCCTATCGATGATTTTCAGTCTCTGAAGATTCATAGCTAAATGTGAAAATGGCCCAAGTCAAAGTAATAAACATTCAAACAACTTGAGTTTCATTTCGCACTTTCAACGAAGCCAACATAGAATTTTTGAGGATTTCTTATTGTTTCTCTATCGATACTTAGGTTTCAATTTCGTACAAAGAGGATAAGTCCGTAACAGGCATTCGCGAATCATGCGACTCTATAGCATTCTTAATTCCACACGAGGTCTGAAATTCGTTCGGAATCACTGCAATTTGAACACCTTCGTGACGACCCTCGTTGGCTCTGGCTCACGATCGAAATAATCGGCATGCCCGGCGAAAAACATAAAATTCATCATCACGATACCGTGGGCAAGCTCATTAGACTGGGCCCCGTCCGATCTGGCGGACACGCGGCCCCGACTCGGGGGACTATAATTTTCAAGCGGAAAGCTCCGCTAGCCAGGAGTCTTCGAACTTTCCTGCGCGACGCTAAACATTTCCTAGAGTATCTCTCCTGACCCGCGCGGACGCCGGCGTCGTAGAAATCGCGAACCCGCGGAAGAGGGAATCTGCTCGGAACCGCGGGGGGGCCTCGCGGTCTTTATGGCTGAATTTGCTCAGGCATTACAGCGGTTCGCTTCCCAGGAATGGAGAGGTCGAGCGGAATGCCGAAAATTTTTGGCGAACCCGGAGTTGGATGCATCGTTATGACGATGAGAAACAAACTTTTATGAAAACATCAGAAATAAATACAAGTGTATATGTTAGGTCAGTAAGAATGCGATGATGTAATGAATACATATCGGGACATGTGAGAATCTGAAAGTAAGAACGGAAAAGTCAGTATAACGAAATGTAGAAAATCTCAGAGATTCAAATATAGATTATACTATAACACTGTAATTTTCGTCATTGCCCCAAATGTATAATACATAACTGTATTAACCACAAAACATGCGGTCATTCCTATCAACGTAAGAAACCACCAATAAATCGTCTGACAGAAACGCACTTATTGCTCATCCCCACCTTCTGAGCCCTCCAAAAATCAGTTAAAATCGCCAACTTTCGACTGGCGCGAGATAAATTATAGTATAACACTCTAGTTTTCGTCACTGCCCCAAATTTACATAACTGTATTAAGCAGAAGCAAATTTACTGCTCATCCCCACCTTTTCAGCCCTCCAAAAATCGGTAAAAATCGCCAACTTTCGACCGCGCCAAGACCAGACCCACTAGACCCAGCTCCTCGGCGCCGGCTCCGAGTCTCAGCTTCGGAATCGTCCGCTCCCATTCGTCCCCCGCGAATCCTCCGATCCGCGCATCGGGCCCAGGGCCCGACATATTTCTCCTCGGATCGGCATTGCGCCAGTTCGCCGGTTCGCCGGGCCGATCGATCCCACGGGTCCCCCGCGGGAGAGCGAGAGGCGCGTGGTTAGGGACACGCGGACTCGAAAGAGACTGGAAGGTGCGGAGAGCCGATAAGTCACGCTGGAGCCAGAAGAAGCCAGGCCACGGGAGTACCCGGCTGTACAAGTTGCTCTTCCACGTCGGCACACAGCGACGGGACCCTCCGTGTGGGAGCTGGAAGGAGAGCGAAAGGATGACAAGGACAGACAAGGACGGCAGAGAAAAAGCGAGCGAACGAACGAACGAACCAGAGAGAGACAGAGACAGACAGAGAGAGAGAGAGAGAGAGAGAGAGAGAGACAGTATATAAACTGCCTTACAGAATCATACTTACCTTTCCACACGGATCCGTGCGTGTATAGCTAGACACCGGGTACAGTGTGCGAGGCCTCCGACACACGTACGTCGTCGGATAGGTCGCCAATGCGCTGGCGTGTGTGAGAAGATATCTTGCCGGCCATATAGGCTAGGTCGAGGCATATACATGGGAACTGATGCAGCGCGCCGGCATCGGGAGGGGAAAAAAGTCGGCGGTGTGAGGCCGAAAAAATGAATTCGTGCGCATCCCGTGCCCACACGTCTAACTTTCACTTCGCTCGGCAGGATCGGCCAGTCGGCGGCGAAGGTGGTGGCAGGCGCGACGAGCTTAGGCAGCGTCGGCAGCGTCGGCAGCGTCGGCAGCGTCGGCGGAGTCTGGCAGAGTCGACGGAGTCTGGCGGAGAGAGGACCGTCGGGAGAAAGAGAGGTGCAGGACAGGCGGGAGTAGCTATCGGGGGCCGGCCGAGGCTCGCGAAACGGATTTAATGGATATAATAAGCGAGCCGATTGCCGGCGAACTTCGGATGATCCGCGGGAGCGCGCTCAGAAGTTTCCGGGTCTCTATTTTTGGGACGCTGGAGTCTGGAGACGCTGGATGACTATCTCAACTGACTTCGAGTTACTACTTGTCAGATCGGGGTTCTTATGGGTTTCTGGTAGGTTCACCGTATTAGTGCAGGCCGAAACAGAGGTGCCCATGTGAAAACCGGACGAATTTCACGCATTTTTTCGACGGTTTTGGGCTCGTAAAAACCAAATTAAAAATTATGGTTACATGGTTAAAAAAGCAGCGTATTAATCATCTTGTGGTGAAATTAGACCAATGTTAACGTATTATAACGATCTATCAGCGCTGGCATTTTTCGCAAGTACTAATACTTAGGGTTAATCACGGTCAGTATGGTTGAGAGTCGAACGATGACTACTGACAAAGTCGCCACAAGGAAATAAGAGTAAAGCACACTCAAAAATTTGGGCGCAGAGCTTGGAAAGTAGACTCAAGCTGTACAGCTAGAGTATGACCGTTAAAACTTCCGCTCTCGTGCAAGGGCACCCTTTAAAGTCCCTCTCAAGTCCTACATTGACCGAATAGGCCGAAAAGGCATGTATATACTACAATTTATATTTGAATTTCTGAGATTATCTAGATTTCGTTATACTGACTTTTCTGTTCTTACTTTCAGATTTTCGGATGCATCATATTTTTGCTGACCTGACATATACACATGTATTTCTTTTTTATACTTACAGAAACGTTTGTTTCTCATTGTCATAACGATGCATTCAACTCCAGCTCCTCGTTACCAACAACAAGAGAAGACTTGTCTATACATTTCACTGCCGGTCACTAATCCTAATTTTACATGAAAAATTTACGCAAATTCCGCTATAAAAAAATACGCTAGTCTTGACACTGCCAATGAGCAGAACATCGAAGCAATTCAGTGACAAGTCTACCGACGCCTCTCGAAAAATCTGCAACAAAAAAGCAGAGTCACCCGTCGGTCGAAAAAAAGATCTCCTCGACTATCTACGAATTTCCCGGAGCCAGTTCCCTGTCGGGGAACCGAAACGCAACGTGCCTCGCGCTCGCCGCAATTAGCCGAAACAGAAGCAATTTGAAGTCTCTTGGAGTGGCAGCTCGGGCGCATCTCTCCCGGGTCGTTTCGTCGGGGGCGAACTCTCCTCTCCGGTCTTCAAACTATCCCACACATTCCGGCGCGTTAGCATACAATGAATTACACGGATTCGCCGCCGTGGCATGGGTCGCGATCGACTCGCGAAAGCCGTAGAGAGTCGATTGATAATTGGACGTCGGCTTCCTTCTCTCATTTTCTCCCAGGCAGCCGCCAGTAACGCTCGCGCGCGCGAGCGAGCGAGCGAGCGAGCGCAGCACCGATGATATTTCGGCTCGAGGATTTGTACTCGACTCTCCGCACCGGGATATATTCCTCCTCGAGAATTCGCGAAACGAGTCGGCGCAGTACAAATATCGGCCCCGGCTTCGACTGATATATCGCGCATCCGTATCCACGCGATAACGATCTCGTTTCGGGTAACGATCGAAACGTACCGCGCTCCCGTTCGGCCAGATATCACGTGGAGCGGTCTACGTGTTTGCCAAAGTGGGCTTGCGGTGAGAGTGTGTCTCCCTGGAGCGTGTGTGTGTGTGCGAAGGCGTGCATGCAATGCTTTCCCGATAGGCAACCTTCCCTCTCTCTCTCTCTCTCTATCTCTCTCTCTCTCTCTCTCTCTATCTCTCTTTCTTGCATTCACCATCTTTATCGTTTGCCATGCATGTGTTTACCTTTCTCTTTCGCGAGCTCCCCGGCCGTCTTTCTCTTTATCGCGATTGCCGGCAGGTAATGCCGATGATCAACGAGGATCGTAAAGGATATCGGGCTCATTGCGATACGTCTTTCGGAAGTCGGAGTTGACTTTGCCATTTTGGGTTCCCGAGATTCGGCTGTAAAACCCTTGTATAGATCGAGAGTCTGTTGTTCCGCGCGCCTTGACGGAGCCGCAATTGAACGAATGACGAATTACGCTTTTGACTCGTTCGATGGCAACTTTTCATTCGGTGTATAAATAAGTTCGATGTTATCGCATGTAAACAGCCATAATTACGTAATAAATAAAAATTTACCGCACTAGAAACCAAATGCAGTATCGCGTTTGATAGGAAGATTTCTAAACTATCGAACTTCTATCGTATATCGAATCTGTCATCCTTAAGTTAACTACAGATAGACAAAATGATCCCAGAGGTAAGTTAGCTCTCTTACTTAAGAACGTTAATTCGCAAAACACTAATAGCATCAACGCACAAAGTTCGGACAATAGATTTTTCCAGGGATTATTTTATCGGGATTTAAATAGCTGCAGACGGTTTCAAAACTAAATATAAAAATATACTTCCTTACTTTAAAATGTTAACGTATTACTGTCACGTTACGAAGGATACAATGCAATTTTACCCACCTTTTTTTCTAATCTCAAGAATCGATACTTTGCACCGTGGCATTCCAGAAAAAGCACATAAGACATTGTATTCTTTTCGCATTCGAGGTGAAAAAAAGTACTGCTGAAGCTTAGAAAATGATTTGTTCTACGTTGAGCGAAAACACTGTAACACACAAGACGTACAAAAAGCGATTTCAAAGGTGTATCAATGAAAATTTTGATGTTAACGATGCAGAACTCATTGGAACGCCGAAAAAAGCGGAGGACGTGAAAATAGAGCAATTGCTGGTGAAAGATTTTTATCAAGCACAGCGTGAACTTGCAGAAGAATCAATTTCCGTTCTCCTAAAGACAGTATGCAAAAAAAACATTGAATATACGATAAAAAGGCACCGAACTTATTTGTAAACCTAATACTACGGAGGATTTGCAAACGACTCGACTAAACAAGGATACGGTTCGAAATTTGCCAATAGCTTTAGATGAATTACCGACGTTTTTTTCAGCCGGAGGAGTAAAGATGTGAAGGAATTGTTTATAGTCGTCGTTCGTGCCACTCGTTCTTCCGCGAACGTCGGCAAATCGAAGAAATCGCACGTTAACCGCAGAAACAATCCTTTCCGACCGACTCGTTTCCCGCACCGGCACGGCATCTAAATTTCCTTCGGCGCCAATTCACACGAGCCGTGTCCCCTTCCTGCACCCCCCCCCCCCGCCCCCCTCCTCCGCACCCCGTCGAGCTTGCCTAACCCAATTAGAGAGACGACCGCGCGTGTCAATCCGCTTCTCGTGAGAAGACATCCGTTTTCCCGATACATTTTTTTTCCGTCACTCTTCAATAACAATCCCTAAGACAATAATAAAAGAGAACAATGCCTCATTTGAACCCTCTCAATTACAACGGCGCGTCGTATGCGCCATAGATTGGGGGGGGGTTCAAAATTCGAAAAGAAAATGAGTACCGTACAGATGCAGAAGATGATTATAGTAAGAATGAAGAATCATAATTTAATTCTCGCTTAAACTGTTTCAATTACAAGAATCTGTTACACAAAGCACAGATATAAACCTTAAATGTTACAAACTACAATAAAATGTATACTGAATATACTAACGCAAACAAAAATTAATTAAATCCTTAACGCACAGATTTTCGAATAAATAAGTGTTATAGCTTACAATTCTATGCAAATGTTAAATATCAATAAAACGATTTTTTTTCGTAGCTTCCACATTGTTATTTTCAATTCTCGATTATATTCGAGTGTGAAAAATTATAGCAGCGTCAAATGCAACACTGCTCGAATTATCTCGAGTGTGCAGAGTTTGGCCCGCTTACCGCGCTCGAATAAACTCGAGCGTGCACGTCAAGGTGTTAATACGAAGAATAAGATTTCTGAACAGGATGGACACCGAATATAAATCAATCAATTTACAAAACAACAAAATCAAATTCAAAACACAGCAGAACGTAAGCGATGGTTACGAGTAACGACGGGCAATCCGTTGAACGAATAAGCCCCACAAGTCGAAAATAAGGCATCGATGATTAAGAATGTGCTGTCCGCGGCTCGGCAGGTTCGGAAAAAAATCGGAACAGAGAACACTGAATATAAATCAATCAATTTACAAAACAATAAAATCAAATTTTTCAAAGCACACCAGAACGTAAGCGAAGGATACGAGTAACGACGGGCAATCCGTTGAACGAATAAGCACCACAAGTCGAAAATAAGGCAACGATGATTAAGAATGCGCTGTCCGCGAGTCTACAGGCTCGGAAAAGAGTCGGAATAGAGAAAATTGCGGGAGCCGTCGGTGCGAGAAGCGAGAATAGAGAAGCGAGAATCGGGGGTAGAGAGGCGGTGCGAAAGGACAGACGGAAGAAGGCTTGGATCTCTTCGAGGAGGTCGAGGAGGGGAACGGGGAGGGGGCGAGGACAAGGAGGACAGGATGAGAAGCAGGGAGGTAGAAGGGGGCAGGGGGGGGGGGGATAGGCTAGGAGGCGGCTCACATTTATTTGCGACTACGGGTGCCTTTCCGCGCGGGAGCCTTCTGACCAGTGGTTACAGAAATCCCCCTTTTGTCGTTCGCGGCGAAAAAAATCGGCAAAACCGCTAAGAGCGCAATCTGAATACCGCTTCGCCGCCGTCACGATTCGGGCGCGAGGCGGCGTTACACGATGTCGCCGTCGGACGAGCAACGGATTCTCCGTGGGATTTTCGTCGATTCTGCCCGAACGATAGCGGCTGATATGAGGAGGATGGGTTGCGCTTTGAAACGGACTGTAGGCGAGCCTGATTTTGCGCGGGATCGGTAGGCATGCACATTGCTTCAGATTCGTTTTCGGCAGAAAGGTGTCGGACGGACGTAGGAGGATTTTGAGTGTCACGGTGGGCGAGTCGTAAGATATGGGCGTTGAGGGTTAGGAGGGGGGTAGTTCAAAATTTTCGGGGCGGCTGTATATTCGTTTCGAGGCAATAAGATAATATAAGTAATTAGTATTTAAAGTATGACGGGGTTTAAGAGACCGTCTAACTGATCGAACGGTTCAATGTATGATTTTGGGCCTCTTAAAATTTTTCAATTTTTCAACTTTAACTTTATTTTTCCCCACTTTTAAGTCTCGATCGACCGAATCGGCCGAAAAGATACGTTTACACTTTGTATTTAAAGTACATATACATAAATGAGCAATTTGAACAGAGCTATGTGTGACGTCGACAGGTTCGTTTTTTCGGTAGGTGGCGAAAAATGAATTGAAAGCAGGGCCGTTCGCGGCTGAATCGAGGCGAGGATGTCGAAAGTCGGGGAAGGCGGATGGCCGCTACGGTGCCGCATCGTTCAACCTCGCCCGAGTAATTTTCATTAAACATTGTGATTTCGTGTAATGTGCTTTGCCGATTTTTTCACGGCGACGGCGAAGCCGCTGTCGACGCCGCCTCGCCGTTTTGCTTCCTACTTCTATTATTCTCCCGGTTAAGACCCTCCCGGACGATCCGACGGCGAGGCTGTCCTCCTTCATCCTTCAACCGTACTCTCTCTCTCTGTCTGTCTCTCTCTCTCTTTCTCTTTCTCTCTCTCTCTGTTTCTCTCTCTTTGCGACGAGAGGAGCCGAGGACGTGCCCGAGCTACGAAGGCGAAATTCTACTCTCCACTCTGCCGATCTGTCTCCCGTTTGCGTTTAGATACTGGAATTCTGACTGCCTAGGTTCAATTCAGCGACTTTCCTTCGGACTGCCAGTCCGGCGGAAGCGATCGGCGTGTTTGTCGGTTATAATCTTAAAGATGATAGTGAGAGAACTACAACGGGCACAATTTTTGTATTTCCTATACATGTACGTTAGATGGTAATGAGAGAATTTTGCCAGATCGGTAAATGTATTTATCGAATTTAATTATATGCAGAAAAGAGAATTTTCAGGTGCAGAATTATTGCATTCTACGTAAACGGAGTCTGATTCGTAGGAATATAATTTAAATTTATATACTAACAAAGTTACGTTAACTCTTAATTCGATGAATGGAAATAATTTAAACTATCTACGATTTTTCAAATATTTATCATCCGTCATATTTATCAGGATATGTATTATATAACTAATTTAGCTTGTAATGTAGAGTTAGAGAATACGTCTACGTACAATTTGTCGAATATTTCACGTTGACCAGCTATATTCTCGAAAACAGAAGAAATTATATTCCAGGATGAAAGATAAAGCGTTCGCGCGCAAATTACATCAAATGCGAGCGGTCCAGGATGGAGGACAGGTAAACAGGTAAAAATTGCGTAAAATCCGTCGTCCCATTTGCTCGCGGGCACGGAATAATCGGTCGGCGAACGCCGGTGGGAGATACACCTATGGGTGCACTTTAAAGGACGGACTCTTATTTTCCGTTCCATTACCGGAAGTGGCTTCCCCCGGATCGATTAAGCCGCTTTCCAATAATAACGTAGACGGTAATAACGAGCAATGTACATTGGCAACGAGTCGGAAAAGGGCGACCGACGATGGGCGAGGGGTGGCAAGGGGGTTGCAAGGGGTGGCGTGGGGGGGTTGGCGGAGAACAGAAATGGGATGCCACCCTTTGCGACGGCCAATACTCGTCGAGCGTGCGCTATGTTTTTGCGCCGGGAGAATATTGTACGTGAGCAAACGTTGCGTTCCAGGATTTATCGCCGAACTCCGAGGCCGGATATCGATTGCGAGCTTCGAGATCGCATATTCGCGTCTGCGCGCGATATTTAAATACACTCTGTCCCATCTGCGACTCGTATTAGGACTCGCGACATAATCCATTAGCGGATCGTCCGAGGATATAAGGTGGAGTGGGGTGAAACCGACCCAGAAATTGTAGTTTACTTTAAACTGATGTATTTTCTATCCATTCCACTAAAACCTAATAACCTTAGTGTTTTTATTTAGGACATGGTTTATTATAGTTGCATTAATTTGGATTAAAGATATCTTCTGAAACTTATGATTTCCTTAATAAATGAAAAACAGTGCTGCTAGGCCGGACTTGCCCTGTATAAAAATAATTGAATTTTATATCCTTATATTATCGGGCAAAAGCGGAATTATTATTAGTAATACAAACTTTGTCGAACGAGTTAAACGGGGGAATCACAGAATACATGGCGGCCACCTATGTTGAATGCTATCAAAACCATTGAATACTAACCTACGAAAGATTTCTACCTTACAGTTGGTACAATAGAACGTATATTCGAATAAATATCGTACGTGTACGGATTTATCCCACTGCACCTTATATCAATCCAGTTTCTTTGACGTCTGCTGTCAATGAAAAATCTGACATCGTTCTGCCGGGTGTGCTCAGAGTTCTCGCACGCGCGAATCCGTTGTCAGTGTAGGCTGAGCAATGGGAGGGTACGCGTTTAATTAGAAAATTAAACGGTTGATCAAGTATCTCGACTGGTCGAACACGATGCCGGCGTAATAAAATAATGATGAAAGGCGCGCGAGCATATTCTCCTCCTCCCTTCTCACTTTCCCTCTCGCCCTTTCCTCCCCGCCGGCGTCGTCGCTACCCCACCCCTCTCTGCCCCTCCCTCCGGGAACCCGTATTGTCTCCGTCTTTTTCGCCGGCAAACACGATGGACGCCTCGCTCGTAACGAGCTCTCGCGATAATTACCCTGCTCGCCCACGACCTTGCGGTAAAAAATCGACGCGAGACGATAATAATTATCCTGATAAACTCGTACACCGCGCTAACTTCCTCAGAATGCACACGTGTTAATGGAAGTGAAATCACGGCGACGTGCAAGAACGTTGATATTATATTAGAATTACCGGCCGACCCGCTCCTCTGCCTCTATACAGGGTGATCTATTGAGAATCGTAAGAAGGTATGTTGTCAATGCTGTTCCAAAATTTGTTGAAATATGATCAACGCAACGTTACTTATCTATATCCGTCTACTGAAAATAGATCAGTGAACTTGTTTTAACCGATACGAATTTAGACTTTTATATAATTTTCTATGTATAATATTGTGTCTTTGGCGAATTCGGTTAGTTTTATACTTGTAACTACTAAACTTCAATGATTTTTAACTGAGAATCATTGACTTAAAGTAACCAAGCTAAAGATGATATAATGTAACATATCGAAGTATAATATGTTATAATCATGAATATACATATATACAGTGAATATAATTTTCTATATACTGTAAAGGAACGAAAAACTACATCTTCCATTGTCAATTTCTTTCCTATAGACACAGACAGAGTCTCTTATGAAGGTGTTCAATGAAAGCTGAAAGTCGAAACAAAACCTTCCAACACATTCTCAATACAACCGCAGCCTATGAATCAACTGTTCATAGTCGGTCAAACAGCATCGAAACCCTCCTCAACTTTCACCAACTCCCACACCCCTCATCGTCCACAACCCACCCCCGACAATCACCCCCCGAAAAAGTACAGCCGCACCAAACCAAAACATCGTCCACCCGACTCTAGTCTCAGAAAAACTCAAAATTACGAGACCAGAGTCCTTAAAATCCGGCGAGGATCGAGGAACGGATCTCAAGTGGAAGGATCGATCGTAGGACTCGCGGGGGGGTGCTAGGGGGGCTCGATAGTAGGAAGAGGACGCAGGTGGGGGGCAGGGGGACTGAGAGGGGGGAGGGGGGCTCTAGGAGTAGCGCATGCAGATGAATAGCTCGCAGAAACCGTGAGAGTCTGCGGTTGCCCTATATATCGGGAGCAGAGCTCTGGCCGTCGGCGGATAGGTGCACGGAGAGGTGCACGGAGAGGTGCATAGAGGTGCATAGAGGTGCATAGAGGTGCATAGAGGTGCAGAGAACGCGCTTGGAGAGGCACGAGCGGCGAGGTTGCCGCTCACGACTATCGTGTGCCTCCTCTGTCGCGCGTCTTTTAAATCGCGGAACTCGCCCGAGTTCGCCGCACTCGACGACAGACGTCCACCGTCATGGGCCCCGATCCGGGGTAGGGAGGGGGGGGGGGGGGGGGGGGGGGAGTTGAGAGAACGAAAACGGTCGGCGAGTCCGACCGGCATTGATCTCTTTCGACGGTCGGTTGTCATTGGCGGCTGACGCTTTTTTTCCGGTGGATGTAAGCACCGTGACGGTGTTGTATTTGAAAAATCGTAGACCGTTTAAATTATTTTCTTTCATCGAATTGTGAGTTAACATGACTTTGTTACTATATAAATTTAAATGATATGCCAACGAATCAGACTCTGTTTGCGTAGAATGAATTAATTCTGCAAAATTCTCTTTTGTGTGTGTAATTAAATTCGATAAATATCTTTACCGATCTGAGAGAATTCTCTTATTACCATTTAACATACATGTACAGGAAATCAATCACTTTCGACGGTCGGTCGTCATAGGCGACTGACACCTTTTTTTCCGGTGGAAGTAAGCACCGTGACGGTGTTGTATTTGAAAAATCGTAGACCGTTTAAATTATTTCCTTTCATCGAATTGTGAGTTAACGTAACTTTGTTACTGTATAAATTTGAATGATATTCCTACGAATCAGACTCTGTTTACGTCGAATGTAATAATTCTGCAACCTGAAAATTCTCTTTTCTGCGTGTAATTAAATTCGATAAATATCTTCACTGATCTCAGAAAATTTTCTTATTACCATCTAACATGTATGTACAGGAGATACAAAAGTTGCTGGAAGTATGTTTCGGGTGGTAAGGATTGATAAGTTTGAATGTCGGTTTGAGTTTTGTGATCTCGCAAATAAAACAATTTTATTAATCCTATTAATAAAGATATTAATCTAAATGAATCTGGGATTGGTCAGGACCTAACTGTCACGTACTGAAACCTCCTGGAAAGCTTATTCATATTAGCCCATTTCCCGCCGCAATTCAAAAATAAAAAAAAGTTAAATTTAAGTACTGTACATTTACAAGTGGAAGTCGTTAAAAGAAAACATTTTAAAATGTGTCCTAAAAATGGGACATTAGCGAATAATGGGTCAATATATTATATGTGAATGGGATTTTTTGTATATTCAATCCATTAAATATCACTGATTGTACATAAATCGTCAAAACGTTCCAACTTACATCCTAATCGGTAAAACATTATATCAGACAACAAAGCGTTTTATTTAAAATTTACTTATTCAATCTTCTCATCGCTCCACACAGAATCGCTACGGCCCGTTCGCCGATACATCGTGACAGTTGGCAGTTGTCAACCTCCGAGATCAAGTTCACCGTCTACCTGGGGCGGGACATTTTTCGTTCATTGCTGCGCAAGCGCACTGCCTACTCGATGCATTAAATCGACACGGGCTACCGTGCCGGTAATGAAACGACACACTCGGCGTACCGTGAAATTTAACATCGGCAGAAAACGAGGCGTCCATTATCCGTTAAAGCTCGAACCTGCCGGTTCTCGCCCTCCCCGGGTGGGGACAAAACCGTATCCTTGCCAATTACTTGGCCCGAGGCGCGCAACAGAAGACGCACGGGACGTTACCGGTATTACGGTGCATCGTGTCCTTTCGAAACTAGAACTCGATCGACCTATCGACTCCGGGTAGTCGGGAGTCAAAGCCGCCAGTGGGTCGAACGATCGGTCCCATAAGAACTCGCGGGAGGTAGGAGATGGAAGGGGGAGGGGCTGGGGGGAGGAATAATGTCGAAGGGGAGAGGCCACAGTGTCGCGGAGAAGAAGAGTTTATATGGCGAATTGCCGGCAGGGAGAAAAAGTGACTATCTAAACGTTCCAGGAATGTCATCTACGTAGGTAGCTTCGCCGGCAAAAGTTGCTAATATAGCGAGAGATGCGAGACGCGATAAAAAGTTAGCGGCCGAACGCTTCGAGAATGTCATCTGTCCGCTGGCCAGGCGGGTAAAAGTGACGCTGCCAGAGGAAAGCTGTTGCGAAGATAGGATTATTTCCGAAAAGTCATTCATTACCGTGTGGGTTCTAGGTTAAAACGGAAAGTCGAGCGTAGACCTTCGCTGAAATGAACGAGAGTGAAAATTCTCCGAATATCTAAACTACCTCTTACGCAGCTTACTTAAAAAATTCGACATTTACCCATCACCTGTCACGATTAAAAAAGAAATAAAATTGGCTGTATATTTAGAAGTTGGAGTTATTAAAAGAAAACAATTTCAAAACGTGTCCCAAAAATGGGACATCGGCGGATAATCGGTTAACGACACTTCCGTTCCTTGATTCCCTCTCATGCCAGCCACCTACCGAGAAGAAAAAGTAAAAGCGGCCACTCGAAAGCTCCGCCGATTAAGACAAGGATCAGCGATGAGGTCTTAATCGCCGGCAAAATCGGACGTCGGTGGGCAGCGAGGAAAGAAAGCGAGGAAGAAATCAAAGTTGAGAAGTGTGCGGGAAGATCGTTCGTGATAAAGGGGGAGTAGAGAGTGCGAGAATGGAGCATCTGAGAGAAGAGATGAGAGCGTCGGAAAGAAGAGAAGAGAGCATCGGAGAGAAGAGATGAGAAGAGAAGCGGCTGGAAGAGGCTGGAAGAGTGCGGAGTCTAGCAGAGGCTGACTGAGGCTGACTGAGGCTGACTGAGACTGGAAGAGGCTGGAAGGAGGCTGGAAGGAGGCTGGCAGAGAGGGCTAGAAGAGGAGAGGACGAACGTCGGTGGAAAGAGAGGACCGTGCCTATCGGTGCCTTGCTGTGCCGGTTAACCGTACCGATGAACTTTCGGCTCCCGACTTCTCGGCATACTGCTCACGGCACACGGCACACGGCGATGAGTAGTGACCACTCGTCGTCCACCTACCATATACCTACCATATACCTACCATATACCCACCGTATGCCCGCCGTATACCACTCGGCGTATACAGGCGCAACAACGGCGGTCCACATTCGCGACCCTCCGCTCGCTGCCCGAACGAACACATATTTCGCGGCCGACGCAACGTACAGTGCGCGCGCACCGGATGACCTATTCCGTGAGCTAAAATACCACGCGACGGAATTGACAAAAACCCCGGTCGGTGCGGAATTTTATGACGAGCGTATCGGACTACGTGCGATTAAAACCGTCTCTCACTCTTACTTTCGCTGTTTCTCGAAAATTTCTTAACACTTTTAGTGCCGGACGCCGATATAAACGGTCTGGTTTCGTTACAAGATGATTGATACGCTGCTTCTTGAATCGTGTAAATATCGTTTTTAGATTGGTGTTTATGAGTCTTTTCCCAGATCCTTGTAAATCGTGTGAAAATCGTTCGGTTATCTTCGCATAGGCATTAGGTGTTCGATTTGAGACCGTAGGTGAAAAGAATTGTCACTTTGACTGACTATTCTAACATTCAATAAGTAAAATTGAATGAAGCCAAGCATCTAGGATCATAAAAACAGTACGAATCTAATCCACTTTCGGCTTTAAAAAATACGAAAATTTGCCCCGCGCGCTATCCGATCATCAGCCATCCGTCTGGGTGAGAAGAATTTTTACTTTGATGGACTATTCTAATATCCAGTACATAAAATTGAATAATATTCAGTACATAAAATTGAATTATATTCAGTACATAAAATTGAATAATATCCAGTACATAAAATTGAATAATATCTAGTACATAAAAGGGTGATAAAAACAGTACGGCTCTAATCCACCTTCCGCTAATAAAAAATCCGAAAATTTGCGCCCGCGCGCTATCCGATCATCAGCCATCCGTCTCGGACTGGATCGATCGGCGTCGCGCAATAATCGTATCCGCCGCCACCGGGTGCAGGCCTGCGAAGCGATGGCCGACATTAACTTTCCACGATCGTCCCGCAGACAGCGGCGCACGCGAGATCGCGCTCGCTTCTTCCAGGAGGAAGGCGAGTTTCGACCCTTCGATCGGCATTTTAGCCGATCGGAGTCCTACAAACGACGTCTGCGATGCTTCTCAGACTCACTCTCCTTCTCATTCCCTCTCTCTCTCTCTCTCTCTGTCTCTCGGCTTCTCTCCGAGTCCCACTGTCTCTCGACGAGCCTTCCTTCTCTCACCACCGACTCTCACGTTCCGTCTCTCTCGCGCCGGCAGAGTCCGTTTTCTCTCCTTCTGCAGGATGTGAGGCCTCTGCCGCGTGCGCTTGCTTAGGCCGCATTCGCACGATCCCCGACGCTGGGCCACCTTCGGCACGACCTCTTCGCGGTGCACCTACGGTGAAGGTTTCGCCTGTGTCGTAGGTGGCCGACGGCCTGGCGATGATGCCGGCAGTCGGGGATAGCGACGATGCTCTCGCGATCGCGTCGGTGGCGAGCGCCGGCAAGAGGACGATGGAAGGTAAGATAGCGAAGGATGATAGAGGATGATAGAAGATGATAGAAGATGATAGAAGATGATAGAAGAAGATAGAAAGCAATAGGAGGCAATAGAAGATGGTAGAAGACAGTAGAAGGTTGAAGACGATAGAGGACGATAGAATGATATACGATATGATAGAATGATAGACGATAGAAGATGATAGAAGTCAGTAGAAGACGATAGAAGATGATAGAAGTCAGTAGAAGACGATAGAAGACGATTGAAGACAGTAGAAGATGGAAGACGATAGAAGGCAATAGAAGACGATAGAAGACGATTGAAGACAGTAGAAGATGGAAGACGATAGAAGACAGTAGAAGGTAGAAGACGATAGGACATGATAGAGCACACCAGATGCGATTACTTGCCAGGACGAGCGGGAGAGTCGATACGAGTCTGACATATATTTTCTATGCACGCTGCTGGTAATTGACGCGGGGGAGTGGGGGGAGGTTGGTGGCTTTCGGGGTTGGGCGAATTTCAGGATGAGAGGACTGGCGCTGGCTTCTGAATGTCGGACGGTTAAGATTGCGATTTTGTCGGGAGCGTAGTAGATATACGTGTATGTACATCTCGATGTTTTAGTGAAGGAGAGTGGTGATGAATGCGATATTGACAATGATGTAACCAAATGCTAATTCGCACATATCAATTAATAATAATTTTCTTTTCGAACAAAATACGTGCACAAATAGACAAAGATTTAAATCCCCGAACACAAACAAATCGAAATTACAGCTGCCAAAGGAAAGCGACACAAAATCTAATACCAAAAAAAATCGAGCTCTCGAAAACGAAGAGTTCAGATACCTAACCCAGTACTCAAACCTGCACGCGAGACAAAAAATTCCTATGATAATCCCTGAACCCAAAGAAATCGAAATTACAGCTGTCAAAGGAAAGCGACACAAAATCTTATACCAAAAAAAAATCGAAGTCTCGAAAACGAAGAGTTCAGATACCTAACCCAGTACTCGAGCCTGCACGCGAGACAAAAAATTCCTATGATAATCCTTGCGTCCGCTGCCTCTGCCGCACAAATACGAATCCCTGCCCTGAAGGGAGGAGGGGTGGGGAGAAAGGGCTCGCGCGACAAAAGTGCGGAAAATCCGGCAAAGGGCCGACAATATCGACGGGGGTTGGCCAGTTCCTGCAGCCTATCGATCAGCATTGGCGGTTTTTGCGGTCGGCCATATGTCATCGGGCATGCCGCGGCATAGATCGGCCAGCTTCGCGTCCTGTCCGTTAACGTGATATGTGGCAGAAATTTTCGGTGGGTGGCCGCCATGGCGCGACCACTCCTATATCTTCTATCCTCGCACATCGACTCATCGACCATTTACCCCTCCCCGCCTCCACCTCCGTCGACCTCCTCATTGCCAATTCAAGATCGAAAGATCTCTCCCCCCCCTCCCTCCTCCTCTCGCCCCTCACTCCCTCGATCGCGTCTTTTTACGCATGACTCATATCTGTCTTTACGGGCATTGTTATTCATAACTCGAGCTCGAGGTTCGGCAAACTGGCTAAGTGCTCTGACATGTTTCTTTCTTGTCTTTTTTTTCGCTTGTCTCTCTCTCTCTCTCTCTCTCTCTCTCTAGCTCGCTCTCTCCTTATCATTTGTTTGGCTGGCGCATAAAAAGTGATCCAGCTTTTTGTGCGGCTGGAATTATTGTATAATGTGGCTGGGAGCACGTTTTACTGGCATCGGATTCGGAATTGTATACGTTGGCGAGGGAGTGAGATAATCGAATCTCGCGGAAGATGGACTCCGCCAGTGGCATCGTAACGATTGCCATTGATCTGGGAGAGATTTGAAAATGTTATCGCGTCGGGTATCGGTGTCTGTCGTCTTGCCCATTTACCGAACCGTTTCCCATAGAATATCGCGTTGCGACGCGGTAGATTATAACGATCGGCTCGGCATCGAATTAGAATACGCGTTGTGACCCGGTAGATTACAACAATCGATTCGGCAACGAATTAGAATATGCATTGTGACGCGGTAGATTATAAGGGGCAGTGTGGTAAATCCGTACACGGGGCAAATTTTGACCTATTATACTATTATAATATAATTAACTGTTTAAACTATTATTTAACTTTATTCGAATATACGTTGCATTGTACCAACTGTAAGGTAGAAATCTTCCTTTGGTTAGCATTCAACATAGGTGGCCGCCATGTATTCTGCGATTCCCGCGTTTAACTCGTTCGACAAACATCGTTTTAATCATAATAATTCCGCTTTTGCCCCATAATATAAGAATATAAAATGCAATCATTTCGATCAGAAGCTCAATCGAGCAGCACTGTTTTTAATTTATTAAGAAAATCATAAATTTAACAAGATATTTTTAATCCAAATTAATGCAACTTAAAGAGTAAGCAATGCGCTAAATGAAAACACTAAGATTATTAGGTTTAATTCGGATGGATAGAAAATACATCAGTTTAAAGTAAACTCTACAATTTCTGGGTCGATTTTACCCCACTCTTAACAATCAGTTCGGCACCGAATTAGAATCCCTCGACGAGACTCCGATCATTCTTCGGTTCGTTTTTATCGAATTTCTCAGCTTCAACGCTCGCCGACGTTCAGTCTACGCGATATGATAATGTAACCTAACGTCTGGCTTCTGTAAAGTTTCGGTCTCCGCGATATTCTAATATAATACGCACCGCGCATACCGGATGGCACGTACCTAGGCATCGTAATACCATCGAGCCCGATAAAGGCGTCAAAAAACTACCTATTGTACCAAACTAATCAGCGTCGATCGAGTCTTTGAAATTCGTTTCCGCGACTTAACTATCTGTCCCCGCCGTCTCTGTCCGTTTACCGAAACATTCCGCGCGCGGGTGAGAAAGGCGAAGCGGCGTCGGCCGAAATGCATTGACGGAATGATCTACGCCGTACGATCTCTTTGTTGGATCCCAAGCGGCCGGCGTCGATCGCGCAGTGACCCGCGAGCAAATCGGTCCTGCGCGCGAATTGAAAAGAGCGCGAGGTCATCGGACGCGATCTCGAAACGATATCTCGAATTCGACAACGAGGCCGGGGACAATGGACGGCGGGGAGGAGTCTGGAGAAGGATGGAAGATCGGCGACAGAGACAGAGGCTCGGAGAAAAAATGGGATGGATCGAAGATCGAGACCAAAATTATGAAATATAAGTGAAAGGTACTATAAAAGAAAATAGATAATGCGGAACGGACTAAAGATAAGAAACAGAAGCTAAGAGATCGAAGTAACAAAATTATTGAAGATTGAGAGGGACGATGGTAGACGAAGGTTTGATGATCGGAAGTAGAGGGCGAGAAGTAGAGAAGATGAGAAGTTGAGAGAGAGAGAGAGAGAGAGGTCGGAGGTAAGAGACAAAAGATGGCGAAGGCGAAAGGGGGATGAAGGAGGAGGCGGAGGGAAGAGGAGAGACAAAGAGAGAGAGAAGGAGAGAGACAAAGCGAGAGGGCAGAGGAAGGAGGCATACGTGGGTGCAGCGCAGCACACCGGTGCTAGAAAGTGTCCCAGACCGAAAGGAAAAAAAGAGTCCGGGTCAGTTTGAATAATTTTGACCACACCTCTCGTCAAAGCGATACACGAGCGTATGAATACATACATTTAAATGTACCCCGCCGCCCGGGGAAGTATTGTCCGAATTTTTAAGCAGGCCTCCGAGCCGGCCCCGCACACGCGAGTCACTCACCTATGTGCCTACGTACCTATCGTCCGCAATGGACAGGTACCCCCCTTCGTACCTTTCGCGAGATTCACGTCCGACACTCTCCCTTTGCGAATTAACGTCTCGTCGAATATCAGCTCGAGTACCTCGAATTCTCATCCGAACAAACGTCGAATTTAGGCCAACTTAATTTGAAGCAAAGAAATCTGTACTTGCGAGATAACCATTTTATAAATGTATATTGACGTTCTCGCAGTAAAAACTACAGTGAAAACCGAAATTCATTTTGTTTCTAACTAATTAAACACAATGTTTTCTTGTTAGAGTCCATCGAAATTTAATTCGTTTTTCAAAAAGTACAACAGTGACCGGATACGCCGATTATTATATATTATACATAAAAACCGAAATTAATCGGATCAATGTTAGAGTACCTACGAGCGTAAAAGCAGGATAGGTGGTCTTAGATAAATTTAAAAGAAGGAAATATAATTTTCACCTTATACGCTACGCCGAAAGTGTTCTGGGCACAAAGAAGCTATTATGGGCAATAAAGTTTTACCGATTACCGGAGTGGGTCGAGTGGCCGTCGAAAATGACGCCTGCGTTCTGCGCGTAGAAAACGGAAAATGTAAACTTTCCACCCGGTCACGACACCGGCCGGATTTACGATCGAGCCTAGCGATGACACGCGACGCAAGACGTCCCGTCAATTCACTCTTCAGGTCTCTTCGGGGTCTCCCCTGACCCCCCCTTCGCCTCGCCGACCCCAACAGCCTGTCGTTCTTTCATACTTTACCTCGTCCCGAGCAGTCTTCCGTCGTAGGCTCGCCGGTAATTAGCATCCTTATTGACTCCGACGACAGGACGAGAGACGAACGAGGAGAGTGGGGAGGGAGGGAGGGAGGGGGGGGGGGGGGTAAGAGTCGCATTCAACCTGGCCGCGTATTGCGCGAGGTGATCTTTCACGATCAAACTATCCGTGGGCCCCCATGTTACAATGCACGGGGTGCCCCGCGTGTAACGATATCATCTCGTCCGTGTCCTTTACCTTTGAAACTTTCAACGTCAAACTTTTTCGCCAGGCCGCCTCCTACGGCTTCCACATCTCATAGAGCCATTGTGCCATTATTCTTTTGCGCATCGGATGTAATGTAATTTTCTGTTCGTAAAGGTCGTAAGCGGAAATTTAGTTTGAAGGTTTTTGGGATTACTCGAATCTGGCCGTTGGAGTGGTGAAAATTCGTGTAATAATCGTTCGACGATGTGTCGTCATTATTTTACGTACGGGCCATTTATTATGATAGATACGTTATATGGACCGTTTATTTTGAAACTGGTATAAGTCCATATTTAATAAAAATTGTGATATCTAATAATTTATGATTAACGTAGTGTACACTTTTTATTTGGGCGATACTTCTTTTCTTTTATTTTTAAATATTATGATTTTGATATATAAAGGAATAATGGAGATATAATATAATTTATAATTAATGTAGTGTACACTTATTTGTTACGTAATAACTAATTTTTGTTGAATATGGGTTTACATCACTTTCAAAATAAACGGTCCGTACAATGTATTTATCCACTGTGAAGATGAAAGTTCTCTATAATCCTCAAATAGTTTTTAAATTCTGATGATAAAATTAAAATAATTTAAAAAAGCAGCTTGCACATGCCAACTGTCGAATAGAGACTCTCGCATCGTCCGATGTGAATTCACTCCGAAAACGAAACGATCCGCCGACGTCATCGATCATGCACCCGATCGCGCGTCCTCCTCTCATTATTCCCGCTCGATCTCGCTGGGATCGAGGCTCGATCCAGCCTCGATCGTGGGCCGACCGAAAGCGCGAGTTGACCGAACCTATCTACGTGCCACGGATTCACACCCACCGATCGGAATGCCGAGCTCCGATCGAGGAGAAACGCAGCTCGGCTTCATCCATTCGATTATCCGCCGGCAAAATTTTTGCGCCGTCTCGTTTTCGTCCGACGGTTTCGCCGCCGTTCGCTTTCGTTCTCGTTCTCGGGCTGATGATCTCTCTCTCGCGCGTTCCTCTCGGTACGTCTGTTTACGAAGAAGCCATTTGCGTCACGCGAGATTTCGCGATCGCTTTCGGCCGAGTTGTTTGCCGTAGATAAGGTGTTGCAGGCACGATTAGAATGATTAAATTTAGACAATCGAAGCGTCCTCGGGCGCCCGCTTTTGTGCACTCGAATTCGCCTCTCCGAAACTCATGGTTAGGGCCACGGGTCTAATTGTAGTGGGAGTGAGACGTGAAGTTGGATAGTCTAAACGTATTTTTCAGAACGAAAGGAATATTTGTGTATCGGAATGATCATTGACAATTGTATAGGTTTACGGCTACGGGTCTGTTTAATTGTATGAACAAGAGTGAGATGTGAAGTTGGATAGTCTAAACGTATTTTTCAAAACGAAAAGAATATTTGTGTATCGGAATGATCATTGACAATTGTATAGGTTTACGGCTACGGGTCTGTTTAATTGTATGAACAAGAGTGAGATGTGAAGTTGGATAGTCTAAGCATATTTTTCAAAACGAAAGGAATATTTGTGTATCGGAATGATCATTGACAATTGTATAGGTTTACGGCTACGGGTCTGTTTAATTGTATGAACAAGAGTGAGATGTGAAGTTGGATAGTCTAAGCATATTTTTCAAAACGAAAGGAATCTTTTTGTATCAGAATGATCATTGAGAATTGTATAGGTTTACGGCTACGGGTCTGTTTAATTGTATGAACAAGAGTGAGATGTGAAGTTGGATAGTCTAAACGTATTTTTCAAAACGAAAGGAATATTTTTGTATCAGAATGATCATTGAGAATTGTATAGGTTTACGGCTACGGGTCTGTTTAATTGTATGAACAAGAGTGAGATGTGAAGTTGGATAGTCTAAACGTATTTTTCAAAACGAAAGGAATATTTTTGTATCAGAATGATCATTGAGAATTGTATAGGTTTACGGCTACGGGTCTGTTTAATTGTATGAACAAGAGTGAGATGTGAAGTTGGATAGTCTAAACGTATTTTTCAAAACGAAAGGAATATTTTTGTATCAGAATGATCATTGAGAATTGTATAGGTTTACGGCTACGGGTCTGTTTAATTGTATGAACAAGAGTGAGATGTGAAGTTGGATAGTCTAAACGTATTTTTCAAAACGAAAGGAATATTTTTGTATCAGAATGATCATTGAGAATTGTATAGGTTTACGGCTACGGGTCTGTTTAATTGTATGAACAAGAGTGAGATGTGAAGTTGGATAGTCTAAACGTATTTTTCAGAACGAAAGGAATATTTGTGTATCGAAATGATCATTGACAATTGTATAGGTTTACGGCTACGGGTCTGTTTAATTGTATGAACAAGAGTGAGATGTGAAGTTGGATAGTCTAAACGTATTTTTCAAAACGAAAGGAATATTTGTGTATCGGAATGATCATTGACAATTGTATAGGTTTCTGGCTACGGGTCTGTTTAATTGTATGAACAAGAGTGAGATGTGAAGTTGGATAGTCTAAGCATATTTTTCAAAACGAGAGGAATATTTGTGTATCGGAATGATCATTGACAATTGTATAGGTTTACGGCTACGGGTCTGTTTAATTGTATGAACAAGAGTGAGATGTGAAGTTGGATAGTCCAAACGTATTTTTCAAAACGAAAGGAATATTTGTGTATCGGAATGATCATTGACAATTGTATAGGTTTACGGCTACGGGTCTGTTTAATTGTATGAATAAGAGTGAGATGTGCAGTCGGACAGTCTCTTCGAGTCGAAAGGAATATTTGCATGTCGTCATCGGAATGATCGGTGGACTATTGTACAGGCTTAGGACAACAGATTTGTTTAATTGTAAGATAGCGAGTGAGATGTGCAATTGGACAATCTCTGCAAGTCGGCAGGAATATTTGGATGTCGTCATCAGAATGATCAGTCGACAATTGTATAGCCTTACAGCTGCAAATTTATTTAATCGTAAAATAGAGAGTGAGATGTACATTCGGACAGAGTCCGTACACGTATCTTTCACCGAGTCGAAAGGAATATTTGCATGTCGTCATCCGAACGATCCCAAAACAATTATACAGACTCAGTTTTACAGATCTGTTTAATTGTAAGGATCAGAGTGAGATGTGCAGATGGACAAAACTTATCTTTGGCTAAGCTAAAAGAAATATTTGCATGTCGTCATTAGAATGATCGGTGGACAATTCTATAGCGTTACGGCTACAGATTTGTTTAATTGTAAAAATGAGAGTGAGATGCAATCCCTGCACGTATCTTTCACCGAGTCGAAAGGAATATTTGCATGTCGTCATCCGAACGATCCCCAGACAATTATACAGACTCACTGTTACAGATCTGTTTAATTGTAAGAATAAGAGTGACTCGCAGATCTGGACAGTCTCCGATAATCAAAGCCTCTCGCATTGTACACTCCGGCTAACCATTGCCTTGCGTCTACCGTACGATCTAATTAAAAAGACTCGTAGACCGAGGATGAATACAGTCTTAGCCAGTCTTGGACAGCCTTAGACAGTCGCAGGCCATCGCGTTGCCAGAAACTTCCAGTCGCGAATTTTCAGAAGGCAGGTCCATCGATCGCGCGAACAAGAGCGATCCCGAGAAGCGGATAGAGTTTCTGCGCGCCGATGATCGAGCTTTCGCCCGAGCGGGGAAGAATATTTGCATGAGACGATAGAGCGAGCTCACGTCGACGGACACGTCGCTCGTGTCAGGACTGGCAGCTGCTCCCTTTCGAAATCGAGCACGGGCGATCGTTCGCGACTTCGTTAGAACGGAGACGCGCGCGCGCGCCCCGGCTCTTATCATGAATTATTCAATTCGGCCGCTACGCCGCCGAGCCGGCCCGTAATTACAACAAATTCCCGAACAGCCGCGGAAACCTTCGACAGCCAAACCTCGTAGGAATGTCAGAGGCACGGTAGTGATTCCACGATCGGCGAAGAAGCGTGTCTACTTCTATTGATACGCCGAACTGTACGTAAACACGCCGAGCGTCTTGTAACAATTCGGAGGATCTGACCGATTAGTAAACACGCCATTATGCGAATGTCGCGGTGTCCGAGCACTTCATGAAATCGGATAACAGTAGAGATATTTAGGTAGTAGGAAGAATAATCAGGTTTGGTACGGTATATTTACTCTCGATTTGGAGAATTTAATACGTGTTGTGGATATCAAACATATACGGATCAAACTACAGGTGATGCTAAGAATGTTTCCGTACACGTATATAATTTATGTTTATTCTCGATTTGGTCAATTTAATATGTTTAGTTATGGATGTCAGACGCATCATACAGATCATACTACAGACAATAGTAAAAATATTTCCCATATACGTCGACGTATTTAATTCCTATTTATTGTGGATTTGATTCATTTAATACGTCTAGTTATGGATATCAGACGCATCATACGGATTATCCTACAGGCAATATTAAAAATATTTGTCACTTACATAGAGGTTTATAATTTATATTTATTCTTGACTAGGTCAATTTAATATGTCTACTTGTCGCATCTACACGTACATAACTTATATTTATTCATGATTTAGTGAATTTAATGGTCTGCTTATCAGTATCAGACGCACAATACAGATCGTACCGCAGGTCGTCGGCCAAGAAGAAATAAAAAAGAACGAAATCGACAGATCTCCGAGTCGTATTTAAGCCCAGCCCAGCGGACGATTTCATCCGATCCACCCAGCGCGGCCAATATCCATTCCAGCCCCGATACTATTCAAACAGCGCCGCTTACGCAATTCGCAGATTACGCCACGCGCCGCTCGCTCCGCGCAAATAATTATCCGCGACAAATTTCGCCTCCGATATTTTCGCACCGACGCGAGTGACTGACTTATTTTGACTCGGCCGCAGACTCGCGCAGACGGCTTGGTCAGAAAAAGAGGCGAGGATCGGCTCGCTTACGTGCGAAGGAGCGGGAGAAAAGGACAGACAGAGACCGAAAGAGAGAGAGAGAGAGAGAGAGAGAGAGAGAGAGAGAGAGAGAGTCGGCGAGGAGGACGGGACGAAAGACATTATCGGTGACATTTGTCCGCGACGGACAAAACATGTTCCGGTCCGGTAGGATGACCCTAACGCCGCGCCTTTTGTCGAGCGAAAGGTACCCCGAGAGCCGACCCGGCCTGTCTTTGTCATTATATAACGCCATTGTGGCCACACTTGCCCGGCGTGGAAGTCGACTATACCTTTGCATATTATTAAAATGACGATGATTGTCATTTTTGCTCCCCCCGCAGTCCCCCCTCGAGCTCACCAAGCAGGCTCCCTCCTCCGCCGAGAGACGTTTTCTCCTCCTCCCCCCACCTCCGCTCAACCTCCTTCGCCCTCCTTCGTGCCACACGAGTCTTCCGTTCTCGTTCGACTCGTACGACATGGATGATGTCGGGCCGACTGTCTCGCTTCCACTTGGCAGCAGAGGTGGGGGAGCTTTGTTCGAGTCGTTGTTTCTGTGCATTCCCCGTCACGTGCGCTGTCACGTACGTTCGGACGTCGCGTCGTCTGTTCTTCGATTTTGAACTTCGAAGTCTGGTACTGGATTTTTGACGGATTCTGCTTTTTCGCGCTGATTGCGGTATTTTCTCGAATTGCGGTGTTGATCAGTTCGATATCGAATTATAATACGCAGTCTTACGCGGTAGATTAAAATTTATACAACAAATTTATTAATGTTAAAATTATAATAATCAATTCGGCACCGAATTAGAGTCTCTTGATGACGAGACTCTGATCATTCCTTTCGGATGTTTCTCGGACGTCGCGTCGTCTGTTCTTCGATTTTGAACTTCGAAGTCTGGTACTGGATTTTTGTAGGATTCTGCTTTTTCGCGCTGATTGCGGTATTTTCTCGAATTGCGGTGTTGATCAGTTCGATATCGAACTGTAATACGCATTCTTACGCGGTAGATTAAAAGAATCAATTCGGCATCGAATTAGAAACTCTTGATGACGATACTCTGATCATTCCTTTCGGATGTCTTTGGATGATTCTCGGATGTCGCTTTGTCTGTTCTTCGATTTTGAACTTCGAAGTCTGGTACTGGATTTTTGTCGGATTCTGCTTTTTCGCGTTGATTGCGGTATTTTCTCCAATTTCTGTGTTTATCAGTTTGGCATCGAATTATAATACGCATTTTTACGCGATGGATTAAAATTTATACAACGAATTTATTAATATAAAAATTATAGCAATCAAATCGGCACCGAATTAGAGTCTCCTGATGACGAGACTCTGATCATTCCTTTCGGATGTATTTGAATATTACTCGGATGCTTTTGAACTTAGATCTGGATGTTTGTCAGTTTCTGCTCTTTTGCATTGATTGCGGTATTTTCTCGAATTTCCGTCTTTATTTGATGTTCTTGTATACCGTACTGTTCCTGTGACTTTTTCTCTTTTCGGTTCTCGTTTTCGTCCAATATTATCACTTTCGTTTCTGGTACGTAATAACGTTTATTGTCGTATAGAAGGAATTCGTCATCGTGAAGTTTACTCTCCTCCTTTCGCCTCGTCGTCATCTCGCGCCTCCTTTGCGTTTTGTTACTCCTACGTTCGATCCGTCGCTTTCTCCCTCCTTCCCTTCATCCCCCTCCTCCTCCTCCTCCTCCTCCTCTTAGACTGGTATCGGCCCGTACCGATAGCCTTTGTCTTTTTCAATGATCCCGCTCGGCTGTCCGCCTCATTGACTCTCGATTCGTTAAAGTGCAAAGCGGCGAATTTGCAGGTACTCTGCCGTACGACTCGCATGCATCAGAGTGCACGAGAGTGCATGAGAGTGTATGGAAGGCTGAGGATCGTAACTCGCCGCGATGACGTTCGAATCGGCTCGTTGACGATCGCGAGGATCGATAAAAGCCGGTATTGACTCTCTTCTCGCAGATCGACTCGCTGCCTGATAATTGGCGCCGAACGATTAATCGAATCATGCCAGAATTTTATTTACGTGTCTGAGCAATGCGAAGACCATGCTGATATTCACTTATGACAACGTTAACGAATACTATTGGGTTGGCAAGAAAGTATTTTCGGTTTTCAGAGATAGCGTTGTGATTTTTTTTGAAGAATCAGACGTCAGTGTTCAGATATTTTCCTTTCGGCGTTTATTGGTCAATTTAACTTAAGGAACAAAGCGGAAAATGTAATATTAATTAAAGCCTAATATAACGATATGAGTTTCATTTCACACTACGAAATGGAAACTACTTTCTTTGCCAACCTAATATTTCGCGTGAGAGATACGTGGATTGTTTATTTTAAATTTTGTGCAAGGCCATATTTCAAAAAAATTGAGATGTGATATAATTTATGACTAATGTAGTGCGAGGTTTTTAATTATGCAATATTAAATTCTTTTCCCTTTCAAAATAAATGGTCCACATACAAATACAGACAAAATCGTACTACATTCAAGAACAAAACTCGCAAGATTCCTAAAATCGTATTACACCTCCACAGTCGTCGATCCGAACAATTCTCGTTCGAATCGTCCTCACGACCGACACTTAATTTATTAATAACTTTTAATTATGCGATATTGAATTCTTTTCCCTTTCAAAATAAATGGTCCACATACAAATACAGATAAAATCGTACTACATTCAAGAGAGAAAGCTCGCAAAATTCCTAAAATCGTATCACACCTCCACAGTCGTCGATCCGAACAATTCTCGTTCGAATCGTCCTCACGATCGACACTTGATTGATTAATAACTTTTAATTATGCGATATTAAATTCTTTTCCCTTTCAAAATAAATGGTCCACATACAAATACAGACAAAATCGTACTACATTCAACAAGAAAACTCGCAAAATTCCTAAAAATCGTATTACACCTCCTCAGTCGCCGATCCGAACAATTCTCGTTCGAATCATCCTTACGATCGACACTTAATTTATTAATAACTTTTAATTATGCAATATTAAATATTTTTCCCTTTCAAAATAAATGGTCCACATCCAAATACCGATAAAATTATACTATATACAAGAGAGAAAACTCGCAAAATTCCTAAAATCGTATTACACCTCCAGTCGTCGATCCGAACAATTCTCGTTCGAATCGTCCTCACGACCGACACTCCGCACCTCCGCCAGTCTTGCCCCACATCCTCGCGCCATCGTTCTCCCAATTACGTAATCAATCGCCGCGTGCCCCGCCGATCATCGAGCGGGCACCTCCCTCCCACTCGTTAGCGCGCTAAGCAGCGAGCGAAGGCGAGGAACGGAATAAAAAAAAAAAAAGCGGAACGACGAGACCTACGAAAGACGTAACTGGCCACCTGCGGACTCCTACCTTCTCCGGGGCACCGAGCGGAAATTCATTGACACCGAAAGGCGGGTGCGACGATGAGTACACCGCCCGTGTTGGCCAAAAAGAGACGGAGAAGAGAGAGAGAGAGAGAGAGAGAGAGAGAGAAGACGAAGCAGAAGACTCGGAACGGACCGTCGGCCAGGGGAAGGCCCCCTTGATGTAGGTGTGTTAAGGAGAGCGAAGAGTGGGGTAGGAGGGGGAAGGGGGGGGGGAGTTCTGACGCAACGACACGATTCTTTCGGGACGTCCTCCGTTCCTTCGGTAAATTCGATACACCTGTGTGCCAATTGTTTTGACATGTGTCCCCCATTGTGGCGTCCGACGAGCGTCGCGAGCGCATTCTGCCCCCCTCCCTCCCCCGCCCTCGGTTCGCCGGCCTCTATCAACGACATAATGCTCTCCCTGTTCATCGGAGGACTCGGAGGTTGTTTCTCTCTCGTTCGGATTGCCCGCTATTCGGATTCCACCTTCCCCCCACCGCCTTCTCGAATTCTCGCCGGCCGACGGTGTCAACGATATATGCGGGTCGTACAGTCCGGGATCGGAGAGGAGAAAAAAAGAAGTGACGGAGGTTGGAGGGGGAGGGAGTCGAGCGGGACGATTCAATTTTCTGATTACGGCGGAGGACAGTGCGTAACGGTGAGCGCGATTTCGGCCAAAGCTGATTCCGATCGCGAAACCACGAGCCGGACCGGTTCGTCGGTGGTCAATGGGAGTGGGAGTGGGGGTGGGGGGGGTAGATGATTATGGGTCGAGCGAGCGAGTTTGTAATTGAAGCCGATTTGAAAAGTGCTTCTGGTCGCTGGAGCTGATTGTGAGTCGAAAATTTAGCGGAGAATTTTTGGGGTTCGATGAGTTATGTATATTTGTTGTAGTGGGATGAGTTGAAGAGTTTGAAAGCTTTCTTCGGTACGATTTTAATAAGAACGTTAGCGATTTATCCGGTAGTACAAAATGTATTATTTTGAATCGCCTGTACGTTTCTACTGAAGAACATTAATAAGTTCGATTATAATTCTATGTAAAATAAGAGTTTTAGTGATCGTCAGTGAAATGTGTAATGAAGCCTTTTCGGCCCATTCGGTCACTGTAGAATTTTTGATAGATAGTGTATTCCTTTTTATTTAAAAACGATTTTTGGAATATAATTCTATGTATATAATTCTGTGCAAAGGAATACCCTCAAAACCATCATCCGTCACTGTCCCATTATTGGTACACATTTTCAAATTGTTTTCTTTGAACAACTACAACTTCTAAATTAACAGCTAATTTCACTTATTTCTTTTATCTTTTGAATTGTGGCCCGTAATGGGTCAATTTTCAGACTCGATCACACCGAGTTCGGTATGGACCGCACAATTTCCAGTTCGCCAGCTACTCAAACTGATCTAGTCTCAAGTCCTCGTCACTCCCAGCTTCCACATTCGGATTCCGTTCAACGAGGCAACCGCCGAATTGAAGTTTCCGCGTTTGCATTGGCCTAAGCTGAGAAACGGGCACATATTTTTTTTTCATGGCGCGGACTGTACAGGTGGTCAGTTGCCCCGACGGCGCTGCCCGCATCGTATGGGACAGGTGAGGGCCGAACGAGATAAATTCGATCTGACCCTCATGACCGAAGGGCCCGCGGTAAAGCGCGCAATTATGCAAATTCCGGGCGCGAGCTCTCTATCGAGAAGAGGAGGGAGTCCGCTTCCGTTGACGCACGCCTCGTTACCTTCCCGCTCGTTTTAACGCGTCGCGCCACGGCCAGGCTTCTGCTTTATGAGCCTATCACGCTCACTTTACGGACCTGTGCCTCCGCTCTGCCTCATCGAGCCGAGACTCCACCTTGCAGCGCCGCCGTCGCTAAACGATAAGATTGCACGGCGGGCGTTAAGTACGCGGAGTGGTCGCCTGCGAACGGCGAGAAGGTGAGGAAAAGTTGCGATCGGCCCGATCGACGGACGTTGTCCTCGATCATTGGACAGCGTTATCGATCGTGTTTGCCCAAAAATTTGTTACGCACGCGCTGCTCGCAATGGCTGGCGGATAGGTGTGTACAGGAGGTGGCCGTCGGTATGAATTTTCGAACGTGTCGATGTTAGCTGGTAGAATGGTGTAGGCTTGAGAAATTGTTATCGGCCAAGATTTTATTTGGTTCATCTGAAAGTTGCTATAGGAGTAAACTATTTATAATTTTTATAATTTGTGACTTTGTAGCGTATGTTATTTTTGGAAGAATGTAACTTTAATCGTTACGTTAATTTCGAAAGCCTTGAATAGGTTGCTTAGAAAATGCTGTAATTTCCTACATAAATCCAGAATAACAGAAATTCGAAAAGTGTTAAGAGTAAAAATGTTATTTCGTGCCAAATGCTACTTTTGAAGGAATATTACTTTAATTCCAGAACCCTTGAATATGTTGCTTAGGAAAATATGTAATTTGCTACATAAATCCAGAATAACAGAAACTTGAAAAATGTTGAGTAAAAATGTTATTCGTAGCATATGCTACTTTTGAGAGAATATTACGTTAATTTCAAAGCCCTTGAATATGTTGCTTAGAAAAAGCTATAATTTCCTACATGAATCCAGAATAACACAATTTCGAAAAATGTACTTCGTAGCATATGTTACTTTTGAAAGAATATTACTTTAATCCCTCCGTTAATTCCAAAACCCTCGAACATTTTCCATAAGAAAAACCTGAAATTTCCCACACAAATCCAGAACACCAAAAATTCGAAAAATCTTAAGAGCAAAACGACCAGCCCTACCTCAGTATCTATACCACAACCACCGTACCGCACCGCAACCAACCACATCTGATCCGAACTTTCGGGAAAAGGCCCGGAAAAGCATCGGAAACAAAGGCCGAGCACAGCCGTCATGGCAAATAATAATTCTCGTAGTCCGGCCGTGCGAGATGCAGTAAGATAGGTGGCCGGATGAAAAGGCTTGCCTAGAGACGGATAACGGCACGAACGGAGATGGGGGACAGGAATGGGGGGGGGGGGGGGGGGGGGGCGTAAGACGAGTAGAAAAGGAGGCCAGCGTCGATCCTAATCTCGCTCGCCCGGTCTCTTTTGGCCGAAAATTCAATTAAACTTTTGATATACGGGCCTCGTCGTCGCCGGCGGCGAATAAATGAGTCGGTCGGCTGTGCAAACGAAAATTTCGCAAGCTTCACGTACTTTCCTTGGGCCGAGCCGAGCGTTGGACGTAAAACGATTAACGGGATGCCGACGTTTAAGGCCCCCGTCGGGCGGGCGAGCAGGACAGGAAGAGGAAGGACAACGAGCCGTCGACGTCCTGGCCGGCCCCAGGACGATTTGTTACGTTCGCGTTACGGTGGGGATCGATTCTCGAAAAAAGGTACCCGGGGGCCGAGGATTGTTTAGGCGAGGCGCGAGTCATCTCCGTGCATCGGGGTTTCGGGGGGATTTTCCTGGGCCTGCTCGAAGGGATTTTAGGGTTGGCTTGAGATTTCGTGGCAGGAAGGTGTGTAAATATCGCGGCCGACGATTTTTCCGGACTCTCTCGGCTGGCGCGCCGGGATTAGCGGTGCGGGTTGGTAGGATCGAAATTCGCAAGATTTGTTCGATGAAATGGTGTGTACCTACGTTGGTTATATTTATTTTATTATAATATTGTATTATATATATTATATATATAATAATATTATTATAATATTATATTTATATTTATATATAAAGTTAAATTTATATTGAAGAAAGATATATAATCATATCAATTTTATGAGAAACAGAACGAAACGATGACATTTTTTGACTTTTTTTCCTTTCAAGTCTCATTTGACCAAACTGACCGAAAAGGTATGATTGTACTTTCTTGTTTGATAGAAATTTTCAAGAGTTTTGAAAGAGAACAAAACGATGACATTTTTTAATTTTTAATTTTTTCCTTTCAAGTTTCAAGTCAATTAAAAATCAATAAATGTTATCGTTTTGTTCTCTTTCTCATGAAGTCTCATTTGACCGAACTGAGCGAAATGGTTGATGGTTGATGAATAAGACGGTTTTTTAAACCCCCATTATACATTAAAATAAATATTTATAATTGGAATCAAGCATATTTTCTGTTTATATAGTCTATAATTTTAATGTGTTATACGTATTGATTTGGATTATTCTGAAAATTGCTCGCAGTAAAGTAAAATGACGTATGCCTTCCTACCATAAAATGAAGCAAACTTCGGTTCAGTCATGTATACGGATTCATTAAGAAAGTTACGTAGACATCGGACGAGCACGAAGCAGTTCCGATCGAACGAACGCGATCCATCATTGCCCTGTTCGCCGTATCGTCACCCCCATTACCTGAAGACGATCGACACACATCCCACCACCTCTACTGTCCAGCTGGCGAGGTCTCTTTTAAGGTGAATCCGTCGGAAGAGGCGTCAACTTTCTTCCTGAATTAAACGTGCAAACTTTCCGACCAAGCGATCGCCGGGCCGAAGAAAGCATCGACGCAAAACCAGTCGACTATCCGGAAGAAGAGAGAGAGAGAGAGAGAGAGAGAGAGAGAGAGTGAGAAGCTGACGAATAGGAAGAAAGGGAAGAAAGAGATGAAAGAGAGCGTTTGAGCGGACCGACGATAATCAGGAATTGCCGAGATGTGGTGCGACTGTTCGCTCCTTTTCCCGAATCCGTGACTGAATGCGCAAAAGTGCTCGCGTCATCCCGGCCGATTTTCCGTCTGCGAGAGGGCCGTCCATTCTCAGATAAATCGTCCATCATAGGCAAATATGACAAGCGACGCGGGCGCCCTCCCCCCTACAAAGGCGAGCGGCAAACCGTGAAAAATCTCGTCCAACTGACGATGCACATTCGGACAGCGCAATTCGGGCCCATTTTGCGCCAGGCTAACAGGGCCCGTGAGAGAACCCGGAGGAAGGTGTCCGCAGAGAGGCTGCGAGCTGGCGAACGGTCAGAGAGTAAAAGTGGCATGTCGGAATAAGGATTTTCGTTCGACAGTCAGAGAAAGTTGAATGGACCGTTGGATAAGCTTGATAGAATCATGGTCAGGTCTATATTTTCATGTCGAGATACGGATAACGGCAGTCAGTAACAATCTGTATTTTTCAAAGGCAAATATTGTCAGGAAACGAGTTTAAAAGTGATTTGTCACACATGCAATTTTTTAATTTCTTAATAATTCACGTATAAGTTCTGTCGCTGATACAACAGAGAATCGCAAACATTTCTTAAAGTAACCGGTATATTGTTACTCACATCTGACAATCTCTTCGTAATACAAATAAATTCTACTCTCACTGACCCAACTCCATTAAAATTAAAAACGAGATTGAAGGGATGATGGAGTATGTTTATTTTTTGTATTTGTATTTAATTTGTAGAAATATTTTGATAATATCAATACTATCACCGAGCACCCCTCGATACGAACGAAAAGATGGAAGTTGAACGTGTGTTTCTGGAGAGGTGTTGAAAATCGGTAATAATATTTAGATAATATTAATACTATCACCTAACACCCCTCGATATGAACGAAAATGTGGAAGCTGAATGTATGGGCCTGGAGAGAAGTTGAAAATCGGTAATTATATCACGAAATAAAAATATTTCCATAATATCAATACTATGGCCTAGCATCCCCTTAATACGAACGAAAATGTGGAAGCTGAGTGTGTGTTCCCGGAGAGGAGTTGAAAATCGGTAATAATATTTCGATAATATCAATATTATCACCTAGCAGCCCTCGATATGAACGAAATGGTGGAAGCTGAATGTATGGGTCTGGAGAGAAGTTGAAAATCGGTAATTATATCACGAAATAAAAATATTTCCATAATATCAATACTATGGCGTAGCATCCCCTTAATACAAACGAAAGAGTGGAAGCTGAATGTGTGTTCCCGAGAGGAGTTGAAAATCGGTAATAATATTTCGATAATATCAATATTATCACCTAACACCCCTCGATATGAACGGAAAGGTGGAAGCTGAATGTATGGGCCTGGAGAGAAGTTGAAAATCGGTAATTATATCACGAAATAAAAATATTTCCATAATATCAATACTATGGCGTAGCATCCCCTTAATACGAACGAAAGAGTGGACGCTGAATGTGTGTTCCCGGAGAGGAGTTGGAAATCGGTAGGTCGCCACTCGCATTTCTGACATTTCGGTCCTCGAAGTCTTTCGAGGCGGGCGTAGACATGAGCGGCGAGAAACGGCGCGGGCAGGGAATTATTTTTTCCGTTTTGTCGGCTATTTTTGCCCGCACTTGCGCCGAAGGAGTTACTGACCTCTGGCCAGTTAGCCGGCTCGCCGTTTCGCGAACGACTATTTTTGTACGCCAGGAAAAATGCATAGTCCCCCTATCTGAAAAGAAGCGCGGCGGCGGACGGAAGCCAAGAAATTCGGAGGGATGTCGAGCCGGAGGAGAACGACGCGCATGAGACTCGTGGAGGGGGAAGAGGTGACAGACGAAACTCGAGAAGGAAGCAGGGATATCGAGAAATTGCAAGGAATTCACAATTTTTCTGCTTTTAAGCAATTGCACGATTCGGAAACACAAGGAAGATGGACGTTGGGCGGAAAAATTATGAGCATGAAAGTTGTGGAAGGGGAAGATATGACAGACGAAACTGGAGAATAAAGATATCGGAAAAAATAAAGAAATCGAGGATTTTTCGATGTTAAACATTTGCAAGCATGAAGAGAACAAAAATATTCGGACTGTTTATTAGGGTAAAAAAAGCGACAATTCAAAAAGGACTAAAAAGCGAGGAGGAATGAAAAATATGAAAAAGTGAGGAAGCATATTCGAATTTTGCACTGTTAAGCAATTATATATACGAAAAGTGTAGAGGGGACCAAATGGAAAAATTTGGAAGGCTTTACGACTGCAGTGAACTGGACACGAGAAGCCGAGAATGAGCGTCTGCGGACGATGCCAAGATGAGAAAAAATAGTTCGCAAAACGTACAAAGATTCGGCGCCGGATCAACATCGCGTCATTATGCAGAAACGGCTAAATTTAAAGAATTTTTCTCTGCCCACCGAGACGCCATCCATGAAGTCGATGGTCCCTGAATATTACAATTTTAACCCGACGCATCATAAAATTCAACATAAATTCCAATAAAACCTTTTTAACAAACACAAATATTTTACATTGTCTTCACTCACCGTCTAATCATTATTCCGACCAACTAACTGTAAACCGCAGAGGAGCGAAAGGATCGCAAGGATCGCGAGGACCTCTAACCTGCCAACAATTAGAAATAAATCACCCTAGTCCCTGCTCAGCTTATTTTCCGCTAACTTTTCACCGTCCGTCCTCCGACACCGATTCTGTTAGGTAACTGTAAAGGTACCGAAGGATCAGCAGGATCGCAAGGATCTTAAGGTATCGTCCATCCTATCCGAGATCTTCGAACTGACCGAGGGTGTGGATCCCAAGGTGCGCGAGGGTGGGTCCCAGGTATAGGAATATAAATTCGTAAAAAAAAAGAGGAGCGGAGGAAAAGGCGGGTGGAAGGACGAAGGACGAGAAGCGATGCGTCTTGGCGAAGGAAGGAAGGAGATAGAGAGAGACGCAGATAGGATCATCGTTTCTGGACCAGCGCAGACCAGCTGACCAACCGTGGGAAGGCTAGATGATCCCGATGCCATCCAGCCTTCATGGGATTCGAGAAGATTGCTTCTAAATTAGCGAGTCGTCCGGCTACCTAGAATGCACCTGACCGACTAAATGGGTCAGGTCGACTTCTAACGTCGATCATTTTGACGCAGTGGACGAGTACCACAATCCGAGAAATGTCGGCGAACGGTAAATCGCGCGTCGTTATGCGATTTGGTCGACGGTCAGTCGTTCGAAGTTATTAATTCCGAAATATAACGTTATACAAATTGCACGATTCCATCGATTTCTGTATTCCGGTTGAAATGGATGTCGAGCGGGTCACGCGTTCCACGATCATTTTCGCAGGATCAAAAGCGATGCTTATGTAAATTTTTGATAAAAATGTAATACAGACGTCGTAACAACTCAATCACTGGCAGTAACAATCGGTACTCTCGAAAATTTTCAAACTAAATAAATACATTATATGTATACAATTTTAAACAAGTTTTTTTCTTATTGTTCTTTCACATTAAATATGTTAAATTAATTAATGGCTTCAATTACTTTACTTCATTGAATTATAGTTGATATATGGACTGTTTATTTTGAAACTGGTGTCCATATTTAAAAAATAATGAGATATCATATAATTTATGATTAACGTGGTGTAAACGGTTTATTTATATGATATTTAATTTTTTTCAAATGGACTTACACGACTTTCAAAATAGACGGTCCATACATAAATTACATGATATCTCGTTTATTCATATAAATGATATGAAATCTCAATTTTTTCAAATATTGACATACACCACTTTCAAAATAAACGGTCCGTATGTAAAACCCTGACTGAATTCGCCGAAAAATCCAATATTACACATCTATCACCGACTGTCAATAACCGATTGCTGCAACCTTATTACATTATATCTATCCCGAACAAAAAATAACTCTCGCCGAAAAACATCATAGCGATCCGACTAGCCGACCTGTTCATCCTTCGTACGACCGAATCATACGTCGGTCCCGCATGCCCAATCAAGGGAAAATTATGCAAAGTGCGCCACTCGAGACCATGCCGATCAGAAAATAAATCTTGCCCGTAACCGGAGCGACCATCTGCCTCCGAGCGGAGTCAACTGCGACGCGAAAGACGAAGTGAAGAGGGAAGAAAAAAAATGGCGAGACTCGAATTCGAGTACATACGAATCGATCGCAAGGACAATCGTCAGGAACAGAAGCGGAAATTCGATCGACGAAACAGGACGCTTCTCTCACGAAATCTTTGAGGAACGCACGTGGTCCGCTACTTTTATCTTCTTTCCTTCTTACTCTCTATGTTTCTCTGTCTCTCTCTCTCTCTTTCTA
Source organism: Anoplius nigerrimus (assembly GCA_914767735.1). Classification (NCBI taxonomy): domain Eukaryota; kingdom Metazoa; phylum Arthropoda; class Insecta; order Hymenoptera; family Pompilidae; genus Anoplius; species Anoplius nigerrimus. Next base: position 6,084,800 of record OU612087.1, read on the forward strand.
CGGCAGTCAGCCTCATTCTCCATCTCTCTCTCGCCGGCGGTCTCTTCATCCGCGGCGTTTTTTGTCAATCGCTTTTTATAAACCTCCTCCCTTCTTCTCGGGGGCCCACGATTTTTTTCTTACCCCTTGGCCGGCCATCTGCCGCTGCGGAAGGGGCGGCTAAGATGCAGGATCGCCAGGAGGGTTGACGGGGAGGGGGACCGAGGGGGGAGGGACGGTGTACGATGCAAGAGAGAGAGAGAGAGAGAGAGAGGGACGGGGAAAAAGAAACAGTCGACGTCTGAGGTCTAAACTTATGAGAGGAGAGTCGGAAGATGGAAATAAATAAGGAGGAATTTTTGAGGGATGACGAGTAGATTGCCGCCGAGCGTAAATTCGGCTAATGCGCCGGATGAGTAATTAGGCGTATAAGTGACACACTGAAAAAGTGAGCTTTGAAAGCGAAATCGAGATAAATCTAAACTCGTGACTTTCGGTGGAAATGAGTATATTGAAAAATTCGGAAAAATGCAAAAGTAAGAAGTCAATAGTAAAACATCCCACTGAACAGATACGTACACCATTTTCTTTAATATGGGAAAATAAATCTAAAGAAATGAAACTATAAGGAAAACATAATGATCACCTGCGAAGTACGACTTTAATATAAAATTAATTGCTTAGAAACGATGAAAGTTGATTTAACCCAAGATGGGAAAAAAATTGAACGGAAAAAATTGTTTAGCGATAGTTTGAGGGCCAACAAAGAGTTGTCAGCCTCGTGACAGTTGAGAACAGAGACCCGCCATGAGGCCGGGTCGAGAAAAAGGAAGCGGATACGAAATCTGGCGCAGGAAAAAGGGAAGGAAAAATGGAGTGTTCGCGGGGTCCGGGGGGAGGGGGAGAGGGGGGGGGGGGGGTGATCGAGGGGTTAACGGCTTAAGTCCCATTGCAGGATGTGCGCAGCAGGACGAAATGAATCACGGGGCAGGAACCCTTCGAGGAGCGAAAAGGCGGAGTCCCGTGCGAAGATAAAATTCGATCGGCGTCGACGGAGGACGCCCGAAATCCGTTCGCCTCGCTTCCTTCATCGTTACGTTTCGGCCAATCCACGGAAGGACTCTCGCCCCCCTTTGATCCATACCAATCGCGGAACCCTTTTGCTGGCCAGATAAAGCCCGAACGTGACGCAGTCGCGTGGGATTCCGGGAAGAATGCACGGACGATGATGCGCAAAATGTCAGAACGAGAGTGACGTTACCGTCCATTAACAAGTATCTGATAAGTATATAAGGTCGCGTAATATTTTGTTACGGGCAAATATTAATGATCGCAACGTCACCATGATCGTTAATATAATGTATAGGTAATAGCAGTAGCCTGCAGTATTTTTAAAAATGTACGTATACGGATAAAAGTGAATTAAGGCATTAATACGTACTCACAGCAAATTTTTTAATATCAACGAATTGCAAATAAGATAATTAGAATAAGATAAGAAATTACAAATAAGATAAATAGACTCACACAAGTTTTCAAAGTACACCGTCAACATAACCATAGCGGTAACCTGAAATATAAAAAAAAATGTTCATACTTGTATGGAAAAAAATGAATACAGATGTCATTACATACTCATAGCAAGTCTAATCCACTATGAACGCATTACAAATACAATAATCGCAAAGAGGTCGCCGCCGAGCCAATGAAAATCATCCGTTTATGACAGTAAACGAACTTCAAACCTACCAATTAATTACACTGCCTTCATAATCATCATCCTATACTCCGAATAACGAAGCATAACTCAACCTTCATTAATCCTCATTTTCAACAGTCCCGCATCGCAATACCAATCTTCGACAAATTCCGAGAAATTTAACGAAGTTCAGGTGGCGTCCTCCGACGTAGCCTCCCTCACCAACACCAGGCCTATCAACGTCACACATACACGCGTCGACACGGAGTCGGAAAAAGAGGGAACGACGACCGGAACTGTCGTGGCTCGGACGGAAACACCTTGTGTCCGCCTAAGAAGGGGAGGGTAAAAAAATACCGAGGGGTGGACTGCCTTACGGTACCCCGAGGAGAGTGGCACAGATTCTCGTACGGGGCGGAAGGTGGAAAAAAACGTGTGCGAGCCCGCTGCGGGGAGGGGGGCCTCTCGGTGGTGGTGAAAAAAAAATTGAAATACTGCTAGGTCGTTAGCCCACCGGTCTAGCGTTCATCGTCGTCGACCAATCGCAGCTCGCCAGTGTCGATCGGCGGGAACCTCTACGTCGCCTTCTGCGCCTTTTTCCCGGAGAAAAGCTCAGGTCGTGAGAATAAGTTCCGACGGTGCCTCGGCTTCCTTTTTTTTCTCCGCTGCCGGTCATATGTATCGATATCGGACATGAAAATTCCCGCGGGAATTCGACGTACCTGTTTTTATGCATTTTTGAGAGGTTCGCAATTGGGGACGGTCCGAGGAAAGATGGACTCGCACTTTTTTCCGAAATGAAAATTCACACGGATTTCTCGTCGAGGTGGACGGGATCACTTTTTTTTGGACGTACGGTCATCGGGCTGGATAATGTTCGGGACGAATTTTTACGTACTTGCACCGACTTATAGACATGTGAGATGTTCAAGGAAAAGTTCACATGGATTTTTTTTCAATGTGGAGAAGATCATTTTTTTTTTTGACGTACGGTCATCGAGTTGGAGAATGTTCGGGACGAATTTTTACGTACTTGCACTGACTTATAGACATGTGAGATGTTCAAAGAAAAGTTCACATGGATTTTTCTGCAATGTGGATAAGATCATTTTTTTTGGACGTACGGTTATCGGGTTGGAGGATGTTCGAGATGAATTTTTACGTACTTGCACTGACTTATAGACATGTGAGATGTTCAAGGGAAAGTTCACATGGATTTTTCTTCAATGTGGATAAGATCATTCTTTTCGGACATCAGGTCATCGGGCTGGAGAATGTTCGGGATGAATTTTGACGCACTTATGGACATGTGAGATGTTCAAAGGTTCACATGGATTTTTCAGTTTTTTGTAAGGTGTGTTCGTTTCGAACTGGACGTCGAACGGTGATTTTTGGTAGCACCTGTGCTTTGATATCGGTAAAGCTCGTGAGATCGTTCGGTGGGCTCGCCTTTCTTCGTACGGGCGAGAATTTTTTGCGCTCGCGGAAGGTGCAGCGTTCATCGGAAGGTAGAGTGGCGTTCGACAAAAAAAGAAGGTGGACTACTGTTAGGTCGTTGGTTCAGGACGAACCTTCCCCGATCGATGACGCGACCGGGGAATCGATTCGGATAAGGGACTTTTCACAGAGTTTCACTTTTCGGTACGTGAAAAAAAAAGTCGATCGGCACTCGTGAGAATTTCAAGCGGCTCGCAGATGGCAACTGTGTACGAATCAATATTATCACAGTGTTCGTGTCGGTCGGCATCAATGTTCGTTTCACGATGTCTATCGACTCCGCGCGTCAATCATCCCAACAATATCAACATACCGACTCAATTAGCCTCGGCCGAAAAGTTGTTCGGAACAACATCTAAAAATCGTTTTCGACAAAATTTATTACGCATTGGCCATCTTTCATCCTGGATGCCCACTGAACTCATTGTAAGGCTCAATTGTCATAAGGTGGAGTGGGGTAAAACCGACTCAGAAATTGTTAGGTTTACTTTAAACTGACGTATCTTCTATCTATTCCACTAAAACCTAATAATGTTAGAGTTTTTATTTAGCGCATGGTTTATTCTTTAAGTTGCATTAATTCGGATTAAAAATATCTTCTGAAACGTATGATTTCCTTAATAAATTAAAAACAGTGCTGCTAGAGCGGACTTGCCCCGGAACTGGGGTAAAACGTTTAAAAATGTTTAAAAATGATTGAGTCTTATATCCTTATATTATGGGGCAAAACCGGAATTATTATTAGTAACACAAACATTGTCGAACGAGTTAAACAGAGTAAATCACAGAATACATGGTGGCCACCTATGTTGAATACTATCCAAACCATTGAATACTAACCGAAGTAAGATTCCTACCTTACAGTTGGTACAATGCAACGTATATTCGAATGAATAAGGGCCTAATGCGGATTTACCCCGTATACGGATTTACTCCACTGCACCTTATCTTATCTTTTACGTTCAACTTTCTCGCTTTCCGTACATACGACACTGTCCGTACATACGAGTTCAACGAAATCAACTCAAATCGGATCAATTTAAGAATTACTCGAAACATCTCCACTACTCCATGTAACCTCAATGCCCAGCCTGAAGCTCGCAAAAAAAAAAAGCCTAAAATCATCTTTAACCATCGCATTCAACCTTCTTACCTCGGTCCCTATCTCGGCATCGTTCTCCACACCTCCAGAGAGCCAGTCTTAAAAAAACAGTCACCCCTCGCGATTACCCCCTCCCTCCGCCTCACCCCACCCGAAGGACCTCACGCGGGACCTCATAGGGCCCTCGAACTTAAGGACGAATGCTTTAGGGGTAACACTCGATGCCAACCTTCGACATTCACCTAGAGCATTACCCCCAGGAGTCGACCGTGCACGTTTTTCATTCTCTTTTTCATCCCCTCTCTCATCACCTCCCCCCCCCCTCCCTCTCTCACTCGCACGCTCATTCTTCGCTCTTCTCTTCCTTCTCTCTCCGCATCGACGAGAGAACAGTCGCCGCGCATTATGATGCGCACTAGGTAGGCCGTGCGAAAGTGCGGCGGTGAGAATTTTTTTATGCAAAAATGGACATGGGAAAAAACGGCGGCTGGTGCCCAACAGAAGGATCCTGTCCTCCTCTCGTTAGATTTTTTTTCACCGCGCCACGGCTCACTATCCTTTCGGCGGCTTCCTTTGCGTACAGCGCGTGCCTCAAGTTTTCTGATTTATGGGCGAGGAGATGGGTGGGTGGGTAGGGGTGGGGGAGGTTAGAATATTTCTGTGGCGAGACTTTGTGAAGTGGACCGCGCATGTTTCGGCTCCCGGCCTCAGATCTGATCGGGGCTTGTTTTGTAATGATAATTAGACGGAAATTGTGAAGCTGCATTACCGCGATGCAGGTGATAGTGGGAGTAATAAGCTGAATTCGCGGTAATTATTCTAGATATCACGGTAGTCTCCCATACGAAAAAAAGGAAAAAAGCTGAAAGAGAATTTCGACACGGCGGGTCTGATACGAACATTTGATTAATGACGAAATTAGCTTTATTAACCCGAGCCAGTAACGATGTGTACGACAATGTGTCGTTCCAAAACTGAAAGGCAATTAAACCGTAATAATATCGAATAATGTATAAAAATGATCCTGACAAAATTAACCCCATTAATCGGGATACGAATAATTCTGTGTATCATAGTAACCTTCATATTACAAGGTGGGAACAGTTTTAACACTAAACGACAGCGTTAAATTCCACTGTCCCCTGTCTTCGATTACTAAAAGATTTAATATAATATATAAAAATGATCCTGACAAAATTAACCCCATTAATCAAAATTAATAATTCTGTGTATCATAGTAAACCTTCAAATTACACGATGGAAGCATCTTCACGTCAAATGACAGAGTTAAATTCGACTCCGATTACCAAAAGATATAATATAATGCAAAAAAATGATCCTGACAAAATTAACCCCATTAATCAAAATGAATAATTCTGTGTACCATAGCAACCTTTACGTTATACAATGGAAACGGTTTTAACACTAAACGACAGCGTTAAATTCCGCTGTCCCCTGTCTCCGATTACCGAAAGATGCGAGCCCGGCTCGGAACCGAATTGCAGCGAAACGTAGTCGACCTCCAGAAAAACGTGAGCTCCCCGCGCCGTATCTTCGGCGCGTCTAAAAATATCAACAGGACATCCAGTGCCCCTCTCGAGACATCTTCAGCGAGGGCGATGGAAGGTCGCGGGGGCGGGCTTCTAAAATTTCGCCCCGCTCGGTGGACGTGACGGAAGGCGAGTTTCTGGAAAAGCGCTCTCTTCACAGTTTCCTTCCCTTTCCACCCCCCCCCCCTCTCCTCCCTCTTCCTCCCTTCTCCACCTTCCCTTCCCGTCCGACTCGGCTACCTCTCCTCCTTTACGTTACGTTAAGTCCCCGAGCAAGGGTTGGCCCTTGGCGAGGGCCAAACGTCCAAAACTCCGAAGGCACCCTTGGCAAGGGGTCTGTCGCCGGTTATATTTGGTATCTGTCTACTCTCGCCAGCGCACGTGGTAACATTGGCGTAGCCGTCAACGGTCCACGATCGGCGGTCAACGCACTTTTTACGATCGCCAGACTTTGGCGGCGAGCCCTCCGACCAACGGAACGCCTCGCGATGCCGAGGAAAGTCAGACTTCTCTGCAGGACTGCACTCCGTATGCTGTGGCATTGTGAGATCGGTCTACGTGGCGCGGTCGAAGTAGAATCGATTAGCGGGATGAAGGTGGGGGGTTGAAGAGGAAGGACTTTTGATTTGGGTTTGAAAGAGTAACGTTGTGTCGGTAGGGTGTTGTAATTTTTCTAGGGTTTTATCTGCCGTTCGGAATCGGTTTAGAGATATTAAGGATTTGATAAACTTCTAGGGACGTATTGTGAAAATATAAAATTTCATATTTGTACATGAAAGGAGTGATCATTTATTATTCTATTTGTTATTATATATTCTATATAATATAGAATACTTTAATATATATATATATTAAGGGAAATATAATAAAGAAATAGAAAGGAAATAAATAATAAATATTTAATTTATTATAAAATAGGGTTGCAAACGACCAGTTAATGACCGTTATCATATTATGTACATCTTAATAATTTATGTATTCGTTCTGACAAAAATAGTTGTAACAGTAAAACCCTTCAATTCGATCCAGGCCTCAGACGAATATCGGACGAATATTAGTCAAATGCCGTCTAAAAGTGTCGAAGCTCAGCCACGCGACTCATTAGCGCCGCTCGGCGGGCCGACGATGCGCGGAGGACAAGGTTCCCTCGTGTAGAACGAGCGCGGAGGTTCCCGTACGTAGACGGAGCGGCGCATCCACTATTAATACCCGGAGGAGACGGTGGCATCGGTGCCCGCGGACCGTAAGAGACGGAAAAGCCGAGGTCCGCACTGCGCTTTTGCATGCCGACCTCTTGACCATCCACGGTCACCGATATACCGACGCGACGGCGCACTGCCATCAGCCTTTTATCCGACGCGACCTCCTCTCTCCGCATCTCTCTTCTCTCTCCTTCTCTCTCCTTCTCTCTCCTTCTCTCTTATTCTCTCTTCTCCTTCGACCCACCTCTCGCCACCCAGCTCCTGCCAAGAACGAGGATCATCGCCGACCTCTGCTCGACTCTGCAGTCCATTCTGCCACGGTATTCGTTTCTGTACATTGTCTCTGGCTGACATTAAAAGGCAGCTTTGCTAGATTTTCCAGACGCCTTCATTTTCGGAAGTTCGATTTTCATTTCTCCTCGATATTTCTCTCTCTCTCTCTGTCTCAGCGGGCAATGTATTTTTATATTAGTACTATGGGGATTAGAAGTGGTGAAAGCGAATTTATAAAAATGTTCTGTATTACTACCGATGGTAGTACAATTTTAATGTAGCTACAGGAGCTAAAATCATATCTCTCTCTCTCTCTCTCTCTGTTCTCTCTTTGTCTTTCTCTCTTTTTTTCTATATAAGTATGGATTCAAAATGTTCAATGACCTACCGAAGGAAACTACAAATGAAAAAAAATTACTAGATTTTAAGAGAACGCAAGTTCCACACATGAAGAGTGGGGAGAGAAAGCAATGCGGGCAATATTTTCATGTCAGAATATGGGGACTAGAAGCAGTGATAAGCAAAATTATTAAAATTTTCTGTATTACTACCGATGAACTTTAATGTAGCTACAGGAGCTAAATCTCTCTCTCTCTCTCTCTCTCTCTCTCTCTCTCTATGATAAAATCTTAGCTTCTCGCTTCCTTCGATTCTCGACGATGTTCATCACTCGTTAGCGAACTCTGCCCGATAACCGCGAGTCTCGCCTCTTTCCGCACTCCGTCACTTTCTCCGATCGTTCCCCACTTTCCTCGCACATCCTCCTCCGCTCCTTTGTCCTCCCCGTCATCGGAAGGCGCAGCAAAAACAGTCATAGGTGAACGTACATCATCGGCAGAAGAGCGCGCCCGCTAGAGAAAGAGACGGAAAGCTTGAGAGAGAGACAGAAAGCGCGCGCGCGCGAGAGAGAGAGAGAGAGAGAGAGAGAGAGAGAGAGAGGGAGAGAGAGAGAAAGGCAGAAAGAGCCAGAGCGTCCGAGAAAGTAAGACAGAGACATAAGAGCGAGAGAGGCGGCCAGATAAACTCCCACGACGCGCTGGACGCAACTCAGTCGAAACCGTTCGTCGTCTTGGTCGTCTTTGCCCGGCACATGTGCACGTCGCCGAGTCGCCAGACAGAGATCTTTTTTGTCCCGAAGTAAAAATAATCTTTAAAACCCCGAACAGGATGCGTTGTTGGGGCAGGCGGCGTGGACGGGGAGAAAAAGGTGGGGGAGGGCTTCCAGAGCGAGGGTGGGGAGGGGGGGAGGGGGCGATCGTCACCAAGATGGTCCGCAGCACGTTTTTTCACCCTTTGGACAGAGAGTCTGTCCTGTAACGGGTGTCCGAAATTAACGGCCTCCGCGAGCACGGATTAGGCCGTTGGATCGAGGAGGACGCCTTTTCCGGAGGACGCGAGCGTCACTCTCCCCTCGGAGAGAGTCCTTTTTCTTGAGTGTTGCCGTCCTGCTTCCTCTCGCGAGCGGGATGCATCTGTCGGCGGAGAGAATCTGTGCGCAGTCGGCGCGTTGTCACTTTCCGCTTGCCGGACGGGATTCAGTTACTGTTATGCGGATGGGGTGGTTAATTGAAAATTAGGTAAGCGGTGAGTGTCATTCTCGATGCGCTGAATGGAAAGTTGTTATCATAATTTGCACGCAATGAATCAGTGAGAGCAAAGATTTCTTCATGAGGACATAGTTGAAGAAACGTTTGAATAAGATACGTTATGAATGTAAATAAATTGTACTCCTAACTGGTAGGTACGAAATATTCGTATTTTACTCATCCATAATTCGTTCGTAGAAGAATCAGAAATAATGTTCGAATGTCACTTTCGATGTGCTGAATGAACAGTTGCCATCATAGTTTGCGAACAATAAATCATTGAAATCGAAGATTTCTGCATGAGCACATAATTGCCGAAACATTTGAATACCTTACATTATGAATGTAAATAAATTGTATTCCTAGCGTACCGGCAGTTAAGAAATATTCGTATTTTACTCATCCATCATTCGTTCGTCAAAAAGAAACAATTACTATAGACCACTTAATTGACAGTGCGTAAAGAAAATGTTGCATTGCACCGAAATTACTGTTCAAAAGTCAAGCGTCAGCCGTTCGCACCCTTGACCTCGGAGCCCTGATCGAAGTACTGTTATTTAACAGCATCTAAATCCAGAGCTAAACGTACCGGGCCGCAAACTGAGTCAGTGTCGGAGCCGCGGAGTTTTAGTTCTCATCACCTACGCCTCGCATGTAAACTCACTTTCTAAAGTCGGCGATCGGTCTGATGCAATTATCCCTTTGCGGCCGGCTAGCGTCTCAATGGAAGCCTGGCTCGTAAACGTTCAACATTATTATCAAATCGTTCCGAGTCCGACGACCAGTCTCGTAAAGATGTCAGCGGGGCTGCGGTCGGGAAAAATTAATTGGCACTCGGCCTTCGGTGTGTGCACGGCTTAATGCCCCGTTAACGTTCGGCCGTTTCGGCCATTTTTCCGCGCGGAAATTTCTCTTTGCTGGTGGTATCGCGAATGACTCCTCGTCACACCTATCAACGCTATAGCATGTTCCATAACTCGACGGCGGTGGTCAGTTCATTCACTCTTCCCCCAGAATGCTGTTAGGTATCGTAGGATACCTTTACCATTGATGCAGTTTGCGTCAAATTGCTTGATGTACGGTAATGGTTTGTAAAGTTTAGTCCTTTCGACGTAAGGTGCACTGGGGTAAATCCGTACACGGGGCAAATTTACACTAGGCCCTTATTTATTTTAATATACGTTGCATATAGTATTGTACATAGGTGGCCGCCATGTATTTTGCGATTCCTCCGTTTAACTCGTTCGAGAAACTTTGTATTACTTATAATAATTCCGCTTTTGCCCCATAATATAAGGTTAAAAAAGTTTTTAATTTATTAAGAAAATCGTAAGGTTCTAAAGATATTTTTAATCTAAATTAATGCAACTAGAATAAACCATGCCCTAAATAAAAACACTAATATTATTAGTTTTTAGTGGAATAGATAAGAAATACATCAGTTTAAAGAAAACTTTACATATTTTTGGGTCGGTTTTACCCCACTCCACCTTACCTGTACCATTGACGGAGTTTACGTCAAATTGTTCGGTGTACAGTAACGGTTTGTAAATTTTAGTCCTTTCCACGTATCGAATTCGTAGATCGCCTGATAATTTGCCGCTGTCCAGTTCATTCAGTCTTCGCTGAGACTGCTCCTCGTTAGCATAAGATACCCATTGTATTCATATCATTCATTTATTCGCTACAGAGTGATGTTTCATTAAGATGAGTCGCATTTTCCCTGCTATTTACCCCGGTCTTAATTAACATTTCATAACTGATTCCCACCCACAGATTTTGTTTACCTTTCTCTACCAGCACAGGTTACTGTTACAATAACTCATACATAAACTTCCAAATTATCAAAGAATGACCCATACAATCTCTGGTAAAAATCCGCCTAAGCAACAAATCGTTCCTAAACACCAACGTGGACCTAACCCATACTCCAAACACAACTGAAAGGCAGTGGGAAGTAAAATTTTTGTGGAAACGCAACGGCCGACCTCGGGGCCGAAACTCGCGAGAAGCCTTCCGCCCGCGGACGGTTCGTCAGTCTCACACGTTACACGCTCGCGCACACAGCGTCGACGCGAGGAGAAATTCCAAGTGCAGCCACGCTACGTGTATCCCTAGAAAATGCAGCGATCCGTTGACCCGTGTGAAACTCCCACATTCATTACCGGGCGCGCGCTCCTTCGCTCCGTCCGCAAGTTCATTGCGTTCTTTTTTCCTTCGCCTTCGCCGGCTGCCTTCCCGCGGGCAGACCGCCGGCTCTTTCTGCCATTCTGCCATTCTGCCATTGGGGGAGGGGGGCTTCGAGCGGGAATCGGACGGGAATCAGGTAGGGATCGTCGAGGAAATCGCGGAGGGGTCAGCACGCCGCTTTGCCTTCGTTTGTCGCACGCGCCATTACGCGCCTACGAACCAGCGACTAAGTTTTAAGTTGCATTAATTTGAATTATTATTATCTTCTGAAACTTATGATTTTCTTAATAAGTTAAAAACAGTGCTGCTGCTGCTTCCGGACTTGCCCCGGAACTGGGACAAAACCGCTCAATCTATTTAAAAATGATTTAATCTTATATCCTTATATTATGGGGCAACACCGGAATTATTATTAGTAATACAAACTTTGTCGAACGAGTTAAACGGAGAAATCACAGAATATTTGTCGCACGCGCCATTACGCGCCTATGAATCAGGGACTAGGAACAGATAATTGATCGACTACGAGAGCTAGGCAAGATCGCGGCTAGTTTCGAGCAGACTGCAAGATTTACATACTGTCTTTTCTATCTATTCCACTAAAACCTAATAATCTTAGAGTTTTTATTTGGCGGATGTTTATCCTTTAAGTTGCATTAATTTGAATTATCATTATCTTCTGAAACTTATGATTTTCTTAATAAGTTAAAAACAGTGCTGCTGCTGCTTCCGGACTTGCCCCGGAACTGGGACGAAACCGCTCAATCTGTTTAAAAATGATTGAATCTTATATCCTTATATTATGGGGCAACACCGGAATTATTATTAGTAATACAAACTTTGTCGAACGAGTTAAACGGAGAAATCACAGAATATTTGTCGCACGCGCCATTACGCGCCTATGAATCAGGGACTAGGAACAGATAATTGATCGACTACGAGAGCTAGGCAAGATCGCGGCTAGTTTCGAGCAGAGTGCAAGATTTACATAATGTCTTTTCTATCTATTCCACTAAAACCTAATAATCTTAGAGTTTTTATTTAGCGGATGTTTATCCTTTAAGTTGCATTAATTTGAATTATCATTATCTTCTGAAACTTATGATTTTCTTAATAAGTTAAAAACAGTGCTGCTGCTTCCGGACTTGCCCCGGAACTGGGACGAAACTGCTCAACCTGTTTAAAAATGATTGAATCTTATATCCTTATATTATGGGGCAACACCGGAATTATTATTAGTAATACAAACTTTGTCGAACGAGTTAAACGGAGAAATCACAGAATATTTGTCGCACGCGCCATTACGCGCCTACGAACCAGCGACTAGGAACAGATAATTGATCGACTACGAGAGCTAGGCAAGATCGCGGCTATTTTCGAGCAGACTGCAAGATTTACATAATGTCTTTTCTATCTATTCCACTAAAACCTAATAATCTTAGAGTTTTTATTTGGCGGATGTTTATCCTTTAAGTTGCATTAATTTGAATTATTATTATCTTCTGAAACTTATGATTTTCTTAATAAGTTAAAAACAGTGCCGCTGCTTCCGGACTTGCCCCGGAACTGGGACGAAACCGCTCAATCTGTTTAAAAATGATTGAATCTTATATCCTTATATTATGGGGCAACACCGGAATTATTATTAGTAATACAAACTTTGTCGAACGAGTTAAACGGAGAAATCACAGAATATTTGTCGCGCTCGCCATTACGCGCCTATGAATCAGGGACTAGGAACAGATAATTGATCGACTACGAGAGCTAGGCAAGATCGCGGCTAGTTTCGAGCAGACTGCAAGATTTACATAATAATGTCTTTTCTATTTATTCCTCTAAAACCTAATAATCTTAGAGTTTTTATTTGGCGGATGTTTTTCCTTTAAGTTGCATTAATTTGAATTATTATTATCTTCTGAAACTTATGATTTTCTTAATAAGTTAAAAACAGTGCTGCTGCTGCTTCCGGACTTGCCCCGGAACTGGGACGAAACCGCTCAATCTGTTTAAAAATGATTGAATCTTATATCCTTATATTATGGGGCAACACCGGAATTATTATTAGTAATACAAACTTTGTCGAACGAGTTAAACGGAGAAATCACAGAATATTTGTCGCACGCGCCATTACGCGTCTATGAATCAGGGACTAGGAACAGATAATTGATCGACTACGAGAGCTAGGCAAGATCGCGGCTAGTTTCGAGCAGAGTGCAAGATTTACATCACATTTTTGATCCGCATCTGGGAAGCTGAATGTAGTTTCGTTTTTGGAGATGGCTGGACTTTGGTTGCAGAAGTTGAATAGATTTGTACCTAATAAAGATCTAAGAAATGTTGTTTAAATTTTTTCTGTGCAATATATCGAATAAAATTGAGTGGTGATTGACCGTCAGTGTAGGTGTATAATGTTAAGTTGTCGGCGCATACGGTCAGTGTTATACTTGTAGCCACTAAACTTCAATGATTATAAACTCAAAAAACATTGGCTTTAATCAAGCTAAAGATGATATAATTTAACATATTAAAGTTGAAAAAGTGAGAAATATAATTAATAAAAATTACAAAAAGAAGACATCTAGTTTCGACACCTTGCGTGTCATCTTCCAGGGATACAAAAACAATGAGACATTCGAAGAGTTTGCCACATTACATGAATGCGTTTCATTACGTCACGTAAGTGACATTCAATATTATATGAAGGGGTTTGCCGACATGTGACTACTCACTTTTTCAAATTTAGTATGTGGAATTATACCATCAAGTTAATGTTTTTCAATTAAAAATCATTGAAGCTCAGTAGTTACAAGTATAACACTGACCGAATTCGCCAAAAACACAATATTACACATATACCGCGTGTATCGTCAACTTTTACATCGTGGGAAGCTAACGTCGTCTGAAGACCATTAACGGACGAACAGCGTATCGTAGCTTTCGCCTTTGTAAGGAATATCTAATAAGAGATCGCTAGATAAGGTAGAGTGCGATTGGGGGGCTGAAAATCGAGCGTACCCAGAATAGGTATGGCAAAAAAGGGGGGGGAGGGGGGCGCGTGGCACGCGAGTCGCGCCGCAAATTTAAACTCCGGCGAAGTGTTTCGCGGTCGAAGGTTAATCTGTATTCTTTACGGTCGTCGCTCGCGTAAACTTTAGTTTCTCGAGGGCCACGAGAGCCTTCTCCTCTCTCTGACACTCTCCCGCTCCCTCTCTCTCCCTCTTTCCTGCTCTCTCTCTCTCCAACTCCATCTGTGTCTATGTCGCTTTCCCTCTCCCTCGCACCGTCTCTACTCCAGCTTTCTCTCTCTGTGTTTCTCCCGCGCCTCTCGCTCTGTAATCCCTCTCTCTCTCTTTCCCTCCCCTCCCCACCCTCTCGTTACCTCCTTCCCCCCCCGGCATCGCGGCCGGCACCCACTCCGACTCTCATCGACTCTCTTTTCCTCCTTCACTTCCTCTTCCTCTTGCCTACGCGCCTGCCTCCGCTTTCCGAGTTCCGAGAAGACGGACGATTTCTCAGCCTCACCCCCCTTCCCGCCCCTCCCTCCTAGTCACCCCGCGCCACGCTCGGGATTTCGAGAGGCCGTTCATTGATAAAGTTCGAACGGCGCGGGGTGCCGGGAATTAAAAGTTGCGCCGAGGCCGGCGCGAAATGTGATTAACGACCGGGGAGGAATCGTCAGTTCGATTCGGCCAATGTCTGCTCAGCTCTGGGCAACAAACGATTTTCAACGCCGACACTACGCTATCTTTCTAATGCGCGAAGCTCGAGCGGAGATCTATCGGGTTTGCTCAGGTGCGCGCCTCTTGCCGGCATTTTCCTAAAGCCACGTTTGCGAACTGAACGTAAGGAATACTTATAAATTAAATATATTAATATATACCTTCTATATTAATATAATATATAATATTTAATTTATGATATATCTTTTATATTAACCCCTTAACGTGCACGCTCGAGTATACTCGAGCGCGCTAAACAGGCCAGTCTGTGCTCACTCGAGATAATTCGAGCGGCGTTGTATTCGATGCTGCTATAATTTTTCACACTCGAATATAGCCGACAATTGAAAATAACAATGTGAAAGCTAAGAAAAAAAATCGTTTTATTGATACCTATCATTTATGTAGGATCGTAAGCTATAACACATTATTATTTCGAAGAAACCGTGCGTTAAGGTCTTAATACATAAAATATTTTTGGAATACACTATCTTTTCCATTTCCTCTTGTCTCTCAAGAGTACAAACGATCGAATCGGCCAAAAACACGGTACGATTATCCGTTTTAGTTACGATCATTGAATAAACCCTTTATGTAAGTAACACTGTTGCTTCATGGTCAGATTCTGAAACAGTGTTGAGCGCCAACGCCGAACGTGTCGAACCTACCGAAACCTTCGAAACTCCGCCCTTGCCCCCTCAAGATCCCGAGATATCGGGGACACTGTCCAGGCACGAGGAGATAATTATTCGGAACGGCCGTCACTTGAAGGGAGACAAAAATTTCGTCTTCGAAAGTCTGCAGCGGCCGACATTCCGTATATAGAAACGGTCTGGGAAACGTTCGAGGCTCTCTCGCCCCTTCAGCCCTCTCCGACTTCTGACCCCCTAAACCCCCCCCCCCCCTCCCCTCCCCCTCTCCACCGTTCGCCTGTGCTCTCCGCAGGGCTCGGTATCCGAGTCCGAGAGCAGAAGAGACCCTTGAAGAAAAGTGGGAAGGAGCGCACGCCCCTCCGCCTACACTTTTCTCGGGCCGCGGAGCTGGTAGGGAAAATTAAAGGGCGCGCCTTGTATCAAGCTCGGCTGTCACTGCAAACAGCAATTACGCGCAACGTGGAAACCGACGCGGCTTCCTCGTCCTTTGCGCCGGAATCCGCGGCTTTCTTTCCTCGCGCGGCCGGAAAGGACCGCGTAATGACGCTGGTCAGGGTCCTGGATGCGAACTGCTTTCCGGGTTTTGGTTTAGGGGGTGGTGGCGGTGGTTAGAGAGGGGGGTACTGTAATCTTACGGTTAGGCTGGTCAATTTTTGTTCAGACACAAATCGATGCGAGAAATGTTTATTATTATGGTTGCTATATTGTAATGTATTACTCTGAATTTTGAGACTGTACTTCAGTTTCTGCTACGTCGTTTGTTTTAATTAAGAGAAGAATTTAAATAGCTTTATTATTGCAGCAATCGATGTAAAGAACTAATAGAAATTCGAGTTTTACTCTTAAGGCATGTTATAATAATCTGGACGCGTATTGAATTAAAACTGTGAAATACTTTCGTCCGTCAGTCAGCGATTGGTCAGGGTCCTGGATGCGAACTGCTTTCCGGGTTTTGGGTTGGGGTGGTGGTTAGAGAGGGGTGTACTGTAATCTTAGGGTTAGGCTGGTCAATTTTTGTTCAGACATAAATCGATGCTGTTATAGTATAATGTATTACTCTGAATTTGGAGAGTGTTATTCAGTTTCTGCTACGTCGTTTGCCTTAATTAAGAGAAGAATTTAAATAGCTTTATTGATGCAACAATCGATGTAAAGAACTAATAGAAATTTGAGTTTTACTCTTAAGGCATGTTATAATAATCTGGACGCGTATTGAATTAAAACTGTGAAATACTTTCGTCCGTCAGTCAGCGATTGGTCAGGGTCCTGGATGCGAACTGCTTTCCGGGTTTTGGGTTGGGGTGGTGGTGGTGGTTAGAGAGGGGTGTACTATAATCTTCGGATTAGGCTGGTCAATTTTTAAGACTGTTGGAAGCTTCTGAATATGTTGATTATGAGTCAGTAAATCGGCGCGATAAATGTTTATTACTATGACTGTTAGATTGTTATGTATTAGTCTGAATTTGGTGTATTTTATCCTGTTTGTGCCATGTCGTTTGCCTTAATAAAGTGAGGAATTTAAATAACTTTTTTATTACAGCAATCGACGCGACGTGCTAACAAAAATTCGAGTTTTACACTCAAGCCATGTTATAATTACCTGGACGCGTATTGAATTAAGATTATGAAATACTCCCGTCTGTCGGTCAGCGATTGACAAAGGTGCTGCGTGTTGACACAAAGCACGGTACTCCGTCATTATCGACGCCAACAAACTCTTGTCCAAATATTTAAGGCGAATACCATAGCCCAGTACGCGAACATATAACTGGAACAATTTCCAAAAAATAAAGCCGAAGCAAAACTGAAGCTAGACAAAAATTGCATCTGCCATCCTAATTGGCAGCGACGAACGAGACCGAACGATAACGAAGCGAACGAATTCGAAACGTTTCATTCGTAGACGCGCAAATTATATAATTTTGTAAATGCGCATTGTCGGCGCGCCGATAATTACACCGTTAAATTGCGAGTGTGGAAGGAAAACATTGGGCACTGGCAGAGTGTGCGCGCGCGCGCGTTTTGGCAGGCAGCGAACGTTTCAGTGGATAGGTCAGACATTGTGATGGCCCCACGCAAACCGATCGCTTGTTTCTTCGAACAATATTCGTCTTCGGCAGTGGAGCGAGGCGGCGCGCGACAACTGCGATTCAAATATGAAACAACAACGCCGAACGAGTCGTCCGACCCTCCGGATTTAACGAGCTCTCTTTTCATACCCGACCCGCACGTTCGTTGCACTCGTCCATCGGCCGCTAATTATTTTCCTATTATCGGCGCAGATTTACGCGGCACTCATTACCACTCGTTACATCAATTACGTCCATTGAATCGGGCGGCATTAATTGAAAGAGTGAACGGCGGCTAGCAACATTTTGCTGGCGTTGTGATTTCGATGTCAATTAGGGACCGAACGATTAGATGGGCCGGTGTTCAAAAATTATTTGATCAAGCGATTCACAGTGGTAATATTGGGCAAAAGTTTGGAGCGGAATGTACTGAATTTCGAATAAACGAATTTAAAGCTCTTCTACTTTGCGTTCTCATCGATCACTGTTCTAATCTAAGTGAAGATTATGTAAGGAAGTGTATGGATAGGACCGGACACCCGTAAGGGAACCAGATAATAAAACATACATATATGTAAAAAAATGATATTTCTTTAAGTCGAATTTTGCCGCGCTTCACGTATTGTAATCCGGTATGAATTTGGCAGTAGATGAGAGAGATAGAAAAATTACTGGAGAGATGCGCCTTAGCAATTAATCATTAAATCAGTAGTCACAGATAATTAAATATCGTCAGTAAAAATAGGAGAGAAAATAGACTCATATTGTTTCCCTTTTCACAGAGAAACAAATTTGGTTTATTACTTTCGAAAATTACAAAGAAACATTAAAGGTAGGGAAATCCTCTTACATACAAGCGTACATACACTATCCTAACCAAGCACAGCGCTCTTAAATAAATTCAGCGAAATAATGCACAGTTAGCAAAAAAAAACGTTTCTACACTATCATCATAGACTTATACAGTCTGAGCCACATAAATTTCATCGCTGGCGTCAATTTTTTAAAAAATCAAAAAATTATTAATAAAAATTCAAAAAGCCCTTGTAATCGAAAATTTCCTATATATTTGACTTTACTCTACATGTTTCTCGACCTTTCAGCGTCCTTCGTCCGGAACAAGACACATCCAAATAGAAATTCGATAATTGCAACAAACGTTCGTTCATCCTCGTTCACTCAGTCGACCAGCGGCCACGGCCAGAACTCTCGCCAATCCGCGCCAGCTCGACATCCGTCCGCGGCAAAAAGGATCGCGGTAGATCCTCGCGCGCGATCTCGGAGCCGTGGAAAGATCCGCGTCGCGGATATCGATCGCGGCAGGCAGGCAGGGCGAGGAGGGGGGGGGGTCTTAGTCACGGAATAATTAATGTGAGAGAGCAGGTACCTCCTTGCGTATACGCCGTGGGCCCGGGATACCGCCAGCTCCACTTTCTCTGGACGACTACGCTCGGCGCGGCGACGGGATCGTAAGAAGCGTTTTGCCGCGAGTTCGAGCGTGCGGGAGGCTAATCGCACGATTCGGGCATAAATTCGCCCGAGAATGACGCACTCGATCGGGCCCCGACGCCATTTACGCCTGCATTCCGCGCGAGTTGCTAACGATAGTCGAGCGATGGTAAGGTGGGGGGTGGGGGCTTCCTGCTCGGAAAGGGCAGCCGGCCCGTTTTTGCAATCGAATTGTCAGTACCCTCGGCCAAGGCGAAGATAGGTCTCTCGAATGAGACTCGATCGTGAGGATACGGTTATCAATGTATAATGTGTGCCTAGATGCTGTCATTGGATTTCCCGGTGTCTTGAACATGATTTTTATGACGAACTTTCGTGAATTGTCGGTCATTTTTGCTTTACATTTCAAAGTAAATGAAGGTATTTCAGTATTATTAATAACAAATAATTTTCCTATTTGATAATTATATCTAATATAATTTTTTTATAATGTTTAATTTAATTATTATATCTAACATAATTATCTATATTTGATTTGATAAATTTGTATCCGACACCTTGAATGCAGTTCTCATGCCCACCATTCAGAGAACTCTTCTAAAGTACAAATACTGACGCCACCGAAATTCTTATTTTCCATTGTAAGTTGAATGAGTATCCGCTCCAGGCGTCCCAAAAAAAAAAAAGTGCAACCCTTGCCACGTGCCGTTCCTCCAAAGGACACCTCCCACCTCGCAGGACGCTCGGCTCTGCGCGAGGGCGGCAAAATTGGAGGTCGGAGGGCTGGTAGGTAGAGAGGAGCGAAAAAAAAAAGAGAAGTACAGGCGCCGGCGGTGAACCGTTACTTTTCGGACTGACGACGCAGGCTAACGCGCGCCAGGCATTTAAATTACCGCCGTCTCTTTCTTTCGGGCCCCCCCCCCCCCCTCCTCCCTCTCCTTTCCCTCCCTCCCTGTCCCTTCCCGGCCGCTGCCGGCAATTGCGTTACATCCTCGCTTTGCAAACCGCTCGAATTTCAACGTCGAATTTAGCACGCCGTAACGCCCGCTCCGCCCCCCCCCCCCTAGCCACCCCCGCCGTAACGACTCGTGCGACGGGCAGAAAAATGCACTCCGTCGCGAGACAAGCGGAGCGGAGCCAAAAGTCGCGAGGCTGATTCTTGACAGTCGTGAAAAGTATCCGTCCGACGTTCGTCGCGTACTCCACGTCAATTAAACAGGCCCGATGCGATCACAACATACTTCTCCTCTCTGTCGCTCTTTCTCTCTCTCTCTCTCTCTCTCTCTCTCTCTCTCCATCTGCCTTCTTTCCGCGGCCGGTGTCGTCGAACGACTTGGAAGATATCCACGGAAACGCGGTGTGTCTACCGAAAACGCTCCCTCGCACGCGAGGATCCGACAAGGAAGCCCGCATGCAGCCGAAGCGAGACAGAGAAGCGTATAAGAGAGAGAGAGAGAGAGAGAGAGAGAGAGAGAGATAGCTGGAAGCAGAGAAGGAGAAGTCGAGAGAGGGAGAAGGCAGGCAGTCGCAGAAGCGAGACAGCCGCACTGGGTACTGCGAGCCTCGAAGCGGCGGCGAGAGGGGCACACACACATACACACGTACACACACACACACACCCCTCCCCTGCGATGAAGAGAGCCCGAGGTCTCGCGCGCGAGTGGGAAAGGATCGGCCGGCGGGTCCCGTGTCTTCTGGGTAGGGGTCCCCCTGCCGGCGCTCTGCCGCACGGCCGGTGGTGGGGGGGCAGCGTGAGGCGCGCGCGGCGGCAGGGGCAGGGTAGGGGGAGTTACCCCCACCACGGGGGTGAAAACTACCCCGTGAGCGCGTGGGGTGTCCGGCCTCGGCGCCGAGGCGAACCGAGCGCGTCCGAAGTGAGCGCAGTGCCCGAGACAGCAGGTCCCGCGACTAGGCGCACCGTCCGGCACAGTCCACTCAGAGATACGACCCATGCTGGACCATCGTCGCTCTGGTCCACGCCGGCAGCAGCCAACCAGCATCCCGTGGGCCCCGTTACGCGACGCGGAGCGCGAGAGCTAGGCTGTCAAGCGTCGGCCAGCGCGCGAGAACAGTTTGCCGGCCGCGAGCTATTCAGCTGCCAGCCGGCCAGTCTCGGACCTCATGCCGGACGGATCGGTCTGACGGGCGATCGGGTGAAGAGTGAAGAGTGAAGAGTGAAGAGTGAAGAGTGAAGAAAGTAGAGTGAAGAGTGCTGGGAGATAAGAGGGCGAGAGAGCGCGAGTTCGTCCGGAGTCCACGCGGCTCGCAAGACAGACGCGCGCGCGCCCGCGCGCCCGCGATGGTGCGGAAAGAGTGAAACAGTGTTTGAGGTGGAGAAGGACGGGATCGAAGGTTGAGTGAGCGTGACTTTGAAGGGTGAGACGGGTGCGGAGGTCTTGAAAGGATCGAGTTCTGTGCAGGTTGATGAGGAACGATAGGTACGCGAGCCGGACTGTGAGGGAGTGTTTTCGGAAGGTTGGGGTGTGCGGGAGGGCTGCACGATGGTATGCCTGAAGATCGAGAGGAAGAAGTATCTGAAGAACGAGAAGGAGAAGCTGAAAGAGTAGGGCTCGAGGCTGACAGGTCCTGAGGACGGAGCGGGAAGCAGCGAAGAGCGGTCAGTGCTTCAGAAGCGTCGGGCAGGAAGATAGCGGAAGGAGAAGGACGAATAGAAAGACGGAAACAGACATGGAGACTCGAATCCTGTTCAGCGCGCACCGATGACACTTTCGTCCTTTCTGCGAAGTCTACCGACGACCTTCTTCAACTTCAGCTCGCAGACCTCCTGAGATCGCGTACCATCTTTCTGAAGGAAGCGCAACGTCGCAGGGCCTGATAAGTGTTCGATAGAGTCGCTAAGCGTGCGTGCGCCTGGCGCGCGCGTGTCTTCGAAACTGTCATCGGGCGCGAGTCCGCGGCGAGGTGGCGAGACGCGAAGAGGAACATGAGGACGAACGTTAGTTGACGAACGAGCCACTCGGCCCATCGCTGTCAGTTGTTACCGTCGCGCTGGACAGGTCCGATCGGTCGAACGTCCAGTTCGAATCTGCCGGGAACGCCGAAAGCACGCCGAAAGCACGCCGAGAGCACGCTGGGGCCCAGACCAAAGTCACGAGTCAAGAAATCGGACACCAAAGAATCGACC
This sequence comes from Anoplius nigerrimus, assembly GCA_914767735.1. Classification (NCBI taxonomy): domain Eukaryota; kingdom Metazoa; phylum Arthropoda; class Insecta; order Hymenoptera; family Pompilidae; genus Anoplius; species Anoplius nigerrimus. The sequence goes on from OU612087.1 coordinate 6,106,913, forward strand.
TTGACGGGCGGACAAAGTTGCCGAAAAAACAGTAACTTTGAGGTGTAAAAATTGTCGGACAGAGAGCCGATGGACTTTCGATCGGAGGGTGTCCGGCGCGCGAGAGGTGGATAAATTGTTGTTGGTGACCTTGATCCGCCGCCGGATCCGGTGCCGTACACGGGGAGACGGCCGCGAAGGGCGAGGAGGATTGACCAAAGGCTGATAAGAGTGTCGAGGCCAGTTAAGGATCGAGCCACCATGAGGATCAAAATGCCCGCCGTCAGGATCGCGCAAGGTGAGTCCCGAATGACGTTGGCGAGGCTTAGGATAAACATTGACATTGGACGCGACGTCGGCGGGCTGCGACAATAAACATTTTTCGACTTCGCGCCCGAGCCGTCGGACGGACTCGGTGGCTGTTAGGTACGATCCTTGAACGTCGCGGATCTCGGATCTTTCATTACTGCGGAAATGGATCCTGCTCGGTGTTGACGTTTCTGAGCAACCGATTTCGCGGAGGGGAAAAATTGTTTTTGTTTACAAACCTTGAGACGCGTCGCCGAGAAAGTAAGAAGTTTAGCTGTTCCGACGATTTTGAGGGAAATGAATGGTAGACTCTGACGGAGTGTTGACGTCCAAGTGAAAATGACGGACTTCGCGTTCGGATCTTTCAGTCTCGCCGCGAGAGTAACCGCGCCAGAAATATGTATACAATCTCGTACAATCTTTTGTTACCCGAGATATTCATACCGTTCGGCCGTACACATTGTGTACGCGAACTTTCCGCGCGTAAAGTAAGACATTCGCTATGTTCATCGCGCTCTATTCCGATTACGCGAACCATCGGATATAAACATTCTTTCATTCCCTCATTCTGCACAAAGTAATCCGAACGAAATCGACCTCTTCGACGAGATCAGGCATAAATCCGATTCGATCTTTAAAACATTCGAACGACGTATAGATGCTTATGAAAAGGACTGGAAATTAGAGTTGAAGTCCGCGAGATCCAAGAACACCCGTTGTCGGTGTTGTGCAAGCGCCATCGTTCAAAACCGTCTCTCATCTCTCTAAATCCAGCCGAAGGCAGGTTTTCCTCTCGCACGATCCTCGATCCCGATCGCCATAAATCGTTCCCGATCGAGTCACTTCAGTCCACCGCGCTCCACTTCGATCCCAATCGGCTCGCATCCGCTCCTAATTCCCGACCGTCGGCTTTGAGAAACATTTTCGAACGTTCGCACTCCGCGCCAACGTATCTGCGAATCGCCGCGAAATCAGCTCGACAGAAGTCATCCCGCTTGCGAACGAAAGCTCTCCCGTGTAAAGAGAGTCTTGCCGGGCAAGACGGATGAGGCTGGGAAAAAAAGGGAGAAGCGTCGGACACCTGTAGAATTAACAGCTGACGAGCTAAGAAACAAAATCAGCCCGACGGGCGAGAGGAGGTGAAAGAGGGAGGGAAAGAGAGAAAGAGAGGGTGAGAGAGAGAGAGAGAGAGAGAGAGAAAGAGGAATTGACAGGCATATTAATGAGTATCAATCGTCGACGAACTCTGGACTACCTGAAGAAGGAAGAGTGCGCAGGTATTGGCAGCGCGCGATCGGAAGCAGTTAGAAAACAGCCGAATTAACGAGCGAGGAAGCTCGACGTCATTGGGATCGATCGATCGATCCCTTAATCATCCTGGCAACCTGTCGACCGGCGATAAAAAAGGATCTCTCCTTTCTCCTCTCTCTCTCTCTCTCTCTCTCTCTCTCTCGCTTGCTTTAAAGACTCGCGTGGCAAGACTGAAAAGAAAGCGACAAAATCTTAAAAAGCAAAGAGAGAGAGGAGGAGAGGAAGAGAAAACTTAAGACGAAGACGCAAACCTGAAACGGAGCAAGAGTGCAAGGAGGACGGAGTAAGGGGTAGTGGGGGAGGTGGGAAAAAAACAATCGGGACGGAAAGGCCAACGTCTTCCGGTCGTCGGGAGAATTTTTAATTAGTCTCCGACACCCACCCGCCCGTCCTTGGAGGGGGGTGGCGGGCGGAGGGGCTCGGGGTGGGGTGGCCCGGGAGGCCGCGGGAGGGTGCTGGAGGGGGTAGGGAAGCGGAGGGCGGATGGGGTGGAAATGGGAGGAGTAGGAGGGGCGGCATTGTCATGCGCGCGTTTTTCAGCGACTTTTCCACCCCCGGCCTCCAGCTACCCCCTACAGTCACCCCCCTACGAATGCCGCCCTCCGCCTGCCCCCCCCGCAGGGCGTCTAGACGGCGGCGGCGGCGGCGGCGTCGGCGGCGTCGGCGGCGTCGGCGGCTGCTCCGTTTTCTTAATTACAACTGCGATATTCTTTAGTTCGCGCGATGACGCCGCCGCGAAAAGATACCGGAATATTTCTTCGGAGCCTCGCGCGGAGTCTGCCGCGGCCTTGGGAGGAGTCCCCGGGTGGCCGGAGTTCGGGGGTTGACGGGCGGGGAGGGTTCGTTGACGTTTCGGGGCTCCGGATCGAGGGATCGATCGAGGCCTGCGGCTCTCGGCCCGAGAGGATCGCTCGCGTGTGCTGCGGATGAGGAGGATGAGGATTCATGTTCAGCGTACAGGATGTGAACGTTCAACTCCGGACCTGGTCGCAGCGAAGAGCCAAGATAGTCCATTTTTGAGATCGCACTTAGTCCGAAGTTCGGATTTGACTGAAAACGATGTTGCGGGACGAAGGATGAACGTTCATGGAGGAAAATGGCCGATGTTCCGATTGTCTCGAGCGTGGACCTCTTTCGAAGCGGAGACCGAACGACTTTTGTCCTGGGAAGATGGGATCAATATCGCATGCCAGGAGCCACTGTTATCCGAATTATGCAACGGTCAGCGGGATTCGGTTGATCCGAGGACGACGACAGACTCTTGCGGAAGATGAAGAGATTCTCGAGGCGTCGAAGTACGCTTCGCCGACGGACGGATAGTTGACAGGTTAACGGTATAGGAGAGGTGGGTTGGGAGGATTCGGAGGATTTCCTTCGACGCCAGTGGTGGGAAAAGTAAGGTGGCTTCGAGTATGTCCTGACCGTGCGAAAAGAGTCGGGCGATTAATTGCGAGTCGATCGCGGGGCTGATTAGGAATTCGGTTAATTTGGAGGCTCGCGTGACATCTTCATTCATGAGGAGAGTGTGCGAACGCCGACGGGAAAAATTCGACGATAATTGAATCGAAATGATTTTTAGCTGGCCCTCGCGAGCTCTGGCCTGACTCTCGTTCGGCAATTAATTCGTTGGCGCGCTTACGTATAATATTTTCTGCCCAGCCGAACGTTTCTCTCCGTTATCAATGAGCCCGCACGGCTTTGTCGAATGCATGAAAACGAGTGCGAGACCGGGAAGATATCGCGTGACCGGGTCCCGACGATGTTCCAGCCAGTGCGATATCGCGTTCGCTTCTGTAAAGAGGACATCCTGCCGTTTTTACGTACTGAAAACCTTTTTTTTTTTGGCCGCCAGTTAAAGAAGAGCAATTAGAGCGAGGAATATTGACTATGTTTTTTTTAACGGACGGCTTTTTAATGGGAGATTCTCGGCGAAGTTACGAAGTGGTCACTGATGGAATATTTGACTACAGGGTGTGCGCGAAGAAACTGGACATTTGATACGAAGTTGCCGTGCCTCGCTTAAATTAACGTCGGCCTAACGTGTCGTTTCTTTTCTCACGTACGATCCACCTTATTAGCGCTGCACTCCGAAGGTAGTTAGTCAGTTTTACGATGTACGAGATTCAAAGTCTGTTGTTATACCTGACGATGAATCACAGATTTTCCGTACTTTGTGTTGGGAATTATTCTCATATAATTCGGATAGTTTAAATTTGTAACGTGAAATTTAAATTATGTCTCGATTCATTAACGCTTTCACAGGTGTATCGGACCCTTTTTTTGTATAATATAGGAATTGTTCAGCATTGATATTGTAATTAAACACCGATCAATCTTACAGTTCGGCATTTATATATCATTATTACATTTAGTAACAGCTACTATTTTATTAATTCAATTTAACTTTTGACAGAAATTCTCTTCTAATTTTACGTAACTCCGCTATTCAACTCCGACATTAAAAGTTAATAACTTTCACGTTCAAGTTCATTACCATTTTTTCAACATCCCAACTAAAAGTAATTTCGCCATAAATTCGACACTTGGAGTCCGTGTAACTCGGCAGCTCCACTTTGATACTGGAAGTTAAGAAGTCTTCCAGCACTTCAGGCTCGTTAGACTGAGAGCTCCTGTCCGAGTCGCGTTTTTACCATAACCAGATTCGCTCTGGCACGTGCGTCTTGGAACAACGCACGCGTGTCCAGGGCGACCCTCCCGACGAAAGGTGTCAGGACACGGACTCGTCCTTACCTGGGCGCGTGCTGGACCCTCCGAAAAAGAGGAGCGGGATGGCACGAGACAGAAGGGATCTCGCCACGCGCCGAAAGGTTAATCTACGGAATCAAATCACTTTTTGTCGAAGGGCGCGCCGACTTCGAGACGAAAAAGCGTGGGGAACCACGATGGGAGGCTCGTAGACACTGCAGAGAGACTTCTCATTATGAAATTCAATTTGATCGTCAAAAGTTAGAAGGCACGGTGCTTAAAACATTCAGAGCTTATCATAGTGGAACGTCGAGAGAGTACAATGGAAAATGTAGAAACTGAAAGAGAAGAAAAGAGTACAATACGAATGTAGTCGGTGAAAGGTGTATAATATTCGGTTTTCGATGAATTCGGTCAGCGTTTTAAATATATAAACTGAATATAACTGAATTTGACTGAAGATCATTTAACTCATTAACGCCTGAATTATTTCTTTACTTGCAAAAATATTTACATTCGTATTACCTTATCATATATCTCAAACTAATTATCATAGAACCTACTTTTTCATATACATGGCACAGTAGATGGTAATGCGATAAAGTGATACTTTTACTTGTTTCGTTAGACAAATAATAATTTTAAAGAGCAAACACAAAATTGTTATAGTTACTATTAAATATCGGAAAACAGGGAAATGTAGCGTTCATCCTATAAAAGATGCGAATCTAACCATTTAGAGGTTCTTCTTACACAATTTCTGTTCGGCGGCCGAAAAGAAACGCTTCCTCGTTAATTACGACGATAATCGCAATGAGGGGGGCGGGCGGGGGGGAAGATGGGTCGACGACGGTCCGCATCAAAGACAATGTTCGACGCATACGTCGTAGGAAAGGACGCATATGCCGCGCACGTGCCGACGGAGGGTGCGTAAAACGTACGTTTGTTTGCTAAATAACGTCCTACGTAGTACTCGCCGCTCTTCTAAGCGGCGAGGAGCATCGGCTGTTTAGAAGTTTAGGCCCGCTTCCTATGGATTGTCGCGAGGCGGATATCGAGGAACGATCGACGCAAGAAATTTCCCTACGAAAATTCGATGAACTCCCGCAGTCGCATTAACCCCTTAACGTGCACGCTCGAGTATATTCGAGCACGCTAAACAGGCCAAACTGTGCACGCGCGTGCATATTCGAGCGGCGTTGTATTTGATGCTGCTAAATTTTAAATAAACATTTTGATTAATTTTGTATTTTTTTAATTTTTAGCCAAGACAATGTTCTAAAGTGTGTGATTTACATAAAAAAAAAAGATTTTTTTGGCCGGTTTATTGCAAAGAAACCGCACGTTAAGGGGTTAACTTTCTTAGTTGCTGACAATTAGCAGGAAAGATCACATGGAAATTATCTCATATTTTGCTGAAAGATCGTTACAGTTTAGGACTGAAAGTTTGTAATGTGGATGGAATGGATTGAATGATGTATGTTTTGAGTATGGGATGTACGGTATAGTGTACAGACTGTAAGGTGTAATTTTCAGGATGATAGGATTGTGTGGGTATTTCTTTGTCGTTCGATGTTCGATGCTGACTCTCGTCCATCGATCGGTTCGTCCACCATCGCCGAGATGGCGCCACCAGACGTCGGCAGTCCAACTCCGCATTGACGCTTGTCACTGATCCTTCCCATTTCCCACAATTTTCACGGGAAAGTTTTCAAATTTCATATCTTCGATGGATACTCACTACCGCCAAATCCGAATGACACTAACAATAAGCCGCAACAGATCTCCGAGTACGACACTGTTCGATTATCAAAGATTTAAATAGACGCCCGAAAGGACATCGCTCGTTACTGATCCTTCCCGTTTCCCACAATTTTCACGGGAAAGTTTTCAAATTTCATATCTTAGATGGATACTGACTACCGCCAAACCCGAATGAGACTGACAAAAAGCCACAACAGATCTCCGAGTACGACACTGTTCCATTATCAAAGATTTAAATAGACGCCCGAAAGGACATCGCTCGACAGTGATCCTTCCCATTTCCCACAATTTTCACGGGAAAGTTTTCAAATTTCATATCTTCGATGGATACTCACTACCGCCAAATCCGAATGACACTAACAATAAGCCGCAACAGATCTCCGAGTACGACACTGTTCGATTATCAAAGATTTAAATAGACGCCCGAAAGGACATCGCTCGACAGTGATCCTTCCCATTTCCCACAATTTTCACGGGAAAGTTTTCAAATTTCATATCTTCGATGGATGCCGACTACCGCCAAACCCGAATGAGACTGACAAAAAGCCGCAACAGATCTCCGAGTACGACACTGTTCGATTATCAAAGATTTAAATAGACGCCCGAAAGGACATCGCGGCAGTCAAAAAGTTAGCCTCAAGCCCGGTACACAATCCGAAACTCCGAACTTCGCAGCTTCCCACTCCGGAACTCCGACGGAACTTCTAAATTATTCAAACTCTTCATCCTTCCCAGCCGACAAATCCGAATCCTCCGTCAAGGACTAACAACTTACACCGCAGGACCATAGCTCGCGTTGGAGTAATAATGGCTAGCCAGGTCCATGGAAAAGGCCTTGAAGTCGGTTCCTATCGCCGAATCTGTCCAATCCAATCAATCGGGAAGCCGCTAACGAGTGCGACGACTCGGCCAGGACTCGCGATGATAGAAGCCGACGAAGTTGTCGAGTAACGAACGAGCCGACCTGTCCGACACCTTCTCGTTGTCCTCGCGCCAGGACGTCGATACACGGCCTTTCCTTCCTTCCCTCGTCCTTCCTCGGCATCGAACTCCGAGCTGTATATCGTCCGTCCAATCTGCCGGTGGGCAATTTCGCCTGAAATACGACGTCGTCGGGCTTTCCGCCGCGGAAAGCTCGTCGACCCACCTTATTGGCCCTGCCGAGGTACGTAGGGCAGCTATTGCCAACGAGTACGGGCGACCGAGGTGCCAGAGGGGGAGGGGGTGGGGGGTGGCCGCCCTTAAAAAGGGCTTCACGCCGGAGTCGTCGAAAGTTCGAGTCCGAAGGTGGTGATTTCAATTACGCTTCGACTGGCAGCGGACGGAAGACTGATTCTTGCTTCAAAACTGGGGAGGACTGGTCTTCGTCTGGGAACGTTGTAATTTGGCTGATTTTTGTAGAGCGTGGCTTGGGGATGGCAAGATCTGGCGAGGTAGAATGTAGGACGTTATGGAAGTGAGAATGTATCGGTGTAAAGGACGTCCGTGTCCTTCAAAACAATTTTGTATTTTCGTCACTTAAACAGCTTCTATTCCGTCGCCAGGTATAAATACTGTTTAGTAACAGTAAATACTGTTTTAAGATAAAACTGGGGAGAACTGGTCTTCGTATGGGAACGTTGTAATTTGGCTGATTTTTGTAGAGCGTGGCTTGGGGATGGCAAGATCTGACGGGGTAGAATGTTAGTTGGACGTTATGGAAGTGAGAATATATCGGTGTAAAGGACGTCCGTGTCCTTAAAAACAATTTTTTAATTTCGTCACTTGAACAGCTTCTATTCCGTTGCCAGGTATAAATACTGTTTAGTAACAGTAAATACTGTTTTAGGATAAAACTGGGGAAAACTGTTCCTCTTCTGGGAACGTTGTAATTTAGCTGATTTTTTTAGAGGTGAATTGGGGGAGAGGGAAGATTTGACGCGATAGAATGTTAGTAGAACATTATGAAAGTGAAAATGTATCGGTACAGAAGACTATTGTACTATTGTTATTCAGACAGCTTTTATACAGTCGCTAGATATAAATAGGCCAATAAAACTGGGCAGAACTGTTCCTCTTGTGGAAACGTTGTAATTCGGCTGATTTTCTTAGAGATACATTGGGGGAGTGGAAAGATTTGACGCGATAGAATGTCAGTTGAACATTATGAAAGCGAGGATGTATCGGTGCAGAAGACATCCGTGTCTATCAACACAATTTCCCACTATTGTCATTCGGTCCGCTTTTATGTCGTCGCCAGGTATAACGATAAACGGCCGATTACTCTCGATTCTCGCTGCGTTTAATCCGCTGACGGAAACGGCCCGGCGAATCGAAGTCGAATGTTCCGTCGAACGGAAGCGAGCCTTAAAAACGTTCGTAGGATCGAGCTCGCACTCCTTCGGAGGTTCGTAAGAGACGCGCGGCGGCGAGGTCCGGCCGAGGAGAGAAAATTTATGTTGTTTGCAGTGTCGGTTTCCTGCTCCATTGTCCACCATTGTTGGGGACCCTCCTCCGTAGGTGAGAACACCTTTGCCAGCGATAATCTGCTCGTATTATTATACGCTTTGTCGAGCGTTCACTTGTTGTCGAACGTCGGCCAGCGAGAGGCAGAGGAGGACAGAGAAATAAACAGAGACAGAAAGGAAGAAGAAGAGAGAGAGAGAGAGAGAGAGAGGTGATGTAAGAAAAACAGAGGCAAACGAAGAAGTCGGGAAGGAGAGAGAAGGACGGGAAGAGAGGAAGTGAAAGCCGAGCGAGTGCGAGGAAGAAATGTGACTACCTGACCAAGGGTCACTTTGCCCTTCCTACTGTCGAGGAAGCAAGGTGGACCCTACAGAATTCCTTCTCCGCCCTCCTCATTCTGTTTACGACCCGCAACATGAGAAAGGGTCAGTTTCGATGCCGTGAATGTGTTTTCGCAGTCATTGCTGAGCGATGGACTCTTTCACGAGCATTTAATTCTAAATTTTTCATTTCATTCATTTTTCGCATTGTGCAGTAATCTGCTTTAACGTTGTAGCTTATTCAATTTGATTCTTCAATTCTTCATTCCATTATAGTACAAGTTTCGAATTAAATAATTGTCCATTCTCTGCTAGGATGAAGGTAGCATGAAGTGGACGTATTGTTTTCAAGGTAATCCTCGATTAATCACCAATAATTGCAATTATTAATCATTTCCTTATTGACTCGTCCGACCACCGAGGTTCATTGAATCTCAACAGTTTCACACCAATTCCTCAACGCAATCCAAGTGCCTTCACCTCTTCTATTTATTATGATTTCTTTCGCCCGGAGTCCATCAATAACCGCGCGAGCGCATCCCGACGCGGCGTACTCGTTCATTACCTCCGAACCTCCCCTCGCGCCGATTCCGATCGTCCACCCGTTATAATCCGACGTCCCGCATGTAAACCACGTGGCCGCTTATTCCTGTGTACGTCCCGACTCGGAGGCTCTCTATAAATACGATTTGCCGACGACCAAGTTCAGGGGAATAGGGAGAGGGGCGCCGACGTTTTTAGATTTTCCCCCATTTTCGCTGCATTTCTCTCCCGACCATCTCTCTCTCTCTTTCTCTTTCTCTTTCACTCTTCACTTCCCTACCTTTCTTTTCCGTCTCATCTCCCGTCCTCGTCCGCCACTTCCTACGCGGTACGTGTCTTTTGCGGAAACTACGCTCCCCGCTTAATGGCTGCCGGAAGTGCGTAATTAAAAAGGCGGGCGGGGGGAGTCGGAATAATGGCGCGTCCTTGAGGATTACTTTTCGCGCGCGCGCTCGCGAGTAAGCAGTCTTTCGTGCCGTGTGTCGTCGGCTGTTCGATGCAGAGTTCGTTGCCCGGCTCACCTACACCGAGCGGGACCTTGAGGAAGTCATATTTACCCAGGAAGTACGTAAAGCGGCTGCCACGGGAACCCGCGAAACTCTTGTGCGAGTTCAATTTCTTCCCGCGCTTTGTGCCGCTCGCGAAAAGGATGCGCTTGTCGGGGAAGAAGAAGAGGATTCGATTGAATTTCAAGGTTTGAAGCTGTTTCGGTTTCTGAATTTCGGTTTCTGCTGATTTGGTATTTTTTGGGGTCTTGTCGGCTGCAATTAGAGGTTTGGTGAATGGGAGGGCTTGGAGAAGGAAGTTGGGAGTGACCTTCGGTCGAAGGTGGATCTTGGGTGTGAAAGAAGTGTTGGAGGAAGTACGGGTTGAGGAGGGAGGATGTTTGGTTTGATGCGTTCGTCGCGTTGGTCAACGATGACTTTTAGTTTGTTCGGTTTACGGTAGTAAGCGGTATGTTGAAGTGCGATTTTAGATTGTGAGAAATTGTTTTTGTATGTGGCTTAACCGCTATTTTGTTAGTTTCGTGTAATCTTGGAAGAAATTAATATGCAGGTCAGACTGGCTGTTCTTACAGTAGTAAATGAATTTCTTCTGCTTACAGTAGGAAAGAGTAGGAAATGTACAAGTATCTTTTCACTGCAGGATATAATTCATTACGATATTATTGATTCTGTCTTTATTTACATTAAATGATGCAGTTTTATCCCCTGTTTAGACTGCCACTAAACTACTTCTCGCTTTAAATTTGTCTTGTTTCAATACCTCATTCAATTGATACAATTACAGTCGAAAAATTCTCAAATCAAACCAATCGACAGCAACTCCTTGCAAACATTCTTTCATGTCGGAAAAGAACCAAAACAATATCCTTCGCTTCTAACTTCATCTAATCACACATAGAATCGTCATACACCGTAAATGAAGAAATTTTCAAATCAAACCAATCGAAAGCAAGTCCTTACAGATATATTGAAACTGGGCCAAAAAAATATTCTTCGCTTCTACCTTCATCTAATCACACATAGAATCGTCATACACCTTAAATTACAATATTCTCAAATTGAACCGATCGAAACCAACTCCTTGCGAACACTCCACGACATCGGAACAGGACGAAAAAAAAAGCGAGCCGTCGCGGCCATTGGACCGCCAGCGTCCGCCCAAAGTCAGCCGAAAAAGCGTGGCAGCTCGTCCCGCTCCGAATTCGAAACGTCGGAATCGAGTGTCCCGTTGCGCGACCTCCCGTCGTCTCCTTCGGCCGATTGGTCGATCGTTTTTCGTACAATCGACTCGGAACACTCAGCCACCTCTCGCCGAAGCTGGCCTCCGGCCGAAAAGGATCGATTTTTCGAGCCGGGCAAAAAAAAAAGGAGAGCAGGAAGGACTTCCCGTCGCGCAATTTCTGACTGCCGGCTCGGCCAATCAAAGGCGGCCGCCCGATAATACGGGAGTGGGACCTCGCCAATGGCCGGACGTGATTTCGACGATCGGGCCCACTCGCTTTTTTAGCTGCCCTCTCCTTCCCCCTCTCTCCGTCCCTCTCCTTCCGTCGTTCTCTCGCTCCGTCTGTCTCGAACTCTCTCGACGACGACGCGATCTCGTAGCGGGACTCGAAATTGGGAGATGCAAATGAACGTAGTCGATCTTGCCCGGTAGGGACGACTAGTTTTTCGAACCGGTAACAGGGACGCGGAATGCGGAAATTGGAACGTTGGAAAGGTTCGATGTGCAACGAAGGATAATTGGACCGTTCATTTTGAAAGTGGTGTAAGTCCATTTAAAGAGAAATTAAATATCGCGTGAATATACTGTTTACGCCGCGTTAATCATAAATTGTATGATGTCTCATCGTTTTCTAACTATGGGCTTACACCACTTTCAGAATAAACGTTTCTTATATCTGCGTGCATATCATTGCCTACCCAAACTTTCGAATTAAAACAAAATTTTTTCAAGCCTACGCTCAGTCGGTACCGACATACGCGTAAATAAGGAATCGTTTGTCAAATTTTTAATCTCAGCCCAATTTCAAGCTCGTACAGGTCCGATACGAATAGCGTCCAGTTACAATGTTTTTTCAATATCGGCTTACACCACTTTCGAAATAAACGGTCCATATATTGAGAAGTTACATGAACACTATGCAGCTAAAATTATTTAAAATTCAACGATTATATAGGTAAATCAATAATTCGCAACTATTATAATTTGAAAAGAACTAAGTGATCATTGGCTGAAGATATGTCAGATAGTTTATGATTCAAAAGTTACATGATCATCGAGAAGAAAAATGCCAGCTAGCGCAGGTCAGAGCAAAAAAGCGCAACGTGTTTTTCATTTAAATATGGGCTTACATCACTGTCAAAATAAACGGTCCAATTGAAGTAAATATGACGTCAGCCACTGGTACTCTGTAAGTGACTGACACCGGCTAGAATGATGTTTTTTAAATATTTCGTACAGTTATCTATCGTACTTTCTATATACAACATACTTGATATATCGTACAATTGTTTAGCTCGATTTATGATTACTTGATTTATTTCAATATTTCACTCACTCTTATGTGTCCGACGCTGTTTAAAAATTTTCATTCCCTCGTTCGCGGAACTAGTCGAAATCTAACCTTCCGCAAATTCTATTCTACGCACTGCCGCGAGCTTGTCCAAAAACACGGCCTGCCAAGCTGAAAATTTGAACTACACCCTTTTCTCACCCCACCCTCGCCGAGCGCTCGCTCGCTCGCGCGCGCGCGCGCTCGGAAATTTACATTTCACCACGTAACGCGAGCATTAATTTTCGCACGAGAAAATTCGCGGGCGATCGTTAATTATTTCGCGCGACACGCTTCGGCACTTCTACTCTCCGCGAGTCGAAGCACACCTATGGCCTACACGCACATTCCTCCCACGTAGAACGCACACACAAACACACACTTCCTCGGAAGCGGACGCGTGCGCGCACGCGTACGTCTCTGCGTGCGTGTGCGCGCGTTGTCAAAAGTTTGCATTCGAATGTTTTGCGGCGAGCTGCCGGAGTTTCGCGGGGGACGTTTTGAATAATGTAACAACGAAGCCGACCCCCACCCCCCCTCCCCCTTCATTCCTCCTCCCAGTCCCCTTTCGCGGGCACAGAAGTTTCTAATTAACCGACGCCGCTGTAAGAGCGAGAGAGAGAGAGAGAGAGAGAGAGAGAGAGAGAGAGAGAAGCAGAAACAGCGGCGGAGGCGAGAAGAGAGAAAACGAAGTGGACGCAAAATGGTGGACGGGAGAGGGTGAAAAAGAGATGAAAAGGAGAGAGACAGAGAGAAAGAGAGAGATGCATTGAGAGTGAAACAGAGTAAGACGATAAAGAGTGAGAAAATTGGACGGAGTGGCTAAACGGGATGAGGAGAGAAATAACATGCGGAAGGTGGGGTTATAATATAGGAGAATGTGAAACAATGTGAGAGGGCGGGAGGGGTGGTAGGTGGAGATGGCGAACCGCGGACGCCGGACACAATGGATAGTCGGCGCCGGCTTTGCGTTTGAAAAGCAGTTTTCCATCGGCCATTCGTCGACGCTTCGACCGTTGTTCGCTTTCTTGTCCTACGATCATTATCAATTGACACGGAGACACACGCGCGCATTTTCGAGAGCGGAGGCGTCGTTGTTTCGCCGTCGGCAAGAATGGTGTGACGCGCGTCACGCGCTTCGGGCTAGTTTTTTTTTTTTTTTTTTTGTAACGGGACGGCACGTGCGGATAATTTTATCAGCGGGAATTGCATCGATTTCGACGAGACGGCATTTTTTTTTTTCGGTGTTTCTGGCGGTGTGTTGGGAAGCGTTGGATGTGGAAGGGGAGGGTTTTGATTTCGGGCTAGTTTTTTTTTTTGTAACGGGACGACACGTGCGGATAATTTTATCAGCGGGAATTGCATCGATTTCGACGAGACGGCATTTTTTTTGTCGGTGTTTCCGGCGGGGTGTTGGCAAGCGTCGGATGTGGGAGGGGAGGGTTTTGATTTTGTGAAGTCGAGTCGTGTACCGTTTGGTGACATTTGACCCTGGATTTGGGAAAACGCATTGATTTAGGGAAGTTCGGACAGTGTGGGCCTTTTTCGGCAAATTTAATGGATGTTTTCGATCGTGTCTCAGAAACTGTTGGATGTAGGAGGGTGGGCATGCGATTTTTTGAAAGCAGACTGAATTTTTTTTGGTGTACGTAGTAGGAATTCGATGAATGTGTGATTGGTGAGGCACAGTTGAGGAAAAGTGCGATTTTTCGCGTTTTCTGACACATTTTTAAGCGTATCTCGGGAAATAATGTATCTAGACGGGTCGCGTTGCGATTTTCTTGAAGCGGATCGAGTCCTCTATCGTACTATTCGATAGCGATTTACTAGCTGTGTAGACCACAATACTCAGGATCCACGTATTATGACCCCTTTTCACTTCAAGTCTCAGATCGGTATATTAATTTTCCTACCATTCAAACAAAATTCATTTAATACAACGTAATATAACCCAATTTAACTCCCATAAACATCAAAAACACCCGCCATTTTCATTTTATTCCACAACTCGAACCATACTCGAACACTAACCACAGTGTACCAACTTAAAACTTATTAATTCATACAGATCCACTTTACAACCAAAGAAACACTGAATTTCTCCTTTTTCATGATTCAAACCTTCTTCACGCGTATTAGAACAGTACTCAAACATTACGCGTACCCATTTCCTAATACCAGTCATTCAATACTTCGTCACTGAGAACGAGCGGTATACTAATTTTCCCAACCATATTCCACTTTTCAAACAAAATTCATTTAACACAACGTAATATAACTCAATTCAACTGCAATAAAGATCAAGTCCAATTTATTGCACACCTCGAACAATACTGAACATCTAACCGCAGAATACCAACTTAAAACTTATTAATTCATACAGGTCCACTTTACAACCAAAGAAACACTGACTTTCTCCTTTTTCACGATTCAAATCTTCTTCACGCGTATTAGAACAGTACTCAAACATTACGCGTATCCACTCCCTAAGTCATTCAGTACTTCGTCACTGCAGACTAACGCGTTAACAGTGTCATTCCCAGGACGTAGGATATGAAAATGGCCGGGTAGAGCAGTTCACTCCGCCTGATTTCTCATGGTGGCCAAGTTTCAAGATCGTCGGCTTCGAATCCTTTCGGGAGCTCGGTTGCGCGCGTTTTTCCTCGATTAAGGAAACGATTACGGCCTCTCTCTCGCGGTCTTGTAACGCGTGTTCGTAACGACTCCCCCGGTTCCCAGAGGGGGGGGAGGAAGGTGCAAGAGCGTCTCGTTTCGAGTCCCACGACTCGCGGCGAAGGCGAAGGAAAGGCGAGTGTCGTCGGATGCGAGTACGATTAAAGCGGGCAGAAAACGATGACAGCGAGAGATTCGCGAGTTCGTGTACTGTGGATGAGGACTGCATTCAGTTTTTGAGCCGGGCACAAAGGTTTCGATGCTACCGGTACGATAGTCCGGAATTCTTCGCTTGTCGGGGTGAGAAGCGTCGAATTCGAATTGGGTGAGGTGTAAGGTGGGGAGGCGATTCAATTGCTTACTTTGGAAGCAGTTGTCAGGTATAGATTGGTATGTTAGCTGGGTACGAGGATTTCTATTGTAGTGGAGAGTTGTAACTAATCAAAATTGATACCTTGGTTCAGTTGTAATCGTGGCTTACATATGTATTTCTACACATATTTCTGTTGTATTTGATTCGCGATGAGGATATGGACTGTTTGTTTTGAAGCGGTGTAAGTCCATATTTAAAATAAAATGAGATATCATATAATTTATGATTAACGTGGTGTAAACGGTTTATTTACATGATATTCAATTTTTTTTTAATGGACTTACACCACTTTCGAATTAAATGGTTCATATAATAGAGCTTACTTTGAACAAGTCGTTTCTACAGACCCCAAACTTACTATTTGCAATCATCACAATTCCGTATCAAATCAAATTCCATTAAATCTCAGATTAATATACAATCCTACTTACGCTACTTCAATATTGTCCTAACCCTACAGAAAAATACGCTGACCATTTCTAAACCCCAAACTCGACCTGATTCCAAAACTCCCACGTTCTCCCGCGCACCTTGCAGCCCATATCTCCAAAAATCGTGCAAATCAAGGAGACACGAACCTTCGAACCACATTCGACCTAAACGCGCATAGATGGCAGCTGGACTCTCGGACCGAGCCGTATAACCGTTGCCCACATGATTTATTTTGACGAAAAAATCTGTTGCGGGCCGAAAGGGGTTTTCCTTTTCAAGGCGAGAAAGAAAAGGGCGAGAGACGGGTCAAACTCTCTAGGACCTGTTTGGCAGCGCGTCTCAATGGACAATGTCCTGCTGCAAGGCGCGTACAATGGGCCTCCGGGGATCGAGAGATCCTCCCACGATACGCATGTGGAGCGTCGATAGACGGAGAAAGAGTGAAGGGGGGCAGAAGGGGGGGGGGGCAGGACGGACGAGGCGCCCCATTCAGAATCCGTGAGAACCAGATTTCATATTTCTCATAACTGGCCGCCGCGCTCAACTTTTCTTTCGTCCCGCTGTTCTCTTCCGCCGTTCGCTCTCGACTTTGCTCGACTGGTCACCGATTTCACCTGCTTCGACGATGAGGTCGGTGGAGAGAAGGGTAGGGAACGTTTGATTTTTGGCCCGATGTCGCGCAGAAATTGTATACGTTTTATTTTTTATGGCAATATAGGTTTTATATATATATATATATGTTTTTGGCAAATTCGGTCTATTTCATATATAACTTAATATATGACATATAATAATATAAAAAGTTATATATATAAATATGTGATATAACTCAGTTTTTATGCTATAATGAAGACAGATGTATAATAATGGGTTTTTGTTATATTATATATATTTAAACCACTGACGACATTTTCCAAAAACTAATTATTATACACCCATCTTTTTCACAGAATAAAGAAAGAGAAAGTAGAATTCAATTTGTCAAGGCTATTTAACGATTCGTGCATCGCATAAATTAGATAATTAGCTCGAGAAATAGGAAGAAGACGTGGACGGACAACGTTCAACGTACATTAACAAAACTGTATTTGTTAATGGGAGCGACAAAGGGAAGGACCTTCGGTGGGCCCATTCTCTTCCGTTGCGATCGAAAAACAGGGCCGAGAGCTTTTCCCTGTACCGCTGAATAGATCCCCAGCTCGCATGATCCCCGTCTAGATCGAGCACACACGAGATCCCCGATTCCGCTACAAAAGGGAAAAAGACCCGTTAGGTTCCTGTTCAATTTGCCGTAGGGGCCGAAAGGGCCACTTTACACGCTCGCGAAGGGCCCCCTCCCCCCCTTTTTTTCAGCCCGTTGAATTTCGTCCGCGAGCGAAATCGGAGAAATCTCTCGCGCCGCCGAAAAAAAATCCTTCGAAATTTGAACAGGCTCGGGGGTGGATCGACGGACGTAGGTGAAGGGGGGGGGGGGGGGTAGGGGGGATAGGAATCGAGGTCGAGAGACTGTCTCTTACGGTTCACGGAACGGACCTGGGCCTCAGTTTTTTGCACCCCTTCCAACCCCCGCCCGAAACTTTTTTTCGGCCTCCACAAGCTAGGTGCGCGCGCGCGCTCACCTTTGACTAGGGGAGGGGACGGCAAAAAATGCGGAGAAGAAAGTGCGGATCGAGAAAGAGGTGGACCGAGAGCGGCATATGAATGGGGAGAAAGGGTGAGAGGTCGCCATTTTGAATGTTCCGCGAGAGGATTGTAAAAACTGGTCACCCTTACGAGAACGCCAGCGGCCGACGAACTATCCGCTAAACGATATGATTCAATCGCAATCTGACGAAAATAACATTCCGAACATCGGCGCACAAAGCGCAAAATCAAAAAATATCCTTTATGTACAAGCATTTTTAACGTTTTCCACAATAAAGACTCTGCAACCAATCAAAAAGTAACATAACATTCCATGTATATGAAAGACAACAAATTACTTTACATCTCGTAAACAAATTCTTTCCACCGCTTCGGCAAATACCGACCTAAATTCGATCAACGACGAATCTAATCACAGCAAACCAACTTCTTCCCCCCCCCCCCCCGAATAGCGGTAAACTGGATGCGAACGGTGGTTGGAAGGAAGAAAGGTGGAAGGAAGGACGAAGGAAGAGGGAAGAAGCGTGAAGAGTGGGGAGTATAAAAAAAAGGGATGGGGTGGGGGGGATTTGGTATGAAAATGCGCCCCACCAGACGGCCGGCGGGTCCTTTCCATTCTTTTGATATCCTGTCGGGGGGCAAAAGGGCCCGACCTACCGCCCGGAGCCGGCTTCGGGCTCCAGTCAGCATCCGAGCATGGACGCGAGCGTATCCGCGCGTCGGCCTTGAAGATTAAGCCGGTCGTCTCGGCAACGACTCGGGACGACGAATTTCACGCGATCGCAGGGCTCGTTCTGCGTCAAGTAACGCGGATCCGCGATACATAACGGGTGGTCGGATCGGTGAGTGAGAGAGTCATGGAGGCTTCGGACGCGACGGAGAACGAGCTGGAAAGCAGCATGGCGAGCGACAGTTGGATTGAAACGGACGCGGTGGGATCTAAAGGTATAGTTGAGTTAGCGTCGGAGAGATTTGCTGAATTGTTGGAATTTTTAATTGTCGGATATTGAGATTTTCGGCGGTAGAATACAGTGTGGGACGTGAGAGTCGATTAGGGGTGAAGGGCATTGGGGGAGTTGACAGGAGAATTTTTTAATTACTGTGCTTTGATTCGATAGTCTGTGTTGTTTATACATTCTATATTTAATATTCCTGCATTTATTCATAAGAATATAATCTGTATTTGTTTCAAGAATCAAATTGAAGCTAGTAGTAATAGTCTTAATTTAATTCAAACTCCCATCTTACTACATACTTGGTGAATATTAAAATTTTTTGATTCGATTCTTTGTGTTGCCTATACATTTTAAACTTTCTATTCCTGCATTCATTCCTAAGAATATAATCTCTATTTGTTTCAATACTCTTACGCAGGAATCAAATCAAAGCTTGCAGTAATATTCTTAATTTACTCCAAATTCCTCCCATCTTACTACTTGTCCAGCATTACAATTTTTTGATTCGATTACCTGTGTTGCCTATACATTTTACACTTTCTATTCCTGCGTTCATTCCTAAGAATATAATCTGTATTTGTTTCAACACTGCCACACAGGAATCAAATCAAAGCTTGCAGTAATATTCTTAATTTCAACCAAACTCCCATCTTACTACTTATCAAATATCACAATTTTTATGCTTCGCCTTACGTCTGATCGTAGAAAATTAAAACTGTTACTCTCGCCGAAGGACAAAGCGGTATACCCGTAAACCTATAACGGCGGAAAGGACGAAGGATATCGCGCACGTATGTCTCGTCCTGCGACCAATGCCACGGTCGTCGAAGGAAATTGGCGGGACTCAATACTAATGGGTAATGGAATTATTGGTTACGGTCGGGGCTCGCCCTGGGGATGATCGTAATTCAATTGCCCCGATGTGTCCTCTGGACGTTTTGACAGGACGGATGTCCTAACAAGGACACCGCCTCGGGATATCTTCCAGTTTCGCCGTATAACACGACGTTCCTTGTATCCTACCGGCTAAAAGGGGGTGGCTCAGCCTTGTCAGAGGGGGTGGGGTGAGGTCGAGGGGGTGGTAGGCGTACCGAGATCGTGAAAAAGGACGCACGATCCTGGGAGAGTAATCGAGGGGGCGACATGGATCACGTTAAGGGTAGTTGTCAATTCGATCATTCCTTCATTACTTCCACCGGAAGAATTAATATTTAACCACCGTCAAAGATAATCTGTACAGTCAACCCAGAAATCTCAGAAAGAAAAGCTTACAGATTAATCGTATATATACATATATACTCCATACAATGTTCCTTACCTAGCGTCACCTAGTCAACTTCCACAATAGCTATCTCGCAAAGTAATCGAGGGGCGACATGGATCGCGTTAAGGGTAGTTGTCAATTCGATCATTCCTTCATTACCTTCACCGGAAAAATTAATGTTTAGCCACCGTCAAAGATAATCTAAACACTCAACTCAATGTTACTTACCTAGCGTCAGCTAGTCAACTTCCACAATACCTATCTCGCGAAAACATCTGAGAACAAAACAAAATCCTTATATATTAGTCCAGGAACCTTTTGGACAAGCGAAAGGAAAAGAAATTGCTATACGCTTCCCGTCAAATAAGAGAAATTAATTCGGCCCAGCGCAGAAGTGGCCGTTAACGTTTGATGGACTGCTCGAGATTTCTGGGAGTAGGTTCATAACCTTCTGGAATAACGAAGCTGGGAGGGAATTAACGACAGTAAGGAACGTTTCCTGCAGGCGTAGGTCCGTCCTTCCGACTACAGGTCTGACCTACGCGGAATGCGGCACTCGTGGATGGAGATTGGACAGGTTCGCGAGAATGGAAGGGAAGTCGCCAGGGCGATCGGGACATTACGGATGTATGGGCCAATTTGTAAGCAATCCAACTTACATTCCCGGCAATATTGTGTTCCTCGCGTTATCTTTGCCCCCCCAAACTGTTCCCGGCCCGACGGACTCTTTCCACTCCAGGACGATTCTTCTACCCATTACGCACGGCTCGAGTTATGATGGCTGTATCGACGACGACCGTATTATTCTGCTCGGGATCTGGCGGGTGGTGGGGGTAATTTTATCGGGAAACTGATATGACCGAACTTTGATTGCGTGGATATGAAATAACGTGAAAAGTGTACTTTCGAGTCTTTTCGGTAAATATTGTTTATCGAAGGATAAATTGAACTCGTTGAATTTAGAGTATATTGCGAAGTTTAGGTATTGTTAGACGTGTTTTACTAGGATAATTTTTAGTCCTATGCGACGGTAGAGTCAGCTAGAATCTATTGTTTGCATTAAAAGACGAAACATAGTCCTTAGATACCCAACACTTTATTATAAAGATATTTTTATATCTTTAACCAGACTGTTACAATGTCCCATATTATTTTGTTATTATTTTAAGTCTCACGGGTACAGAAACAGATACGGTCAAAAATATTGAAATATGCCACTTTTAATCTTTGCAACAATTTAAATCGCATGTTCACAAGATGACACATCTTTTTAATTCCTAATCTCTTACCTGCCTCAAGAAAATAGAGCTACTTGAACAAACTCCTAATAAACCAGTTGTTCAAGCATCCAAACATACTAGATTCAATACAAAATCAAAACGGCTCACGTCGAGACCAAAACCGTTAAAAAAAAAACATCAGATCCCGAACGCATACATTGACTCACCTAAACAGAGCACCGCTGCAAATTACAACGTGCTCTACTCATGTAACGTTCTCCCGATCTAAAGTTGCGTCGCGCATCTCATCGAGGAAGCAGAAAAAACATTGGCACGTGCTGGAAGGATCATCTGGGCGGGAAGACACGCGTCTACGATCCCGAAGCCAGGCTTCCAGGCTTCAGGATCGGAGGCTGTAACAGGGGTAGCTCCTGTCGGGGTGTCCTTGCCACCAAAATCCTGCCGGGGTCCTTCGCACGGGCCGACGTTCCTCGGGGCCAACATCTGTCCCCGAAAAAACAAAAGCCCATTGTCGCTAACGACCGGTCGCGCGTCTCTTGTTTCTAACCGAGTGCTTTTGAATCGTAGGCGAATAACGGACCCCGCGGGTCCATTCAGATCGACTCCCGCTCGTCCTTCTCTCTCCCTTCGGCGTCCGCCACGAGATCCTTGGCCATCTTTGTCCGTTATCCGACGGCCTCAGCCTCCACGCGCCTCGGAATCAAATTCTCAGATTTTTTTTTTCGGGCTGGTACTCGGATCAGAAGACCGAGCCTTTGTTCGCTTATTGTCGATAGAATATTGTCGATATTATGCACGCATTTTCGTTCGAATTGTCACATTGTCGAAATGTGCGATCGTGGAATTCACGGGAGTGGTGAGAAAATGGTGAATAAGTTGTTCAGGCACGGTTGGAGGTTTTTAAATGTTATCTTGAATTGTTTGGGCTTTACAATGTCGACGGTTTTATGGGTTTTTTTGGGGGAATTCTTAATGTGTGTGGCGTGAAAGAGTGTTTAGATGGATAGTATTCATCGGACTTGGAGCCAGTTAATAGCAAAATAGTTTCCGATACAAAACAGAAATCTTCCGTCGATAATCATCTACTGCTTTCTTGAAGACCGTCGCGCACACTTATCTCTCTTATTAACAGAATGAAAAATATTCTTTTTACCAATCCAAGCGAATGCCACACAAATGTTTAGATACGATCTCTCGGCCGACAAAGTCCAGAATTCATCTCTCGCGTCAGTTCTAAACCGTGAACGAGGCAGATTATCAGATGCAAACTACCATTGTAAACTGGACAATGGTCAGAGTAGAATTACAGTGCGCAGTACTGCGATTTGCTGAAGAATAAGTTTGATTCGTCGAACGATTACTTAGCATTGTCATACGCGGGATGCAGGACGTATATCCTTTCTCGCAGGCCAATGAAAAGTAAACATACAGTACAGAAGCAATATATAACATAGTGCCAAAAATATTTCGTTCTGTAAGCCAATTAGTCTACTTTGACATATGTTGAGCATATCAGCATATGATCCGAAGGACGAAGGATGCAGGACACGAGTCCTCGCATCAATTTTCAGGCTAAAATTGTAATGTACAGCAATGTACAATCATGTACTGAAAAATTATTTGGAGCGAGAGTCCAATAATCGGCGATGGATAAACGTAGCATGCGAAAGGACGAGGAATGAAGGATGCAGGATGTGAGAGCAGGAGCTTGCGCGGTGGCCAATGGTCAAGCAGGAAGAATCTAGCTGGCGAGCTCCGCCCAGAAAGAATCGAACCGGTGCCAGCGCATTCTGCCCGAGATCAGAGAGGGAGAGACTGTAAACAAGTTCGGAAGGACAAAAGAAAGGACGAAAATCGAACGACAGAACGCGAGGAGGCACTTAAAAAACTCTCGAAAATTGAACGCTCACCGTGACGTGAGTCTATTGCTAATAATAAAATTAGCTGCATATTTAGAAATTGCAGTTACTTAAACAAAATTTGAAAATGTGTCCCAAAAATGGGACATTGGCGGATAATGGGTTAAATTCATAACACACGGAAAATGCCGATATACGGAGTAAGTAATTGTTTCGAAAGAATCTTCGAAATCGCAGAGTAAGAACACAGAATTACATTTTCATTCCGAACCCGAGAAATTTTACTCGGAGGCTCCAGGAAAAAATCCTCGAAAATCCCTTGCGAATCCAGGTTGGAGCCTGCCGAAGATTCGATCGGGGCAAAAAAAGGAAAAAAAAACAAGCCAGGCCTCCGGCTGAAACGGATGAAAGGGAAAACTGAGGCGGCCGGGTGAAAAGTATCCGCAGACAATGGCCACGGCTTTTCCCGTTTTCTTACCGTTTCTGGCATCCTCGTCCGGATGGATATGGACACTTGACTCGACGAGGGAAAGATCGATGTACGAAACTCCTGCCAATCTCTATGTTAATGCTGGCTGCGAGTCCTCGCATGGGGACTGATACACGATTCGTCTAACTGTATCGCACAGTACACATACGTGCACGCACATGTGCACACGTATGTGTACGTACGGATACACGGTTGTGACGCGGGGTGGGCAAAGAGAAAGAAGGGAGGGGGGGGGGAGAGGAGGAGGAGAGCGAACGTTTGCCAGGTCCTTTCCCGCCGGTGGAGGACACTTAAAAGTGAATTGTTGCGTCTGCGACTGACCTCGGGACCTTCCTTTCTTCCTTGAATTATAAGAGCGATACGCCGACGGATTAATCTCGGCTACGGGCCGTTCGAGTCGTTTGGGCCAATCGTTTTTATCGCCCGGAGTCCTGGGGGCCGCCCAGGATACGGCTCCTGATGTTCCCGAGTTCGGCCGGGACCTTGCCAAGCTTCCGGTTAATAGAGTTCGGGAATCAGATTGGAGGGAGGTACTCTGTGGGGAATTTTTAATTGTTTCTCGACTTAGCGCTGACGATCGTGGATAATTGTCGGTCAGCTCTATGTAGTTCATTGTCAGTACTGTGAAAGAAAATTGTATTAACAGTACTATTGTACATTTCTTACTGCTTTTGATTCCGACTAGTCTGTTATACTCAATCCCACGATTTTAATACAATACGAGTTATTCTTCAGTATGCAGACTCGTTGAGAATTAATTACCATTGATGAGCTCAATAATTTAGTACGAGCATAAATTGTCTATTAGCAGCTAAGCATAGTACTCTATACATTCCATGAGCTGTAATCGTTGCAAGCGATGTGGGACAAATTGACAGTTTATTTTTACACTGTTATAAGTTTCAAAGTAAACAGCAGAAAACAATAAACTCGTCCAATTTTAAGATCCGTTAATTATACCAACGTCTGACGATAGCAATATTAAACCTGAACAGAATACAAAGTGCACCTCGTCTTTCAGTATTCGTATTTTGATTTAAAGACCGCCACGATCATATCTACAATACTAACTATATGAACTGCTTATTTTGAAAGTGATGTACCTAAGTCCCATTTCAAAAAAATTGAAATGTCACATAATTTATGATTAACGTGATGTAAACGTTTTATTTACTCGATATTTCAAGAATATTGAAGCGTCATATAATTTATGATTAATGTAGTGTAAACTTTAGCTTTATGCGACATCTAATTTTTTTTAACCCTTAGAGCACGGAGCGGGTCCAATGGATCCGCAAGGCAGATATGATTTGTTATAATTTTGAAACTATTTGTTTTTCGTTACTGTCGTTTTATGACTATTATTATTTCCCTCGATTTATAGATTTTTACTAAGCATTTGCAACCAGGCCAAACAATATTTGTTTATGTTAAAAGGGGGACACTAGAAACGTACTCTACGCTCCGTACTCTAAGGGTTAATTATGGCCTTACAGCACTTTCAAATTAAACGGTCCATATCTCACTTCTAATGCACTCGTAATCGGTCAGTACTGAGAAAAAGACGCGTTTTCTGTCGACAGCGGAAACTTCTCAAGGCAGCACGTTCCCAGACACCGTCCAATGCGGGGGTTGCCGTGCATCTTACCCCCTCGGCGAGATCGTGCGGTTCATCGAGCACAAGGTGAACCACTGTCGCAGCACCCTCCAGGGCTGCCACAGTCCGCCGGCGACCGCGGCGCCCGAGGACTCGGACCCCGAGGACGCCCTGGCCTTGAAGAGCGCCGATCCAGACTCGAAGCTGAACTCGGTGCCGAGCATCTCGGCGCCGATCAACAAACGGGGCGAGAGGGCGAGACTGGACAGTCCGCCGACGCCGCAGGGCTCGGGCACCGATACCGGAAGTCCGATCGAGCTGAGGGCGAGCGCGAGTTCCACCCCGAAGAGGCGCACCGAGCCGCCGGAGGATGAGAAGGAGGAGGTGCCCAAGAAGCTGAAGACCGCGGAGTCCGTCGACGCGGACACCAACACCGTCAGTTCCGGTAAGTTTTTCTTTCGATGTCCGATGCTTCGACTGACGAGGGAAGGGTCAGGGTTGTAGGTCACTGATTTTCCTCGAACCACAGATCTTTTTTTTTTTTATTATTTTTTCGTTAAGGAAATCTTCAGTAAGATTCCTGGCCTCTTTGGGGCGAGGCTAGGGTATCATATATCCATATATATCAGAAAAAGCACAGACATCCTTTGGATGAAAATAGTTGGACACGTGTTTTGCCAAAAGTGGCAACATTCGTGAAAAAATAGAGGTAGAAAGCAAATTTTTTCGGTCGCGCTGAGATTTTGCAGACGCGTTTAAAATTGTCTCCTAAAGGACGCATTTATTCTGTAAGAGGTAGATTTTTATCCGACACTTCCGACCTTTTGCATTTAGTGTGCTTAATTTTCGCGGTATATACTGAATATTTACTTAGAGTGAGATAGTTCTGTTTGCTTTTAATAGAAATCTACTTTCGGTGAAGGTTTGACTTTTCGTTTGAAAATCATAAACTTCGGATTTGTGAATATAGACCCACTTCCTTATAGACTTCTCAATGATTTAATCAACTTTCTAGATGCAATAATCAAATTATTCCCGACATTGCTGCAATTTGCCATAGACCCACAATCCAAAGTATATAACCTGATCAAACATTTCAACGTCGCATTAGCGTCGACGCCGTTAACTATAAATAATCACCGTACCCTTGTTTGCCTGAGAATCCGCGTACGTAAGAGAAATATGGCGGTAATCTTTTAATGCGTAGCCGATCGAAAACCGCACGACACTCGTTGTTGATCCGGCTGGCGCGAACAATGAACGCCGCGTTCGATTTTCGAATTTAAAGCGCGCGCCCCGTCGATCGGGGGCGAGTCCACCCCTTCGTCCATCGTTCCTCCACCCTTTCATCGCCGGGGCGGGGGGGGTCACGTATTGTCGCACATTGTCGCGCATTGTCGACTATCGAAGGGTCTCAACGTTCGCCCCCGTTGCCGAGCTACCGGACGCTAACGATCGAAAACGCAGGTTTATCCTTATTCCTGTGTCCGTTATCCTCGCCGCCGTTTTACGCGCATCCTGCGGTCGCCTTCTTTGTTTGGCTGGCAGGGCGATCCTTAATGGACAATCGTTGGGCGAGAGAGCGCGTCAGATGTCGATTTCGAAAGAGGGTGTCAAAAGTTTAACATTGTGCATCAGTCTTGAGTTTAGGTAAAAGATTTAACTGTTTTTAGTTTCGAATAATAGTATGCGAAATTTTTATATGAAATGTCGTGAGAGCTGTGCTTCATTTTAAGGGCTAGAAGTTAGGTATACTTATAGAATTTTTAGACTTTCTTACCGATTTATTCGGGAAAATTAGCATCTCTGTTGCTATCTTTCTATCTAACGTGACTGACACATTTATAAAAATTCACCTTAAATACTTTTAAGTATTTTTTGTTTGAAAATACAATTTTTTCTTGTATATAAAGAATATATATATAATTTCTTATATAATAAAAATTGACTAGCCTACCGCGAATAAGACTTTGATTACTATACTATATTAAAGCAAACAATTTATAACATATTTACACCTAAAACCGTGTTCCATACAGGCACCGTATTCGCGAGTAAGAAAGAATGCGACCGATCTAACGATAAACGCTGAAACTCTGAACGCACCGCCAGGATACTTACCGCCCCTATCTCTGAAACATCGCTCACCCCCTCACCCCCCGATAATCGCGCCGCAACAAGGAAATCGCGAGATAAGAGTCGCCTGCGACCGTCCATATTCAGGGCCGAGACTTTAATTTCGCACCCACTCGAGGCGGAATCGACACCGAGCCCGACTCGGGCCGATTAACTTCGAGGAGGGCACCCGCGGTCGACTCAAACGAAATTCATTCGCGACCGCACGCCCTTCATGAATTGAGAGGAGCGAGAGAGAGAGAGAGAGAGAGACTGAAGAAACGACAGAGAGAGAGAGAGAGAGAGCCTTTGAGATTCTTAATTCGGCGCTTACCCGTGCAAATTGACGCGGAAGCCTGCTTTGCATCGAGGACCCGATCCTCCCCACTCCTCTCACACCCCCCCACTCCCATTCCTCTCCTTCGAGCCGGCTTTCGCCCGCGGTTTCTCTATTTTTACACTCGCTGATGAATGGAAGCACGCCTCGTTTCCTTCTTATTTCGCTCGTCAAACGATACGCGGTAATTCAGAGGCGTTCCGAATTGTTTTACGCCTTCGGAGGAATAGATTGACGGATAGGAGGATGATTCGGGGAGGATTTTTTTTTTTCTATTTTTCGAATTCCTGCGCGCTGGGTGCTGCGGATCAAAAGGCGTCGGCTTAATAAGTGT
Organism: Anoplius nigerrimus; assembly: GCA_914767735.1. Taxonomy (NCBI): domain Eukaryota; kingdom Metazoa; phylum Arthropoda; class Insecta; order Hymenoptera; family Pompilidae; genus Anoplius; species Anoplius nigerrimus. The sequence continues at coordinate 6,134,663 of OU612087.1, forward strand.
CGGTCGTTATCGGGTACTGCCGGGCGGGTGACCATCATTGAATTTCGCGGATTTTAATGAACGCGACGGGTGTAAAAGCCGTCGCTTATTACACGAGGATATTGTTGCCCGGGGACAAAAGGACGAAACTCCGGTGGACGAGCGGGCTGATTTTGCGGTGTCGCGGAACGGAGATGAAAACTGTGCATATCGAGGACGGATCGGGGTTGTTCAGTTTTTGAGTTCGCGGGGCTCGATCGATTCTCGACTATTTCTGGTTGAAGTAAGTATTCTTATTATCTTACGGAGAAGTCAAAATTTTACGTCATAATAAAGCTGTATTCCTAACAATACAATATATAATGTTTGATTTATTTTATTATTAACGTTAACCTTATTTTTATTTTTGATTAATAATTCGTGTTGCTTTTTCAACTTTAACATGTTAAACTATATCATTTTTAGCTTGAATACTTAAAGTCATATGCTTTTTAGTTAAAAGTCATTGAAGTTTACAATTTCGAACTCGTCAAAAACACAATATTATACATTCATTATTAATTTCAATTTCGCAACGGTCTTCCTACTGTACTTTTTCTATCGTTCCTATACAGTGCGATTATCTTATTCGGAAAATGAACGGAATTAACCGTTGCCAACGTTTTCGTCCTGCGATCCGTCCTTGCCGCAGAGTGCGCCGGAGTTAACCCTTTCCAGTCCCAGCGTAAGGGACAGTGAAAGACGGAGCGGAATGAAGGGGGAGGGAAACCGATCATCCCTCCGTCCCCCGTTAAGCCCCTTTCGACGCCTTTTTTGTCGGAATTTTTTCCCCGCCAACAGGACACGGCCGAAAGCCCAATTAGAATCGTCCTATTGTTTGGCCACGTGGTCCGCACGAGCCCGAATCGTTTATATAGGTGCGCGCACGTATCCGGCCCTCATGTCTTGCACGTTGCGTGCGACACGAGCCGATTCGTCGGGCAGGATGAGGGCTTGATCTAACGGGGTGACTGACAAACCTGCACCCAGGCTGCCCGGCGAGCACTCGTGACGAAACGTTTCGTACGTCGCGCGTCCGATAATTTCTCACGTGGCCAGAAATGACCTCGAGTCTCATTTACAGCACGGCTTCCATATTACACGGTTTACGTGTCAGATGTAGGAACTCGTTATATCAGAATTTCCGTTTGGCATTTAATAGTTCGGAAGGGCATATATCAACGTTGGAGTAAGAAAAATATGTGCGGGTATATGGAGGATTTATTTTAAAAGTATAGTAAGTCCATATTTAGGAGAAAATTAAATGCCGTATATATAAAAAATGTACCTTACATTATTCATAAATTATATGATAATCAAAACTTATAACAGTGGCTGTTCAGACACAGTCAATGTATGGACCGTTTATTTTGAAAGTGCGGTAAGTCCATATTTAAAGAAAATTAAATGTCATATAAATAAAAAATCTCTCAAATATGATGCCTCGATTTTTTTCAATCAAAATAAACGGTCCATATTCAATTGTTTCTAAGCGGCGACTGTTCTGAATACAACACCTTCCAATGATAGAAAAGTGGCAGAAGTCACTCTGGATTTCGTACGAGTACACAGAATATCGTTGTGGAGAGGTTATACGTCCCATTATAAGCCACCCCGTATACAAAGGGCTCGGGCCGAAGACAGAGAAGGGCGGGCGGGCAGGAAAGCGACGCCGGGGGAAGAAGGTTGCCCGCGGGTCGGGAATTAATATTCCAGACAAACGTGACAGATAGATCAAATCTGCGCCTCAGCGGGAGACGGGCCCGATGTCAATTTCGACGGATTATCGCTCCTTTCCTCGCAGGAGTCCCCTTTTTTTCTCTGCCGCGCAAAATCTTCGCCGTCCGATCTACGCGACGGCCGTCGCTTCCTTCCGTCTCCTTTTTCTGGAAGGCAGACGATAATGTTTCGGCGAACCGTTTGAATATACTCGACTGACACGTCGCATGCCACGTCATTGACTCTCTTTTCATTTCCTTATGTCTCCAAATAAAGACAGGAACGGAGGATTCGGATCAGCTGTCTATATTTTGCGACAAGAATCTGAGACAAGTCAATGTGAGATCAAAAATTGATTTAAACAGTTCCTTGACTGCAATAAGCTTAACTGATTAGCTGTCACGGTCCCCAATTGGGAATTTTGCAATTTTTATAATTATTCTGCTACACAACGTTTTGTAGAAAGGGGATTTAAAAACCGTCTTATTGATCAACCGTTTAAATGTATAATCATAGCTTTTCGGTTAGTTTGGTCAATTGAGGCTTGAAAAGGGGAAAATCGAAGACCAAAAAATTCAAAAATTTTACCGTTCAGTCCTGGATTCACTGACGGACTCCTAATACGGAAATATCCTAAATACAGGAATCATTCGGCGTTCTTAAACGACAGCAGCACAACCTTTTGTACATACCTATATATGGATCGTTTATTTCGAAGGTGATACAAAAAAATTAAATATTACATTCAAATGGAGTTACACCATCAAAATAATCATATGTATCATCCATAAATATCATCTTACACGTCAAAATAAATAGTCCGTATATCCTGTCAAAAATAAAAAATAAAAAATTGACAGTTAATAGGTTAAACAATGATACATGACTATATTTCTGTTAAGTGACATTGCGACTGTCCTTTTCGAGTACTCTGACTCTTTGATCCTGCACGGCCGACTTGACGGGTTATTCATCCAAGCCGAACTTTTTCACCGCTGCCAGCGCACATTTATCCGACTCCCAGACGCAGTTTCTCAAAACTCGGGCGACGCTCGCGAATCTCACGCGAGTCCGACGCCGAACTCGAGCGACGCCCGAAGCTCGGACCGCCCGAGGCGTCGTCGGGAATTGCTTGCGAATTGGCTGTATCTCGCGCTAGGTCCTGTCGGTCCTTCGGCTTTTTCTGCCCTCCGCCACCCCCGCCCTTCCTCCCCCTCCACCCCTCCGGCACCCTTCGGCCGCCCCCGCCGCCTTCCTTCCGCTCCTCGTCCTCTCTGGCGGAAGGAAGTCGAGACATAAAAGTGATGGACGCCTCGACTGCGGGACGGGCACTCGATTTTTTCACGTCCCGTTATTGCAGGATTCTTCTCGGCGAAAGGGTGATAAGGATAGAACAGACGCAGGCTTGAACCTTCGATTAACTTCGAAGTCTTCGATACGTCATTTGCATACCTTCCGTCGGAGGTTTATTTGATATTCGACGGTGGGACTTCTGTTGTAATTCGCGGGGGGTCCTTTCATTTTTATTTAACCGCGTAATTTTGTCGAAAGAGTCGTCCTTGAACGTATCTTCTTTTTTATCTTGAATTTAAAAAAAAATGAAATATATAATTACGTTTACGTTCGAATAAAAACGTTTACACTACATTAATCGTAAGTTATATGATATCTCAATTCCTTTCGAATACGGACTTATACGACTTTGAAAATTGACGGTCCAAATATCGATATTCTGACAGTATCCTTCTTCGCCTACCACGTTTAAATATTGTAAACTTTGTGCGGTTAGATTTTTCCGCAATTTTTCTGACCGTCCGTCCTTCGTCCTTAGAGAAGTTTCGCGCACTCGGGGGGCCAGTCTCCTTTGTTTTTTGGCATTCTGTTTGACTGCATCGGGACGACGGGGGTACTTAATGGTCCCACAGTGGTCCATTGCCGATGGTTGCGGTCGGCCGAGAGAACAAACGGCAGAAAGGATATAAAGGACGCGGCGGAGAGCGCGCTCTGACCAATCCTATCGCTGCGTTTCGCCGCGTTTCGCTGACCACAAGGCGCGTACGTTATGCCTTCGTTTTCATATGTGCGAGCCTCGGTTAGGCGATTCGAGCCGCGAACGTCGCCGTTGTAAAATTATTATAAAACTCCGCCGCCGGCAACAACGCCTGCATTATAATAATAACAGCGTCGGCGGCGATATTGATATGCGGTCGCGAGCCTTCGCGTCCTGCGACTCGTGCGTAACTTCGATGAACGGGTAATGGCATAAAATACGAATTTTATTATAAATATTATTTTAGTATATTATTGGAACATACGTAGTAATGTGAAATAAGGTTGCGATAACCGGTTATTGACCGACAGCGATAGATGTTCAATTTTTTTTACATATATCTGCATTCAATGATTTTAATTGGAAGTCAATAAATTAAACTAATTGAAGCTATTAATAAATTTAATTTAACATATTATAATTTGAAAGAATTTTTCTTAAGAAAATTAATTTTTCTTGTAACTTTCAATAAATTTCTTTTTCTACCCTTTCACCGGCCGAATTCGCAAAACCCAATATTATACATACTAATAAAATAAAAATTCTGTTTGTACCGTTAAACTACTATAACAAATTTAAAATCTCCATTCCGCTTACGGTCACTGCCACTTCATTACGTACCGAATATATAAAAATACAATTAGAACCCGATTACATCATAATCCGAGCTGGCGTTACTCACCGAATACCCCGATAAAATTGACGAACGTAAGTACCAGGCCCCGGTTATTAGGAGCATATACAATGCGACCACGTGCCCCCAGCGAGAAGCGATGTAGCGAATAGTCCGGATCAATCGTGGCAGGAGCGAGTGGGCGCACCTGGTCAGCCTAAGAGTGGCCGATGAAAGCGATCCTGACCGAACCCTCGACATCGGGAAGCATCCTGTGAGTCGCGTGTCCGTTAGCCGAACCCGATCATCCGATGCATGTTGCCCCTTTTAAGCTTCCTACAGCAACCCCCCCCCCCCCCCCCGCCCCCACGCGCCCCGTATCGAACACAAAGTGCATACGCCGCATACGTTGGCTAATCGATATTTTAATATCGTCACGCGCGCCATTCCGGATTAAAGGCCTTTGTGCGTGTCGTGGCCGGAGAGGGAATACAAGGTGTGCCAATCAAAGGTTCCTACGCGAATTTTGCATATCGGGAATAATTCGGGGGGCACAAACGTTCGCGGCGGCGGCGGCGACCGCCTGTTTGCCGTGAGGTCGAAGAAGGTGGGATTCTGCTGACCGTCGAGACGAAAGCTGGAAATGGGACTGTCCTGAATCTGTGATCAATTGTGGGTGTATAGGAAAAAGGTTAAGGTGCAGTGAGGTAAATTTGTAAACGAAGCAAATCCGCACTAGGACCTTATTTATTCGAATATACGTTGCATTGTACCGACTGTAAGGTAGAAATCTTGTGGAAACTGGAACGAAGGTTCGAAAGAAAAATAATATGAATGTGAGAGAGATATTTTTATGTTATTTCATTACTAATAATAATTCTGGTTTTGGCCCATAATATAAGAATACAAGATTCAATAATTTTTAGACAAGACAATTTATTAAGAAAATCATAAGTTTTAGACGGTATTTTTAATCCAAATTAATTTAACTTAAAAAATAAACCATGCGCTAAATAAAAACACTGAGATTATTAGAGTTTAGATAGAAAATACATCAGTTTTAACTTAACTTTACAATTTCCCGATCGATTGTACCCCACTCCACATTATATAATATACCTTGGCAGGTGAGTCGAGTCCAGTTCACTTGCAACTATCGTTCATGTCAGACAGGTCAAAACAAAACATTTCATTTTACGAAAGCTATCGACTAACATCCAAAAACGATATCTTCCGAATCTCACATCTTTATTCTTACATATCTCACGGTGTCAAATTGAATAGAATAGATACTGTAATAGACAGCACTACTATCGCCCAAACGAAAGTCAAGATCCGATCAATACCGTTAGAGAACGACGTTACTGGCTGAAATTCAAGTGAAAAATCGAGAGCGAGATGCTCGCGCCGGTTTTTTGGGGCGAGCGCCGACTCCCGTGTCTTCGGAAAAATGGGCAAAACGTGGAAGTACTTGTCTCCGCGCCAGATGACGAGCGGAACGAAGGACAATCTCGGTAGTAGATCGGAAGCGTATTTTTCGGTGCTGAAGCCAGCCGATCGTAAAGGGGTCGAGAGGAAGTATTCGTTGGATGACCAGGCTCGCTCGTCGGTTAAACAATGCCTTTCCGAGCGATTTGAGGGTAAACGTCGGGCGCGGGGACCAATTTGCCGAGCAATTTCTGAGGAAAATCGGCGGGTCACTTGACGGGGTCGGGAGAGGATGCGTAGACGTGCATTCGGATAGAGCATAGTTCAATTCTGACGGATTCTTTGGCGGGCTTGAGAATGGGGTCCGTCTGGACAGGCCCGGCCGGATGGAATTCGAACGATGGATCGAGAATTACTGTACTGTGATACGCGACAATGATAGGTTGACGCACTGTCAAGCGTGAACAGTGTGCTCATAATGTGAAAGCCATGATTTTCTGTTCGTATATAGTAGGGAGTTTAAGTCGACAATGTTGGGAGAATCGAAATAATCGAAAGGGGTATATAAGTTAAAATATGTACAATAATTATTACTGTCATTACTGACTTGCTTTATAGTTTCTCTGGCTCGAAATATATTACAATTTTTTGCCATTGTGTCATATTTATTTGAAACGGATCGTTCTGAAATTGTCGGTGACACGTATCATACTCACATATAAATATAATATATCTCATAAATAAAATGTTAAACACCAAGTTCTCACTATATGATATGATATCACATTTTTTGTTAAATATGGACTTAGAGCACTTTCAAAATAAACGGACCATATATTTAAGTAAACAAAAAATTAAAATTGGTTAACATATGTATTAGTATTACAACCACACTGATGGCATATCAACTCATCGGATCGTCGAATTTAAGTCGCCGCCGGCTTGCCCGAAACCAGACCCCGCTTTTCACAGCGGGGTCGATAAGATCGACACTTTATCGCGATATATCCCGATATATCTCGATATATCCCCGACACGTACCACGCCTCGTTCCCGCGGCCAATCTTCCGATGCGCGTGGTAAATCCGTGGAAAAATAATCCTAACGGATGGCCGTCCGCGACGTTTGCATATGAAAAGCCAGGGTTGCCGCTCGCGAATCGATACACCTTTATTATGCTCTGCCACTTGCTTATCTTCCCCGGCTCTTTCGGCCTAGGGGGGAGGGGGATGAAAAAAGGAAGTCGGCAATATTTTCGGCTTCCGCGGCGAGGGCGTCGGGACGCCTCGAGCGTGAAACAATATGCCGAATTTTTACGCTCGACACTCGATACGCGTCCTCGGTTAGGGACGAAGATTTTTTACAGCTGAGGGTGGGTTTTATGTCCTGAGGGAAGGATTCTGCGCTCCTTAGATCTTCCCGAATTAACGCCTCAAAAGTAATTTTTAAATGACACTCCTGACATTTCTCAGTAGAATGATCGAAATACTTATTTTACCCCAGCAACAAGTGCAATTGCAGCAATTATTAAAACAAAGTTAATTGTAATTAATCTAAATTAATCTAGCGATCGAATTCACAGGGAAAGCACATCATATGTATTCGGATGGCAAGAAAGTAGTTTCGGTTTTGTAGTATGAAATAAAACTCATATTTTTGAAAATAGAATAGACTTTAAGCAATATTACATTTTCCACTGAGTTCCCTAACTTAAATTGATTAATATCAAATGCAAGCAGGCAAATATCTGGACACTGACAGAAGTCCTTCAAAAAAATTAGAACGCTATGTAGGTTTGAAAACCAAAAATACTTTTTTGCCAACCCAAAACATTACCGATCATTGTACCCCCTCATGTTAATAGCAACAGCACGAGTGAAAATCGAAAATTTATGCGTCTATCACCGAACCGTATACAAAGTTCGAAATACGACCTAGCATATCCTAGTAATCATAACCTACTGTCTGGCGAGAAGGAAAAATCGCTGTTTCGATAGAAAGCGGTCGCGTTGCTCTAATCGCGTTCGAACAAAAGATCTCGCGTCGATTAGCTTTCGCGCGATCCACGAACGACAATGCGCGATAAACACGTCTTGCTCGTAACGAGGTGCCAACCTAGCACTCCTCTCTCTCTCTCTCTCTCTCTCTCTCTCTCTCTCTCTCCCTCCCTCTCTCTTTCTCTCTCTCTCCCTCTCTCTCTCTCTCTCTCTCTCTCTCTTTCGGACTCGCGGTGGGCGACGAACTTTTCCCCGTCGCCTGGCTTGACCTTTCACCGTTTCGCGATTCCGCTCGCGTCCGTGTGTTTGCGCACGCGCCGACGATAATGGGCAAACCGTACGGAGGAGTAGCGCGACGAATACGCAGGAATGCATCGGCACGCCGGCGCGATTGGGATATATCCTTGCCACGTGGGTGAAGAATGCCGGCCGCGGCAAAAGGCGAGACCATTTTTCGAAAGGGCCCGAGTTGCCAGCCAGTTACGTGTCATCTCGAGTGACTCTCATCTGCCCAGCTCGGGAAATCGATCTGTCGCCGGACGATACTTTCCGGATGAGTCGTACGTAGAAGAAGAATGATGATTTAGAGATGTACGTGTTTCGTGCACGCTAATGAAAATTTTGTGGCTATTTTGAAGTAATTTCTGGTCAGTTACGTTTGATTGCACGTGTAATTATGTATATAATAAAATATAGTATATGCAATATAATTAGAAAAAATTGCTAGTCAGAAACGTGTCATGTAAAAATGTTGGCAATTTAAAATTAATTCTAACGAATAATAACAATACAAGTTAGGATAAGTAAAAGTTCGGAGGGATGTAAAAAAGAGCAAGTTGGGAGATGTACACCGGAAACCCGTAAGAGTCCCGGGGAAATAAACAACACAGTAATAGCAACACGCCCTACGGAATCCATGTCAGCAGATCTGTATATTATGAAATATGCACTGTAGAAATTTCTGGACAGTTACGTTTTATTACAATAGAATTCGAAAGAACTGTCAGATCCGTGTCATCTAAAATCGCATTTAAAATTAATTAACAATAGCAACACGCCCCACAAAATCCATGTCAGCAGATACACGTTACGAACTGCAAAAATGTCGAATTATCAGTGAACGGCGTTATCGGCGCAGGGTAGAATGTGTGTCAGGCCTTTTGGAAACTCGCATAAATTTTCCTCGGCTCGCCGCGAGACAGTCGGAAGGTCAAGTAAAATGTAAATCCGCCTGTTTAGCGCTCGCTCGGCTTTAAGACGCCCTCGGATTTTCCTCCCAACAAAGATCCTCCGCGCCCTCCAACGTCGCGTCGTATTCCGAACGGCCATTTAATTAGGACCGCTTTATTTTCCCGACTCCTTTTGTCTACCGGCCCGGCTACGACTCCCCCCCCCCTCCTCCTCTACCTCCGCCCTCCACCTCCTTGGGTCCTGAAACATTCGCGAAACGGCGCGCACGAGGGACTCACGAACTTTTTAATCTCTCGCAAAGCGTGCCTCCCCTTGTCTTTCATCCCACCCCCGCCACCCTCCGGCCCCGGCATTCAGTCTTCACGCTTTTCTCATGTCTCCCCACCCCCTCACCCCACCTGCGTCGCCTGCTCTCTCGAACGATCGAAATTCACGAAGATTCTTCCCAGAAAGCGAGAGCGCATAATTAGTTGTAAAAAGTAAGAGCAGCTGGCTTTGTTGGACGCTGTTTCTTGGTGGGCGTGTTGAGTTGCTGTTGGGGGAGTTGTAACGGTGGGATTTAAATTTTGTTAGTGCCAGGGTGTATTTTATCTTTTTGTTTAGATTGAGAGGTTGTTGGGAATGTGCTGTTTATGATGTTCTCTTCTTTCGGTAAATAAAATCTTTGATAGTGGAGTTCATAAAACTGTAAAGATACGTGTAAGTCCTTATATGTTAGATATATGAATTTAGGATCAGTATAGACAATGCATTTTACAGCGATGACTTTGATACTTTTCAGTGTTTGCCAATTCACGGTTAAGGACATAATCTTTTTCCACAGTTTTGCTTTCCGTTAATCAAATCTTTGATAATAAATTTCACAGTAGTGTAAAGATACGTGTATGTTCTTATATATTAAATATATGAATTCCGGATCAGTATAGACAATGCCTTGTACAGCGATGACTTTGATACTTTTCAGTGTTTGCCAATTCACGGTTAAGGACATAATCTTCTTCCACACTTTCGCTCTCCGTTAAATACAATCACCGATAACTGATAAATATAGATGCACAGTAAGCTTCGTATAATCCTTCTGTGGTAGAAAATACGAATTTACGGCCGCCGTCAATATGTCATCGCGAAGAGTATCGAACTTTTATCTTGCGCCCAGTCCAACCCTCCGCCTAGTCCACCACCCCCATCGCTCTCTCACGTCCTTGCCGGCACTCTGCGCGTCCATTTCGGCACCCTCCCTTCTCGCCACGCCGAATTAATAAAATCCCCGTGGCTCGTATCGCGGGCCGCGGGCGTGAAAAATGTGTCGGGAATCTGATATTCCGGGATTAAAAACATTGAAATTCAAAGGCGGCGTCCTTCGCACAGCTTGCGTCCTTGGCAGCATTGTGTCATGCCGCGCGAATGAGGGTGGGCCCGAGAAGTCGTTAAGGGTCAGTATCGGCGATCTCACCCCTCGGCTCGCCACCCCCCGAAATTCATCCCCTTTCCCGCGGGGCGGCATATTATTTTTAAGCCCCCGCAACGTCTCGCAACCGCAATTTGACACAGGCGCGCCGTTTGAATTCGGAATTCAATCGGCGGAGCCGATTTTCCATCCCGATCCCGGCGAAATGAAGGGTGGCTCGGAAATTGATGGTGGGGCTCGCCTAGCAGGACCTCCGCCGAAGGACCTTCTGTTCGCTACGACGCTACGTGCCGCGACGCGTCGTATTTTGTCCGCTGAGGAGCTACCCTGATTTGAAATATCGAAGAATCGTTGAACATGTTCGAACCGCTGTACATTCTTAACCCATTACCCGTCACAACTCTAAAAATAAAAAAAATAAATAAAATTAGCCGTATATTTAGAAATTGGAGTTGTAAAAGTATACAATTTGAAAATATATCCCAAAAATGCGACATTGGATAATGGGTTTAAGCTTCAGCATTTAAGATGAATGATCGAAGTCTGCTAGATTTAATTCAATTAAATATTTGTGGGTACCCATATATTTCCGTTATTACAAATCTGAGATCGTCATAACGTATGATGTCGAGAATCCGAGTAAAAGAACGCGAAATGCGATTCGACGAATAGGATGAGAGCGAACCTAACCTACGACCGATCTTTCTGTTCCAGAACCAAGATGGCTGCTCTGCTCCCAGTGCTCCCGCCGCCTATCCTCCGCCTGGGACCTCGTCCAGCACGTTCAGAGCGTCCACGGCGCCCGTTTATACACATCCTCCTCCTCCTCCACCAACTCCTCCTCCAACACCCCGGCCCCAAGTCCCCCAACACCGACGCCAACCCACACCCACCACCTCAGCCCTCCGAACCACCTAAACCTGAGCGCGAAGTCCACCGGCTCGTCAGCCGCGAACTCCTCCAGCGGCACGAGTACCAGCGGAGGTGGCAACAACAGCAACGGTACAGCCAGACAGCAGCTTCAGGCGTCGTCCTTGGTCGGCGACCCTCTCCACAGCTTCCTGCGACTACCTCAGCACCTGGAGCGAAGCTTCCCGCCGATGTTCAGGCCCGACTTCCTAGCGCTTAACCCCCTGGCAGGCTACAGGGGTCTTCAGGAACTGCAGACAGCGACGCGGAACCTCCAGAACCTCGGCGACCCCCTGCGAGGCATGGACGGCCTCAACCTCGGCGACCCACTGGTCCGAAGTTCGCTGGACTCGCTGAACAACGCCAGGAACCTGGCCAACCTCGCCGAGCTCTCTCACGGCCGCGGCCTGGCCAGTCAGGCCCATCCTCCGCCGCTGGAGGCCAACCTGGATTTTTACTCGGCGCGCCTAAGGAGCCTCGCTAATCCGTCCTTAGGCGCGGCTCCTCCAACGAGTAACGGGAATCCGACCGCGACCTCGAACCCTCCGCCTCCGCCACCTCCGCCGGTGACTAGCGTCCCGGTCGTCGGCAGCGTCGTTCCTCCGCCATCCACGCCGCAGCAGCAGCAGCCTGTTCAGCAGCAACAGGCTCAGCAACAGAATCAGCCGCCGGTCCATGCGCCCATAGTGGAGCCACCTAGTCCGGCCTCGTCCAACAACACCACCAGCCTGACGCACACCAGTCATCAGAAGGAGAACTCGCCGCCGTGCTACACTCAGAGCCCGGTTGGCCATCATAATAATAACAACTCGACGGACAGCGAGAAGACGAGTCCGCCGGTTGCTTCTACGCCCATCATCACCGATGCCGCGTCAGAGACGGTTTACACGTGCGAGGTGTGCGACAAGAAGTTCCGTTTCCAGTCGAACCTCATCGTCCATCGACGCGGCCATCGGGACAAGGAGAGGTATCATCATCAGATTCATCAGCAGGAGCAGGAGACAGGTACTGGGAATCAGGATGGCCAGACGAATCCTAGCGCCAGTCCGACCAGGTGCGAGGTGTGCGAGTTGGAGTTAGCGAACTTTGGGGAGCTGAGGAAGCACATGAGGAAGGAGCATCAGGATGCGCTGAACTCCGCGGCTAGTCCTCAGGGTAGCGTGGAAACGGTTCCTGATGATGGGTCCAGTTGCGATGAGAACATGGACCTGGACGAGGGCGAGGAGGAAAGAAAGGCGGAGAGGGACGACGCTGAAGAGAACACGCCGGAGGACCTGAGCACGACGCAGGGTCAGAGCGGGGAGGAGAGCGATGGGAGGCTGGTGGAGCAGAAGCCCGCTAGCCTAGTGGGTGATCTCATGGAGAAGTTCGGCCTGAGCAACATCGCACAGTACTCCGAGGCCTATCGGCAGGCTCTTCAGGAGAACCATCGCGGCGGCTTCATCAAGACCGAGTCCCCGTCCAACCTGGCCAACTCCCTGAACAACAACAAGGAGAAGGACAGCGCCCTGTCGCCCAGCAACTTCAACTCCGCCGCCACGCCAAACATCTTCTCCGGCCAGGGCTTCCCAAGGTCAGCGGGGCCGGACTTCGGCGGCCTCTGGCTGCCCAGTCCGCACTACCTCGAGAACAACGAGTTCCGGAAGGCCTCCAAGGCCACCACCTCGAGCCTCGCTCTTCAGGGTCTGCCCAGCCCGCTGCTGAAGAAGGAGCGCAGCGGCAGGAACGACACGTGCGAGTACTGCGGCAAGGTATTCAAGAACTGCTCGAACCTGACGGTTCACAGGAGGTCGCACACCGGCGAGAAGCCGTACAAGTGCGAGCTCTGCTCGTACGCCTGCGCGCAGAGCTCGAAGCTCACCAGGCACATGAAGACGCACGGCAGACACGGGAAGGACACGTACAAGTGCCGATTCTGCGAGATGCCCTTCTCGGTGCCCAGCACACTGGAGAAGCACATGCGCAAGTGCGTGGTGGTCGTCCAGCAGGGTCCCAAGCTGGGCATGCCCTATCCGGGCAGCCAGGACGAGGACTCCTCGCTGAGCACCAAGGACACTTGATCCTGGAACGGCAGCCTACCGCCCATCCCGCCGCTTTGGCCGCACAGGCCGCCGTACCCGGTTTACTGAACGAGGGTAGAGTCCATGTTACACGACGTGGATGACGATGATTCGAGGCACGCTGAGGACGGAGAGCGAGCGTGCTGATCGGCACGTCGGATCAAGGACGATCAGGAGGATCAGGAGGATCAGGAGGTCGAGATCGGGGGACGCTGGGAGGATCGCCGGATCTTAGCCGAGAGGGTGACCTTGAGTCGGAGGGAGAGTCGGAGGGACGAGGAGAGGATCTTCTCGTCTGGACTCCAGCTTCATCGGACGGGACGATGAAGGACGAACGGAAGCGACACTACGGAGGATTCTCGTCCTTTTTTTGCCAGGAGAAGAACGAATGGTTACCAGTTTTGCGAGTCTCAGGCGTCGCGGCGCCTGACCTTAAAAACGAAAACGAAAAAAAAAAAATCGAACACTGTAGTCCGTAAAGAGTGGGAACGAAATGCCCAAAAACCTTCGATATAAATAATGCATATAAATATTATATATATATATAGATACGGATATAAATATATATATAAATATAAATACGGAGATAAAAGCTATAAAATTGAAGAATATACAGAATATAAATATTATACATAGGGCGTAAATACGGAGCATAGTGAAGAAACTTTATTATCGCATTTGAAGATTATTTATTTAAAGGCACGTCCCCGATCGCGGCGGGCGACACTTTTCCGCAGAGAAGAAAGGAAAGAGAAAGAGACCTCCGCGAACGGAGACGCCCCGCGTCCCGCAACGCGTCTGTGTACATATATATTACGTATACGTACGCGTTCGCGTACAAAAAATCGGTGTGCGCGAGCGCACGCTTCGCGCGTCATTGGGCGCGCATCATGCGACAACGTTCGTCACTGCGTGACACTGAATTTACATACTGACACCGGAAGCTGTCAACACGACGTAAAAAGGGACACACTGTACATACGAGCCACACTGTCAACGCACGCAATTCGAAAGAGTCTATCGCTCCTATAAGCGAACTCTCGCCCCCAAAAGAACTTACGTACAATTTACATACTCTCCCCCCCCCCCTCCAGCCCTGCTCAATGTAAATTCAGTGGCGCGCCGGCCGAGATTGCGCGCGCGCAGTGCCGCGCGCGCATGTATTAAAAATTAGCCGGGACGGGCAGGATCATTTTGTACATTGCACGACGTTGGCGACCGAAAGTGGGAAAAAAATAAAAGAAATTACACGAAGCCGATTCGACGTCGAACCTTCGAACGTTCTCGACTGTCCCATTCTCGGCAAAAAGTAGTAGAAGAGGGTCAGGGTGGGGGAGGAGGGAGGGGGGGGGGGGGTGAACGAAGAGGTTAAGCGCGAAAGGTTGGTCGCGAACGACGAACGACCTTCGATCCTTTCGCGCGCATGTACATAGGTTAACGCACACACATTCTCATTCTTAACCGAAAAAACATTCTTCCCTTCTTCTTCTTCTTCTTCTTCTTCTTCCGCGTCGCGGCGGATGTAAACGCGAATGAGAGAGAGAGAGAGAGAGAGAGAGAGAGAGAGGCCCTAGGATACCTACTGAGAGTACTTGATTTTAATCGGAATTAATATATATTGCGGTGAGGGGCGGTTCGTAACGTGAGATTTTTGCATGCGGACAGAATGAGAAAACATTTTTGCGCAAAAACGGCGAGACCCGAATTGCACGTTGCTACACGTTTAGTTGTTAAGAAAATCCTAGCCCTCGAGATCCTATGTAAAATGTACTTAATGCGTACTCAACGACACGTTCGTACACACAAACACAAACACACGAACACATACCTCTACACGCGCATACACACACGTACACAACGAGTTTGTCGGTACCTTTATTACGTTAATTCCTATTATTACCATTATTATTGATTATTGTGGTTTATTATTATTATTATTATTGCCTTTATTGCTATATTATCATTATTATTATTGATATTATCATGATGATGATGATTATTATGATTATTATTATTATTGTCATTATTATTATTATTATTATTAATTATTATTATTATCACTACGGTTGCAGTGAGTTTAGACGCGGCATACATTATTTTATCCCCGATATTAAATTATTAGCGAAAAAAAGATGTTTTTTAACGGTTAAGAAGATGCCAAAGTTGTATAGGTTTATCGTCGGTATTATCGTCGCACGAGGTGCCCGTTTAGAAGGGGGAAGGGGTTGCGAAGGGGCAGCGGGGGGGATGTCGAGGAGGGTTGCGGGTGGGGGTGAATCGCGAGGCTAGCTTCGCGGCAGGCGAAAAGAAAAGAGCGAGAGGAAAGGAAGAAAGGCGAAGAGAAAAAAAGAGTGTTACACGTTCCTTCGGTCGATTTATTCTGTACGCCGACGTTCAGTATTATTTTGTTCGAATTCCTTCCACCCACCTAACCCCACCCTCCCCTTAACTCCATCGCATCCCCCACACACATCCCCTATAATTTCTCATGCCGTTCAGTTACCCGATTTTTATTATTCCGCAACAAGAGTCCAAACACCCTCGCCCCAATCGGTGTGTGTGTGTGTGTGTGTGTGTCGGCTTTCGCCGAATGGACACGAGGCTACGAGTCGATTCAGCGAAAATCGTCAATTGCGCGGGACGCGTCTCCGAAGAAAAACCAGCCAAAATGTAAATCATTGTAATATAATAAAACGTTCTCTAATTGTTTTACCGAGAATACGATCATGATCCAATTGTTTTTCTTCTTTTTTGCCGCATCACGCGCCCACATTCTACCCACAGCGTCGTGCGTGCGTTATGTTTGAAAAAAAATTAATTAATTTGCACCCTCCTCAATCCACCCCCCCCCCCCCCCTCCCCCACCTACCACCCCTTCGTGACTCTCGTTTCCTCGACCTCGTCGTAATCGTTTTCGAAGAGAACTGTTCCTAAAGAAGAAAAAAAAAATGGCGTAGGCAATAAGGTTAATAAGCTCCGGGCGAATGTCGAGACGCGCGAATGAGCAAAAAAAAAAAAAAATTATGCTAAACGATGAGCAGGTAAAGCGAGTGGCGGAGAAAGCGAAGGGTACGAGAGCGCGTGTGTGTCTCTGTGTGTGCGTGAGAGAGGGATGAACGATTTCGAATTCGGAGGACGGCCGAATCGCGGATGCGTTGCAAAATTTATTCGCAAATACGAATGAAACGGTAATCGTTAATGTTTTGAAAATGGAGAATGACGCGATGGCCGGCCACGTATGTAAATGAGAGGAAGCCGAAGACGACGAAGTATAAGGATTGCGTGCGCGAATGTTCGATTGTTTATTGCCGCGCATTGTGTGCGCGAGTGTCTGTGCGCGCGTGTGTGTGTGTGTCTGTGCATGGGCGATGATTTAATAACGGAAAAAAATAAAAAGAAAAAACTCATATCAGCTAGTTCTCTCGGTGTTAGACGTGTACGGCTCCTAGATAAATGCAAGGAATCTCGTTATCTAGTTTACGGAAATGGACGGAAGGGCGAATGCGTTTGTTAGATCGAAATCTTTGGAGAAAAGAGAAAAGAAATACGTACCCATGCCAGGCCATCCGTTTGTACGAAACAATTGTAAATAATGGCACTGCCTGTAGCGACGAAGACCCACGGAGGGAGAGAATAAGAAAGAAAAAGAGAGAGAGAGAGAGAGAGAGAGAGAGAGAGTGAGAATGAGAGAATGTGGAAGGCCGTAAGAGTGACACAGAAAGTTTCCGTGACGAAGAGCGTTTTGTCGAACAGATCGAAAGAAAAACAAAACAAAAATCCGCAATCGTTCCTCGTTGCGAACGGACACGCTCAGTTTTCGGCATCGATCTGTCGCGCCGTTCGGTAGAACGAAAATCTGGAAAGCGCGCCGGCCGTGTACGGGAGGCATATATCGATCCCTGATCGAACGATCTCGAACGTCAGTCCTCGATTAAAAAGAAAAATGCACGACTAAAGGGAGATACGCAGAACAGGAAGCGTCTGATGCTCGATGAAAAAAAAAGGGGGAAAAAAAGAAAAGAGAAACTGATCTTTCCTCGTCTTTCTCGTACGAATTCACTATTCACATAGGACCAAGTTCCCTGCCTCACGATATAGGTAAAAGAAAAAAAAATGGACAAAAATGTTGAAAAGACAAAAAAATGGAGAGCACATACTGCAAAGATCAACACGGGGCGATCGGACTGGCAGGATGCGACGATGGTGGCCGGAGGACTCTGTATCCTCGCTACAAATAACAGAGAGCAGAGAGAGAGAGAGAGAGGGTGGTAGGGGGTGGAGGGAAAATGGGAGAAAGGAAGAACGAGAGAGAGAGAACAGTCCGTCGCGTCGTATCCTCTAGTCGATTTTCTAACGTTACTAACACAGGGTAAACCACGTAAAAATGGTAAAACATAAAAAAAAAAAATTTGAGATAATCCCAAGGAAGCGATGACGGAGAGGCGTTTCAGAATTATAGTCAATGGAGTATCTAGACGATTTAAAACGAAGTAAATCTAAACAAAGTATTTCCTATAAGATAGAGCCGGCGAAGCGAACTTTTATTGCGAGGGAAGGTTGACGAGCGAGAGGGTGGGATGGGAAGAGGGAGAGAACAAAAAAGGGGTGAGAGAGATCGAGAGTGAGAGCAAAAGAGCGCGCGCGAGAGAGAGAGAGAGAGAGAGAGAGAGGGAGAGCGAGAGAGAGTGTGAGAATTGAGTACAGGGGGTGTCTCGTAGCAGGGAAATTGGATTTTAGCGAAAATTTTCTCATTCAGGGTAAAACAAATAATCCGAGTCGGTTTTTAGGGGTGGGGGGGGGGAGTTGCAGTCAGCGACTTCCGGGTAGCAGACCGTTACGGTTCCGGTTCGAATTCGGCTGGCGGCTGCTTCCGGCGTCGCCGAAATCGAGATTTACTCTTTTTCGACCGAGGCTCGAATGAACATTAAGGCAATACGAAAAAAAAAAAGCAGGCGAGTTTTGAGGGTGGGAGGCAAATTTCCCGGGCGAGGAAAGCGAGAATTTCTCGGCCGACGCCTCCGCCCGAAGGCCGTCGATTATTATTAAACATAGCAGATACGGTGTATGTCTTGTGCGATTCAAATAAACGACATTGTTTTTAAATAATCAAGAAATGGCTGTCTTCAATCGATACCTTGTTCCTTGTACTATGACTCCTTGTACGTAGGATAATAAAACTGTCTTCATTTCTCATCCTCAATATTGAAAAATACTACTTTATTCATTCATTTCATTATTTTTACTTTATTCATTCATTTCATTATTTGAGAGAATAATACTTGAATATAGATTATATATTATAAATAAGCAAAATCCAGCAGACTGTCTAGTCGCAATTTAAGTAACTCGCATTACTGAAACTAAAATAAATTTCTAACCCTTCAATGAATTCATTTCATTCTTAAAGCTTCTTTTTAATAGTCAGTAAAATTTATTGTCTACTACGAATTTATGTTCTATACTGTCATATTAACTTCGACTATATGAGACCTAATTAAAAGGCAGAGAATTTTTCTGGAACCTATCGTGACATTTACATTTCACGAACCCAACTTCGAATTGTTCACGAGTCAGCGTCAATCGTTCACAGTAGGTTCCATTAAAAACTGAACTTCTCCATTCTTATCGCGTGGCCAGATTTCACGGATCTCTGCCCGTCGAGCGATCGGAAAGGAATCCGCGGGACAGTGAACCCGCCTAAAAATCCTTTGTACGTCTCGGCGACGTGCGTCGCGCCCCTTTCGCAGAAAAAGAGAGAGCAATTGCGAAATCGCGGTCCATTGCGAAACTTTCTTATGCAACGCGAAGTCTAATAAGCGTTCGCCGACGGTCGGAACGAGTCGCGGAATTTATGTAACGAGTTCCGTATAAACAGACGGGGGCGTGTCGATGCGCAGCCCCTTTCTACGATCTATAGATCCATCCGGGTGACGATCGATGTTCCGACCGCGGGTGAATGGATTTCCGAATCTCGAGTCATGATTTTAATGTCATGAAATTACGAGATAACGTGCAACGTTCCATGCTTCGAATGGTAAATTCATTTTGCCGACATGGGGAGGTAGGATGCGAAGGTAATGTGAAGGTAAGAGAGAATGAACTGTGTAATGTGGCAGAAGTATACGAGATACGATTTTTATGAATTTAGTATTTGGGGTATGATATGGTATGTTGGTTTATATTACGGTGGTTAATAGTGTATGCTGTTAGAGTGGAAGTGTTGGGCGATAGTGTAGGTTAGGTTGCCTGTTTCGAGGGTTTACCTTGGATCTACTTTTATGCTCACCTGTCTGACTGTCTACATGCATCCAGGGGCAGAGTTGAAGTTTTATGCGGAGTATGCCGATTATTGCGTGTAGAGTAAGTATACAGCATGATAGCGAATAGTATTATAAGATGAAGTAATAGATAACTAACAAAAAAAAAGAGTTTCACTCACCAAATCTTCCGTCCAAGCAATCTGTACCTCGTAAAATTCCTATAAAGGAAATAGCACTGTATTAAAAACGTACACTTGGAAATTACTAAAAATAACACGGTAGCTAATAAAATCAAAAATTTCAAGAATGTTTAATCGTAATTGTTTATAAGTCAAGTCAGGAATGTAACAAATGGCCATTATCTGATTTAATAGTAACAAAAAGTGATTATCCGTTTATCCAATGACCTATACATAATAAATTATAAAAATCTCCCGATCAAAGAACTTTTACTAGGAATTAACCCCTAAACAGGCCAAACTATGCAAACTCGGGATAATTCGAGCAGCGTTGTATTCAATGCTGCTATAATTTTTCACACTGGAATATCATCGAGAATTGAAAATAACAATCTGAAAGCCAAGAAAAAAAATTGTTTTATCGATGCTTATCATTTACATAGGATTGTATGATATAACACATTATTATTTTAAATAAACCGTGCGTTAAGGGGTTAATTGTACTTATGCGTAACAAATTATCCAAACAGATGAACTGCGAGACGCCGGCGTTAATATGTCGGTATTTTGTTAACACAATTGACGCGCAGCCGAACTACGTCAAGAACCTCGGTTCCTTTTTAGAAGTGCACATGTCAGACGCGCGTTCCATCTCTCCCGATCGAAGAACATTTGCTAGGAATTAACAAGTACCGTGCCGCGTGGGGCCTATGCGACCCACGCTGTACTTTCCGCTCATGCCGCTTGTTCGTTCGGTAGAGTAAACGTTCGACCATGTCTTTATTAAAATAATTCCTTAAAAATTACATTTATCGTTTTGCTGTCTAATGCATATTAATATTGATACCCTTTTCTTGCTCATTATGGTTTTGTACTATTGAAAAATTGTAAGGCGAACGTCAAAAACGAGTTTATTTAATTGTAAACGTGTGGGTCGTATATGCCCCACGGCCTGAACGGAAAGTCTTCAAAAATCGGTCCGGCACGGAAGGTGTTAATAGTACTTATGCGTAACAAATTCGACCATGTGTTTGTTAAAATAATTCCTTAAAAATTAAATTTATCGTTCTGTTGCCTAATGCATATTAAAATTGATACCCTTTTCTTGCTCATTATGGTTTTGTGCTATTGAAAAATTGTAAGGCGAACGTCAAAAACGAGTTTATTTAATTGTAAACGTGTGGGTCGTATATGCCCCACGCGTCCTGAACGGAAAGTCTTCAAAAATCGGTCCGGCACGGAACGTGTTAATATACTTATGCGTAACAAATTCCACCATGTGTTTGTTAAAATAATTTCTTAACAATTAAATTTATCGTTCTGTTGTCTAATGCATATTAAAATCAATACCCTTTTCTTGCTCATTATGGTTTTGTACTATTGAAAAATTGTAAGGCGAACATCAAAACCAAGTTTATTTAATTGTAAACATCTAAGTCCGGCACGGAACGTGTTAATAGTACTTATGCGTAACAAATTATCCAAACCGATGAACTGCGCAGACGCCGGCGTTAATACGTCGGTATTTAGTTAACACAATTGACGCGGAGCCGAACTACGTCAAGAACCTCGGTTCCTTTTCAGAAGGGCACACGTCAGACGCGCGTTCCCATCTCTCGGAAACTCGGCAATGGTCTCGCAATAACTCGCACGACAATCGACTCTCCCGGCCTGAGATCGGGATCGCGAGAGGGACAGCGAGCGAAAGAGAGAGAGAGAGGGAGAGAGAGAGACAGAATGATAGAGAGGGAGCGAGAGGGAGAGAGACAGAGCGACCGAGACAGACTCCTACCCGAATAATTCAAAGTTAGGACAATGCCGTTAATTTTTGGCCACGGCCGGCATTGTTCCCGCGCGCATTCATCTGTCAAGCGACTTCTGACGTTCGCCTCGCGCTCGCACGCCATTCTCTCGATCATTCGGCGGGCATTTCGAACCTAAAACCACCCTAAACGATCCCACTCCACTCCCCCCTCGCCCACCCCCAAACGCCCACCTCTGCGTAATAAAAACGCTCGCAGCCCGATTCCGCGAACTCTCCCGGAGTTTCCGTCAATTTTTTGCTATTTCACGCCGGTAGGCCGGTCAATAGATTCGCTTGCGCGAGGCTTTTGAATGCGTGTTAACTACGGTGACGTCACCACAATGGCGGACACTAATCTGCACGTCAGAAACAGAGGTGCCCCTCGCCACCCCCTTTCCACCCCCGGCCAATCCTTTCGCACGCCGGCGTTCCTGATCTGTCGGTTTTCGGGACAAAATATGTCAAACACCCTCTCCCCCCACCACCCCCCCCACCCTTCCATGCCGCCTGCGCTGCCTCGGCCTAGCGGGCTCCTTCCATTCAAGTTGGATCTGTACGTAGCGCGGATGAGTGTGCCTGCCTTCGGTGTGCAAGGGTTGTTCCTGCGATAAGTGCCGAATTTGGGCGTTGCATCTGGCCGCCTGATACTACGCCCACTGGCGAATGATAATGTGCCGCTGGGTTTTGGTGTGCGTGGGAGAGGCACTGATTCGGTGCGTTTGATAAGTTGTCGTTCGGTGAAGTATTTTTGTCTAAATGAAATATGGGTATGTAGGGTTGCGAATGTTTTTTAAGGATTTTTGCAGGTGGATTTGGTTCTTTGCGGGGTGGTTGGGGGTTGAAGGGTGAGTTGTAATTTTAGTTGGTAGGGTCGGAAAAATTGGTTTCGGAGGGGGTGATGCTGATATTTGGGCGATATTGTGATGTTGAGGGTTATTTTTTTGGATGTATCTCTGGAAGAATTGTATGCAGGAGGATTCGGTGCAATTTTTATGATCCCTTTTTGATCCTCAAGTCAGCTAGAATTCTTTCATGTTTGTTCCCGTTTTTGGATCTTTGTTTTTTAATAGGTTGTTGTTGTTACATACAGCAACGTAAAATAGTGTAAATTGACGTAGAATAGCATAAAATTATGAAGAAAATCAAGACCAAGAAAGACAAAGCGGTCATACATACTCCAATTTGGGGTTGAATTGTCGCGTGGTTAGTTAAAACACCTCAAAAAGCCCCAAAAACCAGCAATTATTAGATATAACAATGTAAAATAGTGTAAAGTAATGGATGATAATGCAGAAGTATGATGAAAGCCTCGCAAGTAAACGTAAAAGATCATAGATATGAAAAGACGGCATTGATATAGTCGCTTAAGAATCACCCGGTAAGAATATGTACGGTATACGACTCTATAACTCGCAAGGCGGGTGGGTGGGTTAGTTAGTAGAGTACTTGGCTCATAAGGCAGCGGACCCGAGTTCGATTCCCGGCTCGGCAGAGAAATTAAGAAAAAAGCACGCTTGACTGAGCACGTCAGAGCGCCGACTCGAAATCGAGAAGCGCCCGCGGCAGAGGGCAAGGACAAGTCGCGAACAGTAGTCAGTCAACACGCACCACTGTACCACGCATATCGGTTCCATATATTATTTTGCACCTCACCTCACCACAGAAATTCCCCAATATTCATTTTTCGGCTATTTAGAGCGCTACTTAAAATTCTCCACACTTACATATTGGAGCTAGCATATAAATAGTGTATGTTTCATAGAATATCTTGACATTTTCTCATCAAATGTACCGATGTGCGCAGCCAAGTAATGCGTTAAAATAAAAATATATAGAATACGCATTATATTATATCAGATACGCATTGGAAGTGTAAGTTAGACAGATATCAGATTGTACTGAAAACTATTGCACTTATAATGAAGAGAATTATCTGAACAAAACTCAAAGTCATAATGAATCATTACC
Organism: Anoplius nigerrimus; assembly: GCA_914767735.1. Taxonomy (NCBI): domain Eukaryota; kingdom Metazoa; phylum Arthropoda; class Insecta; order Hymenoptera; family Pompilidae; genus Anoplius; species Anoplius nigerrimus. The sequence goes on from OU612087.1 coordinate 6,158,267, forward strand.
CTCTTACTTCCTTCGAATTTCGAAATTATTTTTAACAATAGTTAAAATATTATATACGCTACGCAAGTGAAAAACACGACAGTGTCAAAACAATTTATAAACCGTACGTACACCTTACTCCTACCTCATATATACTCGAAAAACACTGAAGCAATACCTGGTTGCACGCACGCAGGGGCAGTACAGTCCCCTGCAAAACTAAATTCCGACGGCTACTTAGGGGTAGCGTGAAGCTAGCAGAAGGGGACCTAGATGCCCTGCATAGACAGAGACATTACGTCACACTCCGAACTCATCGACGAAAGCGCTCTCAAACCAATCCAAAATCACCTCCACCCGATTCAGCGCAGTTTATAATAAAAGAAACAACGACTGTCTTCATCGAAGACCAAAGCCGAAAAGTCTAAAAGTTTCAAACATAAAAGCAGTTGACCTTAACCCATTATCCACCAATGTCCCATTTTTGGCACATATTTTCAAATTGTTTTCTTGTAATAACTGCAACTTCTAAATATACAGCTAATTTTATTTATTTTTTCAACTGTGGTGGGTAATGGGTTAATATGGATATATTTTGATCTTAAACTATCTTCATATAAATTTGTACAGTAGCCAATGAAATTGATGATAGAGAAGTATTGGCTTTAGATGAGAGATGGGAGGAAAAAAGTGGACAGGTCTTGGCAAGCATCGTCCGCGACTCTCGGTAGAATGGGCCTCGAAGTTCGAAGTTTGCTAGATCGCGGAATTAGTCGGCCGTTAAGGAAGATAAGCAGTCAACATGCGCGAAAACAATTGTTCCGGATTAAATGGGGTACGACGCCGGCGACGCTCCAAAGGATTAGCTAATGTTCACTCGTATCCCGAATTAAGTCGTCGCCTCGCGATCATTTCCTGCGCCACGCCTCGCAAATTGCTCGCCGAGGATCGCACCAATCGGCCTTGGCAGGATTCGTTGTCCTGCCGGCAGGATCGTGCTCGAGAACAATAGCCATGCCATGCATGGAAGGAAGCAGAAAGCGGAAAAAGGGTGATATTATTCATGAAATGTTTGTTATTACTATTTGTTTTATTATTGTAGTTACGTAAAATCAAATATTTTACATAGACTGTATTTGGAGTGGTAGTACTAATGATATAATGATACTAAGAATTACGGAATATATCTATCGATAATATGTACTTGAATAATATTTGATTCTTATTGAAAATATACTAGGATTGAAAATGGAAGAATTGTGTTGGGTATTTGAACTGTTATAGATAATACTTAAGTTAAAAATTCTAAATTACCAATGACTATAAAGATAACAATATATATTTATACGTTCACAGCACACATCTAATCGATACGATCGCCTAAACACAAAAGAGTACCTCAAAATATAGTTTTCATTACATCCATGAAATATTTATATTAATTACTCATCGCGTTTACAAACATTTGACACTACACTTGCACCGTTTATGTGGAGAGTGCTGTAAGTAATATTTAAAAAAGAAGTAAGATATCATATAATTCATGATTAACGTGGCGTAAACGGTTTATTTATTTAACATTTAATTTTTCCTTAAATGGACTTACACCACTTTCAAAGTAAACGGTCCATTTGTTACTACTAATAATCCCTCGAATATAAACATTTTTAAAAACTCTCTATTTGAAAAATAAATTATCGAATTAATAACGCCCTTAGTAACAATTAATGTACTTGATAATACAACTTAATTATTATCAATGCCCAAATTTGTCATTGATCATGTTTTTAACGCGATTCTCGACGAGCACGGTTGTAAGCAGGCAAATTACTGTAAGCATGAAAGATTAATCGGGCCGAACGGACGCCGAGGACAACGAGGAGGCCAACGGAAACTGCATCGGCGACGATACTTTCCTGATTCTTTATCGGGGAGCCCGCGCGATCTCGAGTATCGAGGCGATAACGAGATTGAAATTAATTCGACATCGCACCCCGCCGAGGTAATTCGATAGATTTCGTTCCTTTCGTTCGCCGAGTCGGAATAGTGGTGGATGGGGCCGAGAAGAAGGACGGGAGACAAAAAGAAGATAGTTTTATCACAGATCACTGGCAATCCTTTATTTGAAATTCCTCGCAGATCCATTATAGCGGCGAAATTAAATTAAGCAAGCCTTATTATAACAGACTCTCTATGCAAATCGTATAATTTCGAAATCAGAATATGTCGGCACGCTCAATAGCTGACCGAATCGACTGTTTTCTGATACTTTTAATAAAGTTAGACTGTGCCATAATTATTAAGTGAATAATTCGAACATAATATTCTCGTACTTTTACATTTGTTAATTCTTTGAAATTATTCAACCGAAACTTCTTTTATACAAAAATATGTATAATTAGCTCATATGTCTTTAAGATAAAATAAGGAAAATATGGAAATTATCAATACCGACAACAGAAAGTAGATTACGGCGACGTGTGAAATGTCTATGCGTAAATTATTTAGATTGCCAACGACCAGGTGAAATAACCGCTGGACAATTCTTCTAAACATTTCTCTCCTTCAGCCAAAGCTTCTTTTATACAGAAATATGTATAATTGGCCCATATGTCTTTAAGTTAAAGTAAGAAATATATGGAAATTATCATATGTCTTTAAGTTAAAGTAAGGAATATATGGAAATTATCAATACCGACAACAGAATTTAGATTACGGCGATGTGTGAAATGTCTAGGCGTAAATTATTTAGATTGCCAACGACCAGGTGAAATAACCGCTGAACAATTCTTCTAAACACTTCTCTTCTTATTCACTGAAGCGACATTTTATTCGAGAGTCTGGCCATCTGCCTCCCCGCCGAATGGGGAGTGTTTGTCCACCTATCGAATGTCGGCTCGATTCGAGTCCAGACGATCGCCGATATTTTCCTACCCGCCAGCGGAACCCACCCCCGAAGGGTCAGCATTCGCCTGGCAGAAGGGTGGCTTCGGCCAATCCGATGCGTGGGTTGGCCACCCCTCTTCACTGACCAATCGAGAATCGTCGCAATCGTACGGTCATGAAAGTCCGAGCCTTGGCGAGCAACGATTTCTAATAAAATCTTCTAATTCCGACCATTTGTTTAAACGATCCGTCCTTGATATAATTCAATATTTAACTGAAGGTAGAGTCAGTCTGAAAATTCGATTGAAATATACACTCGTTTCGTTGGGATAATTAACACATTAGATCCGTCCTTGATATAATTCAATATTTAACTGAAGGTAGAGTTAGTCTGAAAATTCGATTGAAATATACACTTGTTTCGTTGGGATAATTAACCCATTAGCTGCCACGATCGTCAATTGGGGATTTTTGAATTTATACAGTTATATTGTTACACAACCTTTTGTGCACATACATGATTTATCCAGTTAAAAATTTTTAAAATTTGGTAGCTACTGGGCTAAGATATATTCCATTAATTACGAATCCGCGATAATTATCCCAAGAAATTCGGACGTACACTACGTTCATAATGTACACAAGAAGTGTATGCATTCAAGAAAACATTCTAAGTAATCTAAGCAGTTGACTCTATCTCACGATTTCACGCAGGACCCACCTCCCAAAAATGCAGTCCGCCATCTCCAATTAATCATTGACCCCAAGCGACAACTATCCGCGCCGTCTTAACCCTTCAGGCCACCCTGCCACCCCCGCGAGCGGCATGCGCGAAAAAGAACCAAAAAACGCTTTCCACGGCACGAACTGCGAAGCGTAGAAGGAGACAGAGCGTAGGGCAGCGAGATAATAACGATCAAGTTCGGTGTCCGTGCAGCCGGAGTGGCGAGAGAGCGAGTCCAGAGAGAGACAGGAACAGCAGGAGTTCGAGGGAGAGAGAGAAATACGAAGCGAGTAGGAGAACGAAGAGAGAGGGAAAGATATACGGACCTGTAGTCAGAGAGAGAGAGAGAGAGAGAGAGAGAGAGAGGGAGAGAGAGAGAGAGAGAGAGAGAGAGAGAGAGGGATGGAGAGTTGAGGGTAGAGGACCGGGCGAGGGTTGAAGCCCGGCGGAAGGAGAAAGGCAACTCCGTCCGGACGGGGGTGGAGGGGTGGTATGAGGGTTGGGGGTGGGTTATACATTTGAGTACATAAATGTATGTAACTTTGAGTTTGTGTTGGAGTGGGCGTCGGCCATCTTGTCCGGTGGGTATTGACCGAGGCGACCGCCAGGGCGAGAGACATGCCATGGCGGGCAGGCCAACCCCCGGTTACTACCCCTCCGCTGCTAATTGCTCTTATTAGTTAAATCCGTGCGGTTGTCCTGCCGTAGAAATCGGCGGACTCTTTAAAAGCCGGCCGTCCACTTTCTTCGACGCCACTCGAAAACTTTCCCTCGCCGGGCGCGACCTCCAGGGCTCGGGGGGTGGCGGCGGGGTGATCGGAGGGGGGGTGAGAGTGATAGGGGTGTACGAGGCTGAATTGATTAGCGACCCTGTAAGCGGTGTCGTTAATTTTCGCTCCCGCGATACCAGAAATAGTTCGGCCGTCTTTTTAAAGTCGACGAACTTCGGAGAGTGGCTCGGAGGGGGAGGGTGGAAGGGTGGTAGGGCTGAGTGCGGATCTTTTTAAGGGATACTTTCCGTCTGCTTTACAGTTTTTAACGGCTCGGCACATTCTTGACGCGGACTCGGGGATGAGGAGTCTCTTCGCGACGGTATCCTCTGCCAGTCTCGGTTCAAGGTCGTTTTGGGGAAGGAACGCGAACTGTAAAATCCCTTTAGCTCGTTATCGATACCGAATGCGGGCGACTGAAGTACGCGGAAGCATCGGGAAATTGGCCGGCTCTTGTATTTTTCGGATACTTTAGTGGAATTTAGGGGTTGGAGGGGGTGGCGGTGAGTGCTTTGTTCGCGGATAATTTGACATCGGTCTTTCATGGCGGCGGCGTCGGGACGAAGAAAGTGGGAAAGCGTGCCGTTCGTTAAACAAAAGTTTGCGCGGCAAACTTTCCCACGGGCACCTAATCGGCTCGTAATCTGTGCGTAATCTTGCCCGTAATCTGTCGCGCGGATTAACGAGCGAACTGTTAAGAAGGCGGGGGCGGAGAGAATGCGACTGGCCGACGAATGAATTCCCCGCTCGCGGAACCTTGCGATAGCGAGGAATCGTACCGGATTATATTCTACGATGCAGTCGACTCTGCGAACGGTTGTTTTGCGTTTCACTCATTACAGTTTATTCTGTAACTGGGTGCCTTCCATCATTGTTAATTACCGAAAGTAGAAAATAATTCCTTCAACACTGAGTTTGGTGATACGTTCTAAATTCCGATACATATTGGAACTGGCAGTTGTAAAAATTGTGCTATGAATCAATTTTATGTCAAATGTGAATTATTTCAATGTACGACATAGTAATTTTAAGTATGAAGTCAAGTATTGTTTGCGTTTCACTCATTACAACTTATTCTGTAACTGGGTGCCTTCCATCATTATTAATTACCGAAAGATACAAAATAATTCCCTCAAGACTGAATTTGGTGATACGTTCTAAATTCCGATACATATTGGAACTGGCAGTTGTAAAAATTGTGCTGTGAATCAATTTTATGTCAAATGTGAATTATTTCAATGTACGATATAGTAATTTCAAGTATGAAGTCAAGCATTGTTTGCGTTTCACTCATTACAGTTTATTCTGTAACTGGGTGCCTTCGATCATTATTAATTACCGAAAGATACAAAATAATTCCTTCAACTCTGAATTTGGTCGTACGTTCTAAATTCTAATAAATATTGCAACTGGCAGCTATAAAAATCGTACCATGAACAAATTTTATGTTAAATATGAATTATTTCATTGTACGATATAGTAATTTCAAGTATGAAGAGTGGAGAGTGGATAGATATGGAGGTGGTGATAATATTCTTTCCGCGTCGGAGTGCGATTATGGGGAAGCGTTGATAGATTCGAAAAATCGAAATCGTCCGCTTGACCCGTTCTTCGGGGAATCAATCACGATAGACACAACGAGTCGCGGCCGTTCCCGGGGAAATCATTGTCATTCACGGTACGTCCTCCATTCCAGTCGTACCCCATTCGTCTGCCTGTCCCACGGCTTTCCAACTCCTGATCGGGCCGGGCGTTTCATTCGGGCCAAGGAAAAGTTTTCTACTTGTTCGGCTTTTAACGAAATTCGCACTTTTTCCTTCGAACCGCATTAAATATGCGGATATAATACCACAGCGAAAATATTTGAACCAATTTGATCAGTATATGTAAAACATATTACAATTCATAATGTTTTAATTGTTTCGATTAATTCTATCAATTGATCGAAATTAATTTTTATGGCTACTAACATGGATTTAACACGAAATCTGGTATTTTTAATTCGAAGAACATAACAATGAACTTTATTAATTACGCCTAAAATTGTACGCGTAATTAGTGCTTCATTTTTGTATTAGGAACATTTATTACGCGACGTACTCAAGGCTGACGATGCTACAGAAGTATCCAAAGTCCGCCACGAAATTGGCATACTTTCCTCAAACTACGTCATACATATGAACACCTAATAATACACAAATTCCGACCCTTATGTATTCCAATGACTCCTAACCGATTCCACTCTCGAATTCTACAATCGGACACGACCCTATCTCGCATCCCCGAACTTTTATCATCCGCAGCGTTCAGATTTCACGCTCTCCCACAAAACATGCGCGTCCCGCAGGACATCAAGCAACCGAAAATCCACACTCGCCAAGGAAAAGCGCGTAACGAGCGTACAGATCCGAACAGAGCCGAAAATAGTCGAGAAGACAATGCCCGCGTCTTGGCCCGAACACGTTCGAGCTCCTGCGGTCCGCGCAAAATTCCGAAGTCTTCCACCCCCCTACCCCCCTTTCCCTTCGTTCCTCTTCCTTCGTTCGCCGTCGCCGGCCGCAGGATCTCGCTTATATACGCCGCCACTCTAATTCACGCCCGGTATTTCGCGCGGCGTGTATTTTAAGGCTGGTCCCGGCTCTAAAATTCCACCCTTGCCCAAGTGCGCGCCCACCCCCTTGCTTCCTTTCTCTCCTTGTTCGCTCACCTCTTTCTCTCTATCTCTCTCTCAGTCTCTCTGTCTTTCTCCCTCTCTCTCTCTCTCTCTTCACTGCACTTCCACCACCAGTTTATGTCTTCCTCACTCTCCCTCCGACTCTCTCGCATTCGCCCAGCACGTTTGCCTTTCTCTCTCTCCTCGTCCGACATACACAACTCTCCGTACACCCACCGTTCTTCCCACCGTCCGATCCCCCTCTCTCTCTCTCACCCTCTACACCTCTGCCTCTCTCTCTCCGTCGAGCACGCGAGTAACCGAGGTACTCGTGGTGGTGGGTATAGTGGCTGTAGATATAAAGGTTGTTCAGCCAGGAACCGGGTATGGCAAAGGGGGGGGGGGGGGGGGGGGGGGGGGGGGGGGTGGAAGGAAAAGAGACGAGGACGGGAATAGGTAAAGGAAGAGGGAGACAGAGAGAGACTGAGAGAGAGAGAGAGATTGGGACAGAGAAACAGAGTTGAAGTAAAAGAGAGAGACAGAGAGAGACGGAGTGAGAGATTGGGTAGGAGTGTGCGAGTGGAAGGAGACTCTTGGACTCGGTGTGGTAGTGCAAGGGTTCGTTCGACCCTTAAGGGGTTGTGGCTAGCATCATCCCCCCCGCCCCACCCCTCAGCCACCGTCACCCCCTTTGGCCACCACTCCGGCTCCATCTCCAGCTTCCCTTCCCCCCTCCTCTCTCTCTCTCTCTCTGTCTCTCTCCCTCTCTCTTCAACCTCTCTCTCCCTCTACCTGTCTCTCTCCCCGAGCCCTAGTCTGTTTCTCACCCACCTCCTCCTCCTCCTCCTCCTCCCCCTCCCTCCGTCCGCCCTCGCCGACCACCCAGTTAGCCACCCTCGCCGCCACCCCGCGGCGAGCAAAACTACCCTACCCGCCGGCGGCCATTTTACTCTCCCTTCGCCCTGGACTCGTCAAATTGTAATCCGAGGCCCTGGAATTCCGGGCAGAGCGCACAACCCCCGTGGTCCGGCCTCAAAGGAGGCTTCCTTCGCCTCTTGGCGCACGGTTCTCGACTTACCCCGGGATAATGATTAACGGCCTCTGCCCCCCCCCCCCCTCCTCCCTCGCCCCTCTCTCTTTCGAGGCCGCGGAAGCCGCGACAAACAAAGACGATGGACGGAGGGCGATTCCGGTGAGGGAGGATTGGGGGTGGGGGGAGGTTAGGACCGGCGGGACTTTGAGTTTGATTAAGTTCGCCAAGGGGGGGGGGGGGGGAGATTTCGATTGTGCCAGGGCGCAAAACAGTTTTTGGCCCTGACGGGGGGGTGGAAAATGGTTGTTGCGGACGACAGTGGACGCGGTGCGATAAAAGTGCTAATTATGGCCTTGAGGAGGTCTCGCGGGGGGTAAGTTGATTACGGTAGGTGTCGGGGCGATTGGACGCTGCTGATGACGGTCTTCAAGGTGGCGTCGGGACGAAATTATATGTGGAATCGTTATTGGGGGATTGGGGACGATGGGGTTGAAAATGGTCGGACCGTTTGTGATGTGCGAGGTATAGGTATGTGTCGGATGCAAGGAGACGCCGTAATTAGTTTATATTTCACTGTACTGTGTGATCAAAGGTTTTTCGGCGATTTCGGTCGCTGTTGTACTATTTTACGAACTGATTAAATTGCAATGGATTTTAGCAGACTGCATTGCATTGCATCCATTGCAATTGAATTAGTTCGTAAAATAGTACAACAGTGACCGAAATCGCCGAAAAGTCTTTGACTATACGTTACTCTGACGGTCAAAAACTTAGTAATTTTACTTCCACTGTACATACTTAAAAATTGTTCATTCAATAATTCCGGCGCAGCATAAGCTTTACTTTATAACAGAACGCTATTAATATGACTTCTAATTCAAGATATATCTCCTTACAATTTTACCCAACATTATTCTTCACCACTCATGAGAGCTAATTACTGCATTCATTGATTATTACGTAAATCAAACATTACCGTTTTACTCAAATCGCAAGAAAACAAATCTGTCACTTATCAGTGTAACAAAGCATACCCCCAACTCGATAATAGTAATCGTCCGACTCCAGTCAACACCCCCTCCTCACCCCCTCGCTCCCCATCCGAATTGGCCAATTTCTGATCGATCGGCCGTACAATCCTGCGAGATCAGAAATCTGCGTCGCGGTATCGGCTCAACGACCTTTGATCGCGCACTCCTCTTTCTCCCTCCGGCTTCCACCCCCCTCCCTCAGCCTCACCAACCCCCCCCCCCCTCTCTCCCGATCTTAATTAACACTTATGCGAAACGCTCTCCTCTTGCCCGCGAACGAGCTGAGAAATGCGGAGCCGCTAATTCCATATCTCTCGGTGCTCGGCTTTATCTGATTGGGCGAGCGGTATCGGCGGGAAATTCACGATTATCTGTTTATGGGGCGGTTAATGGGGGTCGTGCCGAGTCGTAACAGCTCGAGGAGTCCCTATCGAGTGCACGAAGGCGCTCGATATTGGCCAATAACGTCGCACGTACTTACCTGCCTGCCTGCTCTCTATGTGCACCTGCAATTTGTCGCCGATGGGGGTGGAGGGTAGGGGGAGCGGGGTGGTTCTGGAAAATGAACGTCCGAGACGCCTCGAGGAACGATACGTGCTCGCCAGGAACACGGGAACGTGGGATGCGTCGACTGCCAGGCTTTTTTTTTTATTTATTTTCCACGCTGGCAGTCGGGACGAGCCGGACGCTTCTGTATTTTCTAACATTTTCCGTCGATCGTATTCCATGAATATGTCTCTTTCTTTCTAATGTTCGATGCAGTTGTTGGGGATGTGCGTACGGTGCGATTGAAAAATAATAAGACTATTGAGAAATGGAGAGTTAAATGAAGAGAGACTGTAAGCGTCTCTATTACTGTCAGAAATTAATAATGAGTGTATGTGACAATTTTATCTTTACAGAACTGTATTATTATTTTTCAAGCACACTTGATTATGTAGTATCAGTCTGTGAGCCGTCCTCGTTTGTGTTGGATTTTCATTTTCCACCGTCCACCTAAAACAGAAATAAAACAAATCAGCTGCATCGCAGTTATTGAAATAATTGAAGTCGAAAAATATCGTATAATTTTTATTGTACGCGATAAATCAAATTTTGATGTGGAACCTTCCCCCATCGAATACAGGATCGCGGACAGATTTTATCGCGCCCGACCATAATTTGTTGCTGCACAACATTAGCGGTCGCGGGACGCATTTGTCATTCGACGTGCGCGCCTCTGTGTTGACAGGCTTGGCCCTGTTCGGAGGGCGAAGTTCAAGGAAGGAACCGGATCGGGAACTGGATCGGTCACTATTGCCTGTCGCGTTTTAAAAAGGGAGCGGGAGGGGAAATGGAAAACAGAGTGCGCGCCGTATAAGGGACGCAACTTGCACCCTCTCGCAGATGAAGCGACCACAATCGCCCTGTAGACAAATTTATACTTCAGCGGTGATCAACCGGATACTACGAAGCTCGCAGGAAGACATATTCAACGGGTTATGAACTAATTCTTACATTTAGATCGACCGAAGGGCGACAAACAAATATATCCGAAAACCGATCAAAGTAATTTGACATCATTAAGTTTATAGTTTTACGTACATAGATGTTTTTGTGCGAAAATAAAGGTATATTCATGGTTATGGTTATGTCATTGTAATTAGTATATCATATATTATTTTTATGTAATGTAATTCATAATAATTGTAATTGCCCCGATCCGATATCTATGATCGAATTTGTGATTTCTCTGAAGAATTTAAGAACGAATCATAAACTTTTTTAATACACCCTTGCTTAAGACAAAGCTTATCGCTAACACAACAATTCCTCGAATTTGCTCTCTAGCCAATAGTTGTGATGCAATCAGTCAATGATTGAGTTAATTATACAGCTTTACAGATTATATGTAGACCAACACTTATTTGTAACACGTTTTACAATTTTAGTATCACATTACAAACGTAAATGTATTGATTTTATTTGTTACCAATGGCGGTTATGCCGTTAATAAATACATTATTATTATTATTTTTGTTCATTCCTTTCTTCTGTTTTCTTTTTGTATAATTATTACCAAACTTTGTACTCGTTTTTTTTCTTTTTTGTAGAAATGAGCATTAGCCCGTCAAATAAATAAATAAATAAATGATTATCCTTATAACATTATAACCATCAAATGGTTATATTCATTATAACCGTCGATGAAAACAGCCCTAAATATCTCATTGCAACTAACATTATCACTACTAATCTTTTGCGATACTTTCGACCTCTAACGTTTATTCGAAATTACAAACGGTCAGGGCGGCAGGACTTTATTATAGCTCAGACGCGAACAATGGCACAGTACACTCATCGTTCGCCACTCCAATCTCCAGATACACCCTGAATAATCCAACGGACTCCGATCTCAGCCGAGCTGTCCACCCAGCTTTTGCTCCGCAGCCAATCGAGCCATTCGATTATTCAATTTTTCCGACCGCCGATCGATCCTTGAAAAAGTTCCGCTGACCCACATAAAATGTAACGAACCCCCGCGCAACGTCCACCCTCATCAGCCAGGGAACCTCATCTCCCCCTTCGACATACCTATCCGCTGTTTGCGGATCGAAGATGGTAGCGGAAGTGGGATGAAAGGAGGAGAGAGAATAAAAAGTAGAGTGAGAGAGAACGGAACGGATGTCGAATGCGGACCTCGGAACGGCGCGTAAGCGTGCGGGGATGAGAAGGGGAGGATGGACGGGTAGGAGGAGGTGAGAAAGGGGTTGGAAAGGGATGAGAAGGGGGGGGAGGTGGCAGGGGGTAAGAGAGGGCGAGAGTGGAGTTTGCATTCTCCGCGCTCTCCTCGTTTTTCCCGGCGTGACCAGCCAGGCGTCTTGTCATGCATGGCCGATGTCGATATGTGTACGTATGCCGCCGATGGAAGAGTCCTTTTTGCCCCTCCGCGTGCCTTGCCCAACCCCCCTCCTGTCTCTCGCCCTCCCTCTCCACCCTTCGCTCTTCTTTCCGCCTCTCTTCTCGTCTACCGTCTACTCTCCTCCTTTTTCTCTCTTTCCTTCTCCGACTCATCCCTTTCTGCTACCCAACCTTCGGCCATCCCCCTCCTGCCTCCTCCTCAACCCCCTCCGCGTTTCGCATTCGTTTCCAGGCCGGCGGAGGTTCGTGCACGAGAAATCCAGAAAATTGGACAGAGCGATCGCATCGACTATCCGCGACGAGCGTTCTTCAAATGAACGATCATCCGGAATCCCATAAGCCATTTTTCTCCGCGAGATCGAGACGTCGCGAGGAAAAATCGAGCGAGATGGCGGGGGGTGGGTGGGGGTGGCTCCGAGGTACTTAGGTCAGATGCCGCGGCCTTCCGAGAAGACGGGCGAACGTTGGCTGCCACCCGGGAGGCAGCGAAATGGACGGGGAGATTCTGACGTTTGTAAGCCTGTCGATTGCGGTGACAGCTATAAATATGGGACTCGGCCGGCTACTCTCGAACGGTTGCCGGGAAATTTGCTGGGGCATCGGCGGGTGGATCGGTCGGGGATGCGAACGTCGCGAGTTTTGCGTTCGATGCGGGTGGAATTGACTGTGGCGAAGATGGAGGGTTGCTGGTTCTGCGGTGGAATTAAAGGCTGATTTATCAGGTCGGTGCAAAGTCGATGATGCGCTTGATAGTGATTTGTCAATAATGTTTTGGTGAGAAGATTTTTTTTCGAGGTTTTAGGTATCACATAATTAAGTGATACTGTATTGTATTTTGTATTCTGGTTTTTAATGGGTTCCCAACATTTTTCTACATATACATATTGTTTCCTTAATCTTTCTCAGATTAAATTATATTCTTTCTGTATTTTCGACTGCAAATTCGATGGTATGCTTGATAGTGATTTGTCAATAATGTTTTGGTGAGAAGATTTTTTTTCGAGATTTTAGGTATCACATAATTAAGTGATACTGTATTGTATTTTGTATTCTGGTTTTTAACGGGTTCCCAACATTTTTCTACATATACGTATTGTTTCCTTAATCTTTCTTAGATTAAATTATATTCGTTCTGTATTTTCGACTGCAAATTCGATGGTATGCTTGATAGCGATTTGTCAATGCTTTGGAAATCAGAAAATTATTTTCTAAAATTTTATGTATGTCATGTTTAAGTGATATTTTTTGATACCCGTTACGGGTTTCCAACATTTTTCATGCTGATACATACATATTCTTCCCTTAATCTCTCTTAGATTTACTGACATTCTTTCTGTATTTCGGACTGCAATACATTATCACAGGAATCTACGCGCGAATTAAATAAATTAATCATACTTCCATCCCAAGATAGCCAGAAAATATCTACAGAAATTATTGGCTCATCTAAAATAAATTGCCGAATTAAACAAATAGAACTAACTTACTATAAACATCGATCCTATGAGACTTTCGGGTACAACACTCAAAGAATTAACTCCCATTTAATAGACAAAAATTTCATGTCCCAGGTAACATCAACAATTACACCTCAGCCGCGAGCTCAAAATCAGCCGCCAGCACGCCTTATAAAAACGTCGGCCGAGCAGGCCGAGATAGGGAGGAAGTTTACGCGCGAAGAAAGGCGCGCTTCCGGCTCGTAAAAGATGCGCGCCGCCGAGCATAATGGGCGGGAAAATGCGGGAAATTCGTCGTGAGCGCGTGTAAACTGATTTTTACGCGTATCGAAGCTCGCCTAGGTAGCGCGCGCGCGCGCGCGTGCGCACGTATGAAAGGTCGAAGTAGTCGAGTCGCGTCGCGATTTTTATCTCCATTCAGCGTCCTCTTTCTCTACCCTCACCTCTACCCTCTTCCTACCCCACCCCACACCCCTCCCGCCATTTCGTAGAGTCGCGAACGTCGGTAAGAAGGAAAAACGAGCCATCCCGTCGGATACTACGGTCCTCGTAAAGGAGGGGTAGTAATCGCAAGGACGAGGCTCGTACGCGTTACGATCCTCGCCAGGACGAACTCCTACTCCGACTTCGTTCGTCCTTTGCCGTCCTCGGCCCTCCTCGTCGCCCTCATTCGCCCACCTTTCAGCCCCGCGCTTTTTCTTCGACTCTAGCGGCGTGCGAGCCGCTGATAAGGAAGTCTTTATCAAGGACGGGCCAGTCTCATTCGGCGGGAGCTTTTTCGGAAATGCCTCATCGTTCGGAAAACGGACGGAGGAAATGGTTATGTAATGAAGATCGTGGGAGTTAAAGACGCGGGATTGATTTGTTTTTTGAAATGTTGGGGCGGTGGAAGTCAAGGCTTGCCGGAAGGTTTGTGGCTTTTGGTTTGGTTGGCTTGAAAATTCGGATCATTCTGTTTTTGAATCTTCAATCCTAATAGAAATGTTAAGTATTTTGTTGTCGATTGTAATGGGAAGCGTAATAGTGATTGTCGATCTCGCAGGTACCAGGATAAAAACTGCTTTTTAATGTACTAAAATAGATATACTTAATATGAAAAGTTTACACTAAATGAGTGACAAATTATGTAATATCTCATTTTGTTTCAATTGTGCTCATAGCACTTTTAAAATAAACGGGCCATATTACATCTTGATACATGTCAATGATAATTAACCCATTAACTGCCAAATTCATCTTTGACATCTTTTCGCCAAATAAGTTGTGCATATGTACGAAGGGAATTAACTAGCAAAAAATCGTTTTCATGCTACGTATCTTGCTATACTGAAGAAAATAATTATATTTTTCTTATATAATCGTCTTCACTCGAAATTATTGACTCGCATTAAAACGTACCTATGTAACTAAATTCTTTTCTATTATACGAATTGCGCTCGGAAGTCGAATAGTACAGACATCCGACGGGAGTGACAAGCTCAGAGTGGGAACCATCTGGCTGCGACCGGCCGGAAATCCGAAAATGACCGGCCAACGTTTCCGATCGGGGCGCGGGCATACCCTAAGCGCGGAATTTCGAAAACGAGCGCGAAAATCCGACGAATTTCCAGAACAGTGCGTCGTATCGATTCGAGTTTCCGTGGGCGTTGCTATGAGATGGACCCTTGTACTGCTCGGAGAGGACGAGAGAGAATGAGAAAGAGAGGCCGAGAGCGAGAGAGTCAACGGGAGAGGGAGAAGGATGAAGAGGGAGGGAAGAAGAGAGAGAGAGAGAGAGAGAGGATCGGCGAGGGGGTGAGAGAAAAGGGTGCGGAGGAAGGGTGGCCAGAGAGAAAGGGAGGGAGGGAGAGTTGAATGTCGCCAAGCTACCCTCTAACTCCTTTACCTCACCTTCGAGACAACCTCCGGGCTCACTCACCCCACCGACCGGCGAACAACCCCCCAGCCACCCCCGACCACTCATACCCCATACTTCGGAGCATCCGTTATTACTTCTACGAGCATACGGGATATCGCCTTTCGCCGATCGAACTTCAACGGAAATTTTGCCGGATGGAAAGATATCGTGGACTATTTTTATTGTTTTTTATTTATTCCGCTTTGGCTAATGAAGGTTTGACGTTGATGGGATGATAGGTTGGACTGGATCGTGTTTTGCGGTGGGGATGTGTTGGGGTTGGAAGATGAGCAGGTTGATACTGGTCCAGCAAGGCAGGTGAGATCAGAGATCATGGGTTAATCGAGTCTCATCCCTGAGTCCAGTTTGTCCGGTTCTGGACCGTGTGTCTCGTTTTGTATCCGTCGGGGTCGGGAACAGGATGCTCGCTGATGGCGAGGTGTCGAAATGATACATTGGGGTCCGGCACAGGTTTCCGGAGATGAGAGTTCTATTAGCTAATCGAATCCTCGCGGGTCAGGTCTCGATCCCGACGGAGTTTATTATTCAATTCGCTTATTAATGGCCAACAGTTAATATGAAATCGGAGCGGTTCATTTTCCTAATTCGCACGATTCATTTCGTTGCCTAAATTTTTCAAAGCAAGAGTGCTCTTGAAATATAATATATGCCTATATAACGTAATTAATATAATATTATACAATCACTTTTGCTGTATAATATTCTGTTTTTTGGCGAATTCGGTCAGTGTTATACTTGTAACTACTAAACATCAATGATTTTTGACTGAAAAACATTGTCTTTAAATAATCAAGCTGAAATCGATATAATTTAACATATTAAAATTGAAAATGTGCGAAAAATTATTAATAAAAAATTTTAAAAAGAAGAAATTATATACACTTTATATACAACCTGATTTTATATCACTTTTGCATGAAAAATTTAATTCTCTGTACCAACCAGAATCTAACAAACCATCTTCTATGCATTCAAAATTTTATGTACAAGCGAATCTATCCCACGATCACGAAAAGGGTTAATATTTTCACAATGCACCAGAACTCACGTATTTCAACCGTTCCCAGCGCTGATCATCCGAATTCAGCCCCGAATGCTCAGCATCCATATCGAATCCGTCTCAGGCTCTGAAATTTATTCGCCCAGACCCCGACTGCAGTCCCGTCAACGTTCGTCACCCTCGACCATCTCTCGGCATGGCTCAACGCAGCTAATTAGTCGTTCCTCAAGGTACGAGCGAGAGCGAGAAAGAGAGAGAGAGTGAGTGAGAGAGAGAGAGAGAGAGAGAGAGAGAGAGCCACGCTCCTCGAAGCGTTTTCGCTCGGGAGGCTCGGAAGGTCAGCGAAACGTGAATCGAGGGTCTCTCTCGCAGGAAAAGGGCGAGCTACCTAACCTCCCCCTGTCCACCGCCCACCCCCTTGCTCCCTCTGCAGCCCCTGGCCATCCGTTTCTTTCCTCTCGCGGAGACCGCGTGGCGAGTGCGTCGTAGGGGTGGCCCAGGCCTAGACTCGCTTAATTGGGTCCGCCATTTTCGGTGGCACGACCCTTCGCAAAGCCCTCCGCCCTTCGTCCGGGCAAAGGACTTCAGAAGGGTTGCCTCGGCCGCGCCGCGCCACCCCCGAAAACCCTCGAGAGAGCGAGAGAGCCGAGTGGCTTTTGTTTTCGCCCCCAATGGGGGCGGCCATTTTGAATTTATGATACCGAGGCCGAGGAGGCCCTCTCTCGGACACCGAAAAACTTCGGTCGTTAGCGAAAGTTAAGGGGCCGACCCTTTTCGCCGATAGCTGTCCTGCGCCGGGGATGAGGGTGGTTTGGGGTGGTGGCCTGTCTCGCGCCTTTTGGATTTTGATCCTGGTACTGCGGGAGTGTTTTGGCCTTCGTGTGCGGTGTCATCGTCGGACGAGTCATCGGCGGTAATTGCGAGAGATTTTTTTGCCCGATGGGGGTTGGAAAGGGAGCGGTGGGGCTGATGGAGTCGGGATGATGATGATGTTTCTTCGGTGCGAGAGACGTTTTTAATGATGACTAAGAGACGCTTGTTTCGAGGATAGAATACTCGGCGTTTCGAATTTCGGTGTGAAAGGTAGATGATTCGGTGATGGCGTCGGATTGAGAGTAATTAGCGGCGGTTCGATGATTGTCTTTTTTGGTTATTATTGTTCGAAATTGTGGGAGATTCGTTGGAGTGGTTTGTGAGAGTGTCGAAGGGAAGTAGGTTTTGGTTAAAAATAGAGAACTCAACCTTTAACATTCTAAATGTATACTCCATAAGTCACCCGGCACCATTCTAAATGTTGAATTCGGGCACTTTCTTATTGCCAAGGCACTTTTTTTCTGAAATAAATAACACTCGCTACGTGTTCACAATGTTTTGAGTATGTATTTTCAATTTATCAAGAAAAATGTTACATATTTTCTTTTCATCTAATCATGCAAGACATGTTTTCATGAGTGGACGGTGACTTATGGACAGGGGTGTACATGTAATACAAGTCTGTTCAGTGTACATGAAAGCACTTGGTAAGATTACATTGTTCAGATTGAACCAATTACTCTGATTCCAGCCGGTTGACGCGAGAAAATACAAAACATTCTAATATATAATTCTCTATCTAAACGAGCCTGATTTCGCGCCCATTTCGGTCCCGCCGCACGAAGCCACATTTTGTACAAAGAATAAACTTTAATCAACAATGTATTCTCCATTATGTTCGATCACATTGTGTCATCAAACTGGCAACTTCGAAATTTCGTGCTCATAAAACTTCTGGTCCTTATCAGCAACGATCGGAACACTATCCAGTTTGGAAATCGAAAATATTTTCTTGCCGGCCGAATATTTTTATTTATATCGTGAAATTGTTGTAAACTGCCTATCATAAGAGAGAAAGAATTGCCATATAACCACTTAACTTTCTCTCTAACATACGTCAATCCAGTAAATTCATTATATCACATTTCGCTTTAATCGTGCAACCGTTGACAATTAAAACGTTACATTCGAATAATCGATTAATAGAATGTAACCCTTCAGCAAATTTCTTTCCGTCTATACAATTCTCTATCCAAACGAGCCTGATTTCGCGCCCATTTCGGTCCCGCCGCACGGAGCCCACCTTACCAGAACCATCCACGAAACACCCTAAAAAGCCCCATAAAACGGCGCATCCTCCAATCCGCCCCCGCCGTCCAACATTTGAACCGTCCCGAAAAATGATCGAACCGCAACATTCTTTTACGAACATCGACTCCCGCCCGTTTCGCAAACTTTAATGGCCCCCAACCCGTTACTTTATACGCCCCGAAAACTCATCAATACCACCATAAAACAAAACTACACACGCCTCCCCTCCCCCTCCCTCTTACCACCCCCCTGGCTGGTAGTCGTAAAAGCCGCGAAATCTCGCTCCATTCGCCGGCGACAAATTATGGATCCTGCAGTATGACGTCTCTCTCTCTCTCACTCCTACACTCACATTGTCCCCTCTCCCCTCCCTCCTCTCTCTTTCTAACCAAAGGACGCTCGCGAAACTCACGGGAACCGCAGACATTTTGCATCGAAAACTCCTTCCTCCCTCGGTCGGACGGGGTGGCCCGGATTAATTTGGCAAATTGAACCGGTTCTTCCATCGAGTCCGATAATTCGGTGACTACATCTTCCTCCTCGGCCAGCCAGCCAGCCAGCCAGCGATCCTTGTATCCAACCTCGCGCTTCGTACCTGTAGAACTGCGAGGGACTCGAAGGGAATTCCAGTTTCGTGGGCAACGTACCTAGTTCCTTAATCGAATTAGAGGAGTCAGGATATTGCGTGCCGCTACGCCACGGCCCACTCCCACCCTCTCTTACCACCCCCCTCGCTACACCCTCGGCCCACCCCCTTCCACCCCCTTCCACCCCCGTGAACACACCTTCCCGGAGCCAATTGTTTTAAGTCGACATCTCCGCCGAATTTCGCAGCTCCGGACATCGAATTTAGTCTAAACTATCTGTCGACCGGAATATCGGATTATCGGCTCGGGGGTGCGGTGTGAGAGGGTGGGTGTGATTCGAAAAATCTCGTTGAACGGTTGGCTGCCGGCTAAGGGGTCGGACCGACGGCCTGGATATCGAATTTGTGGATAAACGGATGGAGTTGCGGAGGTGCGTTTTTCTTGTTTAGAGGCTGGTAAGTTGCGGGGTGAGATTGGGTGAATCGGATGTGGAGGTGACGTCATGGACTTTGGCGAGAAATTTTGAGAACGAGCGGGGAGGAAAGCTGGGATGGAAAGATCGGCGGATTAATGAACGTCAGATGGAATTCTGGTTGGAGAAGTTTTAATCGACGATGAGACAAGGGAGAGGTGGAGATTTTTGAATACAGCGGGGCTGGGTGGATAGAGGGAGGAGGGGAGAGGGGAGAGAATCGGTGAAAGTAACGGCAGTTAACTCTTTTATCCAGTACAAGTCGCCGTTCACTTCGTTCCACTTCTTAACTTCGCCGGAAGAAGTGTTTTACAGCGAATGAATATTTTCGAACTTTGCCCGCCCGCTCTCTCGTACTTCTTAAAGCCGGCGACAATGACCGAATTACTTAATGACGTCTAGTCGCTTAATCGCCGCCCAGCATTCTGAAAATGTCCGAAATAGTGTCCGATCGCTTGCCTTTCCTATCGGAGTACTGCATTGTTATCGGGCACCAATATACTTATATAAGATTGCTTTAAATGGTTCTATTCTGTTGCTAAATAATGAATATGCAATATTTTATGTATCATGTGCTAAGTATGAGCTTAGAAGTGTCATAATGAAAAAGTCAGCCCTCATCTGTGGATCATACTAGATATGGCAAATCGAATATTCTACATTTTCTTTACCCATTTACTGTCAATTTTTGTTTTAATTTGTTGCCAAATAAGTTACATGTATGCACAAAAGGTTGTGTAACAGTCCAATTATATAAATCCCAAAATCCCGAAATGGGAATTGTGGCAGCTAATGGGTTAATAACGAAAAACTTTTCAAATGTATACATTTATGTACAATTGAACCAACAAAACCGTGGAAATGTAAGCTTGAAATTTTGAGAAAACAGCCCACCGTTATCCATTTATCGAGTATCCGACATACACTTTAAGTACAAAATACTCAAACCTCTAACATTAAAATATTCAAAAAATTCGCAAAATACTCTATAAACATCATACTTTCCGAGTAACCAAGATTCAAGCACACCTCAAACTTAATTTCCAAATAAACTCGAAGCAAGACGCATCGAGTGCAGCAAAAATTCCGAATCCTCGACCATAGCTGGCCACTGTCCATTTTAAACTCGGAGCCAATCCGTTGGCAACAGCCCTCACCCCTAAATCCCAACCGTCGTCCGTGTCAAACGAGGCGGGGACACGGCAGGCCCCTAAATTTTGTACACCCCTCCCTTCCTGCGCGCCAACCCCCCCACCACCCGACCCACAAACCCTAGATCCTAGAGCCGGAAACAGTGGAAGGTACGGACCCTAGACGATCCTGCAGTACCGACCTCGTCGGACCTCGGCTCTCCAACCCCACCTTGGCCCAGAAACGTCGGCAGATGTCGCAACTGCGGTATTACCGACCCCTGCACCACCCTGTCCCAGCTAACAAGGCCGCTTTACACTCGATAAATTCGACGAATAATTACCTTGCCGCGCTGGCAACGCTGGCTGAAAGAAGAGCAGAGAAAACGAACGGCCGAAAGACACGAAAATTCTCGCTTCGGCCAGTGAAGGTGACGAAGGGGTGGCTGCCATCGAAAATTGGTCGAATTACGCTAATTATCATAGTGATCTGACCCATGCGAGGTAAGTCGGAATTCGTCGGGGCAGGAACGGCAAGAACAACGCTAACGTCGAAGACAGCCTCTCGCCCTCCTTGAGGGAACGGTTAAGATTATCAAGTTGCATAATATGATTACTTAAGGGGGCCACTGTATTTACTCCGCACCCTTCGGCCCGGCTCCGGCGACTGAAATTAATTCCACCCCCCCCCCCCCCCCCCTGGTAGTACACTTTCGGACGGGCAGCATTCTTGTCCCGGGAATGCTGACGCTGTGTGAGGCACTTATGAAATCTTTGAGGGTGATCCGGTAGTTCAAAGATGTGCGCGCATTGTCCTTTCTTGTTTCTTATGGTCTTGTACGCTCTCTCTCTCTCTCTCCCACTCTTTCTCTCTTGCTTCTCTTCGTGTACTCTTTCTCTCCCACTCTTTATCTTTTGCTTCTCTTCATATACTCTCTCTCCCACTCTTTCTCTCACTCTCTTCATGTACTCTCTCTCCCTCTCTCTTCATGTACTCTCTCTCCCACTCTTTCTCTCTCATTCTCTTTATGTACTCTCTCTCCCACTCTTTCTCTCTTGCTTCTCTTCATGTACTCTCTCTCCCACTCTCCCTCTCTCATTCTCTTCATGTACTCTCTCTCGTACACTCTTCCGTCTTACTCTACCATTCTGCCACATTTTCACACTCACACCGGAGTGAAGGAAGGAAAGCCGAGCCGTGAATGGCCTGACGTATCGCCGGCGTGTCTGTGCCTGACACCTCGGATTTTTCCATTAAATTTTCCCGACGCGAGAATCTATCACAGGGCTACAGTCCGGGAAAAAGCCGTTGAGGGGACGGCGAGCGATTCGCGAGATTCCGCAGTGAGATCCTGTCCTTTACTCTTTCTCTCTCTCTCTCTCTCTCTCTCTCTCGCTCGCTCTCTCTTTATACCTTGAAGAGACGAGCGGGCTCGCTCCGATTAGCCGACTACGGCATTTTTCACTTTCATTTACCTTCGGCACTCGCGACTAATCCGTTCGGCGGCCGGTCGGGAATATCGATTGCTCGGAGGGAATGGGAGGGAAGGGGTGTCATTCGGACAAATCTGTCGAACGTTTCGCGATGAGAAAAATAATTTAATCGTATCTAATTATTTGAATAATACGATCATTCTTAAAGGCTGTATATTAATTGGGATAATTTGTCATAGTAACCGGGAAGTGATATTCTAAAATTGAGATTATATGTAGCACGGATATATTAGGTTGACAAGAAAGTAATTTCGGTTTTGAAGCGTGAGATAAAACTAACATTTTTGTAGAAAGATAAACTTTAATCAATAATCTACATCTAGAGACAGAAGTACGTGGACCGAAGGTCATGGATTTAATCAATAATGTATTCTGCATTTTGTTCGATGACATTTTGTCGTCAATCTGACAACTTCATAATTTTGGACTCATGAAACTTCTGATCCTTATCAGCAAAAATCGTAACACTGTCTAGTTTGAGTACCGAAAATATTTTCTTGCCAACTCAATATATTAATTACATATCGTCAGATTGGCGTAAGCTGCCTATGATGACAAGAAAGAAATAATTATCATATATCCATTTAATTTTGTGTCTAACACAATCCAGTAAATTGATCACCATATCACATATCGCTATAATCATGTAACTGCTAAAACTTAAAACAATACGTTAGATTCGAATAATCGATGAACAGATTGTACGCCTTCAGCAAACTTTCCATCTTAACCCATATACTCATGTCATCAAAGCCTAACAAAAAACACTTGCACGCGTAAAACCTCCTTTGACACGTTCAGAATTATTAACAAAGTGACGTTGATAGTCGAAACAGTACGTTAACGCCGAAAAAACGAATATCGAAATTCTCCGCGCCGGGAAAGCTGCGTTAAGCAGAACGTTTGTCGGATTCGACACGTTTTCCCGCGGAACGTGACCCGAAGGTTCCTTACTCAAGTTCAAGCGTCGTTCGTCGTCCTTTAAACTCGCTAACCGGCGGAGTCCTGGCGCTCATTAACGTGGCCGTGAAAAGAAAATTTGCATTCCGCGACCGGCACCCGTTAACTCGACCCGTGGAAGAAAACGCAAATTGTTCGCGCGGGATCGACGAGCCGGCGAGAGAACGGATCGACTTCATATTTTCCCGGTGTATCCAAGTTCTTAGCCCTTTGTAACCGGCGGGCGAGCGAACGTAAGTCCTAGACCAATAGGGTCCGCCGTCGGCTTTGCGTAAATACGGATTTCGCGCGTCTCGTTCAAACAAGGGCCGCTCAAATACAGATGGAGTCCCCGGGTCGAATGTTTGTCTTGGTAATAAGATCGACTAATTTTCCGCGACTGGAAGTATCGCGCGCCGGCCCTCCAGCTCATCGCCCCGTCGAATTTAAGCAAAATTAATTACGATACTACCCCCCCCCCCCCCCCTCCTCTCTTTCTTCCAGCGAGTTCGATGTTTGTTGGCCATTGTAGGTGCTCGAGTGGCCAAATTTGGTAATTTTAAGGAGTAGAAGGTAGAGATCAGTGAGAGAATATATTGATTGTTATATTTTACTCATAAGTTGAACATCAAAATATTATGTTTATTAATTTAGTAGTAATCTCTAAACTGTTTTTGGTGATTACAGTACTTTATGTGTGTATAAAAGAAATTTACGGTAAATCAAATTAATTTTCAAAATGAAGCATGATAAACTAATTTAAAATTTCCCTTGAAGAGGATCCGAACCAAGGATCTCGAAA
Source organism: Anoplius nigerrimus (assembly GCA_914767735.1). NCBI lineage: Eukaryota > Metazoa > Arthropoda > Insecta > Hymenoptera > Pompilidae > Anoplius > Anoplius nigerrimus. The sequence goes on from OU612087.1 coordinate 6,182,167, forward strand.
CGTCGGATTAATTTAAGAAACTGTTTTGAAAACATTAGTGTCCGGTGTGACCGATATAGGGCTGGAGGAGTATTGCACTCTATTTTGAGAATTGAACCGCTACGGTCGATAAGTATTCACTTAATATAAAAGCAAATTAATTTTCGTCGCATTCCGATAAATATACATAAAAGTTTATCGAGCGCTTCGCTGATAAAATGTATAGATATTTCATATCCAGAGTGAATCCATTCGGCCAATGAGAGTTTAAATGAAAATACGCAAAGATACAAGAACGATATCGAGACTTTAGTGCCGAAGCGACACGTGGCGTCGAGCGAAGAGATCCGACGGCAATCCTTCGGCCAGGAAATAACAGCCAACCACCCCCTCTACCGCAAACTCAAAAAGATACTAAAAAGGACCCGGGCACAGTCGGGATCCTAATGCGATGCCGCGAGTAGGGACAGCGTTCATTTTTCAGGGAATCTGCGGGAAAATGCAAATGCGCGGGGCATCTGGCAACAATGGCCGTGGTCTCGGCCCCTATTTTAAGGGTTGCTTTTTCGGTCGGCAAGGCGGGGTGGGAGGGTCGTTCGTGGGGGAGCTTTGCCGGCCATGCAAAGCAGTCGGAGAGGCGAGTTCGGCGAGAGAGTGTGTCGGTGTCCGTCCCTTGCGCCAGTATTGGTAGGGGTGGAAGAAGGGGTGGCATCCCCCGACGAGACCAACCTCGGCTCTATATACCTTCCCAACCCCCTGATAAGGGTGGACAGCCACGATCGATTAGAGGGCAGCACACCCCCCCTTCTTCCTCCTGCCACCCCTCCCCCCATCCAAGGCAGCCACCTCAGCCACCCCCCCTCCAACCCTCCCCGATGTATCCAGCTCGAAACCACCCACCACTCACCCACCCTCGACTCGCCGTCCTACGCGTTGGCCTCTGCCCATATTCTGATTCGCAACATGCCCGGCCGGCCGATCCCGCCTTTTAAAATATTCCCATTCCGTACCCGGCCACGTTATTTTTTCGACGATCCGAGGGGTGGGTCGGCCGGGGGACTTATTATTCCTGGGGCGCGCTCGATCACTTTTCTCGATTTTTCAACATCGAGCAGCCGAGCGTCGCTTTCGAACGACTCCGGCGAGAGGACTGTTGCGCAGCGCATTTTTTTTTTGAAAATTCCAGAGTGGTCAGAAGCAATTCTCGTCTGCACGTATGTTACTCGAAATCGGATCATTTATAATATATTTCTCTTAATCGAAATATTTGAATGTATTGATTTCACACAGAATTATGTTTGTGAACGTAAATTATACGTATAGATATAAGATAATTTCGGCAATCGCTCTTTAAATTCAAGACTAACCCCAAACAAAATTCTCAAAATTAAGTTAACCACAATTCTTCCTCGAAACGTTACACCTTTTAACACGACTCAGGAAGGACCTTTCTACCATACAAAATCTTATTTTTCCAAAACTTCCTACCACTTACACAGTTAAGCAAATGCCTAATTATATATTTCCTAACTTTAAACAAGCTATCTTGTATCTCACAAATTACATTAGAATATTGACCCAAATCATAGGTAGATCCAGCGTAGATAGCTCGTTCGGAAATAAGAACAAAGACTGTTCGCAGCGATGGTTGAAATTTCGCACACTTTGATCGCGACCCAATGATGAAATACTGACGCTATCGTAAAGATCGAGGATCGACGGCGTATAACTCGTTTACGCCGGTTGTCCAACGAAAGGCTAACAATAAGGAACGAGCCCGAACTAGTTTAGTTAAGTTCTGGAGGGCGTCGGGTGGAGGGGGGAGCTGAGGGGAGGGAGTGGGTTGCCGGCGCTCGTTTCTGCCGAAACTTCGTTGCCTGCTCGTCGCCGTTGCACTTCCTAAGGTAAGTCACACGGCCGCGTATCGCGCGCCACGTCGAGTTTCCAAGTGCCGTAACTGCTAACACCCTGTTTTCCGGGAGCTAAAGGTGGGCACCATCCGCAGCCGGCACCTTTTTCTTCAACCCCATCTCCGGCTAATTCGGCAAACCCTGGGACGCGAACGAATCGGACCGTCGGACCAGATCTCTAATCTCGACGATCGATGCTGTTCAGCTTGCGATATGTACGTTGTATACCCTTTTTTCGTCTTCAAGTTTTATGCTTTATATATATATGTATTTAATAGACGTAATATCTATTAATAATTTAAAATAATTATATTTAATTTTAACTTAATTTAATTTAATTTAATTTATATATAATTAAAGTTATTAATAAATATTAAATCTAAATATCTACTAAATATTAATAACTTTAATTATATATAAATATAATATTATGTTAGACACTACATCTGTCTATACTACTACATATACTTACATTAGATATTTAAATTATTAATAAATATTATATCTAAATATATATATGTTTAGGTGCATATTTAAAGCATGAACGTATACAAATGACTTGGGTCAAAGACTAATTCATTCAGAAGAATTTTTGCGGGCTTTCACGCGGAATGTTTCATGTCTCATGGTATTTAACATGGGATGGCATGATGGATTGAAAAAGTTAAATGTCGTATGACGGTGTGCGTAGCAATTTATATAGCGGGACTAATGTGAATTCTGCCGAAAGGGCCTTCCCACGAAGGATATCCATTACGGGACAACACTTTAGAGTCGAAGATCAATGAGCGTAGGTTGTACCAATGTCCTTTAGGTGCAGGCGCACACGCTCGCAAGGACGAGGATCGTTGTCCTTGCGGACCTTTCCCTCCGTGGCATCGCGGGGTCCACGGCCTCGATTGGAAATAAATCTAGAGCCGTTTTAAAAAAATTGCCAATAAATTGTCGCGTTAGCCCGCTCCGCTGGGTATTCTCGGCACCCCACCACCTTTCCAGCTAATTCCCCGGAAAAGGGCTGAAGGGCCCTGGACCTCTCGCGTTTTCAGTTCGAGCGCACACGGAATCGATAACTTTAAAACTTGAACGAGCGGAGCGCGTTGCGCAAACATGAGGATTCCGCGCTCTCGATTTAAAATATGACCGTTCTTCGGTGGGCTTCCGGATATTTTTAGGGATTTTATTTCGAGTTTCGATGCAGAAACTATTGGGAAATCAACTTGGTGTACAGGAGAATTATTACTTGGATTATAGGTTCGATGGAGATGGAAGTGTGTTGAAGTGTCATGATGAAATGAATGAATGAAATGTGTAGATTTTATAGTGGTTTTAATTGTAGTTTTGATTGAGTTCTGAAGCCTGTTGAGAATTTCGGAAAGAGTGGCTGATTATGAGTTGATTTAATTCTAGTTTCTTCTAATGAATGGTCATTTTTCAAGTATTGTTGACCAGATCTCAGAAAATATTGGCATCAGGAGCCAGGATTGCCATTTTTTGAATGCAGATTGAATCGTTTTTCATTCTATGAGGTAGTAATTCAACGAAATTGTTCTTGCCATGGCTGAGTTGAGAAAAAGTGGGATTTTTCACGTTTTTTCCCATGTTTCTGGGTATATCTCGACAACTAAGGCACTTAGAAGGCTCGGGTTGCGATTTTTTTTACAGGGAATTGACTCCTCTACCGTACTATATGACAGTAAGCTAGATAAAGACGGTTGGTTGCGGTACAGGTGGAGAAATGTTCAATTTTTTGTATTTTTTTTAACATTTTTGGCCCGTTCTCCGAAACTATTGCCCTTTGAACGCTCGGATTCCGATTTTTGAGATCTCCTTTTCATCCTCTTTCACCATTCACAGTCGCAAGTCGATCGGAAAACTTTTACTTTTTTGCCATTTTCGAGACTCCATTTTTTCGACCATTTTTTGGCTGTAACTCCGAAACTGACGCGAATTTCGACCAACGGCAAACGGCTCTCTGAGTTATTTTCGACCCCCTATTTCCCAAACCGCAGTAAATGTTGATATCGTGTCTGAAAAGAATTACTCAACGCAGTGACTGATGTATCAACAATTTAATTCCCATTCCAAGCGTGACAGTAAAGTGTAAACACATCCCTTCCTGTAATCCGTTCCGTTCTCAATCTCAAACGACCCACTCCATCAATAGGTATCACTTTCCAGTATTTAATACACACCTCCCGTAAGTCCATCCACGGCAAATCGATCTAATAAATCGAGAACCGGCGAACAATTGACCCTTTCCCCGATCATCATCCAATGTCCGACCTTAATTCCGTCAAACGTATTGACTCGAACCGACTCGATCATTGGACTCCAAGAACACAGGACGTCGCTCGTCGTTAACGAAAGGACCGGATTCGATTCTGTTACATTATCCGCAGATGTCGTTACAACTCGAACTAGTTGGCTGCTCCTTCCTTCACTCATATCTACATGAAGTTAAGAGTTAAGAGTAACAGAGAGACAATTACAATATCCTGTACACCGTTTTCTTCTCTCAATTATTATATCACTATCAAGGCAGAAGTAATTCATTATAATATATTATGAACTATTACTTCTTCGATATTTAAAATAATACAAATGTAACATATGTACATTATATTTTAATTTAATTTGTATATCATAATGAACTATTACATCTTCGATATTTCAATAATACAAATGTAACATATGTACATTATACTTTAGTTTAAGTTGTATATCAATATCAAGGCAGAAGCAATTCATTATAATATATTATGAACTATTACTTCTTCTATATTTCAAATAATACAAATGAACTATCTGTACTTTATATTTTTATTTAATTTTTATATCAATATCAAGGCAGAAGCAATTCATTATAATATATTATGAATTATTACTTCTTCGATATTTCAATAATACAAATATACTATATGTATATTATTATATCTATCGTTGAAGTATACAGATATGAGCCAAAAATCTACCAATCACCACACATTGACAGTACACACTCCTCCATATCAATTTTCCACCATCGACTTGCAACAATTCCGACACTGTACGCCACCACCCCTCCCATACTTACATGAAGCCAAAAGCGAGCGAGACTCCGACCTCGCTCGCGTTCCCACCGCCCAACAGTGGGAAGGGCAAAACAGACGTCGCGAAAAAAAGGGAGACTGATATCCGTGGAATTTTCATATCGACACAGAATGACAGTTTTTTAATATTAAATTCTTCCCAGGCCTTTTGACTTTCTTTTTCTCCCGTCTCGGCTGCCGACGGCCAGACGAAGGGGCCGCCTCTCTCTCTCTCTCTCTCGGCCTCTCTCGGCCTCTCTCGGCCTCTCCTGCCCACGAAAGCGAGATCCAAGGGACAGACACCCCGAGCCCTTTTCGGATGCGGATGCTAATTTCTATTTTCTTATTCATACGCTCCCGCGAGTTCGCGCGCGAGATTTCCAAACGAGAGGCGGTGAACGTTTGCGGGCGACGATCGTTAACGCTTTGCAAATCATATCCGTATGATGTCACGGTTCTCTTTTATTTAAGCCGACGCCGAGATCCACTTTGCCCACTCCCCCCCCCCCCCCCCACTGACACTCTCGGCGGCAAAGCGATATGCAAATGGCCTTGGCGAGGTAATAAATTGTGCGAACGCGTCGATCGGCGACGGAAGAGATCAGAGCCGAAACAAAATCTCACCGAAGAGTCGAGCAATAAATGCGTAATAAATTTCGCCTCAATTTTTAGGGGGACGCTGGGACGAGCGAGAGAGAGGAACAAAGAGGGGTAGAGAGAGATGTGAAGAAAAAAAAAAGTGACATTCGGGTGCATAAAGGGATGGCCACGCTACAAAACCCAAAACAGTTTTCAGGCCGACTGTCAGTTATTTCGTTATTTATTTCGGCGCCGACTATGAGAAGCAGGATCAGTGAGGGGGGGGGGGGGTTGAAGATGGATGGGGAACGTGATGTTCCGGGGATTCGGATGCTGCCCCCCCCCACCCCTCTTCTGCTCTCCTACCTTCCCCTCTGACCCTCTCTCAATTTTCGTAATGTATCGCCGAGTCGAGTGCGAGTTTTCAACCCTTAAAAATTTTTCGAACGCCCAGGGCCTTTAGAGACAGACGGGATAGAGCGGGAATCGACGTTCGGCGGAGAGGGTTCGATGACGCGGAAGGTGGGAAAGGGAGAGGTTGGGAGCGGGGGAAAGGGTCTCGTGTGTGAAGCGAGCGAACGAGAGAAAGAGTAAAAGATCGGGCCCGCTGAAAGGAAGGATTACATCGGGGATTTTGGTTTTCGCGTTTCATCTGGACGAGAAAAGCCGATTTCCCGATTTTCCGTCTTTCCCTGCGCCCAAGAGCCGGTGCTCGAATTAGATGTCCATTGTGCGGACTGAGCGTAGAGAGAGGGTGAGAGGGGGTGAGGGCGGGTGGGAGGGGGTGAGGGAGGGAGAGAGAGGGTGGGATTCGAAAGGAGAAGGACGGATCGAAATTGAAGGCTGTGGAGAGAGGAAGAGAAAATGAGAGTTGAGAGTAGGGGTGGGGGTGGGGGGTGGGGACAACGAAAAAGTCTTCGACTTCGTGACGTCGCATATTAAGTTCGACCCTTTAATGGAGACGATCTGCGTCTCTTCTGGGTAGAATCCCGATACGGGAATTTTCTCCTCCTAATATGGCGGATAATGCACCCCTCCGAGTGGCATTTCGGAATTTTGCGCTGCACGCCCCGGAATTGAGAAATCGATATAGTCGAACGTGCGTGACCGTCGTGACGAATCGAATGTTTTACGCGCGAGGGCTGATCCTAATAATTATGGCCCTTTTCTTGTATAGACGTCGGTGTGCCGAAAGTGGCGGGGCTGCTTTTCAAGAATCGAACCGTAGCTGAAGAAATTTAGAATGTAAAAGTATTATTAAACCTTTGAAGTTACTAATGTTTACTAATGTTCAGTGGCTTTGCTTAGAGTCGTTGAAAAAGGTAATTTTAAAATACGTGAAAAGTTAACACAACACTGTATATGTATAATATTCTGTTTTTGACGAATTCGGTCAGTGTTATACTTGTAACTACTACAGTTCAATGATTTTTAACCGGATAACATTGATTTTAAGTAATCAAGCTAAAAAAAGATATAATTTAAGATATTATAGTTTGAAAACACAATATTATAGTATTTAGAAATTTATTTTAATTTTATTTTTTCTTATTTTAACTTTATTTAGATTATACTTTAGAAATTTAAGTAGAGTTTAACGACTTTCGAAATGTGAAACTGTTTCAACAACTTGGCAGAATTCCGAAGCTCTCCGATCCAATGATACATATATCGTAAAGAAATTTAGAATGCAAAACTATAATATTGCTTCCGAAATAACTAACGTTCAGTGGCTTTGCTTAGAGTTCTTAATAAAAGTAATCTTCAAACACGTGAAAAGTTCACAGGACACTATGAAATCTAAGTACAATCTAACGACTTTCAAAATATGAAACTAACGTTTCAGCAACTTGGCAGGATTCCGAAGCACTCCGATCCAATGATACATACGTTCGACAGACTTGAATAATGACTCCGCGCGTCACAACGCGTCATCGAATGCTCCTGATCCTTCGCATCCCGACAATGGCATCCTTTCGCGCCATATAACCAACCCTCTCCCGCCGATCCTCCCATCGTGACCGGACGAAAAATTCCAGCCGCATTTCGTAAGTCACGTACGATGTATTCCACGGGTGTGTTTGTTTGGACAACGGTTTTTTTTTCCCTCCTCGCCTCCTCAGGCTCCGGCAGTACCACCCTTCCCTCCATCCCTGTCCAACGCATTGTGTATCCGCACCCCGTGGGAAACGGTACCTCTCTCGCGATTCACCGATCGCAGGATCGATCAAAAATATATTAGTCCCCGATATGACAGTGCGGAGTGTTTTCCTTCGCCGAAAGCGGTGCAGGGGTAGGGAAAAGGGTTCGCTTTTTTTTCGGCCATGGCCGAAGGGTAAAAAAGTTTGCTGCGTACCTGCGCGGAAAAAAAGGGCCTCTACCTGCAGAGGACGGGGTTGGGGAAAAAAAAGCGGACGGGCAAATTAATGATTTAGCGTCGGATCCTGTTTTTGGGGTTCGCTTCCGTTCTGTCACTTTGCCCTCGCTTCCCTTTCGGCCCTTCGGGGGTAGGGAGGTGGATCGGAGGTCCTTTTTGCGAGCGATCGACTCATCGAGACCGCATTCGCGAGCCCGAGGGAAGAAAAAGGGTCGCACGCTCCGTGTCGGACTCTTTCGGGTTGTTCGGGATACGGAGAAGACGAAGGAACTCGTCCTGGCAGAGGGTCCTTGTCGATCGTCCTTCCAGCCGATCGCGGTGTAAAATACTGTTGTAAGGGTACGGCGCGGATGTAGATCCGCGGGTCGAGGATTTATGGGCGGGATCATAGGTCGCCGAACTTCTGTTTTCGGAGTCCGAAGATCCACCGACTTCGGGAAGGCAAGGTAAATTTTTGAGTTTCTTAAGCATCGGTTATCTGTCGCTTTTATCCGGAAAAATTAGGGGGACTGCATCAATGTTATTTCAGTTCATCACAATTATTAGCTTGTGACATTTGCAAGGTAAGTATAATCATTAAATTCTTGTCAATATATTGTATGTGTATTCCACGTTTATGCTTATTCGTAGATAATTGTTTTAAGCTATGAACCAAACTTCTGTTTTTGGAGTCCGAAGATCCACCGACTTCGGGAAAGCAAGGTAAATTTTCGAGTTTCTTAAGCATCGGTTATCTGTCGCTTTTATCCGGAAAAATTAGGGGGACTGCATCAATGTTATTTCAGTTCTTCACAATTTTTAACTTATGACATTTGCAAGGTAAGTATTTCAAGCCACGAATAATCTCTAAATATAATACTACTACTAATATTAATCTACGAATATAATAATCTTTATTTTACTTTAATTTCTACTCAATTCTTAGTTTCACTTGTATTTTCATTTCCACACTTTAATTTTTGTCATGTTTCAATGCCAGTAGTTATATATACATAGTATTTCTGTAATATGCACCAATGTACCGAAAAAATATATTTTAGTAGACTTCTGACGAGGACACCATAAGGTGTTCAAACATGTAGAGTAAATTCAAATATATATCGGAAACTTTCAACCACAACAAGGGCTTTCAAAATTCAAATTAAATAATATCCAAAAACGTATTGAAAAAGTCACAAACAACCTTACATTTATACTAGTCATACAGTCCCACTTACTCGCCAAAACCTTTCCGCAATATCTCAGCCTCTTTTTTCTCTGCACAGCCATAAACTCTGTCACAAGCGTCCATTTCAAAAAAAATTAAGAATGCATTCCCCTAATACCCGACACATCAGCCTCACGTCCCAGCGGCGTGCAATGTTAATTCCCAAACGATTACGCCGCCATCGCTGTCTATCTCGCATCGATACTACGGCCTCCCGCTCGTAAATAACTCGAAAATGGCGGCCCGACGACGTACCTTTACGGGGTTATTCGGAGTTTACAGTGAGGGGAAGTCATCGTTTTCTCAACATACTTATACACCCCGCCACCCCCACCCCACACGTCCGCATCCACGTACATGCATAAGTAAGCACTCGACCACACGTGCAGGCCAACTCTGGCACACACCGACACACATACGACATATACGCAACATATAGAACACACGTTCGGATCATAAACACGTCTGTGTACGTATAGGACAAATATACATACGGTACGTATAGGTAGAGCTCTATAAACGAATAGATAGGTATGCATAAGTATGCGGAGTCCGACGCGTTCTGAGTGCGGTCTGTAAGTGTGTGTGTGGAGGAGGAACGTAGGTTGAACACATGAGGGCGGCCGCAGAAGCGGAGACGCGCTCGTCGCGACGCCCTCATGGGATGCCAGGCCGATCCTGTTAAAAAATTGAAGGACACGCCGGGAGAACTGCATCGAACGCTGACCAGGGGACGCGACGTCTCCCGCGGGATCGGAAATTCGAATTTAAATTCAGACCCGACCCCTCGCCCCCCCCTTCCCACCCCTTCGCCCGACTCACTCGACGAACCGTGGATTAGAATTGACAGTTCGTCAGAGTGTGCCGGAATAGCGGGTGCCTCAATTAGAACTGACAGTCCGCAATCCGAAGATATGACGAACTCGGTTGGCGAGTCCAAAATATAAATTCTACTCGTAAGGGTTGATTCAATGGAAAAATTTTTGCTCGTGTAACGGAATCATTGTGACATTCTTCGCCGCTGATATCTTCTTCCTATCTGTCGCTCCCTTTTTTTCTCCTCCGATGTAATCGTGCCTCCGCGAAATTGGTACATCTTTTTGATCTATGGCGAAAGCCGTGCGTGGGACGGACGATACCGTGCGCGAGAGAGTGTGCGTGGGAGTGTCCCTGTGCGAGGGTGTGCGGGGGTGTGCGGGGGTGCGTGTGCACGGACGAAGTCTGGTTGGCGTGTATGCTTCGGAGGTGGTCGTATCGAGGGACGAGTTATGTATCCTTCTTGGTCCTCCCGAATGACATGAAACCCCCATAGGTTCGAACCCACCCCCTACCCCTCCGCGAGCGCCGTCTCCCTCCCTCCAGCGTGTACGGACTCCCGTAATGGTGATCTGCCCGCTGAAGAGATAGTTGGCGCAAAAATTATTTTCAAAAATCGTGTAAAAGAAAGCGTGACATATAAATTTTTGTTAGCGAACAGTTTTTAAAATTAGCATTTCTACCGGAAACGTTTGAATAAAACTATAGTACAAGCTGATCAATTAATTTTAATTTAAAGAAATTGTTTAAAGAGGTAAGAAGATAAAGATGACTAATTTTTCCAAATTTCTAACTATGAGTACCCTTATAGACCGACTAATTTTTCATTGTCACGTGATTCCACAGATTTTATCATTTCTCACCGCTCCGTCGAGCGCAGAAAATTCCCAGAAAAAGCCCTTCAACGCAAAACGAATGAACAAAAAGTCATGTACGCCGATCGATTAATTTTCAGCCTCGCCCAGCCCCCCTCGGACCTCATTCCCACTCTCCACCCCCCCCCCACTTTCAGCCCGCGCCGAACTCTTTCCCGCGGGCGCATTTTTCACCGCAAATTTCCGGATGTCGGCACCCTCGAAATTTTGTCCTCTGCACTCTCCTCTTTTTCATTCCCAAGCACAGTCGCGTTTCAGCGGACGATCAAAGCGCGGCGGCAAAAAACGGAAGGGGGGGACAGAAGCAAAAAAAAAAAAAGAAGAAAAAATGAGGAAGCGCTACGATCGTGACCCGGCCGAAAATTCCACGCTACCCCCTTGTGTCAACCCGAAAAAAAAAATCCCCGGCGCGGCAAGGAACAAAGGGTCGGAAGACTGGAAAAAGATGGCCAGACGGCTAATTCGCGCGGCTGGGCGAATTATTCTCGGCAAACGTTGGAGTTAATTCCTGCTGCTCGACCGAACCCAGGCCAGACAGGTCTAATCGTATGAGCTCTCTCCCGATTTAATGGCGTGCCACGGATTCTCATTCCCTATTCGTCATACGCTCAGCGCGAGAATAATGTCTGGCCTGCTCGACGAAAATAATGACTCGCGCTCTTCGGGATATCGGCTGGGCGTAATCGGGTTTCATCTTGGATTCGATTAATGCCTCGCGATGGTTTGTAACCGTATTGGAACTGGATTAAGTCAATTTTGGGGGGGAGGGGAGGAGGTGATTGGCGTAATTAGCGGGTACAAGCTTTAAAGCTCGCTGATGTTCAAGTGTGACAACGAGAGAAGTATATGGGCCGTTAATTTTGAAATTGGTGTAAGCCCATATAAAAAAACAGTTTAACATCACGTGAATAAACAGTTTACACGACGTTAATCCTAAATTATAGGATATCTTATTTCTTTTGAATATGTAATTACACCACTTTCAAAATAAACTATTCATATTGCGAACAAACTTCGAAGCTTTGAATAATCGAAAATATATCATTACGGAATAAATTCAATTATTTTTTCGGAGATACATAGACTTAGTAGCGGGTAGGGAATTCAGATTACAGCTTCGAGAACTGTCAAAGGTAACGATTCCGAAATTAGCTTTAATTCGTTCTTCCGTCAACCCGGAAACTCAATTACATTATAGAGTTTAGTTATTCGGAAGAAAAGTATCCCTGACTGACCGACAATGAAGTAAAACCGACCGAGGCGAACGGCAGACCGTTTCTTGCCCCGGGGCGAGGCTATTAATAAGGGTGCCGGGCATGCTCGAAAGCAAAACGTTATTTTTCATCCCCCCAGATCCACCCCCTCCCCCCCGGGCGCGAAATGGTGGAAAGTGTCCGTCGCAGGGTCGTCTCAGTCGTCGGAGCGTTGAAACGCTCGCTTTTCCGAGCAGATTTCTGCCGAAGAAGCGTGATAGGCGGAAGAAAGGGAGGGGGTGAGAGTGCGAGGGGGCGAGAAGGGGGTGTTCTCACCCCTTCGGCACCCCCCGCAAGATGAAAGAGGATGGAAGTTCGCGTGTCGATACAACGGCCGCCTCGTAGGTGCGAAAGAAGAAACCTGGACGCGCGTGTAAGTCTGTACGTGTGCACGTAGATGAGCCGAAACGAGTATGTGTTCGTGCACTTACATGCGGCTATAGGCGCGTCCGTGTGCCGGGTTCCATTAGCGTGTTTGCGCTGCGGGAGATTCACCTAAGTGATGTTTTGTGCCGCGATGTTCGAATCGTCCTTTATGACGTACCTCGGACGATGGAATTCAGGCAGACGCGTTCTTTCCATCCATTCCGATGGTATCAGACCACTTCTGGATTTCATTCGCTACCGACCAAACTAGCCTGTAGACATCTATATGATCTAATCGCCACATTCTTATGATCTGGCCACAGGAATACGGAGACTGTCCGAATTGACAGTATTCTTTATATTATTAATTATAAATTTAATAAATTTATATTAATTAAGATATTAAGATTAATAATTGCGAATTACACTTAGGACTTGGTCAGTGATATTCTAACATGTAATTGACGTGTCTACTGACATTACTTGCGAGTGAGTAGCTTGCTATACTTTTTAGCATGTACATAGACCGTTTATTTTGGAATCCATAAGAAAATAAATTAAATATCACGTGAATAAACTGTTTACACCACGTTAATCATAGATTATATATCTCATTTTTTTTTAACATTGTCTTACACCACTTTTAAACTAAACGGTCGATATAACGACAGCTGATTATGAACATGCTTGTTAACATTTGATCTTACTATCTCTAGTTTTAAAGCATTCATTTGTCTTAGACTGCAAGGGAGACAGCGTGAAATCGCGACACCGTGTATATTCCAGTGGAATAACATCGGAACCGGCTAAGTCGCCCTGGCGAAGGCGTTGGCACGTGGTCAAGACATGTCAAAACTCGTTTTCCTCATCGATTTTAGAGTGCATCTCGGGAGGCCGCGAAGGGCTGCGAAGGTCCTGAAGGGTTTAAGAAGGTCACAGCTACCGTCTGCGACCGACTTCCGGGTCAAAAACCGGACGGCACGCGTTGTCCTCGCCAAAGGACGAACTCGTCCTGCCGCACGCGACTGCCTGCCCCTTCGTACCTTGAGTAAAATTCACCCCCTGCCCTCTCGGCCAGAAGGGACGAGCCTGTCTGAAGTTCAAAGACGCGATCCCGATCTTTTTCGGAGAGAGTCCTTTCGGGGCGGAAGGCACTTCCACAGGAAGCAGGGAAACATTCTTCGCCGGGAGAAATGTTTTTCAACCCCTACTTGATAACTGTACCTAAGAAAGTCTACGTAGAAGTAATAAGATAACATTACGCTGTACCTTACACCCCATTACTGAATTATGATCTATAAATGTATATTGGGTTTCTGGCGAATTCGCTCAGTGTTTCACATATTTTTACTGTAATTTATTGAAGTGATTGAAACTTGTTCAATTGAACAAATAATAATTTTAATAAACGTGAAGATAAAAATTTTGTTGCAGAAAGAAAATTAATAGTTATAAGTCTGACTCACCTAGTCAGCAATCTCCGTGGAATTATGATATCCAACTACTAGTTGCCAAAGTTCTAAACGAATACAGATAATGCATCTTTATATGGACCGTTTATTTTGAAAGTAGTGTAAGTCCATATTAAAAGAAAATGGATATCACATAAATAAAAAGTTTACACTACAATAGTAATAAATTATTTGATATCTCAATTTCTTTGAAATATTGACTGAAACCACTTACAAAATAAACGGTCTATATAATTGCAACTATGTCTATTACTATAATTACTCACTAACCCAGCGCAACGTTCCCAACTTAAGCCTCTAATTCCCCCCAGAATTTTCCATCCTCGCCGCCCGCGAAAGTACAATCCTCAAAGTCTCCGAAGCATGAGCCGCGTGCGTCATCGTAGAGTGGCCAAGCCGACGTTTCGCTTTGACGAACTTTGCGGCCAAGTTCCGCTCCAATATCGGACACGGAGTCAAGTGGGAATCTTCGACGGTGTCGCGAGCTTGTTATCCGGCAACGACGAGTCACTTTCGACCCTGCGAGGTTTGGCAACCCAGCATTTCATTGGACGCAGGCGGGAAAAGGCAGAACGCGCCAGAAAAGGCAGGAAAGGTCACGGAAGACAACGAGGATAGAAAAGGAGACGACGAAGACTAGAAAAGTGGAGGATGGTGGAAGAAAAAGTCGGACGTGAGTCGTAGGCGAAGCCTCGCGCGGAAATAACGATGCCAGATAATGCCGGATAATGCCAGACTGCCTATCTGCGGAATCATCAAATCACCTTAAGCTCGCTACCCGGGACCGGAACCTCTTAGCCTAACAATTCCTCCGAGCCTTCTTCCTACCCTGTCTTTCCCCATCGCTGCCGAGAGCCGACGCGAGCCAGGGCTCGTTCTTTATACCACGTGGCCCCTCATCGAAAATATTACTCAGACGCGAGCCTGACGGGCTCTCGATCGACGAATACCGCCGCATCATCGTCCTCGAGGATAGATCATTCCTCGCTGTCCTATCCTGCCAGCTTTTTTTGCGCTACTCTCAGTCCCAGATGGAGTGAAGAGTGGGCGCTATTTTCGAGAGTTGAAGACTGATGGCGACTGTTTCGTTGTCGTTAGAATTGGCTGAGAGTGCGATAATACAGCAAACTAGACTGACACAGTAAAGAGTGTAAAAGTATAATGCTGTCCTTTCTTGCCTCAGTCACAGATGGGCTGATGGGATCTATTTTCGAGAGTTGAAGACTGATAGCGATTGTTTTGCTGTCGTTAGGTTGGCTGAGAATGTGATAATAAAGCAATGTAGGCTAACACAGTAAAAAGTGTAAAACTATAACACTGTTCTATCCTGCCAGTTTTTTGTACAAATCTCAGTCCCAGATGGGCTGATGGGTGCTATTTTCGAAAATTGAAGACTGATTGCGATTGTTTCGTTGTCGTTAGGTCTGCTGAGAGGGTGATAATAAAGCAAACTAGACTGAGACAGTAAAAAGTGTAAAAGTATAACGCTCTCCTATCTTGCCGGTTTTTTTGCGCTTCTCTCAGTCCCAGATGGGCTGATGGGTACTATTTTCAAGAGTTGAAGACTGATAGCTATTGTTTTGCTGTCGTTAGGTTGGCTGAAAGTGTGATAATAAAGCAAACTAGACTGACACAGTAATAAGTATAACGCTTAGGTGACCACAGCTTAAAATTGTCCATTGGTGAACGTACACTTTTGAACATAAATTCTGAAAATTTCACAGGGGTTGCACTGGAAAACTATAAAGGATTACTTTACTTCGTTAACCTTCAGTCCGGGATTAATAATGTACGTACCGTAGTGTAAGGTATGTCTTCAATTTCAATTTCATACGTACACGATTATTATATTTTAATTGCGTTTTATACAAAGGGGAATAAACTGTAACAATAATTTTTGTTCTCTAATATAATTCAGTTTTTCTGAAAAGGACCTAAATAAAAGGGTCGAAACGTAAAGTGGTTTATAGACTCAACAGTCCATACCTCGCCATTCCCGTTCGGTACATTACAAAGGCTCACTATCAATTTATCAAGCAGACTAAAATTGTTTTCGATAACTCCACCCTCTCCGTCCAAAGTTCCGTAAAATTCGCAACGATTCCAATGCAAGCGTCCGATCCTCTCGATTTAACGAAAAACAAATAATTCCGATCCCTTGATCCCGAGCAGGGGCCCCCGCGTCCGCCATTTTCTTCGTCCACCGGCACTCTATCGGAACCCCCTCGGCACGGACCAGTCCCCCACGGACGCGGCTTGGTATTGATGAAAAAAAATACGGCCATCCCATTGGCTCGCTGGACCGTAGGGTGACCTCACCCCTTCGCTTGCTGACCAAGCACGAGAGCACCCACTACATCCCTCTCCCCCCTCCCTCTCACTTACTCACTCTCTCTTTCCCTCTCTCTCTCTCTCTCTCTCTCTCTCTCTCTCTCTTCCTCTTTCTCTATCTCTCTCCATCCCTCTCACACATCCACACCCACGTGCCTATGGCCGAGTATGTCCTCGACAATTTTTCTCCCTCTCTCTCTCACTCTCACCCCCTTCCCCCCTCTCTCTCACTTCCACGACTTTGCATACTCCCATCTCCGTCGCGCTCATTGCGCGTCGTTCATCTTTGTCCGCTCGCCGTCTCCTCCTACCGGCGCTCGGTTGAATATTGATTAGGCGAGGACGTCACGTCGCAATGGAGGCAAACGGTCAATTAGTCGGGGCGAGTTCCGATGCCGCAAGCATTACCGTTAATTACAGCTTCGTTACCCGTCTGGATGCGCGGCTCGCGTCAGGATGGAGGCGGAGGCCTCGCGGACGCGACATAATCGGCGCCGCAATTCCGCGGGAATCGGGAGGATCGTCGACCTTCGAGCCCTTCGGACCCGCGCAAGGGGCCTCGTTAATCTCGCGACTCAATTAATGTAATTACGGCGCCCGGCGCAGGTACAGTTTTTTGTCGCCGGCTGCCGCGCGCTACCTTTGTGCGATTTGGAGAATTTAATGGGGGGGTGGGAGGATGAGGGATTTTTGCCGACGATTTTGCGGGGCATAGGTACGGAGGGTTGAAAGAAAGGGTGCCGGATTTTTTGGAGAGATATATCGTGTAACGAACGTCATATTAAGTGTAAGATCGTGCTCAGTTTAGCAGACGGCGAAACTACGGTTTTTAGAAATTTTTATACGTTTTATGTCGTTTATGATTTATTTTTATCGTATCTTTACGTTTATATATATCGTGTTTTTAGACGTTTATACCTGTGGTTTTAAAATTAGTGTGTTTTGACTCGAAAGGTTTTGAGCAGCGAAGGTCGCAGTACGAACGATCGAATGTACAGTTGAAAACGAAACCACGATTTTTATTCATTTTTATACCTTTAATGTCTTTTATGACATATTTTTATTGTATCTCTGTGTTTATATATATCGTATTTTTAGACGTTTATGTCTCTGGTTTTGAAATCAGCGTGTAATATACTCGAAAGGTTTCGAGCAGCGAAAGTTGCCATTCGAATGATCGAACGTACAATATTCATTGAATCCGTTGCGTTTTACGTAAGGTCCGTATTTTTAGCCACTGGACGAATTATTTTGGCCGGCTTCGCGACGAAATAATAGATGAACGCCTAACCCAAAATACCCGCACCCGCCGATCGATTTACATTTTTCATCCCTCAAGAGCGATAACTCCGAGATTACGCAAAGTCAAGTTGCAATGCCTTTCCGGTACTCCGGGGCCAAAAAGGGGGTGGCCCCGTTATTAATAAACTTACCGCGGACTCGCCGGTGAAAGCAACGTGCCTCTATAATTTGGCACGTGATTGCCGTATCCTCTTCCCATCACAAACATTCGAAACTCCGTTCGCCGGGCAACTATTTAAACACCCTCTGACGTCATCCGAAATTATCACCGAAAAGACTCCCTCCGACCTCCTCCAACCACCTAAACCTTGCCCTAAAACACTCAATCAATTGTACGATCGATCTATTAACACTTTTTATGAATACAGTGCACGTACCTAGAATTCTTCTCCTAAGAGTAAGAGTATACTTCACTATTTGCTGTACTCTCATCGAGAGTATGATTGAAGTGCAATGATCCCGTATTCTTAGAGTCAAGATTGAGGACTTGAGAGTGGACTGGGAAGATCGAGCCGCGATATTCTCCCGCAAAGATCCGAAACGAAACTGGGCCTGCTCCGGGGCCTCATCTCGCAGGAGACGCGACAGGGCCCAGTAATATCTTACCTGGGCCCCGAACCTTTCCGTTCGTACATGGTGGGGGTCAGGTAGGAAAGGGTTTCCGAGGAGACCCCCTCGTGCCCATTATGCAATATTCGCCTTTTTTTTCGACAGCACGCCTCACGCTCCTTTTCCTACGCGCGCGCCATTGTCAAAAGCGGCTACCTGGGATGCAAATGTCGCAAGGATCCGCGCACAGGACGAATCGCGTTCCGTTCGGCTACCTGGGATCCCGATGTACGGAGAATGGACGGTTGATTTTATTGTCGCGGACGAGAGAGGGAGGGAGAGGCAGAAATGTAACAGTTCACGGCGTGCGGAGCGGAAATTAATGGAGTGGAACATTGGGTCTGATCTGGGACGCTCTTCCGAGGCTAAGGGTGGGAAGTGCATTTTTCCGAACTTTTTATCAGCGGGAAATGTTTCACTGTTACATGCGTTTACGTGGAGATCCTTTGAAAATTCTAGTCGAAGACTCATACTCTGTCATTTCGGAGAATAGTCGCTTGGTTTCTCCATTACTTACTGTGTACGTATGAGGTTTGTGTATAATGTTGTGTTTTCGGCGAAATCGGGCAGTATTAAACTTGCAACTACTACAATTCAATGATTTTTAACGGAAAAACATTGATATTAAGTAATCAAGCCGAAAATGATATAATTTAACAGATTAAAGTTTGAAAAAGTGAGATAAAAATGATTAATAAAAATTACAAAAAGATAGAAAAAGTTAGGTAATAAGTCTGACTCACCTGGTCAGCAATCTCTCAACGTATAAGGTTTGATACGAATCTCGACAAAATATTTTCTGTGTACGTATACGGTTTGCCACGACAAAATATTTTCTGTGTATGCATCTATCAGGTTTGATACAAATCTCGACAAAATATTTTCTGTGTATGTACAAGGTTTGTTACGAATCTCAAAAAAATATTTCCTGTGTATGTACCTATACTCAAGGTTTGTTACGAATTTCGAGAAAATATTTTCTGTGTGTGTACCTATAAGGTTTGTTACGAATCTGAACGAAATATTTTCTGTTTCCGACCGCCTGTGGAAGTTCACTAAAAATTATCAGCGAAAGATGCCTTCTGATTCTTCAAGGTTATCTACTTCGCATCACCATGCAACACAGCCCAGCCCAGTTTCTTCGTAATTCAGACACAATATGCGAATGCACATGTCCGAAGGTAAATGCTGCCACGCAATAAAGATCGTGAACGACGATCCTGGTTACCGTTACAAGCCGTGCAGGCGAACGTAATGCAAGTGGCAAGGTAGGATATTGCAGGAGCAGCTCGGTTCGCTTGACGACGCGAAACGAAGAAGAAACGTGTCAAAAGGACGAAACGAGGAAGGCAAGCGTATATTGTCCTCGGAGGAAGGAGCAAAAATTAAATTAATTCACTTCAACCCCGCTGCGAAGTTATTCAGACTCTGACGGAGTACGCAGTCGAATTTACGCTCTTTCCTTTCACAGCGAATGGGCATGTACTGCCTATGCTGCCTGATGACGGACCTAAAGGGTTGCCGGCGTGTCATGGGGTTAGCGCCAGATGACGCATTTTCCAATTTCCTGAATGAAAAGCGAAACCGATCTATGCCGCGTCACCTGGCGCGTTTTTTCCCAACGGCCATTTTCGAAAGAATGGAACGGAGGAGATAAGCCGCAGGTAATCAACGTTATGACGATCTTAACACGATGCAGTCTTTTTTGTGAACTCTTTTTCTTACGTGCGGTATTATAAAAAGGATCTCAAAAAAGGTACATCTGTACTCTGTTCCCATATTATTCTTCGGTTTTGATAATTAAACTGAAAGGTAGACGTTCTTGTAGGAATATCATTATAAGCCCTTGTTTTTGGTTGAATGTACTGTTGTATAATTAAATACTTTTTGCTTCACCTGTTTCAACCATTAAAAGGTAGATGAATACAAAAATTAATTCTTACTCCATGCCATAGACGCTTCGAATTTGAATTTGAATTTATTTTCACATTTCTTTAACCCTTAGAGTACGGAGCGGGTCCAATGGACCCGCAAGGCGGATATGATTTGTTATAATTTTGAAACTATTTGTTTTTTGTTGCCGTGGTTTTATGACTTTCATTATTTCCCTCATTTGATAGATTTTGTGCGAAACATTTGCAACCAGGCCAAACAATATTTGTTTATGTTAAAAGGGGGACAGTAGAAACGTACTCTGCGCTCCGTACTCTAAGGGTTAATTAAAAATCAGAAAATGGTAGTATAACACGTGCTAAGTTGAGGACGTAGTTCATCGCTCGTATAATGGGGTGAGTCTCTCAATAATCATAACAGTCGAACAGTGCACCCTCCCCCCGGAGATTGGGACGATATCGCTAGTGGCGGCATTCGCACTCTTTCCCGGAAAAAATCGCTCTCTCGTCCCCGAAATACGTCATCTTGTTTAGCCCCCTGCGCCGAATGTACCTGCAGAGATCAACCTGCCCCGGCGCGGAACGGCGATAAAGTCGAAAACGCCTCGATTCTCCCCTCGTGCCGGATTACGCGCTTTTGAGGAAAGCAGAGCGACCTAAACCCGTCGGCAGGAAAGTGGAATGAGAGAGAGAGAGAGAGATCGAAAGAGAGAGGGGTGGTGGTAGGCCTGCAGCGGAGAAGGAAGCAGAACTGGGAGGGAGAGGACGTGTCAGGCGCAACAATGGGCCAGGGGTGGTTTTGGGTGAAAAAACGTGAAAACCGACACCCAAAACAGGGTGTGGCGGGAAATTGTCGACAAAGAGCGCAAATAATGCCGCTAAAGTAGCTATATTCGATTCCGTGTCCGTGACCCCGACGCCACTCGACTTCTGTCCCGGGCCTGACGTCGGGGCCAGATCCGATTTTAATCGAACGACACTGTCGGGATCGAGAGTGGGTGACAGGTTGACGAGCTGGGTGGGAAGTGCACATGTCGGGGAAAAAAGGATTTTGGGTTTGGTTCAAGTGTCGACATATGCGGAGTTCAAGGTCTCTGATGGCTGATTTTTGGGGAAATTTTTGCGCCGATTGGAGGGTGGTTAGGCTTGGGGGTGGTTTTGAGGAATTTGTGAATTCTTTAAGGAACGAAAGTAGACGTCGATGTATTATACTCTTGATTAGGTATGGACTATTTGTATGCTTGCATTGTTGGAACACTGTTCTATATTTTTGCTCTTCTTGATGATTCTAAGGTATTTTATTAGGTACAAGGCATGGGGGAGGGTCCTACATTGGTCTCTCATTGCGATACAAAAACGATAAAGCAATCAAGTTACTCTTAGTTTTATACCAAAACTAGTCGAAATGCCTATGATTATTAAGTCTGCATTATAACACAAAAGACAGTATACACGCTATAACACCCCTCGTAAATAACCACAAACGTTAAATACTCTTAACTCTTAGACTGATTAAACAAAACTTTGACTTAAACAGAAAAAAACGGATAACAAAATATCCTTCATTTTACTCCCCTACGCAAATGACCTATTCGTCAAAACCAAACTAGGTTCGTAGTTAAGTAGTAGTACCTTGTAGTTCAGGTACAGCCTTAACTACAGTATCAGCGTCAAAAATAAGCGACAAAAATCAAAGACGCGCCCTAATCTCGAACCCGACACCGTTCATACCCCAACACACAGTTTCTACGCGAAATAAGAAAATCAGCCGAGACGGGAACTCCGATTCTCGCGACGCGTCCCGCCAAACGGATCTCGCGCCGAATCGAGTGCGCGCAAATAGGGCGAGACGATAACGGGCGCGGGGCTCACCCTTAAGCACTCGAAATGCTTTGAATAACTTATCTCGGGCATCTCTAGAACCCTCCAGTTCGGTCGGACGCGCTCGAGAAATTATCCGAAATCTCGGCGAGGCAGCACGAGTACGTGCGCGACTCGGCCAAGAGAGAAGGCGAAATCCTTGTAACCGATCGGGATCTTCATTGTTGAGCGTCGGCCCTGACGGGGTTGAAGGGGGTGAGGCGGGTGGGGAGGGAAGTTGTCAGTTTTTCTGGGTGCGAACTGCCTTTATGGCGATACGCGGCCAGAGGGACTGAAAATTGGCTCGAGTGGATGGGAAGGACTCGTCGGGAGATCAGAAAGATCCTTGATCCTAGATGCGGATCGTTAATGAAGAAGCGACGCGTGAAATTCGGACCTTGACTTTCGGCCGAATCTTGATCGGGCTTCAAGGACACCGAATTTTGACACATTGCAAGACGATGTTTGACACGTTCGACTTTTGATTATGGAAGATTAAATTTTTATTACATATAGAAGACGTTCGGAATTATTTCAAGATAAAATAGTAATCTAGCAACTGAATCCTTCGCTGTCGTGATCACATTATATGAAATAGGGACACTCGAAGCTATGATGAAAAGTCTATCCCATTGAAAAGTATCGAAAGCTGCCGCAAATTAACAAAGCGAAACTCGAGCCGAAGGACTCCTCGAAGCAGGTCCGCATCCTTTTTTCCCAGGAGGAAGGTAGAAAAGCCAAAAGAGAACGGGGGGGTAGTTCTCGCGGGCAGAAGCGAAACACGAAGACCTTCTTTCACCTCCCCCCTCTCTCCCATCGAAATCGATAATGCAAGTTCGACGTATCCCTAATCCTCTTCACCGATTTTTTAACCCCATCTGTCGTCCTCCGATTGATCCCTTGCGCTCGGAGCGTAACAGGCGTACCAACGTACGCGCGCACACACACACGCACACACATACGACAGCCTACGATGCACAGCTAAGCATGCAGAACGTACGGTAAGTGTGTAAGGGTAGGTTCGTCGATTCGACCTACTTCCGCGGTCGAAAAAAGATTCAAAAGCTGTCACGGGGAAAAAAGGAGTGGCCCGCGCGCATTTTCTCTCTGTCTGGCTACGTTTCGTCGCATATGCGTACGCTCACGTGTGTGGGTTCCCACCCTGTCACACGTACGGATCTGCATCCTTCCATTTTCACTCTCGCGCTACCTGGAAATCGGCCCACCCCTTAAGGATAATCCATTAACATAATTTTACATGGACGAAAAGGATTGCGAGGGAAAGAGAATTAGAGAGAGAGAGAGAGAGGATGGTGAAGCTGCACGGGGAAACATTATATCGGCGCAGTACGCCAGATGCAAAGGAGGAGGGCATGAAATAATGGGACCCAGGGCCCAGGTATACGAGCCGCAAAAGGGTTTAATTCAAATATTTAAAATTTTGCCCGTCGAAGCTTTTTCGCGTAACGATCCCCTCTGCGCGCTTCTTTTTGTACTTTCTCTCCCCCCCTCTCTCTCTCTCTCTCTCTTTCCCTCTCTGTCCTTCCCTGGTGCTCGTGTCCTTTACGGCTCCTTCTCATAGCTCGTTGCCGCTCTCTTTCACATTCCGCGTATACCTGGGACTGGTAATTCTAGCCCTTGACGATGAAATACTGGCGTAACCTATCTCAACCCCTTCTCGCCGACGCGTTCTGCACATTTCGATCGGCGCGCTCAAAGGGTGCCGGTATTCTTTTTTGGGAAGCGACGATCGGGACTATATCGTCTTCGACAGCGAAAATTGTTTAGCGATACCGTCGGTTAGAGCTCAGCATCGAAAGGAAGATATTCAAATATGCCATAAACAAAGATTAGAAATTAGTCTACTTCTGTTATATATAAATGGACAATTTTCAAAATGATCGACGCTAACATTATTTGGACTATTTTCGAATCCTGCCCTACTGAGTAATAAATTATTAAGATACCCCTTTATTTCTATATTGGAAACAATACTGTTTTATTAAACGATCCTCTCAAATGTCTTGATAATTCTTACCAATTTATTGACATTCCTGACGTTCGAGTCTAATAACAATCGTCAGACACCTACGATACAATTATATAGAACTTTGAGATTGCGCTATGGATTTTCAGACAACCTCAATCGTCAAAAAGAGAGTGTCAGACATGGCTGTCAATTACATTATATTGGAAACAATACTGTCTTATGAACCGATTCTCTCAAGTGGCTTCATAATTCTTTCCAATTTATCTACGTTTGAATTTAATGATAATCGACAGACACCTACGATACAATTATACGCAGCTTTGCGATTACGCTATGGATTTTCAGACAGCCTCGATCGTCGAAAGGAGGATACTAGGTACGACCGTCAATTACATTAAATTGGACACAATACTGTTTCATTAACCGATTCTCTCAAATGCCTTGATAACTCTTTTCTGACATTCAAGTCTAATGACAATCGACAGACACCTACGATACAATTATACGCAACTTTGCGATTACGCTATGGATTTTCAGACAGCCTCGATCGTCAAAAGGAGAGTACTAGGCACGACCGTCAATTACGCGGTAAAACTTTGACGATAAATACGCAGGCGGTTAAGCGGATTATTTCTCTCGGGCGCACTGTGGCGAATAAGAAAAGGCGCGGAGGACAGTGACGCCGAAGCGAGCGGGAGCGAAACGTGGGATCCCGAATAGGAGGCAGGATACCCCTTGTCCTTCGTCCTGAGCCTTGATTTACGAGAATCGTGACGGGCCATTTGTCGGGGGAGCCCTTTGGACAGTGCGTCCTCCGCCTTATCAGTCCGCGGCAGCGGCCATTTTCAAAACCGCGCGTCCTTTTCACGACTCTCGTCCTTCACACCGCACACGCGCGCGCGCACGCACACGCACTCGGCCTAATGTGCAAGAATCAGGGAACATTTTCATTCTTTTCTTACGATATAAACTATTAATTTGCAAAAATAAGAGAAATGTAGGTAATTTTTCAACCCTATATCGTGGATAATAGAAGTTTGATTCATAATTTTATGCAGTTGGGATATAGATGCGTTGTTTCACGGAAAAGCGGACTGTTCTTAGAGAATGTTATCATCGTCGCGAGTCTTTGGACTCGAGAATTAAGGCGGCGAGTAATTTCGGGGCAGAAAGCCACGAGACATCCTCCTCCGCTTCCGCGCTCCTCCTCGTTCTCTCCGTCCCGTCGCGTTGGCGAAATTAAACTAGCCCAACCTTTCGGCAACTGCGTCCGGTCGTAAGGGTGGCGCAAAAATAGCGGAAGCGCAGCGTGCGTCGGGAAAAGTCGAGCGAGGCCAAGAACGTCGAACGAAAAGGGAAGGCAGGAGCGAGACAGAGACAGAGAGAGAGAGAGAAAGAAAGGGAGAAAAAATGCGAAGGATAGACGGAAGGGCCGAAGAGGGTGGTCCAGAGGGGGATGGGGGGTGGTACGGGGATCGATATCAGCACGGCGAGGCTACATTTTTCAGAACATTGGGTACCTTCGCGGTAAGCCGGTCGTATGTATTCTTATGGACCGCCCTGTTTATGGCGCGCAATTTATTTCGAAATCGAAGGTAATGGCCGCCGGTTTACGCCCGCCACTCCTCGCCACCTTTTTTTCGTCCACCCAGCCCCACTGGAAGAAGTCAGCCGCCCCCTCCCAGCACGAGAACTCACCCCCTAACCCCCCCGCTCTCTGGTCGGCCGAGAAACATTAAAATTTCAGACGAACGCGAAAATGGCCGGCAACTCCGGTCGAATATGTATTGCCCTATTTTCGCGAGGCTCGGAACGATGACAGGGGCGGCCGAGGCGGGGTGAGGGCGGAGGGTTGGAGCGGTGCATATGGGGTGGCTGAGCCGGGATATCGTATACGCGAAAGGGATGCGTTCGGCATCCTCGCGAATGCAACGGCCCAACGTCGATATTTCGGACGTTCGCTTCTCGTCCTTCTCGGTTTCCGTTTTCTGAGTCGATGCCACCCCCCCCCCTCCCCTCCTGCCTTTCTGCCTCCTCGGCGAACGGCGTTCTGTTACGCTTTTCACCTGCTCTCGACCGTTCGCTCAGTTTTTATTCGCGACCGATAAAAAAAGTTACTGCCCTCCCTTATAGATTCGTTTAGTCGGCGGATAGTTCGAGCGCGAGTGCGTGACGAATTTTTTTTTGGGGGCTGATTCGGCGGTGGACGCATTTTATATTAATGGCGAGGGCCATGATGTAACATTGAGTTTCTAGTTTCAGGGACGTGGAACAGGTATTAGGGTATATATTAGTTGCTACGATCAATTTCAATCCGCATACTTATATGTGACTGTAAATAATGTAACGTTTAACTTGAAACTTAATCTCTCACAATATGTATTCATGACCGATACTACTACCATTGCAGCGTAAGAATGATTGCACATTTTACTTCCAAGATCGAATGAACTTGATATGGCGATAATTATTAAATTCGAAAGCCGACAATTTTACCGATATCACCCGATACATTAGTTGCTATAATAAATTTCAATCCGCATACTTATACGTGACTGTAAATAATGTAACGTTTAATTTGAAACCTAATCTTTCACAATATGTATTCATCACCGATACTACTACCATTGCAACGTAAGAATGATTAAACATTTTGCTTCCAAGATCGAATGAACTTGATATCGCGATAATTATTAAATTCAAAGCCGAAAATTTTACCGCTGTCACCCGATAACTCACATCGAACTCCAGAGCGCGCGCGCGCGCGCGCACGGGTGTAAATGTTACGATCGGCACAGCGGAATGGAGTCCCTTTGTCCGTCCGCTCGCGTAAACTGTCGTTAAGGTAAGAATACGACAAAACTTTCGCCGGCGCGGGAAGCGATATCATACATGGCGCGGATTTGGACGGGCTTTGCGGGACTTTGGAAAATATTTCCCGTACGTTTCAAAGGAAATTTCCGTGCCTCGGTAACTTTACGCCACCCCCAACCAGCCCCCCTGACAGTCAGCCGGGGGTGGTAGGAAGAAACAAGGAGAGCGGAAGGAGGGGGGTGGGCAGGAAGAAAGAAGGGATGGGAGGAAGAAAAGGGATGACGGGAAGAGGGCCGAAAGACACAATGGAAGAAGAGAGAATGTGAGAGAGGAGCGTGGAAGCTCGATCGGAAGAGAGGGAGAGGCAACGGGAGGGAGAGGGGGAAGAGAAATGCCACGAATTTTTTCCGCGGATAGAACGTACGAGGCGCACTCGTTCGAGATGAATCATAATACCGGAAGATCGTCGAAAATGGATTCCGCCGATATTAAATTCTCCGACGACGGATATCCGGCCGAGACCGGCAGTCGGCGCGCGCAATCGACGTGCGATCGTCATAATTGTTTGCGATAACATCGAACGCCGTCTGACAAATCAGTCGCTCCACTTCTAAGTCAGGTCTCAGACGTCCAAAGCGAACAGTAGTATTACGATTGCTTGCGATTACATGGACATTTCTTCACAGTAAGTAAATTATGAAAAATGAAAGTTTCTACTACTACTAAAAAATTTCTACTATTACATTTGAGAGAATCGGTTAATAAAACAGTATTGTTTCCAATATAATGTAATTGACCGCCATGTCTGACACTCTACATTTGACGATTCACTGTCAGTTGCCTGAAAATCCCATAGAGTAATCACAAAGGTATGTATAATTGTATCGTGAGTGTCTGTCGATTATCATTAGATTCAAATGTAGATGTAGATAAATTGGGAAGTACTACTACTGCTACTACTTCAATATAATGTATATTATAACTGCCGGACTACAGTAGTGTAAAATCGACCAATTTTCCTAAACAGTATACATCTATAGAAGTATACCACTGCAAATTTAATCGATATACTAAAATTAGTTCAAATAAATCAAATCTGCCAATCTTTCAAAATTATTGCTCTGAGCTGTCTTAACAATGACATTTTCTTTCACGACGAATTATATCTTTATAAGTACATCTTGGCACTCGAGAAGACACCTAAACAATTAATTCTAATTTATTCGCCAATCTATACGAAGACATAAACAGAAATCGACACTTCTAACGTTAGCGCTCCAAAGCCGTGATCCACACGAATTCAAAAAACAGAAACGCAACCCCCACGACACGTAAGGACCTTCCTCCGGATGACGAGTCCGGAATCCGTTTTGTCCACCCTCCAGTTTTTCAGCCGGTCGGATCATTTTTTGATCGGACGCCGATGACTTAGCATCGGAGTAAGATGAGGAGAGGGGGGAGGAAGAGGTAAAAGGAGTGAAAGAGAGAAGGTGGCAAGGGTAGAAGGATCCTATCGGGCTTCTATCCTCGCTCTATCGGTTCGAGAAATGCGCGGAGGGGTGGGTCTTCCGCGTTATCCTGCGGATTTAAGGGACGGACGAGGAATTTTCGGCCTTCGACGGTAGGGCGGACTCTGCCTCCAGTCAATTTTTATCATATATCTGGGAGTTTCGCCGGATTGGCTTCTGCCTGACCTATGCCCAATGGGCCGAATTCTCGCGCTATCGCGCATGGGCTATCGCATCCTCGCCGAATTTCCTCTCGCCTCGATTCCACCTTTTCCTCCTCGACGTCTGGCCTTCAAACACGTCGAAATGTCCGCTCGATGTTCGAGGGAATGATAATCTCAATTTTTTAACTGGCGCAGTTTGCCATACGAAATTATGGCTGATAAACTTGGCTCTAAGACTGATCCGGCACTTCACTATTGTAAAATGAAAGGTTGTAGGCGAAGAGCTGATAAGCATAGTTTTTGGGTTGAGAAGTTTTAACGCTTCGATGTATCTAAGTAGCCAGTCGACCATCATTTTGATTTTACCCACCCTATACTAATTATTTGTATCGTGTTTACTTATTTCAGTACTAATGTAAATATATTTTTATTTGTTATCAAAGACGGTTATGCCGTTAACAAATTATTATTATTACTACTATACCATTCTATATTAACATTTTCAACGACTACACCATTGAAATAAAAAATATTATTGTAAGACTCAATTTCTCGCAATATTCTGTTACGGTTCATTTGTGTCCTAAAAATTACCTACATCGCTCGTTCGAAAATACACCATGAAAAAAATCAATTACATCGTATCTCAGCCAGCATAACACCGAAAATAGTCAGGGGGCCCATAACAAAATAACATAAATCGGAGAGCGTCAGACTTTTGATCGTAGGCCGACGGCTGGATAGAGAGTCGGGCAAAAGGGTTGTCGAACGGGACAGTTGGATCTACCTGGTGTCTGAAAGGTGCGCGGACGTCGCGATAGGCGGGCATATGTGGCGGCACGGCCGACCTCTTACCCCTTTTTCCCGTCCGACAGGGTGCCAGTTTTGGGCCAGACTTCGCACGCAGCGCATCAGGTAAGAGCCCTTTGTGTAATCTGATTTCGTTACCCTCTCACGGGCCGCTACTTCATCCGGGTCGATACCGATTCGGAACCACTCTCACCCCGTGTACCCCGTTCCCTAATTATTCCCCGAAACTTTCGCTCCAATGCTCGGAACTGTACCCGAAACGGCAAATACCGATGGGTCCGTGTTAAAAAGTTCCATGTCAAACGATTCGCCGCCTCACTTCAGTGCTCGACGATTCGGGGTTACTGACTCTGAGTTCAGAAAATTCTATTATAGCTGGAAGTGTGAATTGCTGTTGATAACTATCGGAAGGTCCATGTTAAAAACTGTCAGGTATCATAAAATTTTGACGGAAATGCGGATAGTTCGAGTATACGGTACCAAATTTTGTTTGGGAGTGCGTGTATTCGAGCGGAGTTTTATTTAAAGCTGCTAAAATGAAAATAAAAATTTTGATTAATTTTATATTTTTTTATGTCTTTGCCAAGACAATGTTCTAACGTGTGTGTTTTTCATTAAAAAAAAAATCGATTTTTTTTAGCCGGTTTATTTAAAAGAAATCGTACGTTAAGGGGTTAATATTTGTCTACGATAAAATAGTAATTATGGTTCGAAGGTGGATAATTCGAGTGTACATGTCCCGAATTCGAAGAATTCTGTATTTGGAATGTCATATAAATTGTCTTGTAAGGGAAGTTATCTGGGGATATGGCCTAGTTGGCGAGATAGAAACTATTCTTTGCGGAAATGCAACCTTGTGCAAGAAAGGCATTTCCTGCATAAGCATGAAACGTTTCATACGGTTAAAGCATGCGGCGGTGCGATATGAAAAATCTTTCCCGATATCGAGGAACGAACTTGTGTGAGGTGTTACCTTTTGCACATCGGCCTCCCAATGTTTCTGAATAGGGTGACTTGTCCAGAGAACGAACATTTTTCAAGCTACACCCAAAAATTGTTATCAGCAATATACGCGCCATTCTAACGCCTTTATCTAACAATTTGATGTTATAAATTCTTCGCTTTTATATTTTTAACAGTTGCCCAGCTAATCGATAAAATTAAAAAAAAAATTTATTTATTAAATTAAAAAATAAATTTTCTTGTCACTTTACCAAAATTGCAATCAACAACAAATTCGATTATCAATCAACTTTAATGTAAATATCATTTAAATCTTCACTTATTCAATAAATTACCGAATGCTACCCCGTGCAACATTTTCAGACGCACGCGAAGTGCACTCTGCAACTTTGTTCTGCTGACCGAGTATTACCGTGGAAAAAGTTCCGAAATCTTTGAGAATCCTTAAGGACGCTGTCGGAAATATTTTTACATTTCCTCGCACGAGCGCAAACGTTACCCACGGAATGCATCTTGCAAAGGGTTGAAAGGCATCTCGTACGGTAAGTACTCGACGTCTCGTTGCAGTCCGCGGGTCGAAACGTACAAAGTCTTTAGCGGCGCGGAAAAGCGGGAAAACATTTTTGCCTATGAAAAGTCGAGGAAACCTTGCCCCGAAGTAACTGTACATGCGAAACCTCCCTTCAAACATTTAATACATCGACTGCGTGTCAAGCGCACACGCTCGACACTGTGTATCAAACGATTCATGTATTCCTTCCGCGAGAATATACTATTATTTTCAGAACTTTTCAGAATCGCTTAATTACCAAGGATAAGAATTCTTAAGTTTTAAATTTCGAGTTTAACGGCGTTAACTGTGCATAATTGATCATAGAGTTGCGAAAAACAGCTTATTGACAGTCAGTGATAGATGTATATAATATATATATATATATATATAATATGTGGACCGCTTATTTTGAAAGTGGTGTAAGTCCATATTTAAAAAAAAAGGGAGATATCATATAATTTATGATTAACGTGGTTAACAGTTTACTTATGTGACATTTAATTTTTTTAAATGGACTTACACTTTCTAGATAAACGGTCCTTATATATAATATATATAAAATATTATACAACTGTTCATAATAATATATAGGTATGTATATAAGCTATACTCTTATCACATATTTCGACTCTACCAACCAGCAAACGGGTTAAAAAATGTTCCAACGCCAAAATTTCTCCTCTCGTCAGCATACAAAACTATTATTACACTATACATCAAAGCCATACAGATCTCCAAAAATTCCCCATCTCGAACAAACAACCGATATCACCCCTTTCACCCCGCGAGTTCCATCGACAGAATACCGAGTCAGAAAAAAAATCTCGTCCACCTTCGTAACGCGAGGTGCTCCGCTGCGGCAACATTTTCCCATTTCCACCCCTCCCGCCGCCGCCCGCGAGAATACGGGCGAGTGTATCTTTCGCCGACGGACTCAGGCCGGGTGTGAAAGGCGCATTTCGGAAGACCCGTCGAATTTCCTGCATTATATCCGCGAGTGGCTTATCCTCGTCTCACTCCTGAATTCTACCCAGCCCGCCCGCCGAACTGAGACAGTCTTCCGTCGAGAGGAGCCGGGAGGACGAGGGGGATGAAAGCGGGCGGAAGGACAGGCCGAGGGGGTGGCGAAAGGGAGGGTGGGGGTGGGGGGGTTGGCGAGGGCAAGAGGGCGGTCGCCCGTGGAAGCTTTCCGAACAACCGAAGTCTGCGGAATAGTATCGATCTGGCTTGATATATTACAGCCAGCGTCCACCCTGCCACCCCTTGGCCCCTGCGAGATGCTCGAAATATGTTTTTTATGTGCACCCTCCTTGCGGTGGATGTAGCCGCGTCCTTCCCTCCCGCCGAAGAATGTTTCCTCAACCCCCGGCTGCGACGAATTTCTACCCGCAAGATGACGCCGAGTGGACGCGTGTGCGAAGCGTGTTTTCCTTTTTTTCCTAGGGGGTGGTCGGGGGTGGACAGCGAAAAATTGTGTTTGACGTTCGGACGGCTGGGAGGGTTTGAGTTCTGCTTTTCTTGGGTTTGGGTGGAAGGAGGTGGTTTGCGGGTGAATGAGGGGTGTTGGATACTTTTGATGGGATTGTGATGGAAATGGGATATGTGTAATGATAGTTGAGACGGTTACTTTAACTCTTGTTGTCTTAATGGGAATAAAATGAGCTTCCGCTACTTCGGCTTTGATTACTTTCATGCGACGCAGTTGTTACTGCAGTCACTTTGTTCACTTGATTTGTTTCAGGTGTCAGAGTTGTTACTATACGATGTGATATATGAACGATACTAACATTTAATTCCTTCGAGTACTCGTGAGTACGACTATTATATAATACAGCAATCGTCAACTTTGCGAAATATCACCCTTACATATAAAATGTAATTATTTGTCTAATACCAAAACAACTTATATTCAATTGATCGTTTGAAGTGTCATAGCTATAGTAGTGTGTAATATATGAACACATTACTGATATTTAATTATTTCAAGTACTCACGCGTACTAATATACAACACAACAATCGTCAACTTTGCGAGTTATTACTCTTGCATATGAAAAGTAACAATTTAACTAATTTTAGTCATTTGAAGTGTCATAGTTATAGTAGGGTGCAATATATGAACATTACTGATATTTAATTATTTCAAGTATTCACGCGTACTATTACATAACACAACAATCGTCAACTTTGAGAATTATCACTCCCACACATGAAAAGTAACCATTTAACTAATTTCGAAACAACCCATATCAATTCCGCATCCACTACCAACAACTATCACCGCAAGGCGTCAGCTCCCAACAAAGAACCTCAAATCGTCCCCATCCGAGAACACAGCCAACCTTCTAAACATCCATAAAGGAGCCAATAACTCCAATACCCATCAGCCTCCCCCCTCCGCAAAAAAAGCCGCCCCGAGAAAGTGAGCACAAAGCGCCGAAAAAAATATCCGACTCCGAAGGAAGCGACCTGCGGGAAAGAGAGACCTGCGAAGCGACAGAAAGGGAAGAGACTCCGCGAGGATCGCTTGTAAAGGGCTGAACGTTGAAAAGGGAAGAAGGAAAGTGAGGCTTGCGGATCTGAAGAGTGGAGCGGGGGGTCGAAGGGGGAGACGAGGAGGTGGAAGGAACTCGGCTAGAGAAAGAAGGATCTCGCGTGTAAGACGCGCGCAGCGTATTCCCGTCCGATTCGCATATAACGTCCTAATTTTCCGAGCGGATGAGAACATATGAAAATCTGGGAGGCAAACGAGAAGACGTTTTCGAGGGGTAGGCGAGGGTGAAGAGGAGGTCGGAGCCAATAAAACTCTCGTCTCCACGGTTTCACCCTCCCTTCGCCCGGCTTTGTCCGTCTTCCTTCTGCGGAGAAGGAGGGCGGCGGCGGCGGCGGCGGCGGGGGGGAGGGTCGGATCGAGGTACGGCCGGGGGTGGATTGGGGGGTGGTAGGGCGAGGTAGAAAAAGGCGGAAGGAAGAGTTCGTCTGAAGTAGCGCCCGCGAAATCGCGAATTACACGCTCGAGAGTCTCGTCCCGGCTTGTTACCGAGATCGCGGATCGTTTGCATTTCAATTGGCAGACAGTGGCCCAGAAGTGACACTAATCGGTTACGAGCCAACGGCAACTGGAGGGAGGGGAGGGGGAGGGGGGTTGGCCGGCGGTGGTGGGGACGAAGGGGAGGGAGGGTGGAAATAATGAAATTATCGTAAATCAATATGCGCCGCACTTCTGCCTTCGGAACATCGTTCGTGGAACAGCTGAGGCATTGGCTATAGCTCGTTTTTTGACCTTTTTCGTGGCTGCCCTCGGTGGAGAGTTAGGCTGAGTGCGGCTGACGGTTTCGGAAGTTGGAATGATGTTACTCTGTTTCGCGCCGATTGGTACAAAATATGTCGCGCGTAAGGAAGAAGGAATAGATTACTTTTCGTACTGAAGAACTAACGTAATTTTTTTAGTATACTCTTTTAGAAATGGATGTATTAGAAATAAATAGAAATTCATGTTCAAGAATTGCGTATATAGACCGCTTATTTTGAAAGTGCTGTAAGTTCATTTAGAAAGTAAATTAAATATCACATAAATAAACGGTTTACACCGCGTTAATGATAAATTATATAGATATCTAATTTTTTGTTATACATGAATTTACACCACTTTCAGAATGAATGGTCCACATATCTACGCGCATATCATTGCCTACCCAAACTTTCGAATTAATACAAAATTGTTTCAACCCTACACTCAATCGTACCAACTTACACCTGAATCAAGAATCACTCCTCAATTTCTTAATCTCAGCGCAAATTCGAGCTAGTAAAGGTCCGATACGAGAGCCGCCCAATTACAATATTGAAATCGTCCACATTTCGTCGGGCCGTTATCGCCGGCGTAAAGGTGCTCGTCACAACGTTTGCCAAAAATATGTCCCGCGGACCGTTATGTTTGCCATAACGGAGCCATTCGGGATGCCGTCGACGGGACTCACCCTCTGCCGGCAGGAGGAAAACTGAAGAGGCAGGGTACGGGGGTGGAGAGGGTGGAGGGGGTGCATGAGGGGTGGGCGAGTCCTGGGCAACAAGAGTTCGCCGAAGGAAACACGCGAAATGACCCCATATTGTTCGGGAAGCTGGTTGTGTCTGGCCCCCTTGGACAAACGGAAATATATGTTCGGGGGAAGGAAGATGTCTTTTCCAACCCCCGGGCACTCTCGAGGCGTTCCTTTTTAAACGACGAAACAGTTGCGGCCACGAATCGATGGTAACTACCTACGCCCGCCGACCGGACCCCGGTACAGTCCGCGAAGAATCTTGTCCCGCAAAACTCACCCCTCTACCTGGTCGAGGGGTAGTAACTACCCCTTAGCCGGCCCTGGCGGCAAGAAAAATATTTCCACCCCCCAAAAGAAAGACGGGGATGCGAAGCGGTCGACTGCTTTGGGATGTCTCCGAGGTGGGAGAATAATTATCGAATAAAGAATGGGGGTGGCTGAGAGGGGGTGGAGCGCGGAGTTTCTCCGAGTGTGTGTACCGCGTTAGGATGCGCGGGGCGCTCCGGTCTTTTGCATACATTTTGAAACGTAGAAGCCCGCCGCCGCCGCCGCACCGAATATGCTGGCCGAGCAGGGAAAAAAAGAGCCGAGGAAACAAAAATACCCGGCTCTCCCCCTTTTACGCGAAGGAAATAGTGACGGGGTGGAAGGGGGCGAGGGGTTGCCGTTCGGGGTGGGAGAACTGCCGACGTATGAACATGTTAACGCCGAATTGAGAAAATGCGTACGAAAATACTTGGCCGCCTTAGGGTTCGTATTTTCAAATTTTTCTTCCTAATCGTCGTTACCTTACAATTTACACTTTCCCATATACTTACTTACACACAACGTCGAAGACGCTCAAAACTAATTTCCAACCTTAAACTATTTATTTCGAAGTTAAAGGTACGGAGTTCGACTAACGGGTTTAAACTTGAAAACTGAGACCTTTCGGAATTAAGCTTTACAGCTCAGGCGTGACGCCGCCTTTCGGTGTCACCCGAATTCGGCAGACGGCGCTTAATCGTTCCCGACAGAGTTCCGTATGCGGACGTCATAGTGGTAAGGATCGAGTTGGGGGCAAAAAATCCTGACAAAGGAGTATCTTCGGAGGGATGGAAATATTCCCGGTGGCCTTCGAATTTTTCGAAAAAGCGTCTGACGCGCGGGGGCGGCCGGGAGGCCGAGGAATGGGGGCGACAAAGGGAAGAAGAGCTTGGGCGGAGGGTTATTTCGACGCTATCGGAAAAATGTTATTTACGCAGGACAGGAGCGAGCTACAGAAGCTCTGTCCTTATTTACATGTGGTAAGTCTCCTACGGGAGCAAATCCCGGACCGCGCTCGGAACCCTGATAATTCTTTCTTTGATCCCGGTCCCGTGGGCTCAGCCGCCCCTCGCCACCCCCGT
Organism: Anoplius nigerrimus; assembly: GCA_914767735.1. NCBI lineage: Eukaryota > Metazoa > Arthropoda > Insecta > Hymenoptera > Pompilidae > Anoplius > Anoplius nigerrimus. The sequence goes on from OU612087.1 coordinate 6,218,295, forward strand.
CACCCGGCCCTGTCTGCGGCAAAGAACGAGTAAGGACCGGCAGGAGGAAAAAAATAGCCGGAAAAAAATACCTGCCGAAGAGAAAACGCGTGAAGAGCCCTTACGTTCGACCGTCGATTGTTTATTAACGATTTTTAATCGACTCTCAAATCGACATCCGACGCTGCCTTTCTCTCTTGTCACTGCGCCATGTGACCCATTTCCCATGCCAACATTTTCATTGACATCCGTCGCAAGATTTCCGTTCCTAACGAACCGAATCTTCCGATGAGAACTCGCATTTTCATCCTGGAACGATCGCGCGAAATTTCCGGCCCTTCCTTTCACGATATTTATCCCCCCCCTCCGTGAAGGTCCAACCCCCTCGTCGCCCCTCACCTCCCCCCACCCCATCTTTCGTTGGAGGCCGCGGCTGGCGTGCCCGCGAGGCTTTAAGGTGCCTTTAAGACACCGTCTTGATCTGAATTTTGGCAGAGTTTCAAGTCCCCATCTGCTTTAGTAACGACGGAATCTAACGAAAAGGAGAGACGCCGATATCATCTTGAGCAAACTAGTGGGACGACCGGTGTGCGCGCCTCTCGACGGATATAGGGTGTCCCGTTATTATACCGATAACATTCGTAAACACTCTGACGTACGCGTTTGCATCGGGCGATACCTCGCCGACGGACGGCTTCCACCTCGGGACGCCTTCTACCGGGCGTCTCGAATGACAGGGAGTCTCAATCCTAACCCACCCTTAACATCCGCATAATCGATCTAGCGTATCGTGGAAATAATCCCGCTCATTACTTAATCATACGAGAGCCATTGAAACACCCCCTTCGGGTGTTCCTAGACAACAATCTCTAACAATTACAAAACTATCATAATAAATGATTCTCGTGCTAATTGTAGGGTTTTAGGATTGAAGTTGACCTTGATATCCTTCGCGCATCGACGTTGAACTCGACATAATCGTTCAAAAATTGCAAGAAGTATCAGGCTGGAAGAGGGCAAGATCGCGCGTACTGTGAAGCACACCCGGTACGTAATCTCTCCTCTCCGGTTAGTTAGCGGGTCTCGAGGATCCGGGATGAGAGTATCCTTGCCGGATAGAGTATCCCTCGGGAGGTTTTCGTCCAATCGGCTGGCTGGTCAGCGGTGGCACATGGCGGGGGTAGAAGGCCGACCATTGGTCAGTCGAGGGGCGGCCCGGTATTGAGCGACTCGCTCCGGGGGTTGAAAAAACCGCCCCGAACTGACCTCAAACGTCCTACCCTCGTCTCGTCTGGAAACCCAGCCTAATGTTGTGGCCCCTACTGCCACCCCTCCCTCGCCTACCCCCTGCCAACCCCATCCCCTCCTCCGACTCCCGATGCTGCTGCTGCCGCTGCTGCTGCTGCTCAGCCACTACCGCTACCCCCCTCCTGCCACCCCTCCGCTTCCACCCGGGCTCTCCGGCCACCCCTTTGCCACCCCTTTGGCCACCCCGGTCGCCCGACATCGCTGGCTAGCCAGCGACGCAGAACGCCTGCATCTTAAATACACTCGCCCTTATTACGGGACGTTCTTACCCAGACGCGCGACGCGATGACCCTGGATTTATGGAGATTGGAAAATGCGCGTCGCTGCGCCAGGGGGTGGAATTGTTTCACTCCTTTTGCCGGACGGTTATGTATGCGCGTTCGGCGCTGGTCGGCGGAGCAAATGGAAGTGTAATTTTATAGCTGCATTGACTGATACGTTGGTAGTCTGCATGCATTAAGATGTATGATACTGTATATGTTTTGAATGTTTTTGGGATTATTTATTTTAATTGTGCTTAACTCCTTAACGTACGGTTCCTTTGAAATAAACCGGCCGAAAACATCAATTATTTTTATGTAAAACACAAACTTTAGAATATTGTCTTGGGAAAGACGTAAAAAAAATACAAAATTAATCAACATTTTTATTTTAATTTTAGTAGCATCAAATACAACGCCGCTCGAGTATACTCGAGCTTGCACGTTAAGGGGTTAAGTCGATTTTATAATGTACTTGTTATTCTTAGAGTTCGTCGCGTGTTTATATTAATATTTAATTGATTTCGTGTACAACGCGTATATATAATAATGACGGATAGTAAATGTGATTTATACAGTTAAACTATAGCCTACTAGGTTCAAATGTCGAAACGTAAGCACTTGAGGCACTCTCCAACTTTCTATCGAAGCCTACAGAACTATCGTTTTCCCCAACTGCCCAACATTACAATTACACAAAATATTTGTATAATAAGCAAATACGTTAACTGTAAGCACAGTTATACAACCTTTCCAACCACAGCCACGCAAGCTTAAACATCCCCAAATTCTTATCTGATATATTCAGAGAACAGTAATTTTGATCAGACTCAACGGACGAAAAAAATGCGTGTCGACTCGGTTGCGGGAGGATTTGGTGGAAAAAGATTTCGATTCGTGGCTTGCGGGACAAAGAGAACGTAACGAGGCGCGTTTCCGTGATCGTTTGATGGAATTTTTAAGGGCGCGCGCGCGCGCGAGGTCCCGGGAAGTGGCACGCCGTCTAACTCAAGCCGCCAACCCTAAAGTATATTCAGTCGGTCTAAGTCCAAAGGCTATTTGCATAGGCGATATTATACCTTCGCCGCACCCTTCGTCTCCGTCCCCCACCGTCCCCCGCCATCCCTCTTTCTCTCCATGTCTCTTTCGTCTCGTACGTCTTTCTCCCTATACAGGGTGGGGTCAAAATCGTCGCCGGATCGAACGTAACGGCCCGTTACTCGCCAAACTTTCATCGACAAATTCTTTAATTCCAATTTACTTAAACTCATTGTCCTCCCAATGCAAAATACGTAAAAAGATCGACTTTTACCATTATCTATGTTTCGATGCATTTATAATACGGACAATTTATTCTGAAAGTGGTGTAAGTCTATTTAAAAAAGAAATTAAATATGTAAATAAACCGTTTACACCGCGTTAATCATAAATTATATGAGAACTCATTTCTTTATAAATATGGACATACACCACTTTCAAAATATACCGTCCATATAATGACTAATACAGTATGCATATACTCAATACAGATCTTTGAAGAGATCCTGGAAAGAGTTAAGTAATCTACCGTAATACTCGTTCGAACCCGCTAAGTTTCCTCCGAATTCCACTGCCATAACTACCCTCCCTTTTTTTTATCAGCGATCAGCACTCAAGCATCACTCCATTGCCAGTCAATTTCTGCGTCTCCCAACAGCGGGCCATTCGGCGTATCGCGTCGATTTTCTCTCCACCCAGTATATCGCCGTCTCTCTCTTTCCCTTTATTCACCGGACCCGTCACCCCTTTCCCGTCTATCCGCAGCATCTCGACAGCTCTTTCTCTACCCATCCCACCCCCCCTCCAACCCTCTTCCACCCCCTTCCACCCCCCCTTCAGCCCTCTCTCCATTTCTCTCGTTTCCCGTTGCCCGTCCAGAGAAGAGGACGTCTCGGGATCTCGGGAATTGGATTAGTAGTGGTTCACCCGAGTAAGACTCGAACTATACTCAATTTGAACTAAGATCGCGGGCGCCCGGGAATGGGCAAATTGCTAAATCAGTTTTACGTGATCACCTATTCAGAAAGTTATCCGCGGGATCGAACGGCTGATATTCCACCTGCGGACGGACGGACTATCAGCGAATTTAACGGCGGGCGGGCGGGCAGAGGTCGAACGACGGAATAGGAAGAGGTCGGAGGTGGATGGCGAGGAGGTGGGCGAGAGTCTCCCGGCTGCCGATCGGCACTCCGGTGGTCGGAGGTCGCTCGAATGGCGGAGAACAGAGGACGTGGCCGGGCGAAGGAGAATTTTGCTAGGGGAGGGTAGGGGTGTCTTTTGGATTCGATGACATTTTGGCGAAGGTTCGTACGGTGGAGTTAGGTACCTATGTCGATACATAAGGTTTTTTGAAAATCTGACTTGAATAGTTGAGTTCATCTTTGTCGAATTCGATCGAATGGCGGAGGACACAGGATATTGCCAGGCGACGGAGTATTTTGCTAGGGAAGGATAGGGGTGTTTTTTGGATTCGATACATAAGGTTTTTTGAAAATCTGACTTGAATAGTTGGGTTCATCTTTGTCGAATTGGCTCGAATGGCGGAGGACAGAGGACAGTGCCGGGCGACGGAGAATTTTGCTAGGGAAGGGTAGGGGTGTCTTTTGGATTCGATGACATTTTGGCGAAGGTTCGTACGGTGGAGTTAGGTACCTATGTCGATACATAAGGTTTTTTGAAAATCTGACTTGAATAGTTGAGTTCGTCTTTGTCGAATTCGATCGAATGGCGGAGGACACGGGACATTGCCAGGCGACGGAGAATTTTGCTAGGGAAGGATAGGGGTGTTTTTTGGATTCGATACATAAGGTTTTTTGAAAATCTGACTTGAATAGTTGAGTTCATCTTTGTCGAATTGGCTCGAATGGCGGAGGACACGGGACATTGCCAGGCGACGGAGAATTTTGCTAGGGAAGGATAGGGGTGTTTTTTGGATTCGATACATAAGGTTTTTTGAAAATCTAAGTTGGGTAGTAGAATTCATTTTTGTCGAATTCGAACACCTTACTTATTACAACAGTAATAGTACAGTCAAATTATAGATAGATAACATAAATAGTACTGTAAGTAGAAGAGTCACTTATTACTGCTACATTCGAAACTTTATTTCATATCGAATAAATGATTAACGAGCACACAATTTTCAAACATCCCCCACAAAAATGGGCCAACTAAGAAATTGCAGAAATTTTAAACAATCGTTCACTCCAACAGAACCACAAAGAGAGCTTTTAGTACTCTTCCTCAGATCGCGCAGAACATTTTGTCTAAAACCCGGCGCTCGAAAGACGTCGTTTGTCTTTAGCGCCGCAAATTTATTGGTCGCCCAACTTTCTCCTTCCCACTGAATCTTCCCCCTCTCACTCCCCTCTCTCTCTCTCGCGAGGGGAGTAGAGTGTATAAAAGTGAAAGCAATTCTGAAATGCGCCTCCCGCCGGCGCCTTTGCCGGAGTTTCTCGCCTCGTGCTCTGCTCTTTAAAAGATGTGGCGCGCGCGCGCGCGCGCGCTGGCGAGAGGCGGGAAAGATTTTGCAAACATTAGCGATTCGATTAAGCCACCGTCTCGGGCGGTCGCCTTTAAAGTCTCGTCGCGCGGGCAACTTTTCCTCGAGGAAATCGTTACTTAAGTTTCCACCGCGTTATGCACTTTCTCCACTTTCGAAAAACTTCCCGAAGCGTCTCTTTCACCACCCCCCCCCCCCCCCCCCACCACCCTCCTCTCTCCATCTGTCCCGCTTAGGGTCCTCTTTCCAGGTTCGAGGCGAGACTGACGCCGTTTAACCTCGGTTTATCACGTGCAAAATCGCGGGACGAAGGTAATTAACCTTCCGACAGACGATCCGACAATGTTTGCCTCTGTCGGGACGAAAAACTGTTTTCCGAACAATTTTCCCGACTCTTCCTGCATTCTCGGACACGTAACGTTCATCGAATTGCAACGTGAACGTATTTCTACCTAGTATCCGTTACGATAAGTGTAATTAATCCGATGATTACGTATAAATGCCGACTTATTTTGAAAGTGGCGTAAGTCGATTTAAAAAAAGTTAAATATCACGTAAATAAACCGTTTACGCCACATCAATTGTATATTATATAATATTCCATTCCTTTTTAAATATGTGATTAATTCGATGATTATGTATAATTGCCAGTTTATTTTGAAAGTGGTATAAATTCATTTAGAACAAATATTAAATATCACGTAAATAAACAGTTTACGCCACGTAAATGATATATTATATGATATTCCATTTTTTTTTAAATATTGACTTACACCACTTTCAATATAATTATTCTGGTTTATCGAAACGTATCCGCTGCATACACTTCGATTGCAAAATGTTATCGGCGCGAATAAGAATATTATTAATACAACAACTGTCTCGCAAGGTATCTGCGCTCGAACGAAACTTCGGCCATCGCCGATGAACAGAACCAAGAATTCGCAATGGATCGCAATAGGTTAATTATTTCGTTCGTTCTGCGCAGAACGGGAAGACCAAGCGAACTTCGCTGGATATTCGCGTGTTCGAGGTACCTAATGGGCGTTTCAAACTTCGGAAGCTTTCCCGTTCTGGCCGGCACCCCCGCGACGTAAATGATGAATCTCAATAAGAATCGCGCGAACATCCTTAAAACTTCCGCCTCCCCTCAAATCAACCTCACTCCAAAGGATCAGCCAATTTCGGAACATAGAAAGCGAAGAACGGAAACAATATCATACATAAACGAAATTCTTTTATACATAGAAAATCAAAAAATAAATACCAGAATATTCCTATTAACTTTTTTGTTCATAATTATCTACAAAATTACCTGTGAAGAAACGTTCTCAATATTTAACCTATTAATTGTAAAAAATTTTTTTCAATATTTGGTTGGATATGCTATATACTTATATGCACGAAAGGTTGTGTAACAGTATAATTATATAAATTCCAAAATCCCCAAATGGGGTCGTTGCAGCTAATAGATTAATCCAGTAACAAGGAAACCTAGTTCCAATATAAACCTGACTTAGAGCTTCGACAATTAATTACCAAAAACCGAAAGAAGTACAGTTAACAGAATTGACCGAACGTCTCACTTATCTCCGATCCAATACCGAACCTAAAAGTTCGCCCACACGCTCGCGCTCGACATCATCCCTTATACGATCAGCATAAAACTAAACCGCCATGCGTCAACGAACAGGACGCACTCCCCCAGCCCCCTCCCCCAACCCCGAAACGATCGTGAGGGTGGAAGAGGAAAGTAAGGAGGTCTTCGTGGAAAATCCGGCGTAAAATGGCCGGTCGTAGGTCGAGGAAAGCGTGAAGAATTCGGTGGGGCTCGGGTCCGGGCAGAGGCAGTTAATTTGCCGAATGGGGCTGTCCCTCGAAAACTCGAACATGGCCACTAGCTAACCCTCGCTCGCCTAACTGGCATCGGACGCACGCACATAAGCTCGAAAAGCTCGCCCAGAAACTCGTACCGCCGCCGACACCACCCTTACCCGACGGACACCGGGCCAACACACGCGAGCGGTTCGCACACGTACGCCGCCCATTCCACGGGGCTCCCGATATACCGGGTGATCTCGGAGTCTAATAAAAAGCATCCCCGAGACCCGTGAGCCGAGGGATGGTGGGGTCAGAAGTCCATTCGGAAAATGGAGGGACCCGCTCGTCCAACTAAATCTACCCGATAACGCTTTCCAATTGTCCTCCGGCTCGACTTTCAAAAATCGAAAGAACCTTGACCGTCATCGAATTAAGAGACGAAAGTTCGCTGATGGGTTCGTGGGAGGATGAAGTGGGCGACGGTGCGAAGGAGGGGTGGGTTGGGGTGGAGGATGAATTTTGAGGAATTTTTCTTGGATGGCCTTGGAAGACGATACCTATCCGCTCTGTTAGCAAGACGTATGGGAGACGGCTAGTCCTGGCCAGGGTTCGACTTCCGACTTTCCCTGCAGAAAACATTGAGTCTGAGGGGTGGCCGCCCTCGCCTCACCCCCGGACCGGGTGCGCAAAGACGCTATAAATTTTGGCCATCTCCTGCCGCCCACCCTCCCCGGACACCACCCCCGGTTCCACCCTCATATCGTCGACGGAGTCGGGTCGGCGGTCCGAGATGTAAGAAAACGACGCCGATCAGAGTTTTCTTTCGGCCTGAGTCGATTCTCGCCCGAGAGGGGAGTCGAAGGCTAATGATCGTTTGATAATTGTGCTCTATTGACTGGAACAGATGTACTTGAATACTTAGCGGGACTAATGTCCGGTTTGGGTAAATTACGCAATTGGAGCTAATGAACGACAGGCCGTTCTATTTTAAGTTGAAATATTAATAGCAGTAATTTATTTATTTATTTAATTATTTATTTATTTGATTAACGGCAAAACACCTTTGATACATGTAATATAGTTGATACAGACATGACAATGTAAATTGAAAAAAAAATAAATAAAACAGAAGATAATTACGGAATATATAATGTTATCAGCTAAAAAATTTATATAAATCGGTCTTTAACAGAGATTTGGTTATTGAAAGCAGGTCTATTGTGGCACTGCATTTGTTACCTAGTGTACACAGATATGTACAGTACAGTAATGGTATGGCAATGAAAGCTTTGCTATGAATAGTAAACAAATTCAACCTTTTTCATCTTTTTATAAATTTTATTATTGAATAATTATTTTCCCTTTATAAACTTCAATACGTTAGTATCGTATTATCTTTACCCGAATTACTTAAAGTCAATGTTTTTCTGTTAAAATTCATTGAAACTTACTGGTTGAAAGTACAACACTGACCGAATACGCCGAAAACTTAATATTATGCTTCTACACTGACGGTCAATAACCTGCATGTCTGCAATTAAAATAATAATAAATCGCGGTAATAATAAGACCAGTACAAGCAACAAAACTGGAAATTCTAGTAATCGTACCTTACGCACAACAAACTCCTGCAAAATTTCATAATTTCGCAAAGCATTGGAAACCAAAAACAATTCGACAGTACAAACACGAACTCGCTAATAACGCCGATGACAAACAAGCGGAAAATTTAGAAATACCACAACTACAGCAATTACACGGTAACGGAACCGAATTCAATACCGAACGAGAGCTACCCGGAACAGAGAGTGGCGGCTGCCGGGAAAATTAATGCTAACGTTTCGCAAAGCGTTCGGCGCCGAAAATAATCCGAAAGCTCCTCTAATGAATCCCCGGGGGTAACTCCGTTACTCGCCTGCAAATCGGCCTCCCGTTTACTTACCGCCCTAATCGCATTGCTCGATCCAGCACATATTTCCGTAACCCCGGTCGGCAATTAAAAGTAAAACGAGCGGATGTCGATGACTCCTCGGCGAGTGTCGCGAATTATTTTTATGCCGCCCGTACCCGCCGTTATTTCCGTTTCGACAACTCGTCTGTTCATCCCCCTCCGCCTAACCAACCCCCCCCCCCTCCCCCCCTCGCGCTGGATCTCGGGGCAATAATTAAGCGAAGCGAGCGTATCGGCAAGATTATTAACGACCGCTTACGCGATTATCGCCGGCACGTAGATCGCATTGTGTTCCGTCTGAGATATTCGAGCAGGAGAATTTTGGCGAGCTTGTCATTCGCCGAGCGACGAAACAGAAATAAGGGTGGAATTTTTGGGGGCGCAACGACGCCGGAGCCGGGATGAATGATTTATCGGGCTCGAATGTACCGAGGAGTCCGATTTGCCCGATGCCGAATGCTTTTAGGATGTCGCGATAGGAGAGTAATTCGATACCCCGGGTATCGCGACGTTAATAAAAGAGGCAAAAAGTGAATTATGCTCGAGATTTTTCGGCGAACGTTCCCGACGATGCGGCGTCTCACTTTCGGCGCCTGACAAATCCGCGACGAGTGATCGTGCGGTGATCATTTCTCTAGTTTTCTATGGGTGTATATATATATCTATATGCTCGTTAGATAAGTGGAGTTGAAGGAATTCGAATTATCTGTTCCATACTTTACTACAACCAAGTATAGGATTTGCAGGAATTTGAGTTTCTCCAGTTTGACTTTGATAATCACCGGTATATACATATATCTCATTACTAGAAGTTAGAAGTCTAATTATTTTTTTCTATAATATGTCAATCTCTCAAATTTACATACCATTACTAACAGTTACAACCTCAATATTTAATATAATTATTTCACATAATTCATATTTAATATAATTTAATATATAAAAATATATGTATTAATATATATATTTTTATTTATATACCTAGAGCGTTAATTAATTTTTTGTCTGTAACAGGTACGCTTGTTATTCGTCTCACACTTTTACTCATAATTACTAGCGATTATAATGTTAAAATGTATCAAATTTGATATCTGTAGATAGTACACGACAAGTCTTCACTGACAACAGACTTTACGTCACTGGTTTCCGACATTTTGAAATATAACAAAACCCGTCTCGTTCCAGGTGTTCGTTTGAGGATTCGCAGGTTGGGATTAAATTCTTCGCGGTGATTTTCCAATAATCTTACGCCCGAGCGACAAAGGGGGCAGCGTTCGGCTACCAAAAAAGGAACGGATTGAGGATCGTGAGAACCCGGGGACAGGAGGTGTCACCGAGATTTGGAGGACCGTGAACAAACCCATCTCGCCATCTTCATCCGGAGCGGAAATCCGCTGCCCCGAGACCGCTCGGCCAATCGAATCTCACAGAGAATTTAACACCCCTGCGGGGGCGGCCGACGGAAAAAGGCGAAAATTTCCAATTTTACGGAATCACCGGTCGCCCGGGACACACCCTCGGGTAAATATTATCCGGACGTTCGGCGGAGTGAAAAATACGGAACGCCACAAGTGCATCCGGCCAGGTGCGAATGTGCAAGAAAAATTCTCAACTGACGTCGTATGCGAATTAATCGTTTCTGCGCGTTTTTCAATTTGAAGCTTTCTTAGGTAACGGTTTTGCAACTATGAACGTTTGATACATAACATAATATTATAAGCTTGACACGTTAATAAACAGTTATTGTATAATCCCATATAAACCTAAATACTATACTACATAAGCTTGATATTTTGTCAAATAAACAAGTATCATTATCAGACCTGAGTCTAAAAAAATTTGATTTTTTTCTTCGTGTACCAAATAGATTCTCAAAAAAGTTAGGATAAATTTCGAGTTCCTTCCTCGTAATCGATACAGAAACCGACTTGGCCAGCAACTTTTGCTAAATTCTCATGACGCGTCGCGCGAGATTTACGGTTCGGTCCGAGATTCGTGCAGATCGGAAACTCTCGTCGGACTATCCTCGTTAACAACGCGCCAAGCCCCGACGGATAAGAATGAGCTGGCCGGAGGACGTAAAGGAGAAGTAGGAGGCAGCGGAAATAAGAGGAAGGACAAAGATCCATCGCTGCAGGCTCGGCATCTGCGTGAACGACCTTATCGGAAAGACATAAACGGCTGAAATCCTGCCCGTAAATTAGGATCGACAGAATGCTGGACTCTCCTCTCTCTCCACTCCTCTTTCCCTCTCCCTCCCGCTCTCTCTCATTTCTGCGACACTCGGCCCATTTTTTACTCTCTCAACGCACTCCTCGCTACTGCCAGTTCCCTTCTACTCGAGCATTCGCCATTCGCGATTTGACGGTCGCGAAACAACTCCCTCGACCTTTCCTCATTGACCCACACCCACCCCTATACCCCTCCCACCCTTCCCACCCTCTCCCGCTCTTCGAATATCGACGAGCGTTCGCCTCCGCGCTTAAACTCCGATTTTTCCCTCGAAGGCAGAATTTGGGTCAGTATCTCGACTGTCGGACTCTCGAATTTCCTTCTGGGCTCGAACAATTTTTTCCGCCGCTAATTTGCAACCCGATCGGTTGCAATGTCTAACTTTGGCTCGTAACTTTTATTTTTGCTGTGATAGAACGAAGGCGACCTCAAAGGTTGAAATGTCGGTCCGCGGTTAAGGAAGTGAAGCGGCGGAAAGATGTAGATAACCGGGTGCCGCGATAAGATCGCAGAACTATCGAGCCCTCTGACTTTCAACCTTAACCCTTTTATCGCGTCGGCGAATCAGGCCAGCTACACCCCGCGATCATTCGAAGCCAATAACTCTCCGCTAACCAATATCACTCTGCGTTTCCTAATCGTTCATCTGACGGAATCGGCCGAAGTCGCATCGACGCTCCAATCGAATCAGACCGCAAATATATATTCCACCCCCCCATTCACTGCGTACACCACGTATTACGAAGATCATCGAATACAAAATACCATAATTTAAACTTTTATTCTGCCTGAGTGAACGATGTGTACCAAACTAAAGAATTAACAACAATTCCAATAGTTTCGGACTTATGTGATTTTTACCCGCAAATTTGATATAGTACTCAATCGAGTTTCAACCCTTATTTTGTGAAACTATGAAATGTTTACCCTTTACAGCAGAATTAACAAGACGTCAAAAACCGATTTCCATTCAAATTCCTATAGACTGTAGGAGAGCTCCACATACCCAAACTCAATAATTACACCCCCTAGCCGACCCACTGCTATCATCCCCGTCCCAAGCCTCTCACAAAGCCAAATAAGGAGAATAAAACTCGGAGGGACGGTTCGGGTCCGAAGCTCGCTCGCAAAGTCTCACGACGAAAGTTCGCCCGCTCCTAGGCAAGGGGAGGGGGAGCTGGTCCGTGGGAGGGGGTGGCCGGGGGTGGCTGAAGGGACTCGTCCGTGGCCGTAACAAGGGTGGCACGATTTCAAGAATGCGGAGCACGTTCTCAACCAATGCCGGCAGCGAGGCAGTAAAACAAATACGCCCCGGCTATATACGGGGTGTCCCCGCAATACCGGCCGCCCTACCCTCCGCTCACCCCCTTTCCAGCGAGAAGCGAGGGCAGAAATGCCAGGCCAGAGTCGAGCGGTACGGCCTCGTTACCGATACGAATGGAGGTAATACGGCGTATACGCAGTGAGACCTTTTCCGGGACGCGTTGCCGCGAAATTCGAATTAAGCGTGGTAGGAGAGGGGTGGCAGGGGGTGCGGGATGAACGCCGGTGAAAGAATACGGACTCGAGAATTAACGTGTATGTCGATGTACGTGAATGTAAATATAGGTGCATGAATAAAAAAAGGAAATATATATATATTTATATATGTATATATATATAGATATATATATTTATATATGTTATATATTATATATAGAGCGTTCGCGAGCGCTTACTCGAGAAGAACATCGAGTTGACGCTTTCCCCTTTCGCTTAAGTCAATTACCCCCACTAAGGGGTGGACCCGGTCGGCTTTCACGGAACTTTGATGCGCCGCGAGGCGCCTTCTTTCACGGATTTTCCTTTCTCCGGGATTCGCCGCTGCGGAAGCCCGTTTTGTGAAGGAGTAGCCGACTCCGGCAATGTTTTTCACCTTTTGGCGCGAGCCTTTATTAGCTGCCGAGAATAATGAATCTACTTGCGTGGTGTTGCTCGAGAGTGTGGAGCTCGGTGGATGGGAATTTTTGTCCCCTCAGCTCTCTGCAGTCTATGCTACTTTGGCTAATAAAGGTGGGAGAAATTACATTACTTGTGCAACTGCGCAACCCTGCAAACTTATACCGTGCTACATTAGAACTAAACAGATATCTGGACTCTTCTAATTACGTTCAAATAAACGTCATACATGAAATATCAGACTTAATTACGATTTCATTCGCTTCATATATGATATTATGTTCAACTGAACGTCATACACGAAATATCTGATTTAATTACGATTTCGTCCACTTCACATATGAAATTATGTTCAACTGAACGTCATACACGAAATATCTGACTTAATTACGTTTTCGTCCACTTCATACATGAAATCATGTTCAACTGAACGCCATACACGAAACATCAGACTAAATACGTTTTCGTCCAACGAACGAAGCAGCCAAACTTTACGTAAACACTAAAGCGAACGACTTCGTGGTTTTACTTAAAAACGTTTAGCGATCCTTAACAAACGTAAGCCGACAAGATAGTCAATCGCAACGAGAAGCGGTTAATCTTCGACTCGACTCGAAAGTTTCCCCGCACAAGCACTTTCGTCATGCACGGACGACGGATGCGAATAGGAGGAAGAAAGAGTGGGACTCGAGAGAGGGGGGGGGGGGGGGGGCGACGGGACAAAGGAGAGTCCGGGCACTCGATCAAAGGGACAAGAAAACAAAAGGCCCCTGACGTGTGTGTCACATGAGACGCCGAAACCAGCCCACATTGGCCACTTCTTTTACCTGTCCATCATTCGGCCGGAGGCCTCCCTAAAGAAACGAGGCGCGTCGCTAAAAGGAGGACATTTACGTTTCCGCAGTTTCTACCAGTCATTGTGCCTCCTCGATTTACGAAGCGAACACGAGAACTCTGAATGCCGTACGTGCTTCCGTCGATTGCGAGCGGAGCACTCGAAGGGGATGACGGCGAGGGAGGAGAATCCGGAGTAAACGCAGCAATTATAAAACGTTTATCGCGTAAAGAAGGTAAAAATGAAATGTATAAACATTCGCTGTCGGCCAGTTCGGTCAATTGAGAATTTGGCCAAGTCTTGAATGACCAAACTGGCCGACGGGGTATGTATATACAAATGGAACGGTTGATCAATAAGACGGTTTTGTAAATCCCATTAAGGTGCAGTGGGGTAAATTCGTACGCGGACCAAATCCGCACTAGGCCCTTATTCATTCGAATATACGTTGCATGGTACCAACTGTAAGGTAAAAATCTTCCTTTGGTTAGTATTCAATTATTGGGGTTTAACAGGGATTCCCACGTTTAACTGGTTCGACAAAGTTCGTATTACTAATAATAATTCCGCTTTTGCACCATAATATAAGGATATAAGATTCAATCATTTTTAAACAGATTGGGCGGTTTCACCCCAGTTCCTAACAGCACTGTTTTTAATTTATTAAGAAAATCATAAGTTTCGGAAGATATTTTTAATCTAAATTAATGCAACTTAAAGAATAAACCATGCGATACATAAAAACAATAAAATGAATACGTTTTAGTGGAATAGGTAGAAGATACATCAGTAAACTTTACAATTTCTGGGTCGGTTCTACTCCACTCCACCTTATATGTAAAAACGAAATGCTATCCTTTCGAACCTAATAAATATCATTACGTTTGTCGCTAAGAGTCTAAGAAGTCGAACGCAATGAAATGATCATATGAAAAGTGCACTGGTCAACATCCTGCGGACGCTGTTGACGTAACCTCCTAACACCAGAACCGAAAGACCTGCGAGTCTCCTTTGAAATCGCTCCCCCTGCCGACGGAATCTGGACCAGTTTCCACCTGATCTGGATCGCGATCCATATTCTCCGCATCCTCTCTAACCTGTCCGCTCGCGTGGCGAGGTCCTGCCCCCCGAAAATCTCTCCTTTCACAATATTCCCGGTCCCGAGGCGGAAAACTGGTCCAGCATCCGAGCGGACAACAAAGAGGGGTGCTTTATTCACGCTACGGACCGGACAATGGACAGTGTCCGAGGTTATATATATCGATTATGCGCAGACTCGCGCCACAAAACGTGCCCCGTGTTAGCCTTTGACTGCCAGAAGCGAGAACTGGTCCATCGTTAAAAAAGAAAAAAAACGGAAGAGCGAAGGGTGATGCTGATGGACCCCATCTCCCATTTTCGACTCCCCTTCTATCTCCGAACTGGCCACAATGACCGCTGTCCACTCCACGCGGAAAGTCACTAAATATGCACCCAGTTAACCTTTGACTCGTAATACTGGACGGGGCCAAACAAACTCGCTGATCCGAGTAGCCCTTCTTTTTGAGAGTTTCCTATGCGGGACGTGTCTCACTCTTTCTTCGTCTCTAAATACGCGAAAGATCTGAGCTTTATCTGCCGGTAGCTAACTATACGTAACTTCTGCGTTTTTGGAAGAAATTGCTGATGCTCTACGTAAGTTATTATATTTATTTTGTATTTATATTTTTAGGTGGCTTTATGCATTTTACGTGATAAAAAGAATTTTTTTGTTAAAAAGGTATTGGGTGTGTAAAACATAGCTTTTATAGGTGGCTGTATTTAGGTTATGAGTTAAATTTCAGAGATATCAATCTGTCACTTTTGTCGGAGAATAATAATAAAATAATAAGTAATGTAGAAAATAGCTAGTATCGCCTGAGTGAAAAATAAAAATGTGCTAAGGTAACACTTTTTTATAGAATGCTGTTTTATGGAATTATCGACTGTATTTCGAACCCGTGTCTGCATTACCAACCCCATAACATTTCTAAACGGAGTATTTAACTGCTGTCGCCGCCACACGGTCACTTTGGTCAACACTACAACTAGCCATTTTGATAGAACAAAGGGCAATGAAAAATTGAAATCTACCCGAAATTCTGATTCTGATGTCATTAATTTTAATATGCTCAAATCGTTAACTATAAAGACATTTATGAAATTCGGCATGCAAATAACAGAAATCTATCAGTTAAAATGATGGAAATTGCGTTGTATAAGCAAGAAGTGGAATTGAAAAAATCGAAATTTTGCTATGGACCACGGTGACCTTGAGCACATATTTCCGCTCCGAAAAAATATATTTATTCGCAATTGCAAACGCCAAAAATATAAAAAATCTGTACATGAAGCACTCACCGACATTTTCTGACAATCTGGCTGTTTCTGGAACCACTTTTTAATAACGAAATTTGATTTTAACACTTCACTCACTGACACACTCCGAACAGAATAAAACTCTCCGCGAAACTAACAATTACACTAAAATCCGTGAATCTGATTGGTCGACAAAGAAATACGTCATCCGCGCTAAGAAATACTTTATTTGAATTTGTGCAGCATGCATGTGCTTTGCTAATATTTCAAAGTATTTAAAATTGCAATTATTATATATCATATTCGTGATACATATAGAAAATTTATGTTATTCTTGACAATACGGTCTGCATATAAATTGTTTTCTCACCGTAAATTGCATATATTTTTCATTTAAAAATTGAATTTTTATGGAGTATACGAACCGACTTTTTTCAATGCCCAACTGTGATGCACTCTAGTGGCAGAATTTCAAATTAATTTCTCCATAATTAAGAAAATAAAGTATAAAATTATTACAATTTCTGTAGAATAATATAAACTGTCGTATCAAACACGCATATCACGAAATGGGATATTAATGTTTGATCAAAAAGCAATAAATAAAGTGGGTTAAAAAATCTTGTCCAATTGAAACACCTCAGTTTCAGTTACTCGTTTTCCCATCTATGTTGCTTACATAGTTTATGGTTGCCCAAGCCAGGATTCGGATCAACATAGGTATGTCAGCATATTTAATTCCATTTTCTAAATAAATATTCGATTCTCAATTCATCAATTTGTCAGAATCAAACGAATTTAGCACACGACAACGGCTTGGCACAAATGTTTTCGGCTGGTTTTGCATTTTAACGAAAACTTTGAAAATTCATTCCTGCCATTCTATGCACCTGGTCCACTTGAGCACCTCTGACACCTTCGACTGCCGATATTCCCAGATTTTACATCCTTCCCGATGAGTTTGATACGATTCAATATATTAAACGAATTCTAAAAAGATATTGTCACCGGATTCGTGATAGACATTATACCATTTTCAACTATGCAACCAGAAATTATTAAGATTTCTGGGGAGGAATTTTTGAACGATCAGAAAAGCAAACCCGCGATATTTTGCTCAAATATGGCGCTGTAGTCTACTGTTTCGCAGTACTATAAAATAATATCGCCTATGGAAATTATTTTATTTCACTGGTACACAACAACCGTAATTTGCTAAACGACCTTACACTGTTTAACAATAAATTCTGATAACGTTAACAATTTCACGTTACAAGAAATATTATGAAAATGGTTATCCATTAATATCGTCAAAGTGAAACACACAGTTATTTCACAAAAATCTCCAACAATCATTGGAAGAAACAATTTTATGGAAGATATATTCTGAATCTTTATAACAAGCTCGAAGATAAACGAAGATATCCGATGAACAACTGTCGGTAAGTGATCAACCTCTAAGAATTCATGAAATTCGTACATCCATATCAAATTATCATTACTCTTCTCACCTTACAAAATCAATTGCCTTGTATTGCAAAATGTACATATTTAGCCAAGGAGTACTGTCAAGAACCAAGAAACTTGGGACTAGTCGCTGAAATTCGCGATTAGACGTTTGTTACCATTTCGGTTCCTAAGCAACCCGTGATTGCTGGTCGCACACCAGAACAGGTAGACGTCGAGAGGGTCGCAGGTGGATTATGGATTTCCAGTGTAACATTCACCACTGCATACAGCGGATACCTGCGTCGCGATTCGTTTCCAATCAAGATTCCGTGTCGAAGAAATGCTCCAGCCGAGTGTGGAACAACGTATGCACGATGTTCGGATAACACCGGAACAGGAACGTGCGAAACTCGAAAAAATCAGAGAGCTAACCAGCATCCTGAAGGTTTAGTCTGAACGGAATCGTTCGCCAATCACATAATACGTCGCAATCATTTAAAGAACGATTAAGCATGATCCTATCCTATTTCAGGACACGGACAAGAATCTGACGATATGCGAGGAAATCTTATCGAACTACATAAAGAAACGATTGAGGGTACGTGCGATAATGAATTTACGTCGTTGACGTATGCACTTATGTCATTAGTTGTTTATTTAACTGTCTTCGGAGACATGATCGGTGCTTAAAATCGAGCGTATACAGAATGTACCTATGTCTGTCTATGACGATGCCTTTTCGATGAGTTCTGTGAGCAGACAATTAATGAAACGATGAATAAGCGAGGAAGTAATGATAGTGCGAGATAAGGGTATATTCTCGGTCTTAATCTTAGTCTTCATGATTCCGTAACTGATGTCAGTTCGATCCTTGCACGACGAATTGTTGCTTGTTAGAGTTTGATTTCGACGTCTTCGTAATGGTTTCTTCAATGTTGCCACCCTCGCGGATGATATCCGCGTGATTTTTGGAGTCCATACTCTTCACCACTTCTTGTGCCAACCGTGCCAACCGCTACTGTAACCCCACCATGGCCAGCCTGGGTACCATCCTCCGTACCAACCGTGTCCGCTCCATCCATCCCATCCTCCCAATCCGTACCTAATGCCAACAATTTATCTCCCATGACCACTTTACAAAACTTAAACCTTATGTTCCATAACATTGGAATTCAGAATACTAACATTTTTCACATCTTTATGCTATCAACATTACTTCAATTGGTATTCCAATTAAAAGAATTATCTCCGATGACCACTTTACATAAATTAAATTTTCAAGACCAGTAACATTGGAATTTAGAATACTAACATTTTTCACAACATCTTTACGCTATCAACATTATTTCAATTGGTAATAGAATCCAATTAAAAGAATTGTCTCCGATGACCACTTTACATAAATTAAACTTTTAAGCCCAGGAACATTGGAATTTAGAATACTTATATTTTTCACATCTTTACGCTATCAACGTTACTTCAATTGGTAATAGAATCCAATGAAAAGAATTATCTCCGATGACCACTTTACATAAATTAAACTTTTAAGCCCAGTGACATTTTTCACAACATCTTCATCCTATACAACATTACTTCAATTGGTATTAGAATCCAATTAAAAGAATTATTCATCCAAACGATTTACCATGGCCATCCGTGCGAATACGTCGAACCCCCATAGACCCATGGACTCAACACGTAACTCCTCTTGCCAACCTTCTTATCACCCTCCGCCCCGTTCACATCCAGACCATCAGGCTGCGCCTGTAGAACCGTGCTAACTTGCTCTGCCAATTGCTCGTTAGAATCCGTCACTTTCCGTTCGAGCAACACCTCGCCCACCGCCAGGGAAACCAACGTCAGAAGCAACTGAAACCAACACTGTCCTGAGCACCTACCCCAATTTCCTCGCGAGAGACACTCCGGATCACACGTGACGCTATCTTTCCTTCCTCGAATTTGCAAATCGTTCCTTACCAAGAGTTTCATCGCTTAAGCCTCGAACGAACTGACGACAGAACAGAGGGTTGACGTGTTCTTTTATACGTGGATTTTATCATGGAACTCGTTCGACGCATTATGGTAAATCCCAACGATACTGGTATTCGAACGCGCGCCTAACATATCCCGACTGGCCAGTTGGGGACCACTCCCATCTACAGAATTGTCAAACGACGTAACGACCCGCGCCGAGAATCGAGAAATCGTTTCCACGTTTGTCGAGATTCGTACGCGAAAAAAGAAGAATCGATTACAGAATTTGACGCGGCGTCAGCGCTCTGTACAAGTACATTCAAAATTGACTGAGCCGACGAAGGAATGCTTTCTGATTATGTTCGCAAGGTGGAGTGGGGTAAAACCGACCCAGAAATTGTAAAGTTTACTTTAAACTGATGTATTTTCTATCTATTCCACTAAAATCTAACAATCATAGTCTTTATTTAGCGCATGGTTTATTCTTTAAGTTGCATTAATTTGGATTAAACATATCTTCTGAGACTTATGATTTTCTTAATAAATTAAAAACGGTGCTGCTAGGGCGCACTTGCCCCGGGCAAAACAGCCCAACCTGTTTAGAAATGATTGAATCTCATATTCTTATATTATGGGGCAAAAGCGGAATTATTATTACAATAGTAATACGAACTTTGTCGAATGAGTTAAACGGCGGAATCACAGAATACATGGCGGCCACCTATGTTGAATACTATCCAAATCATTGAATACTAACCACAAGAAGATTTCTACCTTACAGTTGGTACAATACAACGTATATTCGAATAAAGAAGTGCCTAGTGCGGATTCGACCCGTGCACGGATTTACCCTACTGCACCTCATTACGCGTATTTATTACTCTAACGGAAGATTCTTACTACTACGGAATAGTAAGAACTTTATTTCAACTCCGCAAACGAGATTTTCATCGACCAGTCATAGAGAATTACTGTTCCATTAGGAATTAAATCCCAGCGCGACTAGGTCCTGGATGTTAATTGCATTGACAAGAAGTCAGGATCCGATCGGGGTACCGACTCCAACATTAAAATATCTCCACGTGTGCGCCCGTTTAAATTCCCAGGTCGCCTCGATTTTCTTACCGCGAGTTTCCTACTTTCTCGAACTAGGAAGTCCCATCGAGAGTTATCGATATCGACCTTTTTCATCGATTCGCCCGCAGGCCTCTCGTTCTCTCTTATACAATCATTCACTCATCTCCCTTGAACCCAATCGGAAAGGCACTTGCTTCTCGATGATCTACATCTGATCTCACAGATGCTCGCATAGTTCAGATCCTTGAGATCGTCTAGATCGTCCAGATCATTGCCGCGACAATCGATCTTGTCCTTTAACGAGCCGCACACTTTTTCCCCACATTTTTAACATTAACCCGCCGAGCCATATTCAACATCCGCGTACAATCGAGCAACCTTCCGCTTATGGTCATCCAATCCACGCCGTCACTCGCGACCATCCTCCCGATTAGGGATGATTATGTCATCGGAACGTGTTTATCGAATCGCGTCGAGGCGTGAGGTTTTCCGCTTGTCATCGATGTTCTTCGTACGTCGATCGTTGACTCGCCAACAGACTGGTTCCCTTTTCTCTTCGTTATCGTTCCCTTAATTAGAGTCGCTAATCGCCATGAGAATGCGCCCGGTCAGGTACAAAAGCACGTGCTAAGTTTCTCCCTACCGCCCGACCGCGCAGTCCTAAATAGGGTGGATTATATCACGGAAAGACATAGTTTCAAAGTGGTGCAACCAGACGTAAAGAGACTTTCCACTCGCCGGACTTGACGCGATTCTCGTCAGGTTTATTATTACACCTCCGCATCGGCTGCGTTCGTTTCGAAACATTTTACGAGGCCACCTCGGAAAATCTGTAATTTCAGGCATGACAGGGTGGATTCTACGTCGTTAGACTTCGAATACGAAAATTGTACCGAAGCTATTCGTTTCTATACCCTAAATAATTTCTTAAATTTTGTACCGTTTATAGACATAATTGTCAGCCTATTTCAAAAATTAAGTTATTAAGTTTATTATTACACCTTCACATCGGCTGCGTTCGTTTCGAAACGTTTTACTAGGCCACCTCGGGAAATCTGTAATTTCAGGCATGACAGGGTGGATTCTACGTCGTTAGACTTCGAATACGAAAATTATATTACGAAGCTATCCGTCTCTGTACTCTAAATCATTTATTAAATTTTGTACCGTTTATTCAAAAAATTACCAGCCCATTTCAAAAATTAAGTTATTAAGTTTATTAGTACACCTTCGCATCGGCTTCGATCGTTTCGAAACATTTTAAAATGTCACTTCGGAAAATGCGTAATTTCAGGCCTGA
The DNA here is from genome assembly GCA_914767735.1 of Anoplius nigerrimus. NCBI lineage: Eukaryota > Metazoa > Arthropoda > Insecta > Hymenoptera > Pompilidae > Anoplius > Anoplius nigerrimus. Next base: position 6,240,297 of record OU612087.1, read on the forward strand.
CAGGGTGGATTCTACGTCGTTAGACTTCGAATACGAAAATTATACCGAAGCTATTCGTTTCTATACCCTAAATAATTTCTTAAATTTTGTACCGTTTATACACATAATTACCAGCCTATTTCAAAATTTAAGTTATTAACTATTTCTATCATCGCCGATTGCATATACATATTAAGTTATTAAGTTTATTATAACAGCTTCGCATCGGCTTCGATCGTTTCAAAACATTTTAAAATGTCACTTCGGAAAATGCGTAATTTCAGGCCTGACAGGGTGGATTCTACGTCGTTAGACTTTGATTAGAAAAATTATACCGAAGCTATCCGTTTCTAAACTCTAAATAATCTATGAAATTTTGTATCACTTATTCACAAAATTATCAGCCTATTTCAAGAATTATACTTAATCATTAATAATAATCGAAATCACTTAATTCACTTTCGAACCAAATAGCTTACGACAAACGTATACTTTTCATTCTTTACGCATTGGTTCAGAACGCCGACTTTGAATATCAATCTATCCAACATAATTTCCACATTTCGCCTCGCTTCCCGCCGAGTGAAATCGTCGGATTATCGATGCGTGTACGAGCGTAAAATCGAGCCTCGCTCAGCGACAACCCGCTCCGCTCGACTCTCCGTTACATCGACTTTTCTCGGCAGGCTGAAACGCGATGCGCAGGACGCACGATACTGACAACCCGATGACAATCGGTTCCGCGATAATGCCGATTACGTGACGAAAAAAGGAAAGAAAGAACAGAAGCAGACGCCGGTATGTGTAACGCGGCTAGTCTGGAAGTTGATCGGCTGGAAACTGGCCGCCGACGTTGCGACATTCTCGGGCCAGCGATGTTAAAAAAAGGCGGTGATGAAAAGCTGCTCGCGAAACGTGATTGAGCGTGGGAATAAAATTGATTAATGCCGTTGCGTCAGGCAAGAAGCGGCTAACGGTTCATTATCCTGCGACTGTGCTGAAAGATTCTCGGAAAGAGGCGACTGGACGAGAGCTTCTTACATTCGGACGGCTTGAATACGGATGACCCTATGAGCACAATGATCCATTGACTAGGGTAGAACAATAAGGCTGATAATATTTGAATGATTCGACAGCGAAAAAAGTAACGGCAATTGTTCATAAAAGAAATTGCTGAAATGAACAATAAAGCTATCAGTGGTAACGTCTTGAACGAAGCATAAAGTCTACAATTACAGTAGATTAATCTATAATGAGTTATACGTATGAACGTGTATCTGAAACATATACAAACAAAGCATACTTTGACATAGAAAATGTCTAGGATTTCAGATGATTCCCTGAAGAAAACGCCCCAGCCACGTATAATTATAGAATTTATCAATTGAGCCTACACGTTAAGGATCGAAAAAGGAAATAAGAACACAAAAAATATAAACGCTTGCACACGGGACGATTCGCACGAACAGAAAGGAGACGGCAACAGCATACGTCATAGAAGAATGACAGAACATTTATTTAATAAACGCGAACTGCTCTATGCCTCATACACAGTGGGCACATAAAGCCTCATCCTCAGACCTGAGAACGTACTTATGTATTATCAACAAAATGACTAATTTCCAAAATGCTTGACAGATCAACCAATGAAGAATCCTGCGTACGAGAAGGTATTGGACTGGAAGAAAGATTGGGATGACAATGAGTTGCGTTGCTCGTCTATGCGACAAGACTTTCGTAAGCGAGCCAGAGAAAGTTTCAGCGAAACAGAGCTGTGTCTCGCTTTCCTAGTCTGGCCATTTAGTCTGGACCGGCGAAACCTCGGAGGACGGGACTTGCACTGGGGAGGAATAAAAAACTGGCAGGTTTCACGCGCAACGGACAAGCTCGAGACACGATTGAAGCCGACGCGTCGATGGAGGATGGAAGACTTGGAATCGGTTGCGCAACCGATTGATAGACTCGCTGCAATGTCGCGTAATTGCATTTTCCCGCCGCAGAGTCGGATTGTTTGCCACGCTTTTGTCTCCGCCGTGACAATCGAATTCGGAACACGCAATCTTGCATCTTTAGTAATCGAACGCTAGACTTTCCTTCAAACGATTCGTCGCTTTACTTCCACCTGTTACGTTACGTGTTTTATTTGAAGTAATATTCTACATTTTTATTCAGAGTCAAGTATTCGTATGAGTAAAGGGTCTGAATTATTAAAGTGTTTGTATGTTAATAGCGAACTTCAAGCATTGCTTCAGCAAATTATCAGTCATAATTACTTGAACTTATAAAACTTCATTACATGAATACTATTCTATATTTTAAAAAAATCGCAACTATTCATGTAATTAAGGGGTTAGGCCACTCTAGAGGCCTTAAAAATAGGCCTTTTTCGGGATTTTTTTTCAGACAAACTACAAAATGTATCAAAATTATAAAAAGAGTGTGGTATTATAAATACCATTGACTACATACACTATTTTTTTGGAAGTAATTGTATTCAAAATGGCGGCCGTGCAGGATTTTCGCGGCGGCGCCTTAATTTTACAAGGGTCCATGGCCGGACTCCTAACTCAGACAATTTTCAACAGGTTCACTTCCAACTTTGCACATATCTTTAAAAATACAGTGTCCATGGTAGTACGTAGGGCTTTTTCGATATATTGATTTTTGACGAAATGGCGCACTTCTAAAGTGAAAAGTGCCTAATTTACCGAAAAATTCGCTAGAAAATTGTTGATAACAAACGAACTATTCAATTTAAAAAAAAACCCCTACGTACTACCATGGACACTGTATTTTTGAAGATATGTGCAAAGTTGGAAGTGAACCTGTTGAAAATTGTCTGAGTTAGGAGTCCGGCCAGCTAGAAAAATGTAGTTTCGAGATAAACGCGTTTAAAGTTTTGAGTAGTAGAAAATTATGAATTACTCTGCAATTTCTCTATTCCGAAATGCCTAGCCCATACAATTGACCTTCTAGATTGTCATCCTGCAGTTGCAAATGTTTTCTTATTGACCTTGACGTGATCCTTGCCTCTTTTACCTCTTCAGAGAGCGATCTCTCCGCGAGCTTTACGGGCTGCTCGTCGACTTACAGGCACATTTCGTAACTGTTGGGCCCGATTTCTAAGTCCATTGCGTCCATTATGTGTAAAATGAAGCCGTCATTATATACACTAACGGCAATTTTGGTCGTTATATCCAACACTGTTTTCCCACTTGAAGTGGATTTTGGAACCGCGCTTGCCACTTTCAGTATATTTCACTTCCGATTGGCATACGTTACAAACGACAACATTCGAAATAGCCGAAAATACTGTAATAAAGTTTATGATACGATAACCAAATGCTGGATTTATTTCCATATCATACAGATCTTCCGATTGCTTCAGTTTCTTTGCCGATATACTGGCATTCATGTTATCTGGTGTTTCCAACTCATAGCGATTCAGTGGCCTTCTTTGATATAGTTTTGGTCTTTTCCTGTTGTTGTATGTTGTCTTTTTTCCTTTCCGCCCACTATACACCACTTTTCACACATTGTAAAAGCAAATCAATAAGTACACACACAAAAATAAATGAAAGTTCGCCAAAGTATCGAGAAGACGAGTGTTTGTCAACTAGCTTCATTCTCAAATTCTAGCCTGTGTCTGTCTCAAGCAGATATTCGACTATTTGTGAGACAAAACTTAAGAAAATAGAAGGGTAGAATTATCCACACTAGTCACGCAATAAATAATTTCAATAACATTTACCGTATACCTGCCCTACAGCAACTTTCCCGCAGCGCTCATAAAAGGAGCGCGCTGCCGACAAGGCGGCCTTGTAATAAAAATCGAAAATCGAGTAGTTAGGGGTTTTTCCCGGACATAATCTTTTGGCACATTATTTTTGAGATCCTAAGGGACCATTTAAAATAAAAAAAAAAAAATCGATTTTTCGAAAATCCTAGAGTGGCCTAACCCCTTAAAGGACCTGAATCATTAGAGTATCTATACGTTAATACCGAGCTTTAAACTTGGCTTCAGCAGACTGTTACTCATAATTACTTGAACTTACATAACACCATTACATGAATACTATTCCATATTTTGATAAAATTGAAATTATTCACATTATTAAAGGGTCTAAATTATTGGAGTATCTATACGTCAATACCGAACTGTAAGCTTGGCTTCAACGAATTTCTACTCATAATTACTCGGACTCGTATAACATAAACCATATTTTACTTACATCTCAACTGTTCGTGTAATTAAACAGTTTTAATTATTAGACTGTCTATCCGGCAATATCGAGCTTCCAATTCAAAATTCCTCGAAGTTACATCTTTATTGCAGTCGAAACTCTTAGTATCAGAGTGCAAAGTATTTTCCCAACTAACAGAGCTACTCAAGCTTCCCCAGAAAACGAACGTGCCCACCCAGTTTCGAGCAACCAGGCGCGTTAACCCCTTAACGTGCACGCCCGAGTATATTCGAGCACGCTAAACAGGCCAATCTGTGCACGCTCGAGTATATTCGAGCGGCGTTGTATTTGATGCTGCTAAAACTAAAATAAAAATGTTGATTAATTTTGTATTTATTCATTTTTTTTGCCAAGACAATGTTCTAAAGTGTGCGTTTTACATACAATAAAAAATTGAATATTTTTGGTCGGTTTATTTCATAGAATCCGTACGTTAAGGGGTTAATCTCTCAAACATGACTTCCCTCTCGATTCACCTACTCGTCGCAGGCCGCGTCAGCTGCTCAAACTCGACATGCCGCGCTTCCTGTCCACCTACCGCGAGTTTTACGACCGCGAAAGCAATTATTTCGCGCAGGCCGACCGCTATCATTTTTTTTTTTGCCGTGGAAGCCGACTTTACGAGGGGTGCAATTAACGTGAAGTCCGCGGAACGGTGCCCCCGGCCGTAAGACGTTTTATTCGGCACGCTTCAGTTGTCGCGAATGAACGGGCGGATTCGCGCAATTGAAGAGAAACTCGGCATTTCTTTCCGATATTATGCAAAAACATATATCCCCACTGGGCCGACACGACTCGACGTCCTGGGACTCCATCGGGCGTGCACTGGAGAGTTAATGTGCTTTTCTTACGGACCCATTGGGTTATAGCTGCCGTTCACGGATACGATCGAACGTCACTTGCTAAGCGAGCGTTACATTGTGCGGACGAATTTGCTCGAAGCATGGTTGCCGAAAGGGGCAAGAAGATCGAGCGGAGTTGACAGCCAGTGTCAAAGAGCAGTCGCCATAATAAGTCCGTCTCCGATCGAAGCGCTCAGACTGACAACTAGTATGCTGGAATATAATATCGAAAGTGGCAAGACCGTTAAGCTAATCTTTGAACTCGAGAGAAGAATAATGTGTTGAGGATAAACCGTGAATCCTGTGACAGATCGTCCAATGTGTGAAGTGCGACAGCGTCAAGCGAACGTCCGTTCTGTTGAAGATACTCTTCGGCAATGGATCTTCAGCAATTCCTGTTCGTCCTGCTCAGCCTGTCCTTCGGCGCCATCGTTCTCGCAGAGAACTCGCAGCCTGAACCGTCACTTTCAACAGGCCCGGAAGATTCATTAGCGGAGCTGAACGCTGAGAAGGCCCGGGACAAGAGAGGAATAGGTCTCATCCTGTCCGGCCTGGCCCAAGTCTTCGGCTACAACGTTGCGCCGATTCAGTTCGCGTCTCTTCCGAATCCGAACATTCAGCAGCCGACGGCTCCAGCGGGCGCCAATCCGATTCCAGCCATTTCTCCAGGAACGACACCTATGCCTTCCACGTCTGCCCAGCAGCAGGCATCGAACTCGACCAACAGCACTGTCCCAAGGCAGAGAGAGACCCTGAGATTCACCGGAGTGGTCAATTTTGGGAACAACTCGAACATCATCCAACACTTACAGCAGTACGAGAGGATCTTCCACGGAAGTAGTACCACTTCAGCACCTACTTCCGCTCCGACCCCAGCGCCAGCTGGCCAGACGAATTCGTCCGTTTCCGTGACGACCTTGACGAAGGCACCGCTGCTCTCGCCACTTCTCGTTCAGATACCGATACCGATTTTGCCCAAAATTCAGTCGCCCAATGACTTCTCCTTCCAGATGCCTGACAGGCAGGCGAAGGAGATGATTTACAGGAACCAGGAGAACAGAGAGAACTACTCCGTTGAGAGTAAGGAGATCAAGGACGCTGATGAGGTCAGGAAGCCAGGAATCGATAGCTATGAAAGCAACGACGAGCCGAATTGGAAGAAGGATTATGAGGACAGGTTGCGGGAGTTGGAAAGAAGACAGAAGGAACACGCGGAAAGACTTAGACAGCAGGAGAACAGAGGTAACTTGTCGAAGAACAGTTCTGACGGAAGGTATAACTACTCGAGCAAGGAGAAGGATAGTTCCAAGTTCGATGAGAATGATAAGTACGAGAGTGAAGAACACGATGACTCTAAGGAAAAGTACGATGACTATAAGGATTCGTATAAAAATTATGAACAGTCGAAGTCCCGTCCATCTTCGGCGGAAAGTTCAAGGGAAGACGACGGAAGTAGGGAGAACGAAGAGAATCGGTACGATGATTCCGATAGGTTTCTTCCCAAAATTATAAATAATACGAAACAATTGCCTATTAGTCATTACAATGACGGTAAAAGGAAACCGGAAGTCTTGCGAGACAGTTACGGTGAAGTACTGGACAATGATGAAGAGCTCGTTGACGAACGAATTTCGAGTTATTATTCAATGCTTAAGGATATGGAGGATAAAATCAGAAATTTTGAGTCTAACGAGAACTCTAAGGATTCGGAGGAAAAGGGACCGTCGTTTAAAAATATTGATTTTAACGACGAGCGATTTCAGAAGATTCGACAGGAGTTCGGTCTTGAACCAAGCTCTAAATACGAAGAATACGAGATTGACAATGCGGAGCGATTTCGAAAATCGAATAAAGGACGAGCGATGATTAAGAATGAGAACGCCACGGGCAAAAATGCAGAAAAATCGAATACGTTTAATCGCATTCCGGAACGTTTGCGATATAAGCCAAATCCTGAGTTGCAGTCCGAAAATCTCCGTCAGGCTATCCAGAAAATTAAAGAAAAATCGAAGAGTTACACAGAATCTGATAAGACTAACAACCAACCGAATACCGCGCCGGAAGAATTGTACAATCACGCGTTCGCGATTGTCAAAAACTTACCTTACGTAGTTCCCATAAAATACGGCTATAGTCCTGAGCGCGAAGTGCAGATTGAAAAGTCAAAATTGTCAGAGGACGACGAACCCGAGAGTAGCATAAGAAGCGAAGACAATACAGAGCCAGGTAAACCGCGCTATAAAGAAGTGAGAAGGGAACAGCCGAAACTAAATATCGTTCCAGCGGAGAAAGGATCGAGCAAAAAATTCCATGAAGGCGAACAAAAAGCGTGGCCTGCACCTTTCGATTACTCGCTCGACAGTACCGAACAAACGAATGTCGTATTACCGAACAATCTCAGGACACGTAACGATTCATCCGTGCCGAAGAATCCTAATGTCGCAGAATACGAACACTATTTAGTGCCTGTCGGTCCACCCCCGCCAACGTACATAAATTACGCTCAAAGTATTCCAGCGAATTATCAAAATATTCCACCGGTCTATCCGCAAACCATTATGAGCCAATACCAGCAGAACGTTCCACCGAATTATCAACAGAATCCACAAAATTACATTTTGGCCAGAGAACCCGAGCCGCGAACGACTGTTTCTCCGTATTATTTATCGATGATCAGTTCAAATGACGAAAGAGTGCAAAGGCAACAAGTTCAGACTACCAAAAGTCAACCTGAACAGTATCAGCAGCCTCAGGCCTACTACGATCGTTTCAAGTACACGGTGGATGCAAATAATTATCGACAGAATGAGGGACAAGTGAATCCTGGCAGTAAATATTATTTGCCTAACTACTATCCTAGTGAACCTATGCCAACCTACTACGGACACGTGGCTCAGGCCCAAGATAGAAAATGGGATAATTCGGAGGACGAGGAAGAGGAAGTTCAGAAGCCGACGATCAGAAAGAGTAAACCTACGCCTGTTCCATTCGGCAAGAGACTTGAACAAAAGCCGGAGCAAGTACCGAAAGGATTCGTTGAGAATAATGGAAAGTCGGATCGGGGGAGGAGATTGGAACGTCCGAAATCGTTATATAGTTATAATCGCGGTTCGGCGAGGTTTGACGACAAGTCGAGTGTCAATGATGGCGGCGTCAGTATTGTAAAGAGTATAGGAACGGTGTTGAAATGAAACGATAGATTGTTACTTAGAAGTTATGAAATGTATTTTTTAGCAACACTTGTAATGTTGCGGAATACATGAGAGATACATGAGAACCGTTTGTTTATGATAATTATAAATAAAGATGAGAGGCGTGTGAGAAGCATACAAAATTGTTCTAGATAAGAATAAATATATGTTGTTACTCTCTAAAGTCGGTTGAGCGAATCTAATTAGTGCACGATTGTAATGTGTACTGTTGAGAAATGTAAACCTTTTTCGTTCTAGGATAAGAAAGAGGAAGTACATCGACGGAACGAGCTGGAGAACAAAATGACGGAGATCTTGGAGAATTTAAAGACCAGATTGTTGGTCGAATAATAAAGCTATCTTTAATGTCTCAGCTACATTTATGTCAGCCTACTGTGTAAATTGCTTTAAACGATAATTCGATATTTAGATGTGTAAGCTAATTCAGGATGTAAAGTGTATAATTGTAACGTATATATCTATTTGTGTACGTTTAATGAGATTGTAATGTTGGTGTGTATACAGAAGATGGTATGAACTAATATAACTCTATATTATACCCTGTTTCATTAATTACCAATTGCTCTGGTGTAGGAAAAAACATATTTTCATCCTAAAGTGAAGGAAATTATATTGTTTATAATAATGACTTTGAAAATTACATTACCACGAGAGAATTAGTGACTTACTCCGAACGAGAACTAGTTTGAGCAAATACTTCACAGATGGCGTGACTGACTAAATTGTGGAATGGCTATCATCTGTCAAAGCAATTGTTGACAACGATGAACTTTTGACAGAAAACATTTGATTCGTGTGGTATATTTATTACAAAATTCGTGTTTAATCGTACAGTGAATGTTTTGATCAATTTGTTGCTATTTGTTTTTACACTTTGACTTGAAAAAATGCATGAGCTTTGTAAACGGCTAGGTGTTGGTCGTAGACCGATCAACGATCCTTTTTTTGATGAATCCTACAAAGTTTGCAAAGTATTTCATAGAACGGGCATTACTGTTGAAGATGATGAAGAATCTCTCCACAAAATGTAAGAATGACATTGCTTCCCATAGTTAAAAATACAAAATTTTCATACATAACCTACAAACTCTGTGCAGACAGTTTATATGTTTATTGTGTTATAATATCAGATGTAGAAATTAATTTTAATTTTTTTTAGGTACAATGAATTCCCGTGCATAGTGACAGGTTGCTCTGCTGTGTTTAACACACTGCTGGAATATCAAATGCATTACAATGGTTATCATCGTTATGTATGCTCAACTTGTAATACATCTCGGCCTAATCCTAGATTACTGGAAATTCATATTCAGGAAACACATGATAGTTTCTTCCAAGCTGCTTCTCGTACCAAACCAATGGTACTGTGTATTAACTGTCAACACATTTGTACGTATTTATGGTTTATATTTTTCTAATATTTATTTATTTTCCTCTGCAGTACCAATGCTTTGTATCTGATTGTGATGAGAAGTTTATGCATCCGAAGGAGCGAAGAGAACATTGCGTTGAGACACATAAATATCCAAGAAACTTCCGTTTTGACGACTGTCCGAAAAAAGAAGCGGCAATAACAGAGGCCGAAGAAATGGAAGTTGACAATGTAGATGGAAAGCCACGCAAAGAGATGAAGAAGAAAATTGTATTGAACAAGAATCAAAGAACTAAGATGTTCACATCGTTCACAAAAATTTGTCCGACTGCTCCGAAAGATCTCGATAATGAAAATTTGCCGGGGCCGGCACCCAAAAATTTATCCACGTCTTCTTCCTTAATGTTCGTCCCCCGCCAAGTGCAAAAATCATATGCGAAATCTCTGACTAAAAACCAAAATGCCGAAAGAAATGTTCTAGAATCCGAAACGATGATGGATCTGGCCGAATCACTTCCGCCGTAAATAATCAACTTTTTTACCGAATGCCAAGACTAATGACAGGGACGTAGGAGAGGAGCAATGTATATACTATTTTTATAATAAAGGACGCAAGAATTGATTCATATAAATTTATTATAAATATATCTTAAATATCACAACAACATTTCTATATACAATCAACCTTCTGCACTATGACAATCCCCCATCATACTTATGTACAAATAATAGCAAGACAAATATTCGACTCTTGCACAATAATACCACACTATCAGCCTTTCCATCTCTCCCACTATGTACAATTACCCTTATTTACAGTCCAATTCTCTGTACGTCGTGCATCGTCTTACGTCGAGTATACCATACACCTAAGCTTAGCGGTCTCATTCCTCAAGGCAACCAACTCATACTTCAGCTTCATATTCTCCTGCTCGAGGAAAGCTGCCCTGATCGCAATTTCATCCTCCTTCGCCCTCCTGGCGTCCCTCGACCTCTTGGCAGCCTCGTTATTCTTCCTCCTCCTCTCCCAGTAAGCCGCATCCTTGTCATCCTGCGTGCTAGTGGGCTGACTACCCTGAAGTCCAGGACTCTTGCTGACCCTGCGCATCTTCACGTTCGTCCCCTCATTCGTCTTCCGCACCGATTCCAACATCCTCTTCCGGAACTCGGAGTACGCTTCGTTCGAATTCTGATCATAGATCATCTCCGTAGGACCCATCGCCAAGGACAACGGATCCTTCGGATAAGCCTTGAACGGCCTCGGTGCTTTCTTCATCGAATCCGCTCCAGCCGACTCTTTCGACGAAGATTCGTCATCAGATTTGAAGGACTGAGACGAAGAAGTCGGCAACATGCTCGAGATCAAGGCTGGAGGAGTCAACGGCTGGACGATCGGGGCGATCGTGATTGGAATCGGCAAATTGGCTGGTATGGGTACCATGGTTGTGGACAAACATCCTCCGTGAGGTGTCATGTTCAGGTAATTGCGTATCGGCTCATATTTTGTCTTTTTAGGAGAGTCCGACTCGGATGGCGGTGTCACCATGAAGGATCTGCCCTCGAAGGCACTTTTGTCACTGTTCGAGGGTGAGTTTAGGTGCGGCTCGTATTGGACCGTGGAGGTGGTCTGAAGCTGAGATTTGCAGGAGAGGTCCAGGACAGGAGCCTCGTAGTCATCTTCTTGTTTGATGGTGTGCCTTACGGCCGACGTGAAGTCCAGAGGCCTCAGGCTGTCCGACATGGCACTGTGGTATGAGTCCATTGTTTCTCTTTTTTGATCTGAAATTAAATAAGTGTTCTTTAGTACTCTTAATCGTTCACTCCGTATTTTAACATTTTTTATATGTTTTAGACTTAGTTATGGAAGCAAAACGAAACTATATCCTTTCATTTTCCCTGGGTCACTTGAAGTATGTGATAGATAACTGTCGTTAAATGGTGAATCTATAAATTCTATGAAAGCAAACGGTAACATCTGCGCAAGCGCAAAGAACGCGGCAATAATCTAGAGACATCGATGAAAGCGTAAGACATGTACAAAACTATCCAAGAATTTCTCATTCAATCATTCTAAAGCTTGTCCGTTTTCTTAATTACCACTGACATTCTTCGAGTTCGTAGCATAAAAATTCCTTCTAATCAAACTAACAGACCGATCATTATCTACCAATTACATTCCAAAATATTTCTATCTTATTAACGCGTGTCATTAATTTGATAAAACAACACGCCCTTACCTCTCAATTAATCCAAGAGCACTTCGTAGGGCAGTGCCCAGGCACAATCACAAGCACAAACTGTTCTGCGACTAGAACTGACGAGTAACTTCACTGCGCGCGTCGGACGACACTTTCCCTTTTCCGAAAAGCGCGTGGAAAAATCGAAAGTCGTACGCAAGCGTGAGAGGTGGACATATATGTATTCACTCGACGACTTGCCAAAATCGTTTACCTCGAGAAGCGCACACGGTATCGCTTATATACCGGGCAACCCTTGCGACTTGACCCCCGGGGGTAGGAGGTGGTCTTCTCAGAAAATGGTGGGGGTCGTTTTGGGCTGACCGCCGCCCGCCGGGGTCGCCCGACAATTTTTGGGAGGGGCCGGCACGCGTCCACCATTGCCGATTTGCCGAATCGTTCACGGACAAAGATTACGGGAAGCGTCCAATAATTGCGCACGCGTCGGCCAACGCAACAATTGTCTCATTCCCAAAATCGTCGATTTTCTTCAAAATCGGCATACAAGACCAGTAGCATCTAACAATCATTCTTATAATCATTCTTCTTCAGGTCGATTCCATTGTTCCTCGCAAAGAATCAAAATTCTGCATTCGGAGGAAAGCGACATTGCAAACCCGTTGATAATAAAAAAACCAGAAGACTGTTCTCCGACCTTGGCAGCCAGCCGAAGACAAAGAGAAGCGACCGGCAAGAGATTATAGGCATGGAATTGGATTAGTCCTCAAAATCGTCTGAGCTGAATTAGAAGACACGGAACCGAGGACCGACAATCCTCGATTTCCATCGAAGCGTGAACTCCCAAATCTCCCTAATTACGAATCAGCGAGTCTGCCGAGCTATCAGTCCCACCGCGGCCAACGTCAGACCTTCGCCATAAGGACAGCGCTTTCCGCAAGCCGAGCTTCGCGGAACATTTTCCTCGCAGCTTTTCATTGCCTTCCGGCAAGCGTTCGCGATTATACAACGTGAGCGACAGAAATTGAGTGACACATTGGCAGCGTACCTGCCAAGGAAACCTCGAAGGCCACTCGACAATCGAATCCCGCTAAATTAATCCAGCCGACGCGTTGTCTTCGGGTGCGGCTTTTCCCGAAAATCCACTTTGCCACCCCCCCTCCTCCCTCCGCAAGGGGGTGGGTAGAACGTCAAAGTCTTTGGCCCAGTAAATCCGGCTGCCATACCTTGCGCTGCTCATCCTTCGAACTGGCTAGCCGTCGCGCGCGATTTTCCCTTAAAAGCTTCCGATACTTTTCGACCGGCGCTCGCTCTTAACCCTTTCGGTCATCCCTCTACGTGCAATATTTCAACCGGCCCATTGTTTCTCGCCCCCCTGTCCCGTTCCACGCCTGATTTACGATCCGCCACCGTCTTCGATCCCACTCTCTCGCATTTTAGCCAGATTCAACTCTTTCGCATTCCATTTTCACGTCTGCCACGCTCTCTCTGTCTCTATTTTTCTCTGACACTCTCTCTCTCTCTCTCTTACTACATTCTGCCTTCCACCCTGAAGCTTCCTGCCGCCTCCGGCTTTCCTCTCTCGCCTGTCTATCGCGAATTTGCGTAAAGGCAGTCGTAAATTACCGAGCGAAAGCGTTGCGGCGAAGGAAAATTGGCGAGATCGGCAGTCGAAGGAAGGGGTGGGATCCTGTAGGGGGGCTAAGGATGAGGCGGATGGACGGAGATGAGGATCGAGGAGTGGCCTGCACGTGGAAGCAGCGAAAGGGGACGTCTCATTATGTCGTCGTTCCGCGATCACGCCAAAAATTTCGTCGCGCCGTAATGCGTCGCCCCGGTTTTAAAAGGACGGACGAGCGGGGGGAGGGGGAGGGGGTGTCCTTGAATAGGACGCCCGACGCTGCCCACTTTTCCCACGTAGGTATAGAGACGAGGTCCCCGAGGCCGGCCGCATAACCCACATTTTCTATGCCGGCGAGGACCGCAACCCGTTATTTCCCGATTTTTCCCGTTTTGCCCCGGGATGAATGGCGCGTCGATGCATTTGCATCTGCTCCTTGTGTATCCGCTGCATCCCCGGCCGAAGGACTCGGCAGCTTCTAACGGTACCGATGCCAATCTCACCCGCTTTTCAGCGTCGAGATTTTTGCCACAGATTTTCGTATGTGCGATCGATAGTTTGAAACGGTTCAAACTATTCAAATCTATAGTTCAAATATTCTTGTCCTATGGATATTGTAGCAAGTATGTACTTGAAACTGTGGCAAGAGTAGAATTGTATTTGAAAATGTGGGATTAGAAGAGTAGGGATGCTAGTATGAATTTTTATTCCTTTTAGTTTGGCAAACCATTTTAGTTTCCTGGAAATCAGTCTTCGAACCCGCATGCAAAATTGTACCAATTACTATCGGTTTTATTGAAATTACTTTTGCGAATGTGAGTGTACATCATTCCTTCACAAGTGCAAAGATTTTTATTGACATTTCTGTTCTTTGTTGCGAGAAATTGTTAACTAAGAAGCATTCGGCGCGTTGAAACATTTCGTGAAATTCAATCTGAAGGAATGCAAACAGGATTTCACAAGGGACTATCTCATTGCTGTTATTATCGGTTTGATGGTCGGCTCACGTTAGATAACAAAAAGTGACTAACCGGAAGTTAGTCGGACATCATCATCACGCAACGGCTCGCTATCTTCCTGCCTGAGATAATTAGAAAGCTGTAACGAAGAACTTTAACCCTCCGCAGTCGACCTTATCTGACTCTGACGTATAATAATGCAATCTTCAACCGTAACAGTCATATTTATATGTCCGTCCGCGTTCACCGTTCGATTTCACTCCGATCATTTCAGCCGTCCGAAACACGATACCTGTAAGCGGATGCAAATTACCGTGCGTCAAGTCGTACAAAGAAATTAATCACCCCGTCCAACCCTGCGATCCCAGCCGAACACAGAGGACAAACGCGGCAAAATGGCCACCGCGCCCGAGGAACAAAAACGCTGCACTTTTATTGCGTTAACCGCGCCCGACATCACGGCCCTCGGCCAAAAGGGCAACTTTTGCAGCCCCGTTTTTAGAGCGGTCAGGCCAATATCCGAAAGAAGGAAGAGCCGAACGAGTGAGAAGGATCTATTGAAAGTGGGGTCATAATCGATAATTAGCTGGCCGTTCTTTCGTTTGCCTGCAAAATGAGCCGACCACCCTCCACCCCCCCCCCACCCCTAATTTTGGGCAATCTCCCGAGGACAGAAAAGTTGGGAAAACTGTCTCCGTTTTTGTTCGGAATCGAATTAATCCTGGAACCGGTACGCCATTAAGCCGGTCTAATTGGCTTCTTCTCTCTCTCTCTCCCTCTCTCTTTGCTATCCTGAACTTTATTGGGCCATTATGCGGTAATTATTCCGTCGGAGCGCCGGTTATATTGCATAATTCGCCAACGGAGCTCGGTCAGCGGCTTGGATTTTGGGCAAAGGTTGTCCGGGCACTCTTTTAGGGCCGTTCGCATTGTGCGCGAAATTCTAATTAGTCGGAGACGGGCTTCACAATTGACTGGATTGCCCTCCGGGCGGTCAGCTGAAGTCGTCTTTAACTTCGGCACTCTTTCCTTTAATCGTTCAAACGAAGATTCTCAGGCTTAATATGGCTGACGGTTTATTCGATGCAATCTTAATGCACTTGATCCTTTAAGTACTTGTTTACTCAATGTTGGTAAGGCTCACTTAATTATGGTACCGTGAGAAACAATTTGTTTTTCTCCAGCCAGCCTATGTGTGAAGTTGACAGGGCAAAGTTGCGTTGTTAAGTGGGAATATCCAACAGTGGCGTAAAAGGTATACTTTCCGAGACCCGTAACGTGCAATAAAACTTTACACCCCTTTCTTCGTCTTGACTTCCCTCGGTCGGACAGAAACAAAAAAAAACACTGGTGTTTATACCCCGATAACTGTACCGAGCAGTTAAAGTATTGTTGTTATTTTGTAGAATCCGGGTTAAGTTGCATGAAAACGGGAAGTGCAGCATCGGTATGGAATTCACAGCCGGGAAGAATGAACAGTTTTTCAATTCTGAACTGTAAATGGGTTGAGACTGAAACGGAAGCGACGGTGGGAGGTCCGAAGCGCCAGAGTTCAGCGACAGTTCTCTTTAGACGTTCATTATCCTCCCTAATAGAACTCAACGCCGCAACTATTCCCAAACGACGACGAGAAAAAAAAGGACAAAAGCCCGAGAAAAGACCGCAAGGCCGTAGGAACGTCGAAGAAGACGTCAAGCTTTCCTCTGAGAAAAAAAAAGAGAAGTTGGGTGGTAATTACTTTTCGATTTATCTCGAGAAACGGACCACCGGCCGAGTTTTGCCAACAGTGAGCCAGGATTTGCATACTTCCGGTCGGCAGCACGCCCCTTTCTCCCGCGGGAAAGGCCTTTCTCCCGTTCACAGAGACCTTTTGCGATCCTGTGGATGAGACCGTATCGTCCGGACACGCCTTCCCGCCCACCGATCTTGACCCTGGGAAATGATTTTCTTGACCCACTGCTCTGGGCCGAACGTCAAACACTCTTACATAAACATGTTAACATGACGCGCATGAGTACGGTTGTAACTCTAGTACTTGGATTTCTAATACTTTGTGTCTGCGTGCTAAATTAGTAGAGGTACTCAAGGCAGTATCGAAATTACAGCAAATTTTAAGTATTTGTTTGAGTGAGAGGGGAAAATAATTATCACTCTTTTCAGGTATTACAGTCGTTCTGTTAAAGATATTGCTTTACTATAAGACTGATTCTCTTTTCAATTAGAAGCTCAATCACATGTGGGACAGAGCAGCAAAGTGGAAAAAATGCTATTCCATTCTTTCCACGTATTACAGTTATTTTGGTAAACATATTGTTTTATTATGAACCCGATTCTCTGCCTGATTAGAAACTCAACCACAAATTATGTCGCGGGAAGAAATAGCCGAGTAAGAAGAAAAAATATTATACCACCCTTTCCAGGTATTACACATATTTTGTAAAAGATATTGTTTTATTATAATGCTGATTCTCTTTCTAGAAATTCAACCACAAATTAAGTCGTGCATTCTACGTGGGAAGAAATAGCCGAGTGAGAAGAAAAAATGCTATACCACCCTCTCCAGGCATTACACATATTTTATTAAAGATATTGTTTTGTTATAAGGTTGATTCTCTTTCTAGAAATTCAACCACAAATTAAGTCTTACATTCTACGTGACAAGAAACAGCCGAGTGAGAAGAAAAAATGCTATACCACCCTTTCCAGGTATTACACATATTTTGTAAAAGATATTGTTTTATTATAATGCTGATTCTCTTTCTAGAAATTCAACCACAAATTAAGTCGTGCATTCTACGTGGGAAGAAATAGCCGAGTGAGAAGAAAAAATGCTATACCACCCTCTCCAGGTATTACACATATTTTGTAAAAGATATTGTTTTATTATAATGCTGATTCTCTTTCTAGAAATTCAACCACAAATTAAGTCTTACATTCTACGTGGGAAGAAACAGCCGAGTGAGAAGAAAAAATGCTATACCACTCTTTCCAGGTATTACATATATTTGATCAAAAATATTGTTTTATTATAAAACTGATTCTCTTTCTAGAAATTCAACCACAAATTAAGTCTTACATTCTATGTGAGAAGAAACAGCCGAGTGAGAAGAAAAAATGCTATACCACCCTTTCCAGGTATTGCACATATTTTGTAAAAGATATTGTTTTATTATAATGCTGATTCTTTTTCTAGAAATTCAACCACAAATTAAGTCGTACATTCTACGTGGGAAGAAACAGCCGAGTGAGAAGAAAAAATGCTATACCACTCTTTCCAGGTATTACATATATTTTATAAAAAATATTGTTTTATTATAAAGCTGATTCTCATTCTGATTAGAACCTCAACCACAAATTAAGTCCTACATTCTACGTGAGAAGAAACAGCCGAGTGAGAAGAAAAAATGCTATACCACTCTTTCCAGGTATTACATATATTTGATAAAAAATATTGTTTTATTATAAAACTGATTCTCTTTCTGATTAGATCCCGAACCACAAATTAAGCCCCACATTCTACGTGGGAAGAAATAGCCGAGTGAGTTCTCAAAAGCCGGTCGAAAATTCGTGGCGTGGCGGCTGAAAGAGTTGAAAGAGAATTCGGTCTCTCGGCCGGGGCGAAGTGACCACGTCGATCCGTGGCCTCAAACAAATGGCGGACAAACGCTATTTTCCGTCGTCCGGGACTCTTTGCCGTGCGGCTTAGTAACCGGACACCGTGCGCAAAAGTTCCATCTACTTTCGGTCCACTCTCCATGCGCACAGACGATCGCGGCGCCGCAGCATAATGGGAGCAAGGACGAGGAAGGTGGAAGAAAGGGTGAAGGGACGCGAAAAGCTCAGCCAGCGTTGTCCTCAAAGGACGAAGACGCGGACTGAGAGATGACAATCGAGGGAAACATTCAGAGTTGCTGAATCGCCATGCTTCAAAGTGGTGGGTTGCGCGCTGTAGTTTGCTGACCGTCCATTCACGACCTGTCCTTCAAAGGCAGCCACAGACCTGACGATTGAGATGCAATATTTTCGGCGGGACGTCTTCATCCTTTCGATTCGAGCGTTGAATGTTTACTGCATGCTTTGGATAGAGTCATTCTTGGTGTTCAACGTCGGATTTTCCAATCTATTCTCATTCAGACTTCAAATTTTCAGAGAATTAGTTCATACTCTAGTTAGTATAAAATGGGATTAAAAAACCGTCTAAAGATCGTCAGTGTAATGTATAAACATGCCTTTCGACTGACTCGGTCAACGAAGACTTGAAAGGGGGAATTAAAGATCGAAAAATCCCAAACTTTATCTAATTAATATGTAATTAATATGCTGCGGTTAATAAGAAAAATTCGAGTTACTGTAGTCATCTACTGCTTTGCTATTAACATTAAATTTAACAAAATAATTATTATTCGTTTATAGCTTTTACATCCTTTTCTAGTACAAAATAACTTTGCAACAACCTATTATTGACCGTCAGTGATACATGTATAATATTGGGTTTTTGTCAAATTCTAGACTTCCTTTCCTTTTCTAAATATACTTAAACACTCGATAGGATAAGTAAATCATCAACTGTCTTACACAATCAATCTATGAACTACTTAAATTCTAACAGTGGACTATCCAAGTAAGAAAAGTGCGGATATCTCTTCGAACCTGAACAATGAAACGACGAAACGTCTTGGAAAACCATAATCGCGAGTACGACCGATGTTCGCGAATCTACGCAGTTCACTCGTGAAAGCTCTAACCGTCGTAAAATGTAACGCGCGAGTCAGGTACATGAGTGCGCGCGCGCGCGCGCGCACGCAGGGGGTTGAAAGATCGTGAGGGCGGCACGCAATAAAAGCTAACCGGACTAAAAGTCGGCGCGTCGAGCGAAACTCGTCCTCGGCCGAAAATACCGTCGGGTATTTTATTGCACGATGTTTTTACAACGGATAAAGGCGGGGCGAGGGATCGTTGGATTAACGAAAAACTCGATTATGGCGAGCGTACGGATTAACTTCGCCTGACTCCGAGAACGGTTTAAATTAGTTAACGACCGGTTCGGCAATTCGCTCGGCGGGATGGGCGAGCCAAAAAAAAAAAAGAAACAAAAAAAGTGCGCTTCCCTCGCTACGTGCCGGGGATCCCGTAATCGCGTTAAACTAATGCTAAACTAATTATCGTCCGCGACTCTGCGTAGCACGTTGCGAACCTACGATTTTACTTCCTGCTTACGGTACAATGGTACCTCGGCCTGCCCATACTTTCCTTACCTCGATGCTGGATTTGCCGACGAGTTAAGTTTGTCGGGATGACAAAAGTCGATGCTCGAAGTATTAGAGAGAAAGCTTAATTATTCATCTCTTTGAATGCATACATTCTTGATGCATGGAACTCACTGTGATAGCGAATCAAACCTTTTGCATGTCTGGCACAGAAGGCACATATGGACCGTTTACCTTGAAAGTGGTGTAAGTCCATTTAAAAAATAAATTAAACGTCACATAAATAAACCGTTTACGCCACATTAATCAGAAATTATGTATCTCATCTTTTTCTAAACATTGACTTACATCACTTTCAAAATCAGCGGTCCATATAAACTTTCATCCACGGGCAGTCTCAACAGAAACTTCTTTTGTTATAAAGCAAGATTCGTTACAAAACGTTTAGATAAAAATGGTGAAATGCGTTAAAGTTATGATTGAAAATCCAGGTGTTTCGACGTTCCAACTCACTGTGATAACAAATCAAACCTTTCTGCATGTCTGGCACAGAAGGCACATATGGACCGTTTATCTTGAAAGTGGTGTAAGGCCATTTAAAAAAGAAATTAAATGTCACATAAATAAACCGTTTACGCCACATTAATCAGAAATTATATATCTCATCTTTTTCTAAGCATTGACTTACGTCACTTTCAAAATCAGCGGTCCATGTAAACTTTCATCCACAGGCAGTCTCAACTGGTCTCAGCAGAAACTTCTTTTGTTATAAAGCAAGATTCGTTACAAAACGTTTAGATAAAAATTGTGAAATACGTTAAAGTTATGATTGAAAATCCAGATGTTTCGACGTTCCAGCATAAACGATGTCCATCCCCTCCCGCAATGCCGAGCATGGCAGCTAAGCGTGCCGGAGATGAGAGGCGATCCTCGGAAAATATCGGGATGTTGGTCAGCATGTCATATGGTCAATAGCCAGTGGCCGCGTGGGCGGATTCGTAGAATGCGGCCTGGTGCAGATGCGAGTGAGCAACCCTTCCGTAATAACGTCGGAAAGAAGGGGGCCGTACATTTCGGACGTTTCACCCCATTGTGGCGTCCGGCGTCGGGACGCATAATGCGTCCCGTGGCCGAGGACGAGGAGGTCGCCAACAAGAAGGATAAGGACGCAGGATGGATTGAGAGATTGCGAGCGAGAGGAATGACGGACGCGTGGTCCAACTAACGGTAAACGTGGGCAGAATTGGGAAAGGGTTGGAAAGTGGATCGAAATGTGTGTCAAGCCCCTTTCTGTGCGGGACCTACCCTGGATGAATATGGTAAATGTGCGACCGGACACATGACGCCAACGTATTCCTTGCGGCGATATCGCACAAGTGCCAGAACAGACTGATAGACGCGAGTTGGTGTAATTGTTGGTGGGCTTGTTATCAATAAATAAGCAATAAAGTAAACCGAATAACAAGCCCACCAACAATTACATCAACATCCGGTCTACTTTATTGTATCATTATTATTACAATATTATTATTACAATAAAGCACAGCGGACAGCAAGCCCACCAACAATTATATCAACTTGCGCTTATCAACGCGAATATAATTAATAATTATTGGTAGGCTTGTTATCCGGTTTGCTTTATTGTTTCATTATTATTACAATATTATTATTACAATAAAGCAGGTCGGATAGCAAGCCCACCGACAATTATATCATCTACGAAAAACTGGTCAACAATACAACGATCAGTATGATAAGCGAGTTTTTGAGATTCGTGTTTGTGGCTTTTTTTTCCAGTCTGCTTTATTGAATGTAATTTCTTATGCTGCTCGTCGCGTTCCGACACCTTCCATTGTGGCTTTATATAGAAGTGCAATTGTTTTACACATTACCTAATAATTGGTAATTTCCTTCGTTTTTTAGGGTCTTTGGTTCTTTTAATTGATCAATAAACAGTGTTTGTTCTATCAATTCTGTTTCCGTATAAGACAATTTTTGCATATTAACTTGCTCCTGAGGACGGCTCGAAAACGCGTCGGGCGGCATAAGAAATTACATTCAATAAAGCAAACTAAAAAAAAAAGCCCACAAATACGAATCTCATCTTCGATAAACCAGTTAACCATACAACGTCAACAAAATGAGTCTTTATCTTTTTACAATACTTTATTTATTAATGTTCTAGGGTGCTGCTGAAAAGATGGGATGATCCGCAGGACTTTTCCTTCCGCTTAACCTATATATGCTCTGTACAAGTTCTCTTATCGATCATGAATTACTTCTTCGGCACAACGTGTGGCAAATCGTATTTCCCGCGAACGCAACACAAGTTTACGCCAGGCACATCCTGCAACTTGGCGACCTTAACGAGAACGATATTGTGCTCCTGCAAATTATGTCCTTCACCTGGAACGGAAATTCTTAATAGAGTGCTTCGAAGGCTTCAACTATGTGTTTGTATTTTTATAAAAGCGAGCCGACTGGTGCAATTCATGGAAAGAAGAAACAAGTATTCTTTACCTGGAACGTAGGCATGCATTTCTCTTCCGGTGGACAATCGAACGATAACGCACTTTCTATTGGCCGAATTGGGCTTCTTCGGCTTCCTTATCACAGTCCTAAGGACGACACCCTTCGCGAACGGTTTCCCATCCAAGCACTTCTTCTTCGGCTTCTGTTTGATGTAGGGACGATTCCGTTTGATCATCTGCAGCAACGTCGTCTTGGTTCTCGCTTGTTGCAAGCCTAAACACCAGAAAGATCCGCACCATGAAAGATCCGTCATTTTAAGCTTTTAGGTCTAATTTCATCAAACGACTAACGATACGTCGTTACGGTAGACTTTCTCGGCCGTTGCATGCGCGTTGCACAAGTTCGTGGCTAATTAGTATCGTTACTCATCGTAAGCGTTGCGCTGTCATATTGAAATTCTGCCCAGGGCAAGTGAGAAATAAGGGAGACGAAAGAATTTGTCCATTCACCAATTTCTCTCAAAATTCATTAGCAACTCTATTGACGAAACCACGCATCAAGCAACAAAGACAATATATGGACCGTTTATTTTGAAAAAAGTATAAGTCCATATTAAAAAAAATCATATAAGTAATTTATGATAACGGTAAACGGTTTATATATGTGATATTTCATTTTTTATATTACCGATGTTTACAAAAAAGTTAAATATCACTTAAATAAACCGCTTGCATCACGATAATCATAAATTGTATGATTTTTTTTAATGTTATATTTAATTTTTTTTAAATATATATATATTTTTTAAATACAAAAAAACCGTTTACACCATGAGAATCATAAATTATATGATTTTTTTTAATGTGTTATATTCTTTTTTAAATATATATATATTTTTTAAATACAAATGTACCGTTTACACCACGACAATCATAAATTATATGATTTTTGTTTAATATGGACTTATATCACTTTCAAAATAAACGGTCCATATAACATTGAGTAGTTACATGAATACTGTACAGTTGAAATGATTTAAAATGCAAAATTAGATAAGTGAATCAATAATTTGCAACTATTACAATTTGAAAAAAACTAAATCATCATTGGATCATGATTTGCCAGATAGCGTATGATTCTAAAGTTACATGATCACCGACAAGAAAAATGCATGCCAGCCCAGGTCAGAGCAAAAAAGTGCAACGTAAAGGTCCGAGCGACCTGACCGCGGTGCTGAGAATCCGACACCGAAATCTGTATGCAAAAATCAGGAATAAACGGCATTGTCGCCGTGAGCGGGAAGAAAACGGAGCGACCGGTTTCGACGGCGGGTCGCCGGTAACGGTACCGGGAAACCGAAAACTCTTTCGCAAATAATCTTGCGGACTCCGGGAAAGAGGGTCCCCACCCTCCCCCGCTCGCCCGTTTTCGAAATATCAAATATGACGGACGAGTGACATCTGCAAGCCGAACGGAGGCGCAGTCCTTTCCCGTTCGGGCGTGCATAAGCTTATTAAGTAACATTGTTGCGAACGAAGGTCCACCCCCACGGCGAGCGATTCTCAATGGACGGCCAAAGGTCCTCGACGACTTTCGAGAGTGGACGGAGCTTTTGTTGTCCGGCGTCTTGCGACAAGTGTGTGGGAACGCACGGAAATTCGCCCGATGTCATAATGACGGTACTTAGAAGAGGCCGAGGTCACATTCGTACCCTACACCTACGTCAAACTAGAATTTCACTTGGTATCAAAGATCGAAAGAGCGAACTGTGAATCAAGACGTAATACATTAGTAATCTTTGTTCACAGTGTGATTGAAGAGGTCCGGTAGTTCATCAATTTCTCTCGGAACCTTTAGAATTCGTTCCAGTCGTCCAATCAATTAGACTTTGGCCAGCTCCGAAGGAAGGCATCATTAACAGAATGCACATGGTGCGAAAGAGCGCCGGTCGGCTTAAGAGTTCCATCCATTGCCGATTGCAAAGGGGTTGACGAAAACTGGGCCGACGGTGACGTGACACATCCTGGCAAATAGCTTTTCCAACGGCAGCACTGTTCTTTCTCTCTCTCTCTCTCTCTCTCTCTTTCTTTCTCTCCCTCTCCTCCTCCGTGGAAAGCTTTCGCTGTTCATTTCCAGATACGGCTGACCACCGTCCGTCAATAACCGACAGATGTCCAAAGGCCCGCGCTGCTAATCCGACCTAACTCGGACTTAACTAAGCCAAGAGACCAGCAGAACCTATTATGCACGGAAGGCAACCCCTTTTGCCGGGCAGGGCCCACGGCTTCAGATCAATGCGCAAGATTACATTGCGAAAACGCTTCGGCGACGTCGCGGTTGCGCCTTTTGTCGCGCGAGAAACTTTCCTTCAGTCTTCGAGAGGGACAACCCTGTCCCCGTGACCTGTCCACCCTCGAGTGCATGCGGCATTAACTGCCGAAACAATGCACCCCTTATTTTTTCAGCGGCACCCTTTGTCCGGCAATTTCCGGGTGGACTTTCAATCTTTCTCTGAAAATCCGCACGACTTTATGCTTATGCGGTTGCGTGTCTTGAATTTCTATACTGGATTACGGTTCCCTTGCTTTGCCAATACTTATCAAGCTATCAGAGGAATAGAACTGTTGCAGTTGGATACGTTTAAAAGGTTGCATAACTGCAGGTCCGCTATACTGCAATTAAGGAATGATCTACTGCAGTTTATATATGCTATGCAGAAACCCAAACTTTTTGGACCTATCATCTTATATGTTACAGGTAAAAACGTTTAAAACGTTGCATAACTGTACGTTCGTTATACTGCAATTCAGCAACGATCTACTGGTTTATATCTGCTATGCAGAAACCCAGACTTATTTGAGCTATCTTATATTCGTTCTCTCAGTACATGCTACACTATTGAACGAACCGAACATGATACATTCTACGTCTACATGTAACGTTCGACATAAATCGCAACAATTGCACTCTACATATTCCTTGAACCGTAATGAAGCAACGATCTGCGTACAGGCTTCGGCCAGATCGTCCCGACTAACGGGAAAATCGTGGTGCCTTCGACAATGGCATCGATCTCGAAGGATCTCCAGGCAGGAGCGGACAATGCCCGGTCAACCGCAAATGGACACATCACCCCTCCGAATTTTCGCCGATTCCCGACATTGGCCACGCTTCGAATCCTTTCTCCCCGAGTGGCCGGATCCCCATTTTGTCGCGTAGCACGTCTCACTCTGCCGACTGTCGTCCACTGGCGTCTCAGTTTTTGGTACGGTTCCACGATTCAAAGGGATGAATGACGATGAGTGCGCTTTTCCCGTCCGGCAGCCCGAATGCGAGACGCCTTCCTTCTGTGGAAGCTACACAGTCTCACGGGGCAACCCTTCGTCGGTGTTCTCTCAGCGAACGGTAGTGCGTCGGTGTCTGTGTGTGTGTGTGTGCGTAACAGGGTGTCGTTGACGTTCCGTTCTTTGGCACGGCGTGTCCTTAGGCGGCAAATGAGATTCCGGTTTCCCAGGCACAATGGTTACCGATTTCGCGTGCTTCTTAGGGACGTTGATGGATGTGGTGCTAATGTAGATTCTATGTCTTTATGATCTTCTGCTCTCAGATGCGGCACATATTGAGTTGTGATTAGGTCTCGCATATTCAATGTGCGTAACTATGCAATGCGCTGAGAGAAGATTTAGACTATATGTAAGGTATGCGGAATGATTTGGGTGCTTGATAAATTGTGGAGGGAGATTAGCACTGTGTTTACGCTTGTTGTTTGTTGACTTTAGAATGTTGAATATTGACGAATGGCACATGTATGTCATACCTTGTAATGTGTTTCCTAAGCATGTCCTGGTCATATTCAGTATACTTCCTACTGAAAAAAAAGAAATTGTTTACATTTTTTGTCAACAAAATATTGTTTTTGTTTACTTGTGTCATTTACCTCCAAATCCAATACTGTCATATTTTGTTATACCCAATTTGTTACCTGTAATGCAAAAATGAGTTCACAGTTATAAAATCATTTTTAGACAACAAAATTGATGCCGAGAACACTGTCGTAGGTTAGAACTGGTCGGCGGAAAAGTGTAAATATGATTATTCAACTCTGCAAATGTTTGTGCGGCAATAATAAAAGTAAAAACAACGAAGTCCAAGCAAAACACTGTGTAGAAATGAAAAGAAATCATCATAAAATAAAAAAGATATAATCGTTTCCTTTCTGAGTATAAGCATGAGTGTAGAATTTAGGTTAGATAAAAAAGAAGCCTTAAATACAGTGAATTAAAATAATTCCTTACTTTCTGTTACACTTCTCATACACGTCCTGGCTACGCTCATTAAACTATTAGCCAGGAAGTTCATGATGACAGCGTTTATAAACTATTTTCATACAATAATCCGATTACTATACGTTTGTTATGAAAATGGCTTGGAGCCACCAGTATGTGCTGCCATCGGTGCTAAATAACCCAAGTTTGTCATAAAACATTCGCTCGGAGGATAAATTAAAATAGACACGTGTCGTCATCTGTGGATAATCGGTCAAACTTTGTCGTCAAAAATCTTGGCCCCGTTGGTACAGTAGAAGGAAAATACCGACATCAATTAAACATACCCGTTTCTTATAAATAATTTAACTTAATCGCAAGAATGACATCTTGCAAAGAAATGGGAACAATTTCTATATTCTATCGTAAATGAAGAAACATTGCACAATACGTATGGGTTAGGTGTTTATTTGAAAAATGCAAATATCAAGCACAAGCGTTCACACATAATCGTTACAGTGTTAAATGCACATTCTTCGGTCCCAGACTTATTCACCATCCGTGCCGATAGCTAGAAGATCCAAATCCTCCAGAGTGCCCTCTAAATGATCCTCCTGACGATCCATGAGAGGAAATGGAGAGTGGAATGCTGGAACTGTACGAAATGGAAGAGATGGACGATCCCCTGCCATGACCGAATCCTGGAAAAGAAACATTCATTGAAATTCAACTTTGTACAGGCATACATGTAATTCACACAATTTGTTATAAAATGAATATATTAGAAATTATAATGGTCTTATTATATTTCTCCTAATAATATACCTCCTGAACTATAACCACCATGACCACCTGAACCTAAACCTATCACTCCTCGCTTCTCCAACAATTTCGGTCCAGCGTCGTCTTGAGCAAAAATTGGCGATGCCAATACAAAAATCGTGAGCAACAGCTAAAAAAATAACACACATTAACCAACGAAATGTGTTCTGTAGTACAATATAGCCTGACGACTAATGAAAACTATACTTACGATCGCTTTCATCGTGCTGTAATAAACGATAAAGGTGGTTGCCGTTGAGATACTGATTCGGAGAACTGGAGGACCATCGCTTTTATACCGGTTGTCTTTTTCTTCTGACCTAATTTACGTTACACATTATGATTCGATCATTGTTGAGCTGAATGCGGTGATCTAATGTTACGCGACGAAGTCGTCTTTTCCGCGATTCTCAAATTTCAATCCGCGGCAAAACTTTCACTAA
This sequence comes from Anoplius nigerrimus, assembly GCA_914767735.1. NCBI lineage: Eukaryota > Metazoa > Arthropoda > Insecta > Hymenoptera > Pompilidae > Anoplius > Anoplius nigerrimus. Next base: position 6,267,930 of record OU612087.1, read on the forward strand.
CATCGGTTTTCGGTTGCAGCTGTTAGGTAATAATGCGCTTCAACTACATATTCATTGTCGAAACGTAAATACGAGAAGTCTAAGACTTCCTCAATGAGCTGATACTTAATTCTAAGCTAACTCTTGTCTGATAAGATTCTAATATATCGCAGAACATTAAATTAAAACCTTGTTCCGCATCAAATGTGTTTAAAGTTCGAAGAATCAGAGATTTCATTAGATTGACTAAATTGAATTTAAATATTGGTATCCTTTTCCGCGTAATACAAACTTGGAATTGGATTACAGTGCATTTCATAATGAAAAAGTTCCTGTGATAAGGTCTGTATTCTTCTTGACCAACTGACTTGACATTCTTACGTTAGGTTGCTGCGCGCAAAGCACCAATAGAATTTCTAATTCAAATAGCTCCGTGATATGTTTACCGTGAGATATTTTAACTCGGCAGACGCTCGTTTTCGATAAAGGGGTAGATTTGTGGTTAATCTACGATTACGCAATAACAAAAATCGAGTGTCAACGAATGAACAACGTACTGTTGTAAAGGGATACACGTGGTATAAATATACGAAGCAACCGGCAGCATAGAACTTAATATATTTTACGAAGTACTTACTTATTGGAAGTTATTCATGTGCGTATCACTCCACAAAACTAAAGAGATTGTCATCATCTGATTTGTGTCAGAAATATGTTTTATGCGTTGACAAAACTCTTGGCCAAAAATTGCTCAATGCTTAACTCGTCACATGGTTGTCAAAGCATTCGTCGCATCAGACTTTTGCGAAAGAAACCACCTCCTCTTCAGAAACATGTTGCCGACACGAAGTGTATGTTCGGCCAGCTTAGGGTACCAAACAAGAAGAGGAGCAAGATGAATTCAGATTTGAAAGTTCAGCGAAACACAGAATTTTCATGTATGAGAAAGGTTACTGTTTACCCTTGCAGACGACTCATACGCAAAGAACACCTTCAGCTTGAGGTACCGCCAAGGTGGATAAAATTTCCATATGCTATATATAATACACCCAAGATAGTATTACGTAGCCGCCAAAACGTACAGCTCAATAAGGCAAAAACTGAAGAGAAAATGAAGGATAACAATTTCCAACTCAAAGATTCAGTATCAAAAGTTATATCTTTATCTACTGTTACAAAGACGGAACTGCCTACTGAGTCACAAGTCACACAAATCAAACATAATCCTATTATTTTTAATGAAGAAATAATAAAAACGGGGAACGCCAAAACATTAGATGATAGAATATGCAGAACAGTCACAGGTGATCAGGTTTCTCTGCATCTTCCAAGCATTACTATGATCATGAATGAGACTGAAACTAAATTACAGCGTCATGCCTATGCAAGAATCTTAGAAGGCTTGGATAGTATAGAAAAAGAAAAACATACATTGATTGTTAAAGGTAAACCATATCATACTTACATATATTTATCTACATTTTAACTGTGGCTGTTCTTTCACACAGAATTTCAACAACATGGAATTGATATGGAATCATATTTAAAACAACTTTTATGTGCTAAAGGATCCCAGATTTTAGAAGCAAGTACATTAATTCTCAAGAGTCTGCGGTATCAATTTAAAAAAGTTAAAGACATAAAAGCACTTCAGACGCAGGTAGTGCACCCAACATTGCTTTACAAAGGATGTGTTGATTGCGTGGCTTTGTACAAGTAAAGATATTGCAACAGGTAATGTAATTATGAAATGTAAGATATGTAAAATAATATAACATATATTACAATATAGAGACTCATTGAGTGTAATTGAATGGCTAAGAACTGATAACAAAATAAAAACTGAATCAACTTTATATGATGTGCCAGTTCGATTAGCTGCTTATATTGGAGCGATAAATGCATCTGGGAATTATCCTTTTCAGGTAAGTTGTCTGAAAAATGTGTCAACTTTTAATGATTGTCGTAGAATTTGATTAACAATGTACATACAACAATTCTTTATTTTAGATAAGGAAAGGGGTGATTATTATTGCATCTACCAATGGCGAAACTGCTGCAGTTTGTGAACTTAATGAACACAAATTGAGAATGTACTGGTATACTTGGCTGCATAGGTTGCAAAGATTTTATGTTATGGTTAAAAGGTAAAGACTGATCTACATATCATATGAGTAATTAATAATTGAAGTTTACCTTTAATTACAAGAGCATAGGTGAGTGTGAGATACTAAAACCTTAAAGGTTTTTATTCAGTGCACTAACAGCACAGATATAAATCTGTACAAACAAAACCCCTGTAATTATGCAGTATACCAATTCATCGAAAAAAATATAATTTTTTTATTATACATTGTACTGTTGAAGATACAATAAATATTTTATTCAAACATTTTTGTCAGTATCAGGTCTATGTCTCTTCCTCTTATCCTTTGGCTCCCATAAGCTATTTCTGACAAATCTTTGTGCTGCTTCTTTATTCACATGAGGCATAAGTGTATTTCTATCATTAATCTGCTTTGCTCTAACCATTGCCTTCTTTAATCTGTTATTTTCATTTTTAATTTCATGTTTTGTTGGGTCTATACCTAAAAACATATACAGTATTTTGGTTCTATAATTAACATTAAACATGCAATATGTAATTGTATGTGCAAATACCAAAACTTGAATTTTTAACCCATACCTTCTGCACGCAAATACATCCAGAATAAGCTGTTCAAACTATAAGACATCAAAAGATCATATTTTATTTTGTCACTGTTTGAAAGTTTTTCGTATATCTCAGGATCTTTTGCGAGATTAATTGTATCATTTATCCTCATAGATGCATCACGAAATTGTCTCAACCGCGCAATGAGGTCTGTATCGTGCGAAAGTTGTTCTAAATTCATGTCCATCTTCACCTTTAAATGGAATAATAACAATAATAATTTCGTTGCGTTTGCGAAACGTAAATAAAGAAAGCATTGACAATATTTCATCAAAACATTGCATTGTAACCCTATTTTTCTGCATTTTTTTAGAATTTTGAAATTGTATACATAGCACATGCTAAGTAGGCATTAAAAACCATCGAATAAATAAAAAAAATAGCAACAAAGAAAACCAACAAACCCTGGATGGCTGTAAAATGTCACTTTTCCAAATTTTAGGAGCAAATAAGATAATACTTGCCGCGGCTTACAAAATACAAGATACGAAACTAATGGATGTACCGAAACCGGAAGTTAAGGTCCGTATGTCGTTTAAATAAATCTAGGGACATTTCATGTCTTCATGTTTATCTTTTATTGTGCATTCAAATTAATGCACATGAACTGTGTAAAGATTACAATACATATAAGGTAATTTAACAATTACATTTGTTAATTGCAAGAAATATGAATGTTATTATTGTTTGTAGAATCGGGGAATATCCAATGTGTTATAGAAATCATAACAAATATTGTCCTTGCTTAGGCCATTGTTTTAAATGGTAATGTAGATCAGCTGTAACACAATTAATTACATAAATTACTGACACAGAAAACATTAGAATGTGTCTAGTAAGTATTAATGAGCCAAACAAAGAATAAATACCAGTGATAAAGTCGTTTCTGATATCCCTGGAACAACACTGGGTATGCAAAATTCTGTAATTAATTGATCAGATCAATGTTGATTACATTATATCTTTAGCTGCTTTCCATTGATCAACTTCAGCTCGTATTTTCCTAATATCATTAGCAGTTGTCCTGCAGCAACCTCCAATGTAACGAACTCCAATATCCAGCCAGTCTTTTACAAATTGTTCTAATCCATCACAGTCACTTTCTTTTCTCCAGCCTTCTTTAGTGTAAGTTTCTCCACTGTTAGGATACACTACTAACGGTATAAAATCATTAGTACCAATTCTATTAATGCCCTCTAACAAAGGAATTGTATATTGTGGCTGTATGCAGTTTGTCCCAATAGCCACTATCTGGCCAGGCATGGCTCTTTTAAAGCAATCCATAGCAACTGTTTGAAAATTGGATCCATCAACTATGCTCTTTCCATCTGTGGAGCATGAAAAGGATAACCATGCCTTTGCATCCGGAAATTCTCTTAACAGCTGTACTAAAAATTCCGCTTCATACTTCCAAGGGATTGTTTCTAAGGCCAATATGTCAACTCCACCATCCAATAAAGCTTTTATACGTGGTTTATGCCAATCCATTAGTACTTCAGGTGGTACAATTTTATTGTCATTTCCCGTGTACTCTGAACCATTATGGAGAGATGCTACATAAGGTCCACATGATCCTGCTATCAGCGGTTTCTTCCTATGAGCATATTCACTGGATTCCATTTCTTTTTTATATACCTCTGTGGCCCGTTTTGCATGTGAAACAGCATCTCGTATCAAATTGTAGCTTTCCTCCTCGGACATACCGAAATATTTCACAAAGCCGTCAACCGAAGCTTGATAGGTATTAGTTTGGATTATGTCAGCACCTGCTCTTAAAAAATCCAGATGTGTTTTGAAAACAGCTTCCGGATCTGTTAATAAAAAACGAGCTGTCCATAACGGATCCCCGTCGATTTTATTTTCTACGTGAGTCTGTAATTGTGTCGAGAAACCACCGTCCAAAACGTTTATATCGTGCATTGTCGTTTAACTTTCTTATAAAGTCACGCACAAAATGTAGATAGACTTCCCTAAGACACAATCAGCATGAACTTCAGTCTGAGCCGATCTAAAAATGCAGAGTTATCGGCAAGTAAATATACGAAAAAGGAAAAAAATGATTTTTGTTACCGGCGCCCTGGCAAGGACGTTAACTAACAAATCAATGGTTTGTACGCAGTTTCGGCTTTTTAAAGCGACATCCATATTGATTATGTCAAACTTACGAAGGGTATAAATTGGAAACTTCGACGGAAGTTTAATCCGCGAAGCGTTGAAACTGTGTCATGCTCGCATTATAATCAAATCGAAATGTCATTCATAATGTAAGATTCTTTATTTGAGCGTTCTTATTGATTTTTGTGTGTTATAAAATTATTACACGAATCTAGGGGTTTCGTTGCCGGTATGCTGGTACTCATGGTAACGTTTCCTTATATACACTGATTTCCGACTCGTGACGACACTCCCTGTGGGTACCTTCGGGAGTTTGTTGTAAAGCTTTTCTGCGTTTCGTTTTGAAAACTGTCTGCGTTGCGTTGCTGGTAATTAGGTGAAAATTGTTTCTGTACCGAGTAAGTACTCACTTCATTTACTTCTTCATTACAAATTCGAACATTTCCCGAAATTTGCATCATTTGGACGTAATTTGTTTCTGTATTGAACGTGTCAGTTGAATGGACTCGTCCACCATTTTGTCAACTCTGTGCTTTGTTCTAAGCAATCGATAAAACTGACTCGATTGCGGATCCCTTGTATTGGCGTGAGAATATTTCAGTAGCAAGGCGGGCACAGTGTTTTGCATTAATTTCTAAATTACTGGGTTAACTAAATTAAGGTATCATATGGGTAGGCAGATGTTTGTACTTTCACAGATCTTTGGCTTGACATGACGCCATTACGACGTTCGTAAATGACTAGTCAGCGTTCTACATTTTATTACCGTTATTTCTTGCAACCTCTATCCTTACGAGATTATCCTTTGTCCGCATATGTTCATTGAAGTTGTGCATTGTGTTTCTTTGACGTTCTTGTGTGTTTTGTTAGAAATATAGTCTTAAGACATAATGCAGAATCAGATATAGCCTCGTCCATTTTGGAAAACTACTTTGTCCGTATGAATACGTTTCGCATATTGATTCCAGAATATGTAATGACGTTAATTTGTTAGAACAAGTGCCCATTCAACTGATGCAACAAAAGAGCCGATTAGCATAAAACGAATTAATGAGAATATTAGAATGTTGGAATAATAAGAGAAATTATTTGTTGTTATTTCAGCTTCACCATGCAAATCTTTGTGAAGACATTGACAGGTAAAACCATTACCCTTGAGGTTGAAGCTTCTGACACAATTGAGAATGTGAAGGCCAAGATTCAAGACAAGGAAGGCATTCCCCCAGACCAGCAGAGACTTATCTTTGCTGGCAAGCAATTGGAAGATGGAAGGACATTGTCAGACTACAACATTCAGAAAGAATCTACACTTCATTTAGTTCTTCGTTTAAGAGGAGGAATGCAGATCTTTGTTAAGACTTTGACAGGAAAGACCATCACGCTAGAGGTTGAAGCTTCTGACACAATTGAGAATGTGAAGGCCAAGATTCAAGACAAGGAAGGCATTCCCCCAGACCAGCAGAGACTTATCTTTGCTGGCAAGCAATTGGAAGATGGAAGGACATTGTCAGATTACAACATTCAGAAAGAATCCACACTTCATTTAGTTCTTCGTTTAAGAGGAGGAATGCAGATCTTTGTTAAGACTCTGACAGGAAAGACCATCACGCTAGAGGTAGAAGCTTCAGACACCATTGAAAATGTGAAAGCAAAAATTCAGGACAAAGAAGGTATTCCTCCAGATCAGCAGAGACTTATCTTTGCTGGCAAGCAATTAGAAGATGGAAGGACATTGTCAGACTACAACATTCAGAAAGAATCCACACTTCATTTAGTTCTTCGTTTAAGAGGAGGAATGCAGATTTTTGTCAAAACTCTTACGGGAAAGACCATCACACTAGAGGTAGAAGCTTCAGACACCATTGAAAATGTGAAAGCAAAAATTCAGGACAAAGAAGGCATTCCTCCAGATCAGCAGAGACTTATCTTTGCTGGCAAGCAATTGGAAGATGGAAGGACATTGTCAGACTACAACATTCAAAAGGAATCCACACTTCACTTAGTCTTACGTCTTAGAGGAGGAATGCAGATTTTTGTTAAAACGTTAACAGGAAAGACCATCACACTGGAAGTAGAAGCTTCAGACACAATTGAAAATGTTAAAGCTAAAATTCAGGACAAAGAAGGTATTCCTCCAGACCAGCAGCGTCTCATCTTTGCTGGTAAACAATTGGAAGATGGAAGGACATTGTCAGACTACAACATTCAAAAGGAATCCACACTTCACTTAGTTTTACGTCTTAGAGGAGGAATGCAGATTTTTGTTAAAACGTTAACAGGAAAGACCATCACACTGGAAGTAGAAGCTTCAGACACAATTGAAAATGTAAAAGCTAAGATTCAGGACAAAGAAGGTATTCCCCCAGACCAGCAGCGTCTCATCTTTGCTGGTAAACAATTGGAAGATGGAAGAACGCTTTCAGATTACAACATCCAAAAGGAATCGACCCTTCATTTAGTCTTACGTCTTCGAGGAGGAATGCAGATTTTTGTCAAAACATTAACAGGGAAGACCATCACATTAGAAGTAGAAGCTTCAGACACGATCGAAAATGTGAAAGCGAAAATTCAGGACAAGGAAGGTATTCCTCCAGACCAGCAGCGTCTCATCTTTGCTGGCAAACAATTGGAAGATGGAAGGACATTGTCCGATTACAATATCCAGAAGGAATCAACACTTCACTTAGTTTTACGTCTCCGAGGAGGAATGCAAATTTTTGTCAAAACACTAACAGGGAAGACCATCACATTAGAAGTAGAAGCTTCAGATACGATCGAAAATGTAAAAGCTAAAATTCAGGACAAAGAAGGTATCCCCCCGGATCAGCAGCGTCTCATCTTTGCTGGTAAACAATTGGAAGATGGAAGGACGCTTTCAGATTACAACATCCAAAAGGAGTCGACTCTTCATTTAGTTTTACGTCTTCGAGGAGGAATGCAAATTTTTGTCAAAACACTAACAGGGAAGACCATCACATTAGAAGTAGAAGCTTCAGATACGATCGAAAATGTAAAAGCTAAAATTCAGGACAAAGAAGGTATCCCCCCGGATCAGCAGCGTCTCATCTTTGCTGGTAAACAATTGGAAGATGGAAGGACGCTTTCAGATTACAACATCCAAAAGGAGTCGACTCTTCATTTAGTTTTACGTCTTCGAGGAGGAATGCAGATTTTTGTCAAAACATTAACAGGGAAGACCATCACATTAGAAGTAGAAGCTTCAGATACGATCGAAAATGTAAAAGCTAAAATTCAGGACAAAGAAGGTATCCCCCCGGATCAGCAGCGTCTCATCTTCGCTGGTAAACAATTGGAAGATGGAAGAACGTTATCGGACTACAACATTCAAAAGGAATCCACACTCCATCTAGTTCTTCGACTGCGAGGAGGAATGCAGATCTTCGTCAAAACATTAACAGGGAAGACCATCACATTAGAAGTAGAAGCTTCAGATACGATCGAGAATGTGAAGGCAAAAATTCAGGACAAGGAAGGCATTCCGCCTGACCAGCAAAGACTGATTTTTGCGGGAAAGCAACTGGAAGACGGCAGAACACTTTCGGATTATAACATTCAGAAAGAGTCCACGCTGCATCTGGTCCTCCGACTTCGTGGAGGTTTCTAAGCCGAAAGTGTACGCCTCTGGCCGGTGACGTCTAGTAAAATTGATAGTGCATATAGCATTAGAGGTTCACTCTTTCTTTTTGTTATTTCTAATTCTATGCTTATCCTATCGCTAAGTTCCGTCACTTTATCTTCACATGTATTATTCACTTGAAAGTTTCAAGGGATAAGTGTCGGCTGTCCGCTAATATGTATGGACGGGGCCTTGTAAACGATTCGTTGCATTAAAGATCATATCAATTGCAATCATTTCAACTGATCTTCCTTCCCCTTTATTCAGATGCGATTTTCTCGGTATATAAAAGAACGCAAATAATTTTGTTTTGTATCGCTTTATTCACTGGGAACATTATGTATACATTTTTTTTTACGATATAAACGATGACGCGTGCAATGTATTTTTTTTTCATGCGTTATGTACACTGTTATCGCGGATTGATGATCATAATGATGTCGGGAGGAATCTGAATATCGTTGAACAGCAATCCGGCAGACACCACACTATAAGTATAAATAAAATTGTCACTTTGTAATCGTCAATGCAGTGCTCACTAAAAAGTTTGTTTTATGCAAATGCCGCATCGATTGTTCGTCGAGTAACGTCTTTAGTAATTTCACATTAACTAAAAGTATTTGCTACCGTTGCGATTCGCTGTTTGGTGTCTGCGAACGGGACCTACAAACAGAAATTGCGTTATATCACAGTCATCGTACCTTTTCCTTGCAAAATTATTTAGAACGCAAGAAATGGATTACCGATAAAACTTAATAATACTGGCAGGAAGATCAATCCGTGGGTAGCTCCGAAGAGAACGATTCCCAAATACATACGGAAGTAGAAAACTTGGAAGATTTGCGATTTTGCGAATGCCAAGACAACAATGCCCACGATTTTCGTTAGCGTTATTCCCGAAAATACCTGGAAACGAAAAAGCGTCATGGAAATGTTCAAATTTCTTCAGTAATCTGCATCGATGCATTCCGCAATACTCACTGAACTTCCCATAACTGCAAGTGATTCCTCTGCTCTTCCAACTCCGGTACTAGCCGTAGAAGTTATAAAGGAATGAACGATATGACTACAAAATTCCACGGAAATCCCAGCAGCCTATTAGAAAAAAAAAACGAATAAAGAACAAATATGTTTAGTATGGCAGGCAATTTCTATACATTTACAATCTTATTTCTGTTCTGTAAAGAGACTCAAGTAAGGGTCAAAGTAGTGTTACGTCATTTATCCGTAATAGTAGTAGAATTGACATGTTACTCATGCATCTAAAACTGACAGACCTAATTAGAATTGCACTCACGTACCATGACTAGATTCACAAGTGACACCGCGTTCAAACTGATGTTCCACCAGTACATAAGGCCACTGATATTAACTATAATCATCAGCACTGTGAGCACGACAATGATAGCCGAGAATAGCGACAGCCCTGTTAAAATCAGCGTGACAACGAAAATTACTAGTAAGGACAGAGCTATGGACGACCATGTTTCCTGCCAGATTGTTAAGTACTGCTCGTAAAATACGTAGAAGACACTAAAATGACATAAATATTTTAGAACGATTCAGATGTTATGTGTTACAATTAAGCATTAAAAAATTAAGTATAGGACACCTGTATGGAAACACAACGATGTGCTCCTCCGTTAAATTAGCGCTGTTGATCATCTTCGTGATGTTATCTGCTACTATTCTGGCAGCTGCTAACGATTGGTACCAGTCAGAAGATTTTTTCAAGGGTGTGTGAAAACCCATGAAATAAGAATCTTGAACGTCGGCGAACCCGTATTCGTCGAGGTTGTAAGCTATCGCCTTTAATGGAAAAGTATACATGCATTAATATGAAAAAGCCACGCAGTCAACAATGACTCAACAAGTTAAAAGTGAATCAGTGATCGATAGTATCAAATAAATACGAATAATCGTACATCTTTGTACGCTGCTCGTCCAGCTTTAGCACAATCTGCGTCCGGAATATCAGATATGAAATGAGTAATGTAAGTCCTCACGCTGCGATCACTCGGTCTTCCCAAATTGTTTGCGGGTATTTCACATAAATCGCAGCTAGCTGAAAAGAGTAATGGATCACTCAGACAACGAAGGCTTTTCAATCTTCTGTCAACCGTTTGATTGCAGAAGAAAGACACGGAAAGAGAAATATGTGTATTCGTTACAGTTTGAATGAGGACAGAAGGAGTTATCTTCTGGGAAAACTCTGCAACATCGGTCGATCGTCGACCAATCAAAATAGTCATCTATCCAAGAAGAGGCTGCTTTAGATAAGTGAGACCTAGAATAATTGTTCATTAACTTCGATTTTAACTCGTTAATCGTTACTTATGAACAACAGCGCTCGAATGATAGAAGTACCAACACAGAGGGCTGTTTCGCTGCTGAGTATATTTGGGTATACAACGAATCCGAGTTGCATCTCTGACCGCCGCAAATCGCATTCTGCACTTCCGTTTTGCTATAATTCAAGCCAGCTGTGACGACGAAATATACAGGTGGTCCCATTGACAACAAATCTTCCATAAACTGCAATACAAATTCAGAATGTAACTGTAAAAAATAGATCCCATATGATCCTATAGGACCGTTCATTTTGAAAATGGTGTAAGTCCATTAAAAAAAAATGTAATATTACGTAAATAAACCGTTTACACCACGTTAATCATAAATAATATATCTCATTGTTTTAACATATGGACTTACACCACTTTCAAAATAAACGGTCCATAAAGTGACCTTGAAGACATCATTGCGACGGATGTTACCTGGAAATATTTGAGAACATACGAATCCTCCGGCATAGAGAGCTTCTGGTCGAGTCCAACTTCGATACTTGGCGTTACAATGACGTGTAATATTAAAACCGCGATGAACACGACAAGAACGATTATCCTCACTGGCGTCTTCATCAGAAACGGCGCGTATATTTGCCGGAAGCAGTGATGCACTATGCCCACAGTCTTTTCAGATCTAGGCTTCTCCGTCTGAACGCAGCAAAACACGTCAAGACGTTTCTTCTACAAGTGACGAAAATAGAATATGATTTACGTAAAATTTCAGCAGGAACCTGTAATACAGAAAAAAATTATATTGAGAAGAAAACTTACGTCGGATCTTCTAGAGTCGAGTGCCAGTAAACTGACAAAGCCCGTGATTTGCAGAAGAAAATTGATTGCGATCGATAAAGATGCGTACATTGCAAACGTTTTTACAGCAGGCATTGAAGAGAACGCACCTAAAAATTATATATTTATATATTATACGCTATGAAGCATTTCTTTGTAATTCTTAGGTGTGGAAAGTAGGAGAGTATTAACTATGCTGACCGATTAAAAAGCAAAAACATTCGGATGTACTGGTGAGCAACATGGATGGACCTGCCGATCCCATTACTTTTCCCATGTGCTGTTGTATAGACTCATCCGGCAGACGTACGTTTCTTTGATGTGTTTGGACTAGGATGAAGATATTATCGACACCGACAGCCAGCACTAAGAAAGGAATCACCTGAAGTCCATAGACACAAACATTATAATATATAAAAGTAGTTTTATGTTGATCTAGAAATCTGTCTGCTTACCTCAATTGTTAGCAAAGTTGTTGGAACTCCTGCGTAGCCAAAAATGCCGAGAGAGCAAGCAACTGATGCAATTACTATAATAATTCCACCTATACTCAGAATGATTCTGCTCTCACTCTAGAAATTTGTAGAAAATTCACTTACAAAGTTGTACGTTATAAGGGTGTATCATAATTGAAAAGTGAAGATGGAAATAAAGAATCACTTACGAAGCAACCGTGGAATGACCCCTTCATTCTTCCTAAAGCTAGAGCAATGTAAATGAACATCACCACGTAACTTATTATCATTGTCTTCATTTCTGCTCTCGAAGTTCTGTCCAATTCATCCTGAATTGACTTTTCCGTCGTATAAGCTACATCCATGAAATCCGGTCGCTCCTCAACAGTCCACTTCTCCATAAAATCTAAAAATCTAAATTGACAATTAAATTAAAGAAGGGAACGATAATCAGAAAGTGTCGCATTGAAAAATTCGGATAGATCTTCATCGCTGAATACCCACAGTTGTTCCCATTTGAAAACTTGCTGCAGGTCTTCCTCGTGAACAGAATTTTTAACTAAGAATGACAAAATCACTCCTGTGGACTTTATGTAATCGGTGGAGTCATAATTATATTCGCCCTCCCTCAAGAAACCTCCAATTGCAATTGCAGGGACAATTGGTCCTTTGTAAGGTGCCAGACACGACGGATTGAATGGATTCCTAAAAATATGAAATGAGATTAATGTTTTCGCTGACCAAAACGATCAAGCTGTTTATTTTAAAAATGGTGTAAGTCCATATTTAAAAAAAAGAGAGAATTTATGATTAACGTGGTGCAAACGGTTTATTTATGTGATATTTTTTTTAAATTGACTTACACCACTTTCAAAGTAAACGGCCCATTTCATAAATATACTTACTGGAGACATTTGTAAAATTCATCCAGATAATTCGTTTTGAAACCGCCCGACTCTCCGACAGCGTCGAACTTCTCCATACTGTTCTGAAAGTATCCCCATATACTTTGAACTGTGCAGAGCGAGATGTTCATCGGGCCAAGAAAGTCGCTTTGAACCGGGGCGTAACAAATCTTATCCAACCCTTCGTCGGTCTCCGCTCCCAGCTACAAATCGTATTTCTAGATGATTACGTTCTACCTTCGAAGAGAACTCATCTTGCCGCCGGAGCGGAAGTGATCTATTTTACCTCCAATATCCTCTGTTGTAGATCGTACACCGCCAGCAGAAAAGTTCTGTTAAAGACCGGACCGAACTCCAATGTGCCACCCGCTGTTTTATGGGTGAACTGTTAGAGAGAAAAGATTGCAGATTGAAAAGTTGCCTGGTCATTTAAGCAGTGGGGTGAGTGCAAAACCATACTTACGTTCGAAATGCCCACTGATTTTATATAGATTTGTTCGGTTCTGTAAAATGGCTGAAAACGCGTATCGTAGTAATCCTTTTCCAATCTCGACCTACTTTCGGGCGCTGCCCAGATTTCAATGGGATTTACGACCACTGACATGTAGGTCATGCCATAACTTAGTGCGAGGCAGATGTAAGATAGTACGAAAAGTATGATTATTGGGTATTTGGAAAATGCTGGAAAAAATAAGGCACATAAATATTATAGATTGCCTGTACTTTACGTATATAGAATTACAAGTCGAATAAAATTTGATACTGACCTCTGCCCCAGATAACGAAAAATTGTTCAAACAGAGATTGAAACCGTTGTCCGCAACTTTTTGGTACAGGATCGTCGTCGTCGACGTCAGAAATATCTAACATTTAATTAGATAGCAAGTTTAGTTATTGTCTTTTCGTTTTTAGGGAATTTCAGAATTTAAATGTACCCTTTTTCATCCTGTTTGACATGCATCGACTAATGATCACGTAGGACACTGCAGCGCTTAGGGAAAAGAGTCCGATGAGAATGCCTGCAATAACTGCAAATCCATTTGCTTCTCCTATTCTGAAGCCTTCGTCGACGGTAATTGACAATTTTGTTACTGGACACGCCGTGGGACAATCGACGCAACTGCAGCCAGTTGACGAATTCTATCGTGGAATAAATTGCATATGAAAAACATTATTTCTATCAGACCTACGTTTTCTCTGACTGTAATTATAAATTAGGATGAATAATGTAAAATTAGGGAAGATTCGAATGCTTACGTCATAAGCTTGATCGCAAGGAGTGGATGTCCTGTTCCAAACATCCTTTTTCCACGTTTTCGGAGGCTCAGTGACATAGTTCATTTGAAACGGTGTAAAATCATTATCAGCAACGCTGCCCATATAGTTGTACCACCTACGCAATCGTTTTCAAGGAAATTTCATTCAATGCGGCAATTTCATAGAGATTTGAATTTAGCTCTAGATTAGCTGTAGAAAATGTGCGAGGATAGTAAAAAAGTTCTTACAGTCTAGGATTGCATCTGCTGGCACCGTGCGAGCCACAGCCCAAGTCCATAGCGAGATTTCCACTTGAAGGATTAACCACGTGCTTACACGAGTCGTACGTGTCGTTCAAATATCCCTCAGCCACAAATATCTATTGAATCGATTTCAAATTTTATTTTTTTCACGAAGTTCGTTAAAGCTAAGTTAACATTGTCTAGTTTAGAATATATGCTTTATAGCAGAAAAGTTTTTAGTCATAAAAATAAACGTCATAGTCGAGAAATATTTTTGCTAGATTGCAAATTATGTAGTTTTTATTCGATAGTTTCAAACTTTTGCCATAGTGGCGGCATTAGCAAGTTGTCATAAAAGTGTTACATTTTAATTTATTATAAGAACTACGGGACACAACAAATTAGTTTCATCAGATTTTAGGCGTTTAATATTTATTTCTATATATTTAATAGATTCTGGGTTTAGTATTTTATTTCTATATATTTAATTGATTCTAGGCTTTTAGTATTTATTTCCATATATTTAATAGATTCTAGGCGTTTAGTATTTATTTCTATATATTTCTAATAGATTCTAGGGGTTTAGTATTTATTTATTGACTTTAAATCCCGCCCGAAAAAATAATTCCAAAATGCTAAACATATTTCGACCTGCCGGCAGTCCCATGAGCGAAATCTGCCAGCCGCAAAGGGTTAAAGGATATCAAGGACAGGAGGTCGCATATATGACGTTACCTCCACTTCATTGACATATTCGTATCCGCCGACTTCATCGAAGATCGATTTGGTGATACGCATGAATCTGCTTTGGTCAGGGGCGCAGGTAATGTCGCAAACGAGTTGGAACATGTTCCTGATACACGTCGGACATCTGCCGTATATGCCCTCGGCCATTGTCATGCTCTGGTCCATTGTGAGCACTTGCTTCGCGTTGCAGCATGTTTTCGGTGCGGCTGCGTCATGCGAACAATTCGGATCGTTCAATCGCGATGTTCCACTTGCCCTTCGCTTTATTACGATTCACGATCTTACGAAGCTCGGCAAAAATTTCATAATCTCGAACGGATTTGTATTTTGAGAAAACGTCACGGCTTTCGGCGATAAGAGCGAAACTCGATCCGATCGAATTATCGGCGCGGAGTTATCAAGGTCGGATAATCGGAGCGTGCTTATCGTTCATCCCGATTACCGGGAAACTAAATTGCTCTTTCGTAAACATACTGACACATCCGGATTTTGGAGAATCGCTTTCTCATGCATTCTTGGGATGTTAATGAAGGTGTCGGTAAAATGGTTCCCGTCAAATAGCGAGAGTTATAGCTAATCTTCGATGCGTTGGCTTTGTAACGCGTATAGGTTTAATTTGAAAATTGACGGAAATATATTTTTAAATAAACGATAATTAAATATCACATAAATAAACCGTTTAGACCACGTTAATTATGAATTATATATCTCATTCTTTTTTAACACGTTGATCGCCCATCAGTTGTACCTGGATGTAGCCCCTGTGGCTATGTTTCCCGGATGACAAATGAAATTCTTGTAAACTACCTACAAAAATCCTGGTTCAATCGAACGAAGGAGAGTGTCATATTTCCATTTGTTAATATTTCCAATCTGTCTATTTTGTATATGCGTACTCGTCATTATTGTGATACAAAAGGAAATTATTGTAAACTACCTACAAAATCCTGTTTCAATTGAACGAAAGAAAATGTCAGCCGGAAAACATAGCCACAGGGGCCGTCACCCAAGTACGGGTGACGTGGCGACGAACGTGTTAAATATAGACTTACACGACTGTCAAAATAAACGGTCCATATCTTACCAGTGTCTCTGTAGAAATGAGGGCATCTTTTTCGAAATATCGCCTCTGAAGTCTTATTGTTAATCAACTTCGCCGGAGTGTCAGCTACGCAGGTTCTCGTTCTAACTCCATCGGTACCACATTCTCCGTACCAAACGCATTGATCAACTCCGCTCTCGGCAATCACAGTCTTTGCCAACCCAATAAATCCGAATGCGAGACACAGTAATGTGAATCGCTTCATCTTTACAGTTCACGCCTCACGTCAGCGTCCTCTTGTCAGTGACAACTTTAATAAAATAAATATATTAATCCGTGATTCTCATTCGAAATAAAGAGTTCTTTGAAGACAAGCTTTTAGCGTCATTATACCATTTTTTAAATTATATATTAATCCGTGATTTTGATACGAAATAATGAGTTCTTTGAAGACAAGTTTTTAGCGCCATTATACTATTTTTTAAATTATACATTAATTCGTGATTTTGATACGAAATAATGAGTTCTTCGAAGACAAGTTTTTAGCGCCATTATACTAATTTAAGGATGAATGGCACGATGCCAGTTTTGCATGTTTAGGAGTAACATGACTAGAATCGAGTTCTATTAGGGTTTTACCAACGATAAAGCATGATATTGTGGTAAGATAATCTAATCGAAACAGTTCGGAGATCAATTGACAGTTTAATTTCATTCTGCCTCATACCGGTTCTGACCTAATAGAAAATGTCATGCAGCGAGGTCGTAAGATATCTTTAATATCTGGCGGACGTCTTCTTGTCAGATAAAGAAGTAACAATGAAAATGATCGTGAATTTAACTTTGAGCGATTTGACTTTCGTGAGTATGTAGAATCCACTTCGGTATGCATTGAAAGTCGACAGGAAACTGCCTTTTCGTACTGCGATTAAAAATGACCGGACGTTGATTAAAACAGTATTGATGATATTCTTTCATTGGCGAATTAATTTCACAGAAGCAAACTCAATCACTTCTGATTGAGTTTTATCAATGAGTAAACTGTAATGCGGCTGGTTTAATTAAATTTTTTCGATTAATTTAGGCAGAATCGTCTGATAGCGAAAATTTGGTATGTCAAGGAGACATTTCATTTAAGATTTGTCGTTTCAATTGGGCGTAGCGCATTATAAACAATGATGAATGATGTATTCCGTCAATTTTCCGAAAGATAACGTCACGAAATCGTGTGAAACCGTCATTCTTATTTTTAAATATATAACGAATCTTGATATGAAGCAGAAATTCCCGGTGAACAAAAACGGAGATATTTAAACAATAAAAGAGAACATACTATTATTGTGATGGTTTCTCAGAAACCCTCGTCACTAATTTCACGTAAATTTAGCGTATTCAACAAACTCTCCACTATCACTAAAATGTTTAATACACTTTATACACTTGAATTTCAAACCATCCGTGTAGCTCCAATTATTGGACGGTACAAGAAGATAAACTTCGTAAACTAAAACACCGTTCTCTTTTCCTAGTTCTGATACACATTATATGCTTTAAATAATTATTGGCAATCTTTTATTAACACGGCACAGTCGAACATCGCGATGAAAGTGTTGCGTGAATGTAGATCTTTTTTCATTTATTCGAATTGCACTGCGCGTTTCTGTTTCAAAATTTATCACCAGTCGATCTTGTTCAAAAAAAAAAGTGCATGTCACGCGTCGACGACCTATTCCGACGGCAGGCTGAATGAGAATTACACATTTCGAAGCGGGCCGATTGACCGACTTGAACTCGAGCATCCTTATCGTGCAGGTGAGAGTTTCAATGGCCGGTTATTAATCGACGCAGCGCGATCATTGTCCCGATCGATCATCAATTAAATCTCGCCGATATCGATGGACACGCGCGCTACAGCTTCTTTCGTATCGCTTCGTTCCACTTCCTCAGCGAGAAATCATCGCTACGATAGGTCAAAATCATACTGAGATAACGTATCCTGCAAAGAAAATTGAACAAAAAATAAGAATCAACTATAAGACCTAATGGGAGCGTAGTAGTATGAGGTAGGTTAAGGTTTTTCGTAAGAGATGGATTTAAGAGAAGTTGTAACCCGGAAGGGAATCAAAATAAAGATATATAAGATATATATATATTATATATAGATTATGATATATATATACATGTAATAGACCTAATTATCGATAAAGAACAGAGTGAAAGGTAGAAAATATAAGTCGAATGGACAGAAGGAATAGAATATTGTTGATGATCATTTTTGAAAAGGGCGGTAGGTGGAAACGTATTTCGCGGTAGATACGATAGCTGATTGCCACGTGCGACAACTCGATTTATCCGTCTCAGGTGCCGGCGAGATTCGTTATTATCCGCCGTTCCGAACACCTGCAAGAAGTTCGTTTATCAGATTAAAGCCGGCGAGCGGACGATAACGGTTTTTCGTTGCTTTGGATGCACGTTGATCGGATGGCTCGACGAAAATTGCCACCTGTCGCCACAGTTTCCAGCGATACGCTTCACAGATTTTTCAAACGCTGTACAAAGATACCAGAAACTAGGCGCAGTCGATTTTTTTCGCACGGAATGCGATAGAAAGTTTTTTTATTATCGATAACGGTATTAACCCATTAGCCGCCGCAATACAAAAATTAATGAAAATTAAATTAACTGTATATGTATTTAGAAGTTGAAATTAATGAAAAGAAAGCGAATTTGAAAATGTGTCCCAAAAATGAGACATCAATGAGTTAACAATTTGAATTCACTTCTAACAGAGATGAGAAGTGAAGATCTATTCTAAACATACGTACCTACATGTTCGATCGATGGACTTCAAGGACGTCGCAGGGTAGGGAAATAAATCTGCGCAGACTCGCTGTTCCATAATGAATAATCATATTTTAATGACTCAATGATTGTACAAATGGATCACCCTTAAACGCCTCCGCTTAACCGAGGAACAATAACAATAAATACAGCAATCATCGTAATCATAAGTCAATATATCCATTATACCGATATACCGTTACGCAATTTGTTCGAAAAAAGGAAAATCCGATCTGACGCTCCTCTCTCGCACGCTTTTTTTCGCTCCTCTTTCTCTCTCACTTTCACTCCCACACTTTCACTCTGTATTCTCGCTCTCACACTCACTCTCTCTCTCTCTCTCTTGCTCTCTCTCTCTCTCTCTCTTTGTCTATTTCGTTCCGTGCGTCGATACGTACAAGGATCCTCTAAATTCTCATAATATCCCGCCGCAAAAAACCCGCTTCACGCACATCAACTGAAGGAAGAGATTCTCGGAAAGACTCGTTACACATCGGTTGCATGGTTTTTTTTTTTTTCTTAATCCTTATCCTATTCGCGTCATTTTTATTCATTTTTATCGTCTTAACACGCCCCCGCTCGCGAAATTTCTTTCGCTGGCCCACCCAAAACCCCGCTCCGCCTACCCCTTCGATCAACCCCTATGTACGTGTCGCAGGGACACCCCCCACCCACCCCCCCGTGAATTCCCAACCCCCGCGGTATCCCCCGACTCTTAAACGCTATTAAATATAATCTACCAACCACCTCGAAATAGTCCTAACTTGCGAGGAGCATTCTACACTCTCTCGCTACTCTCTTATTTTCTCTCTCCGTACATCAAGCCACCCCCTATCTTCGTCCTCGTTCCTCTTCTCGCTTCCGTAATCGGCGGTACAATCGTCCGCTTAACTCGCGGTACAACTTCGGCGCCCGTACAATGATGTATTATTCGGTAGAATCGCGTACAATCGAAATTTTCGTCTCACCCGGTATAACGCTTTTCGATTCTTTCCCTTGCCGTCGTTCTTCTTCAACTCACACTACATTAAGCCGCCCCAACTCTCAGCCATTTCGTTACCATCTTCGATTTCCTTCCCCCAAACTCAACGCCTCGCTCCGCCCGCTTACCTATCCCAGCTTCCACATATGCTCAATATCAATAAAATTTCTGGAAGAATGTTCAATAATATAATAGACAATAATCGCGTGTTGCGCACGGCGAACGTCGCCTGCGTGAACCCGGGGCGAGAAAATATGAAACTTGGTTTACTAGGCCAACTATTGGGATACGCCTTCGAGCGGGAGTGACTCGACCCTCGTTCCGTCATTTTTGCGAATTCTCGCCGATTTCTTTCTTTTTGTCGATTACGTCGTGCCCGCGCGGGCCGTCGATATTTTGCCGATTCTTTCCGTTCCGACGTTCCGAGCTATCTTCGAGAGCGAGACACTTTTTACGAATGCTCTTATACACGGCGTATAAGCGTCGAAAGAGTGCTGCGCCCGGTTCGATCTCGCCGCCATTTTGCGTTAGGGAAGATGCTGTTTTAAGGCATGGATTTAAAGTGTGCGAGTTGAAATTGTGATAGCGCTCGAAGATTTTTTTTTTGTCGAAACGGCGAAGAATCCGACGCCTCCGAACAATGTAGCGGATTTGTTCGTAATATCGTCGTCGGTGGTTGTTTCGTGTCGAAATGTTCGGCGTTCGACGGCCTTGAAATCTTGACCCGGGTCGAGGGAAAAACTTGAAAACCATCGACTCCCGCTCGGAGTCGCGCCTCCGTACAGAATTTATACAATAAAATTTATATTATAGTAGACAATGCAATAATCCGAGCAACAGAAGGTCCTCCCGTTTTTCATTAAATTCTTATATTCATCTTTTTTTACGCGCGCGACTCTCTCGCGCGCGCCGCCTATTTTTAGTTTTTAATTATTAAGTAGGTATTTTATTATTTTTTTTTTTTCGCTGTCAGATCTTAACCGATGTCTTAATTATATATACTTTGGGTGTTACGTATGCGTATGTTGTTCTGTACGTACCAGAGCGCCTGCGTGGACGTGTATGCGTGTGTGTGTGTGTGTGTGTTTATCCGTATGCTCTTCACTGTCCTGTAACGTGTATATCAGTAAACGTGTCCGTGTGCGCGCGTGTGTGTGTGCATGTGTGTACGCGTGTTGGGCCTGTATTAACATCGAATCTCTCGCATTTTTCTTTCGCTTTCTCTTCGTTTTTTTTTTATTTCGCTTATCACTGAACAACGTATTTTTTGTTACCTACACATAGTGGCTTCTTAGACCTTGACAATACGCATTTTTTTAAAGGACCTCCGGTACTCTCACAGCGTCGCTTCGGCCTTCCCCTCACCATCCTGTCAATGCCGGTTTCCGTCTTGCGCTCGTCAAAAATGCCATCACTCGAATCTTTTGTCTCAGCCAATCGACGTTCCAGAATACTCTTGAGTCTCGCGACGCCCTTCGACGCCGCTGCGACGCTCCCGCGAAAGATTCTCTTCGGTCTTCGACTCTTCATTATTGATCCCGGGAAATTTTGTTCTCTCCTATCCGCTTCGTTTCTTCGCTTGCGGCTCTGACGAGGCTCCGAATTGTTGACGATCCATTTTCCCCCGACCTTCTCTCTCTCTCTCTCTCTCTCTCTCTCTCTCTCTCTCTCGTTCCGTCTTCGTTCTTCGGTGTCGCGATAAGCGGCGAAGAGGGGAGTTAACGAGGAAATTCTCTACGAGCTTCTACCGTACGGTCGAATTTGTACCTATTCGTGCGACAACCTCTTTTTTCCTGAATTGATCGACGTATCGTTGACAGCGTTCCGCGAACACCTTCGTTCGCGGTCAATAAATGAATCACAGTCCGGGGGGGGTGTACCGCCCTTCGCCGCTCACGGCGACATTTTGCGTTTTCGAAATTTTCGAATATTTTCGAATATTCTCATTCTCTCTCTCACTCTCTCTCTCTCTCGCGCAGACTTCGAAGGATTCGTCGCTCCATTCGCCGAACAGGTTTTTTTGACAGGCCTTCGTGAAACCGGGCACCCGTTTTTCTTAGTCGACATTTAAATATATATATATATATATTTATTTATTTATTTATATATTTATAGAAAAAAAGAAGGAGCGGACAGCGCACGGGAGTGTGAAGATCGGCCGCTGCGTCGGCATGTATAAATCTGCAAAATGACCGCGACGCACGAAAAACTTCTTTCTGCGGAGGAAATTGTCTCTCATCGCGCCCCGAAAACGCCGACACTGTCAACTTAAATTTCCACCGATTTGACCTCCGCCCCCCCGTCTGTCAAAATTGACAAAGGTAGACCCGAGGGTCATATATTCATGGATTGTCCGTAAATTCCAGTCGAAAGGAAGCTGAGAGTTCGAGTCCCGTCAATCTTATTTTCTTTTTTTTTTGCAACTTTTTTCCCAGTTTTCATCCATCTCGTTACTAAACGTAACCGACAGGCGAAGAGCAATGAATTGCCCGATTCATTTCTCCCGCCGGGGACGGCGGAGCTCGAATCGGGGAAAATCGAGGCATAATTCTCGTTTGCCCGCGCGGGATTCTCCAGCCTGCCTTCCGACGAACGAAACTCGAAGAAAGATGGCGAACGCGAACGGCCGAAATCGAGATCCCTCCTGCCCCCCTTCCTTTTCCGAAAAAATCCTCACTCGCAATCGTTCGCGCGCGGCAACTATTACGCCTTACATAATTTCTAGGTACTTGCTCTCCATGATCCGGGTGACATATCTTTCTGTCCTTCTACCCTCCACCCTCCACCCCCCCTCCCCTCCCCCGGCCCTATCCCCTCCTATACCTTCGCTGCCGTGCACAGTTTTAATTCGTTACGTCGACACCATTCGAATCGATCGCGTCGATACGTTCTTATCGCTTTTCCTATGGAAAGAAAGCGGATCGAAAGCTGCAAATGAGAAAAGGTAGGAGTCAAGGTCACCGAACTTGCGGGGGGACCGGAAAGCCTTCTGCGCGAAGATCGCCGAATTGGAATTGTGCGACGACAGTGTACGTGTATATATATCAAAGTCTCTGAGCATCGAGTAGTACTATCAAATTCTCGTTAATCGCTAATTTTTAATTCCAGTCGATTCGTGAAATTTACCCGTAGCCGACGATCTTCGATTCGAAACATTTATTACGCGCGTGGCCGCGAAACGTGACGTGCCGTGACGTTGGCCGATTTGATTGTATCGCAAAATTAACGTTAAGACAATCGTAGGCTGTACGTTTAAGGCTTCATTCATGAAGCGCAAATTCTGATCTTCGATGAAATTCGAATTTCTCACTACGATTCTTTCCTCCGCAAATTAAAAGATAGTCTGCATAATCGAAGTTGACACATTCTTCCGTTAACGATCGACACGATCGATTTCACCGTTCGACAAATGCCGCGCGCGATCATCTAATTAACATCGTTACTTCATTTACATACGTACGTGTGTGTGTGTGTGTGTATGTGTTTGGCGTGTCTCCGTATTCCGTGTAATGTATGTCTTTCGCGTCCGCTGTGTCCTCGTGTTCTATATGTATCCGTGTATGTGTGTGTGTGTGTGTGTGTGTGTGTGTGTGTGTGTATGTATATATATATATACTCATCAGCGCACGTTCATACATCCGCACACGAACGTATATGCGTGTGTACGAGCGCGCGGGGAATAATTTTATTTACTTCGCACGTAGGTATTTCGTCTATGTGGATACTTTCTGTCGTCTAATTTACACGAATTAATCCCTCGGATACCGCCTTAAATTATCGTAATACCCATTAACAACGTGTTACATATCAGATATCGTTTTTAGTGTTTTTTATGGCGCCGGACAAATCGGTGTCCCGCCATCGTTTGCCAGCCCCCCCATGGAAAGGTCGACCGGGGAGTCCGGCCACCCCTAGGAGAAGACCCCCGATGAGACCATCTTCCATGGAGTGATCCTCTAAATTTCTCTACTACACTTTTCCTTCCGTCTCTCGACTATTCGCTGAGTTTCGCGACTTGAGCTTTGGGAGTGAGCGAACGTCCTTCGCCCATGTTTCCCCGGACATTATTTTTTTTTTTACTTTTTCGTCAACGCCTACCCTCCACCACCTTTTCCAGACGCAGGATTGGTAATCCGTTTTTTTTTTTTTTTGTTTCGAGGCCGCTTCCGGGGCGTCGCTGATCCGAATCGTTCCTCTCGTTCCTCCATTTATTACATCTTAAGTAACGGTAAAAATAAAGTCTGCTATGACTCGTATCGGCAACGCCCGCGGCAAAACGCGGCTTAAGCGAGATACATCTTAGTCGTAATTCTCTCGTCATCGATGATCGGTGGGTGAACGTTCACGACTTCAGGGCAAATTCGACAAAGAAACGAAAACGTGGCAGGACACCGTAAGCCAACATCGGCAAACAATGTTTTTCCTTTAATTCGTAAACCTTAACCCCTTCCCCCCTGTGACGTCTCTCCCCCCCCCCCCTCCCCCCAACCCGCGTGAATCTCACCCCCGACACCCACGCTATGTCCGTATGTATAGTTTTGTATATATATTTATATATGTATATGTGTATGGCGTGCTTCTCTCCTCTCTCTCCACTCTCTCTCTCTCTCTCTCTCTCTCTCTCTCTCTCTCACTCTCTCACACTCCTTCACTCTCTCTCTCTCTCCTGACCTTCCTTCCTTCTTCGCTCTCCCGCACTCCTGCGTCGTCGTCTCTGTCGTCTTTCTGTCGTGCCGTTTTCGAACAAAAAGTCTCGTGCCCTTCGTGGTCTCAGAGGAAAACGACCGTCTTTCGCTCGCTCTCCTTCCCAAATTGTCTCTCGCCCGCCGTTGAACACCCGTCGCTCTCCCTCCTTCCAGCCAATCGCCCCCTGACCCCCCCTAAAGTCTTCACTCATTATCCATTGCCGGTAATAATGACGATAAAGGTGATAATTAAGTAATTAATCCTTTAGCAATTGCGATAATCGATAACAATTAATTGTCGTTATTACATTATATACAGAGCTCGCTCGACTCGAGACACGTTTACCGCAATTTAAATGCACATACGCCGCCCACGATTATTAAGAAAAAAGATTGTTCGGTCGGGTGGTTCGCGATCGTTCTCTCATTTTCGTTTTACTCACGCCTCGTTTTTCTCCCTAATTAATTATTACGTAATTATATAGTATTATTTCATCGGACGTACCGCGCGCTCGGGTTCTCAGCGGGACTCTTTCGTCGTCGTTCGTCGATTAATCAAAGAAAGACATGTTTTTACGTTTGCCCCCCCTGTTAAGCTTCCGCCCGATAATTCGTCGCGGACACGTGGTTAAAGTTTTAAAGTTTTGTTTATCCTTAGTTGAGCTTCGTCTCCCATTCAACCTTCCGCTATACCTTATTTATACTTCTGCGGCGCCGGCGTGTGAGCGAGCGAACGCGCGCGCGCGTGCGATGCTGCGTGTGACGTGGACACGCGACGAACGGCCAATCGGAGACCTCGTCGGCGTTCTCACACTCTGACAAGAGTCACGTGATAGAACGCGGTCGAGGAAGCCGTTCGTCGGTCGATTAAAGTTAGTCCCGAAATCAGGGAACTCATCGACAAATTTCCGGCCGATCGAATTCTATAAAAATGAAGCGGTGGGTGTTGGTTGGTCGAGAACACACACACACACACACACACACGATGAAGCCACCCTGGTGCAATTATAAAATTCACTTACGCGCACGCAGGACACGCGCGCTCGCACACACACGCGGCCGCGTGTACTATTATATCTGCTCGATACGCGCGTACTGCCATTACGTGTATATATATGCGTGTGGCAGGTGCGCGCGTATGCGTGGGTATTTGGCATTGGACGTGTGAAGGGTTCCGGGCGAAAAAAAGTAAGTCTTGCGCGGGTCGGAAAATTAATCAATTGATTCGGCTCGATGAGTCTCAGAGAAGGGGGTGGATCAGAGGGGGGAGGGGGGTAGCTGGAAGAAGGATCGTAAGGTGGGGGGATTCGATGTAAAACAAGAGAATACAAGGACGGACCTGCTACGGGCGAAACGAAATTGGCAGCGCTCTACTGAATGAATGCCTTGCCTATGCGAGCTGATTTATCTGAGAGGATCGAACGGTCGTTTTTTTTTTTTTTGTCTGGATGGAGTTAAGCATATCGTCACTTTGAACAGGGCCGCCAAAGGTGCTGCTTCGATCGAACTTTCCAGAGTCTCGTAGGATCGATTTGCCGCGGGCTCGTGAGAGCGCACGCAACGCAACGCGGGGATAAAAACAAAAAAAAACAAAAAGAACAGAGAGACGCGGAGCAAAAAATGTGTAGGCGTCAGAAGAATCCGCGAAGGGATCCCGCCCGGCAAAAAGTTCAAAAATGGTCGGGCCGACAAGAGAGTTCGACCGACAGCGAGGAAGGGATCCAGACTCGCACGACTTCGTGGCTCGCAAGTCCGTCCACGAGAGAGTCAACTTCGTCGCCGGTAGAGGTAGAGGGAACGACGAAACGAGAAAGTGCAGTTCCACAAACGAGCCGGCCGATAACAGGAGCCGTCAGGACAAACAGCTCGCCGCGCGCGTCCCTCGTGGGCGACGTGCGTGTGTTTCATCGATTTGCGCAACAGAAAAATTAACGCATCCATTTTGCCGTACCACGTCTGATTTATTTCGTCCCTCTCTCGTCCCTATCTCGATTAAACCGTTTTACAGAATAAATCGGATTAGCAGAGAAAGTGTCCGGTGTAAAGGGTGTTTTTTTTTTTTTTTAACTCTTGTGTGTTCAGTGTTGTCTCCGTATGAATGGTTAATTATTTTATCTTTCTCTCTCTCTCTCTCACTCTCTCTCTGTCTCTCTCTCTCTCTCGCTCTCTCTCTCTCTCGTTCGCTTTCACTCAATTATTTACCCACGGCGGTGGACTCTCTATTTTAATTCTCGATCTCTCATTTTTTTTAAATTCTTGCATCATTAAACTTAACGATAGTTGTGTCACGGCGCTAGTCAATCTCTCGGGCGAGCTATAGCCCTCGAATTATCAATTTTTTTCTCTTTTTATCTTTCTCTCTTTCGTCTTTTTTTTTTTTAAACTTAAACGTGATTATTAAAGTTAGGTTGTTGAGCACAATTATTGATTTCTATCAGAGACTTTCGGGAGGCGCTGTGGGACGAGCTCATGTCCGCGAACTCGCCGGCCGACTTACCCTTTCGTGGCAACGTGGTAGCCTCGCCCAGCGAGGGTAGCTCCCGTGGCTTCCATATTGGCGAACCTGATCAACGAGACGGACCAAGTGACTCCCACGCTCCATGAATTTCGCACAATTTTTCTTTCTTTTTTTTGGTTTGGTCGTGTTCTCGGGTGGAATTTGCCGAATTTTTTCTCTCACCGGTTAGGCACTTTTATTATTTTCTTTTCTTTTCTTTTTCTTTTTTTTTTTTGGCTTTTCGGGGACGGGGGCGGGGGGTGCGAAATTTGTTGTGAGAAAGCCGACGCGGCGGCAAGCTGTCGAAATGACAGTTTGCGGCGCGTCACCTCAGGACGGATCACGTGACGGAAATCGGCTTCATTCGTAAGCGTATTCGAATTCGAAGCTTTCGGGTTTGTTCGCTCTTGCGGAATGCGGCCTGACTTCGGTTTTGATCCGTTCTGAGGGTTTCAGTCAAGTGACGGTGACAAGCGTAGCATGCACGGTGCTGATCGGTGGCAATGTGCAGTATAATTAAGTCGAGAGAAAAAACTATTCGAAACCCCTGGGATGGTCGCCCCGAAAGTGAAAGAAGTGCAATATGTGCGAATTTGAACGTGAAAGATATTGGAAAAAATGGCAGTTGTAGAGAAAATTAGCGGTAAGTATTGAGCCTTCTCTGTTGAGAGCTAGTAAAAAATTAGGCCCTCGTCATGTTAGGCTATCGGTCGTTATCGAGAACATTGAGAATGGTGGTCGAGTTAAGATGCGTGCATGCGTGACGGAACGATGATGTGACATTGAAAAAAGTTGGCGATCAAAGAGTCTACTGAATTCGTGTCGATCAATGAACAACAGCCATGGCAAACTATGGGAGAAGGGTTTGAAAATTGTGTGATATATACGAAATAATTAAGCTTCTCTTCCCTTCGCTTCGGTCTCAACTGTCCTCGTCGAGAAAGCGTCATAAAATTGTCCGTCCCGGCCGATTAAAAGCGTCGAACGTCAGCGTCGAAGTACATTTAACAACATGGCGCACGTTTAAATATTCGTAAAGCTCGCCGCGCGATCGCGTTCCGCAAACAACAAGTGACGGCCTCGAAATCGCCGCCGATTTAAGTACAATGCGAATGCCGAGTATCAGTACTGTCGCTAAAAATTCGCCGAACGACATCGCTTCTCGTTATCTCTACTAAAAAGCTGCGAAAAAAAACTACGGCCCATTCTGCACGCAGGGCAAACTTCTCGTAAGCGGTATAAGTTAGAGTTTCTTTTGGCGCGTTCCGCTCGTCCTACGGACTCTCTATCTCTCATTCTCGTAATATGCTCTCAATCAAAAACTGCCTCCTGTCGTCTCGATCACTTTCGTTCTTTCTTTCTCTTTTTTCTTTTTTTTTTTTGTTTTGCTCGCAAACATCGCCGTTTCCCAACACACCGAGGATGTAAATTTTTACTTTCCATCGTTCTTACCAAGCTCCTTGACTGTTATTGGCTGGTAGTTCTCAGGCTGATGAGAGGACTGGATCAGTCTGGCCTGGCTGCCAGTACTTCCTGCGGAAATGGTCGATGTGGTGCTCAAAGTCAAATGATTGGGCGTGCGGCCCAGATTGGTCTTCTTCTCACCTAAAAAAGCCTGCGAGTCCTCCTCGCCCTCAGACTTCGTTCCCGAGTCCATTTCGACTTTCACTTCGCCTAGATCGACCGCGAGACGGGAAAGAGAATAAGCCAGATTGTCATCGAGCACAATGGGGGGGCTTGGGATCGGGTAAATGAAAGAGGGGTGGTGGGGGGGTGGTTACGGGCATTCGAGTGACAGATAGAGTAACTAAAGGTTTCTTTTCACTTCCAAAGCAAGTTCCCAGGAATTTATCTTGTTCAAGGTCACGCCGCGCGTCGCCGAGTCGACACGACCGGCCCCGACACCTTACCCGAGTCGTTGGCTCTTTGCGTCCGTTGCGACATGTGGAATTTTGCGGACTCACCCGTTGTGTCACTTATGGTCTTGCTCCTCGAGCGAAACGTGGTCTGCTGACTGACGATGACCTCCTCGGCGTCCTTGTCCTCGGAGCTCCCGTGCTCCACCGACTGCTTCGACTGACTGTACTTCCGCTTGGCCATGTGCGAGTTGGCCAGCAGCTGCTGCTTCACCGCCTTCTTGGAGAGGGTGCCCGTCGCCGGGGTCCCGTTCCCGTTGGGACCCTGCTGGCTCGGCTGCTTCTCGAACTTCTCCACGTGGCCCGTCGACATTCGCGGCGAGATCGTCATCGGCGGCTGGCTGAGATTCTGCTTCGTCGACGGTATGCTCATGTTGCGGACAGACTCGCGAATTATCTGCCGAATCGTCTTCAGGAACGCGTTTCTAAATTCGGTCGTGCTGAAATTGAGACGACGGCAGATCGGGGAATGAGTAATCTGAACACGGCCAAAGGCTGAGAGATGGGATTGTTGTATCATGAAATTGTAATGTTTACTGTATATTATATATTACTATAACGGTTTGTGGAGAGGGATACTATAGATGTGAAGAATTTAATTATTAATGTAAGATATGGACCGTTAACTTTGAAAGTGGTGTAAGTTCGTATTTAAAAAGCAATGAGATATCTTATAATTTATGATTAAAGTGGTGTAAACGGTTTATTTATGTAATGTTTAAGTTTTCCTTAGAAATGGACTTACACTACTTTCAAAATAAAGGTCCATATGAAGAATTAAGATATATCAAATTTAATTACAATGGTTTGTGGACAGGGATATTATGAAGATATGAAGAATTCGAATTATTGATGTAAGATACAAAGAATTAAGATATAGAATTTAATTGTAATGATTTGTAGAGACGGACATTATGAAGATATGAAAAATAGAATTATTAATGTAAGATACGAAGAATTAAGATATATAGAATTGAATTGTAATGGTTTGTAGAGACGGACATTATGAAGATATGAAGAATTTAATTAGTCAGCTTTAATACACGCAACTGTTCAGTTCGAAAGCAATGAAGTAATAAAAGAGAGGAACGTTGCGAAGTTCTTATTAACTTATGCAACATAATTTTGTCGAAGATCAGAGTTCCCGACGCCTCGACTGGAAAACAGAGCTGTCGCCGACGGAAGTTGCGGAAAAAAACATAGACGTCATAAACTTCATTCGCGGCCAAGAGAATGAGAGTTCATTTCGCTTACCTGTTAGAGAGCACGTATACTTTCTCCGACCTCCTCTGTAATTGACTTCGCAGGTGGATCAATTCCCACAGGAAATGCGACTCCATATCCTTGGCGGAACTCGCCCTGACCTGAACTTCCGTTACCGGTATCAGGACTTGATAACGAATTATTTCTACCTCGCTCGAATTGGATTTCGTCGATACTCCCTGTGGGGAGGAAAATTGGAGCCAAAGTGATAAATGTCGTTATCCCGCGCTTACGGTATAATAGAAATGGCGACTGCGAAAATTGACGCCGTAGTTTGCCACAGTCTCTCAGGCGGGGATCCCAATTAACTTTGGCGGAAACTTCTCGCCTCGGCCGCCGTCAGTTTCGTTCTCCCGGCCGAGACGCGGCCCGTTAATCTCGTTATTCGATAACTTGAGAATTAACGGGGGTTCGACCTCGGACGGTGTCTGTAGGTCGACCGATTCGGCGGCAAAATTCGAACGGCCGTACTCACCATGAGCTTCTTCTTTTGCCGCAGCCTCTCCTTGCAGAGGAAGACCACCGCCGACTTGAAGACGAAGCACATGGCGTGCAGCTCGAGGCCCTTCTTGATTTTGCCGAGGAAATCGGAAATGTTGAGCCACTCGACGCCGCCGTAATACAAAAGATCTCCTGGACTGAGGTCGATCGGCTGAGAACATTGTGTACGAAATTCAATTATTATTTTTTACATAAGAGAGTGATATACTTAACGACCGTTTTTAAATGTATCAGTATGGCCGATACTTGGCCGAAGATTAATTACGTACTGATTATTTTTTATATTTATTTATTATTTTTACATAAGCTGGAGTGGGGTAAAACCGAGTCGGAAATTGTACAGTTTACTTTAAACTGATGTATTTTCTATCTATTCGACTTAAATCTTATAATCGTAGTGTTTTTATTTAGCGCGTGGTATATTCTTTAAGTTGCATTTATTTGATTTAAAAATATCTTCTGGAACTTATGATTTTCTTAATAAACAATTACAACGTATATTCAACGTATATTCGAATACAATTATCCGTTCGTTTATATTATCGTCACAATTATTCAACGTCTATTCGGTACAATACAACGTACATTCGAATAAATAAAGGCCTAGTGCGGATTTGCCCCGGTAACGGATTTACCCCGCTGCATCTTATGTAATAAAATTAAGAAAACAGAAAGAACGCTCAGAACTGGCCTAAAAGAAAATCTGTGCAAAAAGCAGTGCAAGTGACAGCATACCTGTTTGCAAGACTTCTGATGCTGCCTAAACAGGTGGTCGAAAATGGCGCCGTACTCCTCATGAATTCTCTGCATCTCGTTAATGTGCTCCGCCACTTTCTCCATCCCCTTGAGGGCCTCTGCAAAATCGTCGAACAATTAGCCCGGAACGATCCCTCCCCCACCCTCTCCGTATAATCTCATTAAGAGGCCAACACTACCATCAGTTTAATTCCTACTGTCATCAATACCGTTAGAATTACTTCTACGAACATCGCTGGCAACTATGTATATGTATATATATATATATATATATACGTAAATATATATATATGTCATTACTTGTCGATACTTCAATTTCGAGCGTAAAGGAAGTGAAAGCAATGTTTTCTGAAGGCGTCTGTTAGACGATGTATATGTACCATGTATCTCGCAAAGGAACGAACATGAGAACGAGTGACTAGGATGTCATTTGAAAACATGTCTGAATGATGAAAGCGCATTCAAAAGCGGCATACGCAATAAAAGTTTCTCGGTCATCGTCGGACAAAAAAGGTCGTGGATCAAGAAGGTAAGTAAGTTCGTTGAGTTGCAGCGGTTTACCCTGGCTGATTGATGATGTCATAATTACCGATTAAGTGTTGGTGTTCCTCGCTACGCTCGTCCGTGAGATTCCTAAGCTGTTGCAAGAGCAACGGGTACTTGAGTATTCTCTGTATCGGTTTTATTAAGTACGACTCCAGGGTCGACGAGTGCTGCTGTCGTGGATTTCTCGCTTGCAGGAACTCTTGTAAAGCTTGATTCCCTTCGTCTAAAGAAATTTCGACGTTTTTGAGACACTCCGAGGGGAGGGGCTGTGTGTTTCTCTAAGCGCATCGAGCCGGCCTCTCTCTCTCTCTTTCTCTCTCTCTCTCTCCCTCATATTCAAGATTACTTCGAGCCGTAGGTTCATAAAGAAAGCACGGTTTCCCAAAACGTTCCTCATCTCTCGGTCCAATGAACGAGCGGATCATCGAGTTACATCTCTTACTATCGAAATACTTATCTTTCACATCTACAGATTATCCGGCCCCACTAATACATAATTCAACAATACATATATAGCGTGTCAAACAAAAGGTCTCACTATGAGTAATTACCACTATACGAAAGAACATCGGTACCATCCATTAAGTAGTGACAAAAGGTATACGTTACGTAACAAAGCGAAGTATTCCGAACAGAAGGAGGAAAGTCTGGCAGAAAAGTCTTACACACTGCACACAATATAATATGTTTCTCAAAACTGCAATGAAGGTCACGACAGAGAGTTACGCAAACCCAAGTAAACAGAGATGGACGAAGGAACTCCGCGTGTGGCTCTCTACCGCAGGTTACGAGGAACGAAAAAGAACGAGAGTCGAGTAAGGTTCCAATGAATAGGAGGATTCTGAACGGTAATTATTTACAGTAAAATTGATGTGTTGTGACGTAAACGGTTCTGATATCGCTGAGAAGAACGAAAATAACGAAAGCGAGAGTTTCGCCTCGACGAAGCGATGAAGCATGCCAAATGCATTTAACGTGGGGAAAATGCATTTAAAATATTAATGCCGAGAGGGTCGGGCAAGGGTGACGGCCCGTACTTTGACCTTTCCACACCCTTACCCGGCCCTCCGGTCCACCGCCGTCATCCATCTCAAAATCCATCGCCAACCTCTCGCCAAACTTTCGATCCACGATCATAGAGAACGGAAGCTGCGCGGCACTCACTTGGATGTAAAACCTTTTGGGCCTTCGAGTGACTGGCGCAAAACGAGCTGTACAGCTTGAAGTGATTTACGTAATATAAGAAGGCACTTCCAATGGAAAACAGGACACCCTGCGGGACACACAAATGACAGCGTAACGTGGCGTTTTAATTAACAGCAGGTGGAGGGGGGGTGGGGGATGGGGGAGGGTGTGAGTGTTGGGTTGCCTGTTGTGCGAGGGTAGGAGAAGATCGTCAGAAATATCGCGACGTGCATCGCGAAATGTCTGACGTAAGAGTGCATCTTGCTCTCTGCGCAATATGCAATCGATAGCGAGCCATTGTCAACGCTGCCTCTCTCTCTCTTTCTGTACAGGTATGTAAGTATCGTGTCCAAGTTTGTAAGGTGGAGTGGGGTAAAAACCGACCCAGAAATTGTAAAGTTTACTTTAAACTGATGTATTTTCTATCTATTCCATTAAAACCTACTGATCTTAGTGGTTTTATTTAGCAGATTGTTTATTCTTTAAGTTGCATTCATGTGGATGAAAAATATCTTCTGAAACTTATGATTTTCTTAATAAATTAAAAACAGTGCCGCTAGGGCGGACTTAACTGCACCTACCTGTTTAAAAATTATTGAATTTTATTTGCTTATATCATGGGGCGAAAGCGGAATTATTATTAGTAATGAAATAACATAAAAATATCTCCGAGATTTAAGGCTTTTGCGGCCATTGTTACTGAAAGTATAACATAGTATAAGTATAGTATAAGTCATAAAAATATCTCTCTCACATTCATATAGCTTTGTTTCGAACCTTTGTTGCAGTTTCCACAAACCGAGTTCTTTTAATGGATCCACGCTTTTTTATTAGTGTAACAGCGAAAATCGAGTGGTACAACGTATATTCGAATAAATAAGGGCCTAGTGCGGATTTGCACCGTGTACGAATTTACCCTACTCCACCTTACGTGTATACGCGCGCGCGTGTGTGTGTGTGTGTGTGTATTCGGGTAGTCGAGGACAGACGTCGGAAGAATATTTTCGGAGAATGGATCGTTGCCTACCTTGAATTGACTCGGATGGTCGAAGCTGTTGAAGTCTGATTCCATCTCGATCGCGTGATCGAGATTCTGCAGGAACTGTCGTTGAAACGTGACGATCTCCTGGATGTTGCCGAACAGTGCGTTTATCTCCGCGTTCGACAGGAAGGTCTCGCGCTTGAGGGGTTCCAGATAGTTTTCCAGCAAATTATTTAAATTCTGAAAATTCGAAATCGGACGCAGCCCGTCAGAAGGCTCTCTCGTTCGTCAGGGGGTGAGAATGGGGGGGGGGGGGAGGAAATGCGCGGGGGGGTGGACAGAAATAACGAACGCTCTTTGTAGAGAATTGAATGAGCTTTGTGTCCGGGCGACATTTCGTCGGTTCATTAATGCGAACATTGCCAATTCCGCATTCGGACGCTAATCCGACGGATAGCAGTGTATCAATCAACGGATCCGAAATGAGTATCCGCTCGGCTCTCATTAAAAAACAATCGGGCCGATCGGCGAAAGAGACTCGATTACGCCCTAATCTAAATCCCTAATAGGTCGGACAAAATCGAGGTCCCGGGCCTGGCAGGGATCGATCGTCATTCGCGTTTATTTATAGAACTCGAACTCTTTAACGCGTTGATCGCCGCGTCACCCGTACTTGGATGACGGCTGCGTTTCCGCAGGGTATCCCTCCCTTCCGTCCACGGATGACACTCTTCTGCTTTCAGTTGAAACAGAATTTTGTAGGGAGTTTACGATAATTTCATTCGTATCACGATAATGACGAGTACACATATATAAAATAAACAAATTAGAAACGTACAAAAACTGAAATATGGCGAATGTATATGAAATGTAGTACAACAAAATGAATTGAATAAACGCAAAATAAATAGAAATAAACAACTTGGAAATAAACATAAGTTG
This sequence comes from Anoplius nigerrimus, assembly GCA_914767735.1. Lineage (NCBI taxonomy): Eukaryota > Metazoa > Arthropoda > Insecta > Hymenoptera > Pompilidae > Anoplius > Anoplius nigerrimus. The sequence continues at coordinate 6,303,252 of OU612087.1, forward strand.
AAATATGACCAATATATGTGCCCATAATTATGAAAGTGGTCTAAGTCAAGATTTAAAAAAAAAAATTACATTGAATAAATTTAGTGTAAACAAATGTGGTTTGAAATAACTGATAAACTCATTTTTTTTTAAATCTTGACTTAGACAACTTTCATAATTATGGGCACATATATGAAATATAATACAATGAAATAAATTGGAAATATAAAAAAATTTAAATACGATAAATATATATGAAATATAATGCAACAAAATAAATTGAATAAACGTAAAATAAATAAAATATACATGAACTGAGGGTTCAATGATGACGACGTTACGTGACCGACTGAAAAAACTACAGATTCACGCTGTGCGATTAACGTGTTAACACACGTCGACTCCGACGTTCATTACCGAGTTCCGAAAGCGTTCGAATATTGGCGGCAGCCGTCTTTCGAATCGACGGAGCCGAAAGGGAAGAATGGAGGAAAGAACTGGGAAAGAGATAATTATTAACGAAGGTCTATCTACGTTTACGTAAGTCCGTTCAGTCTCGATCAGTTCTACGATGACTTTCTTCAGTTTCTCGGCGTCGCTCAGCTGTCGGCTGGGTGTCAGTGCCTGCGAGTGGGAGCTGACCACGCTTCCGGTCGGACTGGACTTCCTGGTCTCGCCCGGCGAACGGCAGATGCCGGTCACCTGCTCGGCCGTCTTCAGCAGATTCTCGATCTCGAAGGAATTCGTCCTCGACGTCTGCTTCCCGTTCTCCATGTGAGCCGCCGCCGTGCATCCTTGCATTATGCTCTCCTTACCTGTCGCATCATTCTCTTTTAGTCCCTCCGTCAGCGAGCCATCTTGAAGAAGGATTCCGACATAACGATGTAAAAATTGCCACGGTAAGTCCGAAAGACAGGATCCGTAATCGTGGACAACACTTGCATGAATGTTCAAATACATTACGTCTCGTGCAAAAAAAGATCATTAGTACTTAATCAATTACATGGATATATCAACCTGATCCGCATTTGTTCCGCCGCTTAACCCATTGACGCCTACTGTCCCATATATGACACGCAAATCATATATAACAAAAAATAGCTTCTATGATCATTATTTAGAGATATATGATAAGGGAATACTAATGTAAATATTTTTTCAAGTAAAAAATAATTCAGGCGTTAATGGGCAAACACGGTTTCGATAGAACACGGATCTGACCGTGTTATAGGTGGACCGTGTCAGCAGAGAAGCGAAACTATTTCAAGTTCATTACATTATCTCGCGCAAGGAAGATCATCAGTTCCTAATCAGGTAGATTAATGTACAAGAAACCCCGAACAAATTGACTTAGCTTGCATTTGTCCCAACTCTCGCTTAACACGGTTTCGATACAACACGGATCTGACCGCGTTGTAGGAGGTATGTGCCAGCGGAAAATCGAACCTATTTCAAGTACATTACATTATCTCGCGCAAGGAAGATCATCAGTTCTAAATCAGGCACATCCATGTACAAGAAACCCTTAACAAATTGACTTAGCTTGCATTTGTCCCAATTCTCGCTTAACACGGTTTCGATAGAACACGGATCCGTTATAGGAGGACTGTGCCAGCATAGAAGCGACGACCCTGAATGCCGTCGACGGCCATTAAGACAAATCGGGGATATCGTTGGCCGTCGCAATTGCGACCCGACTGATGCGTCAAAGATGAAGAGAGGAGGGGGTGGAGGGGGAGGAGGGGGAAGATCTCGTCAGCAAGGATACATCGAGGGCCGCGGCCGTCATTCACAGGACCTAAATACGATCCCGAGTATTCCGCGAGCTCCTCTATTTTCTTTCTATCGACGCCCGACCAGCTTATCCCCACCTCATTAGTCGCCGAACTAATGAGAGACCGTTACTTAGTAAGAAAAGGATGAAAAAACGAAGAAGAGGGAAAAGGCAGGATGAACGAGAAAATGAGAGGCCGTGGGGCCCAGGGGGGTGGGATAAGATCGGAGTGAAGATGGAGAAGAGGGGGGGGGGGGGGGGGTGGAAAGTGGAAGATCGAACCAGGTACGATGAGAAAGATGAGAAAAGGCGAGGCAGATGAAAAAGATGGGAGCGGCCCGAGAGGCGATTAATGTTGAGATCGGAGTAAAATTCGAGTAATCGAGTGACTGGGATCGTTTAATTTTAACCGAAAGAGACCGGACCGGACGTTCGACATTCGCAAAAATTGGACGCCCCGTAAACTCTCCGGCGCAGGAATTCTCTGATGCGCTCGCCGTTTAATTGCCGGCCGAACAATGGGAGGGTATTTCGTTTTTAACGACGGAGGCAGGGGATGAAGGAAGGGTGGGACGGGGGTTAGAAGAGTTTCTGGCTTCGCAAATTTTTATCTTACATCGTCGGCCATCGGACGAGATTTCACTTTGTATGAGATGCGCGGGACGACTCTATTAGCCACGACTGCGTATCAGGTGACTTCAATTATCTCGGCGGAGGGCAACTACCGGGGGTGGGTGGAGGGGGCTGGCAGGGTATGAATAGGAATTGACCTGCTTTTTTGCGCGACAAAAAAAAAACAAATCTCGGGAAGGAATTTTAATTTACGTCATCGTGAGACCCTAAGGACGAGCGCGGGTCCGTTGTGCAGAGATCTTTTCTCGTTTCCGGTAAACTGTACCTTAATACTATACCGGCGGACGGACCTTTAACCGGTCAGCTGTGTTTGACTATATCCGTAATGTTTTGCGCTATAACGACTATGTTCGTTATGCGTAAAATTCGGTTACCTACTTAACACGTTCGAGACCGATTGGACACCGTGTGAGCAATAATAATAATGAGCAATTATCAGTTATTAACAGAATTAATAGCGAATTTTTTTTTTCTTCATATTGTTCATTTTTAATAAAAGAAAACTTGTTTACTATGGTTATCACCCAACTCGTAAGTGAATTCGCATAAATAAGATTTAATAAAACATAATTAATCTTATTTATTGTTATTAAATTAAATTGTAATTTTGGCAGGAAACAAAAATATATCCGTTTTCAATATGTTCAGAATCTTTGGCGGTAAAGAAGAAATAAAACTCAGAGCTACTCCGAAGTCACCACAGCTTACCGGTTAACAGCTTCGGTCGCCGCTGATTAATCAGGCCGCACTGAAATTCGTTTGAGGGGAGTAGGGAAGGGGTGGGTCAATTTCGGGGGGGAAAAAGATGGAAGGAGAGAAACGTGACATTTTTCGAGACGACAGAGACTTTCGGACTTACTCCATCCGGGTGCCGGTACGATCAGGCCGGAAATCATTTCCTCGCTGATCACTGGCGGATCCGTCGGCGGCGGCGGGCAGACCAGACTCTCGATTATATCATCCGTGACCCTCATGATGCCGGTGAGATCGGGCGGCTCCGTTCTCGATGATCTCATCATCATGCAGAGGCCGATCTCCTCTTGAAGAACGCTCTCCAGGTACATCATGTCCAAGTCGCTCACGATCGCCCCGTTCAGCACCATGATCTCGTCTCCCTTGATGATGCCTGCGCAGAAAGATGGCACACTTTGAAAATTGTTCACACCAAAAAATTGTCAAGAATTTGGGTTGTAAACAACAACAGCAATGTAGGTGTATTTCTGTTTTTATTTTGTGCTTATTTTATTTTATCGATATTTCATCGTGATTTGAATGTTATTTTACTTTCATTACAAAGAGTTCAGTAATAGATTAAACAATTTTTGTAGACTCCTGATGAGGACACCGAAAGGTGTCGAAACATGTAGAGGAAAGTGAATAAACAAAGAAAATTGCAACCAAAAGAAGGACCTATTAATTTGAAACTAAAGAAATTAAACACAGGGTTGAAAGAAGATATAAGTATATGCAAATTAGTACACTTTGAAAATAAGCTCGGCTGCATGGGATTTGTTCGGTAAACTGAACATTTTTTCGTACTTTGCGGAAACATTGACACTTGTAAGGCGTAACAATTTAGAAAGTAATCCTAGTGAAAAGTTACAAGTTCTTTTTTTCGTCATTGTCTGTATGTTAATAGTGTTTTTGGACGGTTTATTTTAAAAGTGGTGTAAGTCCATATTTAAGGAAAAATGAGATATAAATTACGATTAACTTGGGATAAACGGTATATTTATGTGATATTTAATTTTTGTTTTAATGGACTTACACTACTTTTAAAATAAACGGTTTAATATATAAAAATGCGAAATTATTTTCTTCAACTAGATAATTGCGAAAGTTACTGTAAACGATTAAAAAAAACAAACGATACAATTTGTAAATAACAAAAAGTTGTTTCTCCGCAGAAACGTTATCTATTTAATGCAAATCAATGGTAATAAAATATAAGCATTAATAACAATAAATTATTACAACACTCATATCCTCCAACTTACGATATCGAAGAAACAACTCGCGTACACCAATAATACCCTCATTGTGATTGTGTAACAATTCGTTAACGTTTATTTTAGTAGGCACGTCGCTTAATTGCTCATTCGCCGGCTAACTCGGCCTACAAGTTCAATATAACGTGCGAGAATCATTAAAGCGTACTAAACGAAAGCCGCGCTGAAAACCAACCGTTAGGGACACACAGGCCCCAACAATGTTGAATCTCAGAAAGTGTGGCAAAGCGTTAACAAACTTCGAAATCAATATGACCTACTTCCCCGATACAGAATCTACGCTATTACGCGAAACGTCTGAACATCTTTTCCGAAAATACACACCCTTCCCGTTCGCCTAACTTCGACCGCAATCTCTGTCGGATCGTTAGGTCGCCGGTTACCGGTTTCGTTGTTCTACCAGCGTTTGCATAATCGGCATGCTGGTATCGCATCGTAGACGGAATACATTATTGCCGGAAATTCCTGGCGACGATTATGTTCGCGCGATATTCGGTTGGCAACTAAGCGATGGCGAATTTTGTCGATAGATGGTCTTTACACCTTTTTTTTTCGTTAACGTGTTCAAACAACCTGATCTATATTTTTTCTTGCTGTTTGGACTTCTACCTTTAATTTAGTACAAAAATCATATCGATTTGTTCTGTGGTTTTGTTTTCATCTGAATTTGAAAATGTATTATTTTCATTTTATGAGATCTTAATTTAATAAACTGCCTGACCACTACTCAATATAATCGAATGAGAACGATTTTTCGGTGAAACGGTAGCGCCAAAGATATAAGTAATGTCGGGCTAGAATTATAAATAAGTAAATTATAATTTATTTATATATCTTCATGTAAAGGCACTATAGTCAATTATTCATTCCCATCAGTATTTGAAGGTAATTTAATTTTGAAATATATTAGACACAAATAATGTTATCCTCTGCTGTAAAAGTACAGTGCCGTACAAATGTTTTCCGCAATCGCCTTATCGTGTCAGACCGAAACCGTGTTGTAGGAGAGCTACCTGTATTTTTATTGACGATCGCGGAACCTTATCCGTTAAATGCATCGGACGATGCATCATTCGTGGCTCATTAATGTGCGCTCGTCCGTCAAATGCGGCGTTCGGAAAATCGATGACTTTCAGCCGATGCACTGACATTCACGTTGCTGGGCGTTTAGCAGATTCAATGCCACGGGTAGGTAATGGCTTTCGAGCGTTGGTCAGCGCACTTTACCTACTCATACCTAACAATTTTGTTCGACCCCCGCCGATGAAATGTGAGTAATATTCCGAAACAGAATCATAGAAGAGCGTGTTTGCGGTAAATAGCGCATGATACTTATACAGGGTGAATCAGAATTCGAAGGAGAAAATTTGAGGGTCGATGAAACACATCTATACAAGCAATTTTTGTAAAACAATGTATGAGCGGAACGCAAGGGTTGAAAAGTTACAGGGTAGTTTTCCACCGTCACCTGTACATACAGAGTGAATCTAAATTCGGGGGAGAAAATTTTAGGGATGATAGAACACATCAATACAAACAATTTTTGTAATACAATGGTATAAGCGAAACGCAAAGGGTGAAAAGTTACAGCGAAGTTTTCCACCGTCACCTGTATATGCAGGGTGAATCTAAATCCGGGGTAATAGAGCACATCTATAGAAGCAATTTTTGTAATACAATGTATGAGCGTTTAAGGGGTGAAAAATTACAGGATAGTTTTCCATCGTCACTTTAAATTCACGCTGTTCGACACGAAATCATTTCCAACGGGAACAGTTCGATCCATCATATAGATAAAAAATCACTAATAAATTCGATGTACGAAGTAAGCTAAAATGGACTCTGACCGACAGTAAAATTGTCTACCTCGTTGAAAAAATTGACCCGTCCTCACACATCACACTCAAGAATAAACATCAGCTACTTTTATCCTCGAATTAGCCGCGCACGTACGTACTTTAATATCCTCAAGTACGCCCTCGCACACTCACACTCAGCCACACACGCCGCCTCACGCACACAGGAGCGAAAGACACGTGTGACAGTCTCGCGTCATCGGCGTCGAGTGATCCTCATTTGAGAAAATTATTTTTAAGACAGCCACGGCGCACCGCACCTCTCAACTCGAACCTGACCTTTCCTCCGGGGACTCGGGAACTCCGGCTAATTGCATCTCGCACCCTACCCAAGGTCACTCGTTCAACGTTTCGAATGTCTTTCATTCCACCGGCGAACCGACCTTGCCCAATTAACCTTTTGTCGAGGCGCGGCAATTACCAGCGAGAATTCTCCCTCGTTTTTTCGACAATTCCGATTTCACGATACGTTTAAACGATCGATCCCAGCCACCCCCCCCTCCCCCACCCCTTCTATCACTCCTTTTACCCAATGCGTTCTCCGCCTCTTACACTCACCGTTTTGCATCGCCACGCTCTTATCCTCGACCCTGCTCACGTAGCAGCATAGCTCGTCCTGCCTGTCGGAATTTTCGATCAGGTCAGCCTCCACGGAGAAGCCCCACATCTGCTCCAGGGTGTTCCTCTGAAGCTCCGCCTGGTACAGGATCTTCGCGCATACCTCCACTATTTCGTGCGTCTGCAACTGCGTGCGTAAAGTGCGATCAGTTCAGACGCGTCGGTCTTGTCGTCGATTTTTTCACTCGTCCGTATATCGCCCATACAGGGTCTACCATTTAACGCGGAACGCCCGCTTGCGAGAAAACGCTAAATGGCAACAGCGCTAGACTCGATACACGCGCCGCCGGGGACAGTGCGCTGGCGCTACCGACATTCTTGAGCGTATCAAGTCTAGCGCTGTTGCCATTTAGCGTTTTCTCGCAAGCGAGCGTTCCGCATTAAATGGTAGACCTTGTACTCCGTGTCCATCAAACGAACAGTATAAACAGCCAATTTCTTCTCATCCCTACCTGATGTCTTTAGGTTAAGATTGTACATAACGAAGGTAGACCTTGCTGAAGGTAGCTACCGAAGAGGTGATGAAAGTTTATTTTGAAACGTTTATACGGGGAAAGGTTTGTCAAGCTTTGGTTCGTGTGTATCCATCGGTCTGAGTTGATCCTTATCAGTATAGAATTCTGACTGATCAATGGTATATTCATACACCATATTTAGTATATCTGTTCACAAGGTTATTAGTTCAGAATTATAGGCTATGATGTATCGATTAGTTTTTAAAACGATATTAAATTTTTTATTCTTTTGATTTACATGTGGCTGCATATGGTACATGGACCATGGTGGGAGAGGGGGGAGAGGGCGTGGAGCTGAAAGGATAAGATAGGAGAGATACTCGGGGGGGAGGGGGTACGGCTGAGGAGGTTAGAGCGGGAGACGTGGGAGGGGGATCGAATAAGTAGAATAAGTAAAATAGAATAAGGTAGAATAAGTTACATAAAGATAGGCGAAGGATAAGTTAGAATAAATAGGTTAAGTGATGTAAAAAAGGAGGAAGGAGGTGAAGACGAGAGAAAGAATGTAAACGTAAACCCGTAAGGGAAACGGCAATAAACAAATACGATACAATAGTACATGGACCGCTCAAGCTGTAGTATAGTCCGTAATGAACATCTCTCATGCCCGAAGTTACGAGTAAGCAGTTGTGCGCAAGCGCTACAGTCAACTGGACGACAGCGGTGGGGAAAAGCGCGAATTCGAATTTCGATCGGGTGCCGAACAATCTTTCACTTTCTCACGTAAATTTTGTTATCATCGCACACGTGTTTTCGTGTATCTAACAGCATTTGTAACTTTATAACCATATAATATAACTTAGTTTTTCGAACAAGTTATATTATTATTAGCACGCATTAGAATAGGTTATGGCTGAGTCGAGATATGCCATCGGCCGTGTCGTCATAGCCTGTCGTCGAGACGGAATTTTGCTGTAGTTTTCGAATTCGACGCATGCGCATTAGTGTCAACTCTCACTTTTGGAGATGATGTCGGTTACGCTCCGCTCAGTGTATAAAGAGCAGGCTTGAGTAAATAATTGTTTATGTCACAATATGGTAAATCTATTAATTGGAAATTAAAAATAATAGTTATACTACATAAACTATACTGAAAGTCAATGAACTACAATATATAAGAGTAACCAAACAACATCTACGAAACGTCGATACCAACAAGCTATTTCAAATCCTAGATGGTGATTAGGTGACCATTAGGATTAGTCCATGTACTATATGGTCGAAGATTTTTTCACTCGTTAGCGTTCTGGGGCTCGGTAGTGAAAGGTTTGAGACTCACGTAAGTGTCGATCAAGTCCGTCCTGTGCGGCACGAAGTAGTTGTGATCCTCCATGTCGCGACGCTTCTTCACGCGGACGAAGTGCTCCATCGGGTTCAGATTCTTCCGGCTGCAGGCGCTGGCCAAAAATTCCTCCACCGTCATGCCGTCGCGCAGGAACACGGAGACGAACTGCGGGATAGATCGATCGGGATATGATCGATATTGCAAATTGCTCTTTTGCAGGACGTGACACGAGGATGTAAAGAATTGGGAGAGAACGAGCGGAAAGTTGCGCGTATGCAAAGTGTAGGTCGGAAAGTAATATGGCCGCGAACCGGCCTGCGTGGATAGTGTGCAGGAAAATAATATGAAAAGCCAAGTGTGCGGAACGTGGGGCTTGAGAATAATGTGGGATCTTTTGGTAAGAATAATCATTATAAGCCCTTATTTTGGTTAATTATCCGTTATTCGTTAATTATTATGATTTATTATTGTTATTAAAGAATATTTTTTATTATTATTAAAATTATTTCGTTAATTACTTTTTACTCTACCTGTTTCAGCACCTTGGATAGTTAAGGACCTTCAACCAAGACAAGGGCTTGTAATGATTGTTTTTCCAAAATATTGAAATAAACGGTTGATCGCCACGTGGTCGAAGTACATGACCGTGAAATTAATTGTGTGCAAGGACTGATGAGCTACTAACTTTCGGACGTGTTTTCAATTTGACTTATGGTAGTGACACGAGTTAAATATGTAACCATGACAGCAAGTTGGAAGCAACTAATTCATTACTTATGTCATTGGAAGTTAAGCGAGATATTGGAGAGTGGAATAATTCAGGTTCAGATATTTCTGAATATTGGATTTCAGATATTGGAAAATAGATAATTCAGGGTCAGATGAATGACGAGTTTTAACACTAGATGATGATATTATTTCATATTTTCATTTATCTAACCAGAATGCTACAAGTCAATGTGTATGTCAGAAAGTAGAGAGTAATTAATCATGCAGGTACCTCAACGAGTGATGATAAATGTTTAAGAAAATAAAATGATTCTTTACAGAAAACTGATTGATAACATATGGTCAGATGTCATTTTAACTGGTCGGTACAAGTTTTACTTAAATAGTTTTGACTTACTCGATAAGTTTAATGTCAAAAAACGTCGTCTCGTACCTGATTCTCTGGCAAGGACACCTTGACGGCCTTCTCCTCGTCCCTGGACGAGATCTGAAGCGACCTCCTGCTCGACGCACTGTTCGATCTCGACAGCAATGGCGGTCGCCTCTTGGTAGCTCCCTTTCCGGCCAGCAAATTGTTCAGCAACGACGGACTCCTCGCGCAGATGAACGCGTGCAGAGACGACACCGTGTAGACGCCCAGCTTGTTCAAGGTCTGCTTCGTGCCCCTCGACACGTGCTTCAGCAAGCTCTACAAGGTCAGACCCCCCAAGAAAGAAAGGGATCACTTTAAACCCTCGAGAAATCACGATCATAATCTTGTCGCAATATTCCTAGCAAATATAGATAATTGGCAATTTTGTAAAGAATAAATTCAATTCAAGGCTGAAAGGATCATGTCAATTGCAGTCACTTCTCGAAGTATACGTACAACATATGTACAGAATGCGCCGGATAACATAAGAAAAACGTAAACAGACGTAAACAGAATCTTAAATGTCGTTTCTTTGTTCCCAGCTAAGAATTAACTACTACTGTAAATAATGTAAATAGCACCTATAATTATTAAAATAAAACAAACGTTGTTCGCAGAACGACATATAGGTTTAGTTAAATTGTGAAAAACAAAACCCGAAGAAGAGAGAAAATATCCTTATATACAGAAAAGATTTTATCCGTTCTACCTATTGGACCGTTCACCAATTACTGCACACCGTCATTATAATATAATCCCACCGTCCATTATATTCCAGAATTCTGGCTGCCAATCATCCGCCGAAAGGAGTCGCACCACTTTCCCGTCCTTTCTTCCCGATCGCGCGCGTCACAAATTTGCCGCTAATTCCCAGCTTAATTCGCCCGCTAATTGCCTCGCGACTCAATCCCGAAGCTGCGTACATATATTCGTGCCGCGATTCCTGTTTGCGGGCCGAGAGAGAGAGAGAGAGAGAGAGAGAGAGAGAGAGAGAGAGAGAGAGAGAGAGAGATCGATAGCGTCCGACGCCTATCATTGGGCCGCGCAAATTAGATACGGAAGGCGAGAAAGGGGGGCTTCCGGCCGACATCGATAATGAACGCGCGGAAGATCGCTGAACAGATTGGCCGGCATTCCTTCTTTTTTTGCACCCTCCCACCGCACAGACGCACGCGTTTCGAGTTGACCCCCCGTTTTGTACGGATTCCGACGAGCGACCCCGCGGAACGGCCGATTGATTGCGTTTGCGGCTTTAGGCTCCTTTGATTCGCCCGACGCTTGTTTAGACCCCGTATACGGGAAGTGGGTTCGTTTCAAATCGAACGCGAGCTCCACTTTTAATCCGACGAGCGTATCGCGGGATTAATTATTCCTGTAATGAGGTCTGTGGGGGGGTGGGTGGGTCCGGATGAACGGATTCCAGCGAAGAGTCTCCGCCGACGGTCTACGCATGCCATACAAATGTCGCTGTCAATGGTTTCTCCGAAGCCCTTGATCGGATCTCGCGCGGGTCAGTGAAATTCCGAGGGCAAATGAATTTCATTCTTTCGTCGATGCGATACATATTAATCCGTTAGGGCGGATCTTGCGAATCCTGCGAATCCGTCTTCTGTACGTTCCGTATCTTTCGGATCTTCTGTACCCTTCTGTACCGTTCTGTGTCGAAGCCTCGAAGGTAGCCGAGGTAAGGGCGACGCGTTCGAATTGATATACGTCGCGCTGTCGATACAAGCGAAACTGGTCTACGTACTGACAATTTCGAGCGTACTCCCGGGAGCCATCAAGCCGTTAGCTAACCGCAACTACTTAAGTCGAGCGTGCTCGAAGCCATCGAGAAAGCGGCCGTGTGCCTCTGCCGATATCCATCGGAGCCTTCCCCCCTCCTCCCTCTCTCCCTTAGAGGCACGTAGACAAGCCATCCCCCGAGTCACCCCAGCCCACCCCCTCGCAGGGTGCGAGCCCCAGTCGCCCGAGCCCAGAGACAGCTCCGCGAAGGCGGTAGTCTGGTCTAGAGCGAGATTTTTCACGTCGAATTTGCCTTGACGAAATGTTACATATGTATTTACTGTTTCTTTGTGAATGTATCTACATTAAACAAAAAAATTATTTTAAGTAATTTCATGTGGTTTTTTATTTTTTTACAACATGGTCCACCGAAAACCGCATCAATCGATGCCCACTCTGGGTGATGTATGCATTTGAGAAAAAAAATATATTCTCAATCTGTATGAGCATTCTGAGCACTGGTAACAGAATTAGGGCTTAAAAAAATGTTGTCAAAAAATGTCGGCCTGTTAAACATTGATTAACGATGTTTCATACATTTTGGGGTGTTCGACGAGTTATAAAATATGGGCAAAATTATTGTTCGACTCAATTCTGCTGCCAGTCCTCAGAAAGAGGCTACCGGAGGTATGTGCAAAATTTGAGCTCGATCGGTCAATTAGTTGTCGAGACATCGTGGGCGCCGGTTTGAAAAACATAGTTCTGAGATAAACGCGTTCAAAATTTTGATACTGTTACGCTACCCGAACGTGCGGCTTGCTCATAATTTTTATTACTCTGCTAATTTTTGAAATATCAATAAACGGCTTTCACGAGCGTATTAAGAAAGGTCCAAGGAATAATAAAATGAAGAAAAAAAATCGATTTCGTCAAATGTCTAGACCAGACTACTGCCTGAATCCACCGATGTTTTGATACAGTTATGCTACCCGAGCTTGCTCATAATTTTGATTACTCTGCTAATTTCTGAAATATCAATAAACGGCTTTCACGAACGTATTAAGAAAGGTCCAAGTAATGATAAAATGAAGAAAAAAAATCGATTTCGTCAAATTTCTAGACCAGACTACTGCCTGAATCCACCGATGTTTTGATACAGTTATGCTACCCGAGCTTGCTCATCACTTTTATTACTCTGCTAATTTCTGAAATATCAATAAACGGCTTTCACGAGCGTATTAAGAAAGGTCCAAGGAATAATAAAATGAAGAAAAAAAATCGATTTCGTCAAATTTCTAGACCAGACTACTGCCTGAATCCACCGATGTTTTGATACTGTTATGTTAGCCGAGCTTGCTCATAACTTTATTACTCTGCTAATTTTTGAAATATCAATAAACGGCTTTCACGAGCGTATTAAGAAAAGTCCAAGGAATGATAAAATGAAGAAAAAAAATCGATTTTGTCAAATGTCTAGACCAGACTACTGCCTGAATCCACCGATGTTTTGATACAGTTATGCTACCCGAGCTTGCTCATCATTTTTATTACTCTGCTAATTTCTGAAATATCAATAAACGGCTTTCACGAGCGTATTAAGAAAGGTCCAAGGAATGATAAAATGAAGAAAAAAAATCGATTTTGTCAAATGTCTAGACCAGACTACTGCCTGAATCCACCGATGCTCCGGCCGAACTGGCTGATCTTTGCTCACCTTCGGATTCGGAAGCTCGCCGTTGTGAAGGCTGGCCATGTAACATCTGAGACGGAACTGCTCGCAGTGAAGACGCTCCAGGTTCTGCTCCCACTGGATGATCTGATTGTTGATCTGCTGCTTCGTCTCGACGTCCGCGACGACCGACTGCTGCAGGTCGGCCATGTGCTTCAGCTTGTGGTCCTGGAAGGGTCAAAGGGACACCATGGAAGAATTGAAGAGGGGAAGAATTGATAGAGACTCTTTTTTTCTCTTCGTGCGCAGCGTTCGCCTTTGACGTGGCCTGCGGCGAGGGTAGGAAACGGTAGGGCGACACATGTTTGAAATTCGTCGAAGGGGGGCGGGAATCGGAGTAAGTGTAGGGCGCGCGCAACTTCGTAACACCCCGAAGCATTCCTTTCTCGGAACTGGCGCAAGAAACTGGTTCACCGGCTTTCTCCGAGAGAACTGTTCGGCCTCCGACTGCCCGAGACTTCGTCTCGCTTTCTCTTTCTAGCCAGCTCGCTTCTGACAATTGTTTCGCGACCGTGTACCGTGAAGACCCGACTACGTTTTGGGTCTTCAATAATTAACTCTTTTCTGCGACTCACTTCGCGCGAAGAGGCTCCCACTCCAAGGGGTGAGTATGTATGTATTGCTCGAGCGTAGCTGGCAAGTCGGCGTTCAGGACAAATGAATCGGATGGCGTGCGCTGGGTAAACGTGTGAGTCAGTGGTGCGAGTCAGCGTTTAAGCGTACGCGCAGGCCACGATACGTGTTAAGGTGCCGTGCCGGGGCTCGAATGTTCCTTGACGACCTACGAACTGTCGCCAAGACTGGCTTGCGTGACTGTTGGAGCGGAAAATTAGTCTGACGACTCTGGTAAAGCGCGTTCTAATGCCAGATTGACTTGGACGGATCTAGACGGGCTGCGAACTGCTATTTGTTCGGTGCACGAACGATGGAATATCGTAATGGCAAAACGTGATACAATGATAAACCTGTGGACTGTTCTTTGATATTTTGGTGATGGAAGGATCATATTATAGGCTGTGATACGAATTTTTTTAAGGTCATTTGTCGAATGGGGAGAGCCTAGGACTAGTGATCGAAAATAGATATTGCATATTTGGAATATGAACGTGTATAGAAACGGGCTAATTCGTTATTGAAGTCGCATATTCTAGAACACATTTCTGGTAATAATTGATAGTTATAATGTTCGCTACATGTTTCATATAGGGTTGCGTGAAATTTCAATTATATGACCAACGGATGAGCATTAATTTTCAATAAATAGACAGGGGTATCCGATAACTAAACAAGATAACATTTCTGAAGAAAATGCAGTTTTCAGTGCGATTCAATTGCACTGCTCATTTTCATTGGTTAAATAATTTAATAATTCAACTACTGAGACAAATAAACATCAGTTGATTCCGATCAGACATCTACGTACTTTTCGAAATACAAATTGTCTTCAGTGGTAACTCCTCGTATAACAAAAAATGTTCGTAAATCGATACAAATGCCAGAACCATGTTGCCAAAATGAATTCTAATACCAACGGTCGTTATCGTCGAACTGTAAACTGATCTTAAAACTACAGACTGCCGCGATAAATATATTACAACGTTACCACGAAATTACGAGTGTCGAGTCTTGTAATGAATCTCCAGCAGTCCGCGCCAAACACTTTGTTCAGCGAACAGTCAGCGGCGTGCAAACATTTTTAACACAAAGCACGCTTGTTGGACGGGAAGGGGCGGGTGGGGAGTATGCTTGGCAGAAGTTAAGAGGAAGTAATGGCTTTTGACGCGTCTAATGGAAATGGCGAGGTCGGTAAGTCTAGCCAAGGAAGAATGCAGCGCGCGTTCGCTTCCTTCCTTCCTCGACGCAGCAGGAGCAGAAGAAGGACAGGAAGGGGAAGGTGGGTGTAAAATTGAGATTGAATCCGATTAAACCCACGGAACACCGGAATGCGGATCTTGTTTCTCACGCCCTCAACGTCCGCATTTAACTAAATGCCCAAACGAACTTTTCGCTTCCGGCCACTTTTACCGATGCCGCGGTCAAAAGTCACACTTAACGCTTATTACTGTCCCCTCCAAGGCGACATGAAAGTCTATATAACGTATAAACCAAATTTCATTACAATGCCTTACTTGGTTCCAAAATGTCGTACTATATAATATCACCGTTCCAGGTTGTACGTTTTCGCGATAAAGTGGCATCGAGTTGTAACAATAAAGGTAGGTAGTTGTAGGTAACATCCAAAACGTTATCGAGTGCAAAGGGTTAATGCTTCTCCCCCCCCCCCCCCCTCCCCCACTCTGCTGACAACTTACTCTCCAACATCAATCCTTGCAACCTCAGCGCTAATCTATTCCACGTCCAGCGAATGCACCGAACGACTTCGCAATCCGATACAGCCAATCCGGAGACAGATTCTAAGAATCTTTAACGGTGGACAGGGAAAATCCCTGGCAGATAAGCTGACGCAGAGTATCGTTGACAGAGAAATAGATACGGGGCATCGTTCCGAGATAAGCCGGCCTCGGCCGACGGGCGAACGAACGAACGAACGAACGACAGAATCAGCGAAAGAAATCGTTCGGACAATCGAAACAGGATTCAGCCGGGCGGAGGTATGACAAAAGGTAGACAATGGAAGCCGGGCGAAGAATGCCCGGCCGATGTCTGGGCTAGTTTTTGGCTTCCGACTTACCGACTGGGCGTTCGCGTCCAGAATCTTGATCTCCTCCTGCAACAAGTGAAGGGTCCCAGTTTTGCCGCGATGGCGGGCGAACGCGGCGGCGCAGGCCGAGTGTATGCTGTTCACCCAATTCTCGAGTTCCACTTGACATGGCGCCTGAAACGAAGTGCCAACGCATTGTTATTGCCCGATCGATCCTCGACCGCGAATTCTACCGTGCTCCCCCCCCCCCCCGCGACGATTCGACTTTTCAATCGCTGCCCCCCCACCCCTCCATTCTCAACCCCGCGGGCCCCCCTTTTGTGTCGACCGTTATTGCCCGGCCACAGCAATCGAATCTCAAAGCGACAAACGACCCTCTTCCTTCTTTCCGCCTCTTTCTGCGTCACCCTACCACCCACCCTCTCCCTTGCCTCTTCCCCCACCAGGGTTTTCAAGGGTTTTTTGTTTTAATTCGATCCGAGACAAAAGTGTTACTCGAGCCTGGCCTGCAAACACGATCGGGCGGATTGTCGATGCTCGACGTGGCGTTAGGCCTCTCGAATAATCGAACGATCGACGCCAACTGTTTGCCATGGGGCCAGAGTAAACGCGAGCGCGCGCGCGCGCGCACGCGGAACAAAGCGCGGAGCCGAGCGTGCACGGTGAGCGGAATGGGCGAGCGTGAAAGGACAGCGAGTTGTTCGGATCGCACTGTTTCGAAACTGGAAGCCCGTGTGATTATAATAGCTGTCTGTGTGAAAAAATTGAGGATTAATTGTTCGTTTTAACGTCTGTCATTTGAAACGTGTGATGGATGGTTTACTTCTGTTACCAGTGATTTAGATCAATTATATTATTATTAAATTTCGTGAATTTAAGCTGTTTTTACATCGAATTATATTGCATCGACATTAAGAGTAGTTTTTTTTATTAAATAGACAGTTAGAGAATTACTCATATTGTCTA
The DNA here is from genome assembly GCA_914767735.1 of Anoplius nigerrimus. NCBI lineage: Eukaryota > Metazoa > Arthropoda > Insecta > Hymenoptera > Pompilidae > Anoplius > Anoplius nigerrimus. Next base: position 6,320,144 of record OU612087.1, read on the forward strand.
CAGCATCTTATCTACATCAAATCAATTTTCGTATCTTACTATTTATTTCGTAAATTTAATCTGTTTTTAGTTCGAATTATGTTGCATCGATATTGAACGCATCGAATCGAACGAATATAATTACGTAATTAAATAGAGAGTTAAAACGTTATTCATATTATCTACAGCATCTTATCTACATCAAACCAATTTTCGTATATTGATATTTATTTCGTACATTTAATTTGTGTTAACTTAGAATTCTGTTGCATTGGTATTAAGTGTATTATTTTATTGTATAGACAGTTAGAGCATTATTCGTATTATCTACAGCATCTTATCTACATCAAACCAATTTTCGTATATTGATATTTATTTCGTAAATTTAATCTGTGTTAACTTAGAATTCTGTTGCATTAGTATTAAGTGTATCATTTTATTGTATAGACAGTTAAAGGATTACTTATATTATCTACAGCATCTTATATACATCAACCTAATTTTCGTATATTATTATTTATTTCGTAACTTTGATCTGTTTTCACTTCGAATTACGTTGCATCGACAGTTAGATGATTACTCACATTATCTACAGTATCTTATCTACATTGAACCAAAGTCTATTCAAAAGAAAACTCTTACCCGACCCCGATACACAACTATTATATTCCAAAACTTTACCGTAACTTTCCGTCGCCCTTTAACGCCGTTATAAAATTCTACCGGGTGGCATATTGAAAGCCGGCGAGCCTTACGTCAGAAGCGCAAAGAATCGGGCGCACATTTGGCCAGCGACGAGCGAAGGCCCTGACTCGGTCTCCGTGTTTGCACGGCGAGGGTAAGAATATGCATGAGGCCTCGAGCGAGGCTTACCTGGAATAAATAGGCGTCGCCGAAGGCGGTGCTAAGGCAGAATATGTAGTCCCTCTTCGGATGTTCGGGAATCGGCTGCATGACGGCACCGTCGACGATTATCAGATGCTTCGGGGCCGCCTCCATCGCCCTGCTCTCCTGCGAGTCGCAGGGATAGAAGAGGAGCGTGGTGCCCTTCAGACAGACCCAGTAACCCTTCCAGCCCCGCTTCCGGGCCAGCTCGATCTGATGCTTCTTGCGCAGCAGCCATTTCTTCACGCTCAGAAAGCTGACGATTCAAACGAATATCGCGTAAAATTCAACCCTTCTCTACCTTCGACTCTTACATCACACCGAACGTTCAGGAGAGTTCGCTTGGAGTTGACTATAATTTTTATCAATCATAGCCTCTCAATGTGAAGAGCCGATGAGGAGGGTACGGAAGGTTATATATGTTACGTACATTAGAGATAGAAATATCGATTGCAATAAAAAACTCTTATTTACAGAGAAACATATTTAATTTAGTTATTCTGAGAAACCCCTCCAATTGTGTTATATAATTCATATTCTTAGCGGTGCCCTTCAGACGGACCCAGTAACCCTTCCAGCCCCGCTTCCGGGCCATCTCGATCTGATGCTTCTTGCGCAGCAGCCACTTCTTCACGCTCAGAAAGCTGACGATTCAACGAATGTCGCGTTAAATTCAACCCTTCTCTACCTTCGACTCTCAGACCGAACGTTCAGGAGAGTTCGCTTGGAGTTGACTATCATTTTTGTTATCAATTATAGCCTGTCAATGTGAAAAGCCGATGAGGAGGGTACGGAAGGTTAGGAAGGCCTTTGGTGGGATTATTTTATGTTTTGCTCGGAAATGGAAAATGGAAATGTGCGTTGGGTGAGCTTGGGTCGTTGTACTGGAGTTAGCGTTAGAATCACGGGCTGTAGGGAATTGTTTCAGAAAACATGGACGTGAAAGTTGTTCGGCTGACTGCATGTAACTTTGGGGAACGGTACTCAAGACTTGAACGTTGCGCGGAAATAGTCGGAATTATGTACCGTTAGGTTGAGTTAAGTTTAGGAGTGTTTAAACCAGATTATTCAGAAATAAAACTATTGGTCACATATGGACCGCTTATTTTTAAAGTGGTATAAGTTTATATTTAAAAAAGAGATATCGTACCTATAATTTATGATTAATCTAGTGTAAACTCTTAATTTATGTGATATCCAATACCCTAACAGTATGAAATTGAAACTATTTTTGTGCAATGTTCAAATTTTGAGTACTGTTTCGCAAAGGAATGAGTTTACACAATATTAATCATAATACATAGTATTTAATATTTAATAATCATATAAAGTTTACACTACATTAATCATAAATTATATATCTCAACTTTTTTCTGACTTCGAACAGATCTAATTTTTTTTTTACTTTCAAAATAAATGGTCGATACATTTAATTCTATGATTTCGATACATGATTCGGAATAAAATGAAAATGTTCGAATGACACCGTGACCGATATCGGGTGTACGTTTCGAACGGAATTAATGTCGACTTACCCTGCTTTCCTGACGGCACCGGTGCAATTGAAGGACGCGGCCGCGGGTCCGGTCTGCTTGCCGCGATACGGCGAATTTATCACGCTCTCGCCGTCGTCGTCGTCGCTGACGGCAGTCGTCAGCGACATCCTGTCATCGTCCGACATCTGAAACACATTGCCGTCGCCGGCCGGTGAGCCACTCCACTCCGAGAATTTCACCCCCGATTTCGAGCGATCCGAACCCGGACTGACTGTGATCGACCTTTCGTCGTGGCCGACAGGCTGAAACCTACCCGCATTTTCGTAGGGAGCAACGGAAACTGAGGATCGACTCGGCACACGGATTACCGTGAGAACCTTGGCGCCAAATTGAAACGGCCGGGTTCGAGCACAAGATTCGATAGAATTTGCGGATTACAGAAACGTGACCTTGGCGCAAAGTTTATAGGATTCTCGTGTAACTCAAACGATTGAGCTACTGTTGATTTATGTGTTCAGCTATTTTTTCCATTGCAAATGAAAGCAGGCGTATCGAATGGCACATGATTGGATCGTTTATTTTGAAACTGGTGTAAGTCCGAATTTCAAAAAAATATTAGATATATAGTTTATGATTAACCCATTAACTGCCAAATTATTTTTTTGAGATTGTTGGCTGGATAAGTTATATATATGCGCGAGAGGTTGTGTAACGGTATAATTACATACATTTAAAAATCCCCAAATGGGGATCGTGGCAGCTAATGTGTTAACGCGGTGTAAACGGTTTATTTGTGTGACATTCAATTCTTTTATTAAATGGACTTACACCACTTTCAAAATAAACGGTCCAATTTATTATGCTTAAGTTGATGAATTTGAAGTCATTATCAATGCTATGCTTAAGAGAGAATTGTTAGGCGTTAATGTAAACTTTGCCAACAGACGAATTCTTCGAAGATGGAAATCTGCCTTCGTCAAGTCAGGCGTGATTCATTCTTTTGCTCCGCGACGAATTTATGATCGAACCCATTCTTCTCCGGCTGCGCCTATGCATGCAGAATGCTCTTTTTAATTTAATTTTTCGAACGAGAGGGTGGGGGCTGCCGCACCCTGCAAACCTCGAAACGATTTCATTTGCGCAGGCAAAAGAATGTAATCCCGTGGCAAAATATTATGCATGCCGCTGGGGAGGTTGTCGGCGGTAAAAAAAAAAAAGAACAGCGTCGGCTTTCGGAGTAATTTCGAATTGGCCCCGCATTTAATGAGACCGACGAGACGTCAGCGCGTTAAAAATTGCTCGCGCGCGCCAGATTGAAAATCGAATGAGGAATTGCGATCCGCTTGGCTCGGCGGGTCGAGCAAAAATTTTGCGGGCAAAAGTCGAGTCGCGACTCGTTACATTTCATCGCTGTCCGAACCACCCCCTCCCCCACCCCCACCCCCACCCCACCACCCGACAAACGTTTTACCCCGAAAAAGCAAACTATTCCACGCAGAGCGCTACGGCGTCACTAGGTTAAGCGTTAAGGTTCCAGCAAAAGGAAAATGGCGTCGCTAGAATTGGCAAGAGTCGGACAACAATGAAATACGAGACTCCTTGACGAACGCAGCGAAGAATCAGGTTCGCCCTTATAGCCGCAGTAACGAAGTAGTGTTAACAGACAGATGTGTAAAGAATATGTGGACCGTTTATTTTGAAAGTGGTGTAAGTCTACATTTAAGAAAAAAAGAGATATCATATAATTTGTCATTAACGTAGTGTAAACGGTTCATTTATTTGACATGTAATTTTTTTTTAAATGGACTTACACCACTTTCCGTTCATTTTGAAAGTGGTGTGTCCATATTTAAAAAAAATCAGATATATCATTTACGATTAACGCGGTGTAAACGGTTTATTTATATAATATTTAATTTTTTTTTCAAATAGACTTACAGTACCTTCGAAATGAACGGTCCTATAGAAAAGATGCTTACCACATGCGAGAGCATTCGACATATAAATGACACTGATCGAGGTAAAGTCGAAAGATGCGCAAAAAGAAAAAGCAGCCAATCCGCTTTCCAACCCGGAAAGGGGGCCAGAGTCTGCATGAAAATTTCGCTTCCGGAATAATTCCTTCATGCAAAATTGACCCCTTCCAAGTTGTACCGCGAATTACGTGACATCCCCGGGTGCGTGTATGTGTACGTGGTGGATGTGTGCGCGCGCGCGCGCGGCCTTGTGTCTGCGTATTCCGTTAACGGTAACTCGTTAAGCCGGGTTTAGAAGTTGACGGTGCCATCGCGCGACATTCCCGTCGGACACTTCTCTCCCCGAAAGCTGAAGTGTAAGCCTTTCGGTACTCATCTCTCGAGCGTTCTAAGTCCATCTGAGATCGCATCCACTTCCCCGTAAAATAGCGATTAAGCGTCTGAGTGTACGTTACGAGTGCCTTTCTGCCGGCGAGCTCTAAGGATGTTTTTCAGCCGAATTTATCGCTCCCTGCCATTGACGTATCGAAGCCCCTAGTTAGATCCACTTCTACTTTTTTAAGGGATGAATTCTACCGGGATATTGTCCGAAGAATATTTTTCCGTAGACGCGTGCGACTGACGTACGGAATTTCTGGTTTAATTCCGCTTTCATTGGGCTAATTCGATTAAGGATAATTCGAAGGTATAGGTCTACCGGAAAGTTCTGTTCGTTTCTACAATTTTTGGCCTCTGGACAAAAATGGGATATACAAATTTCCATCGCGCTGGCAAGAATTTATATACCTATAATGACGGCAATTATATTATTAGATATAAGTTTATTCACGACATGAAAAATTTATTCTTTTGCCTTATTGTAAGAACGGACAGAACTTTCCGGTAGACCTAATAGATGTTTATCTGCGTTCTGTGCTTCGAATAATTGAGAACCGCGGATGTCGTTGATTGAATATTGCGGAAGTTTTGTTTTCGTTGGACTCTGTTGACTCGTAATGCTCATGACTTGTCTTTGTTAGCGATGCTTTGCTAGCAGCTTTGGCTTGTCTGCCTTCCGTGGTCCCGAAGTCTTTATTGCTGGGCTGTTCTTACCTCAGAATGTTCCAAACTAAATTTTTGCCCGAGATAACGGATTGCGGTGCCAGAGGTTGAACGCGAGTAGTTCCGTACCGAATTTCGTGCTCTATTAACTATTCTACCCAACTGTCTCGAAGACTTAGTAGATGCTTAGCCTACAATATTCCCGCAGCACGTGTGCATTCTACTTTTTTCAGCAAAATATAAGTTTCCTACGTGACCGTATAGAATATAGATATATGTAAAGAGAATATCCTCTCTTCAAAATTTAACGCCCCTAGTATACTCCGTGCGATTTTATGGTACCAGCCAGATTGTTTTTTAAACACAGATAAACAGAAGAATCTGAAGAGAGAGCACGTGTCAAGAACAGATAATTAATCAACATAATTTATATAAATAATTAAAGCAGAGTGGTGAAAGAAAGACGAATAATTGACCTCAATTGTCGTTTCTCTTATCTACAGGTAACTTGTAAATATGTTACATACATTAGAGATAGGAATATCGATTGTAATAAAAAAAAACTCTTATTTACAGAGAAACATATTTGGTTCAGTAATTCTGAGAAACCCCTCCAATCGTGTTATATAATTCATATTCTTAGTCTTAGAATAAGACGAAAAACGTGGATGGGCAAAAACTGACATAATCGAACATTCCTTTATTTATTAAGACTGTCCGACATTATCATCAGCCTCCCGAATCAGCCCGATTAAAGTCGCCCCAAAGCCGAGGACAATGAAAGGCACCTTTCGGGGTTTGAAAGAACGGCTCCATGAATTATTCGAAACCCGCAGGAGTCCCAGGCACAAAGTCACTCCGATTTTCAACATTCACAGCGCGCGCGCGCGTGGGCTAGGGCGAGAAAGAGAACCTTACCGGGCAGGAAATTGCACAATTTAAGAAATCGCTCTAACCCAATTGCCGTTTCCACCCGACCAACGGCGCACCGAGGCTGGCGTTTCGAATTTCCCCCCTTGTTTAATCTTTTCCCGTTCGAGTACTTCGCGAAACATCGGTTCAGAACGAGATTTCGCCTCTTTTAATCGTCCGGCGCTCTCGCGAGTCGCTCGCCGCGAAAAGTGAGGTTAGGTACGATTTGATTACGCTCGAGCCTCGTCCAGCGTCGAACGCTCGCCAACGGTGTTGCATCGATTTTCCAGAAATTGATTGAATACTTCCAACCCTGCCCCCTCCGACCCCCTCCCCCTCCCCCACCCCCTCACCCCGCGCCTCCGGACGGCGGAGTAATGATTCGGATATCTGCAGTGTTCGCAGGTAGGAATCTCGGCGGAACGATTTCGAAACCGGATTGGCCGATCATCCCAAAATGTTTGATTCGGCATCGATTATAGTGATTAGTGTTGGCGCTAATTCCGCAGAATTTGCCGATTGCGCGATGCTTGGCCCACATTTTGGTCTGACCTGTCGATGCTGCAGGATAAGACAATTTCTGAGAACGTTCGGTCGTGTACAGTGTGTGTGTGTGTGTGTGTGTGTGTGTCTCTGTGTGTACGTGTGAGAGGGTGGAATTAGTGAAATTCTTTTACACCTCAATCGACGCCCGACGACTCGAGCGTCGTCCGTTCAGGTTTGCTTTGATTCATCGGACGCCGAGCGTCGCTCGTCTGCCAAACGTCGTCCGCATTAACACAGGGTGGCGACGCAATGCAGTAAACAAGGTGGGAGAGTATAATGGAAGGAAGGTATTGAGGCAGGTGACGGAAAGAAGCAGACCCGGTAATCTTCTGCCAACCTTCCCTGTCAGAACGTCTGGGAAACTGTCAATAACCGCAATCGGATTCCACCCTCGCATCAACCCCTTGACGTACAATGAGTCTGACTCGTCAAGCGTTATTTTACAGAATTATTAAATTATGATTTTTTATGTTGTTTAGATGTTCTTTGTTAACACCAATCTGATTAATGAAAATCCAAAAATAAGATGTACTCTTTCTCAGGTTAAATCGTATTCTTCGGTCGCGTCGAGTTCCATTTAATTCGTATGTCAAGGGTGTTAACCATCGCTGGGCGGATACAGGGTCCGTTCGGACCCAGTGTTTATAACAAGTCGAACTTTGATAGTTGTCTTGAGTTCATTTTCTTGCTGGAGTAACGTAGAAAAAAGAAAGTATGTTTTTCGGAAAGTTGCCGACAGCGGTGTCAAGTCAATTGTCGAAGCGACAAATATTTAAACATGTATGCAATATACGAAAGTCAATGTATGTAAATAACGAAGTCAAATAAATATTGCTCATACACCAGAAGTGCATTAATTATTTTACCAACTAGGCAGTAATAATAATACTGTTCTAAATCGTTATTTCATAAACCGAGAAAATAAAAATTCAATTACAACTACTGACAACTTCTTCGTACGGGTCCAAGCGGACCCTGTATCAAGTGATCCCCGCCGAAAGCCAGGAAAAAAAAACAGTGCGCCAGATCCCGCACAAAATTACCCCCACCTTCCGTCACCGCTTCAACATCGTCGAAAGTCAAAAGGCAAGTAAAATAAAAAGAAGAAGAGAAAAATGCGATGAAATCAGCCCTCGCACATCTGCCTCGGGCCACTATACGACCGTCCAGAGTAAAAAGAAAGAAAAGAAGAAAAAAAAAGTCGGCCAGCCGAAAGAATCATTGAACGAGCGCGTACATCTGGCAGCCAGGATGAAGAGAGAGGGTTCAAAAGTGGAACGAAACGGCTACGTAATACTGAATCGAGAACACGTACACAGACGAAAGAATACAAGATAAGTGCAATAAAAGATTCGTTTTCGGAGCTGCGCACTCCCATGATTCTACCTTGTTCGCGCTATCGCTCGTCATACCGCATAGTCGATCACGTATTCCTCGTAGACTATCAGCGGTCCAGAAACTTACGACTCTCCGTAGAAAGTCGGCGTTGCACGCGTCCGCGGACATGTGCGGATGATAGTGACAGTAGCAGCCCTCCTTCAGCAGCTTCATGTTGCGCTTGGCAGTGCCGTTGATCTTGAACATGATCTCGCGCCCGGCCAGGCTCAGTCCATCTATGTAGCGCTGGGCCCAGGTGCTGAGGGCACCGTTGATGATCCGCAGAAGCTTGTAGTAGTAGCCCTCGCCGAGGCCGAGGTCGACCTTCTCCTGGACGCTCTTGCAGTTGAACCAGTAGAGCTTCCGGGACTCGTTAATGCATATCACCGATATGGTGTGACGCTTGCAGAGGCAGAAGTACTTCTTGCAGTGACGCTTGTGCAGGGTCTTCAGGTCCGCGTAGCTGCTGCTGGGATTGACCAGGTCCAGGGTACTGTTAGCGCATCTGATCGACCATTGAGGATCTACCATTATTTTGGCGGGGCGACGATCGGTCCGTATGATCGTTTCGAGGTGCTAGGCTGGCTCACATGCGAGCGATTTTGCGCTGGGACACCGTATAGGTGTTCGGTGGGGTAGGTCAGGGTGGGTGTTAGGTGGCAGCTGCTCCCGCTGCGGTTGACTTAACCCTCTTTGCCGAGCTTCGAGGTTCGTGGATTTTCGGGCTGCGCGGCTCTTATTTTCCCGGCTGATTTCGGCTTGCCTTTGATGACGCCGGAGTGTCCTTGAGCTGACGGCTGATTCGATTACCTGATTCCGGGGAGGATGTTATTTTTCTTCCTTCCGACTTCGAATCTTTAACCTGTCCAGCCGCTGGGGAAGCGAACGGTAAATTTGGCCGAGTCGAACAACACTGAACCAGGGTGCATCATTGTCTCCCGCACGTGAATGAGAGCCCTTCGGCTTGGCCGAACGCTGATTAGCCCTCTGTTTCTGCGATCGAACAATCCGCGAGTGTCCTTTTGTTGCGAAGCCCTTCGTCGGCCGATCGCCGAGGAAGAATTCGCTCGGTCGGCCTTCGAATTCCGTTCGCTCGGCCGCTGGCCGAAGATCGAGAGCTCTCGGAATCGAACTCTGCTGGAACTCGAAACTCGAGAGAACTCTTCCGTATCGCTCGATATCGATGGGATAACGAGCCGGATCCGGAAGTTGTTCGAAATTTGTCCTCGATATTAACGCGCCGGGACAGCTACCTGCACTGGTACCTTCACTGCTACCTTCACTTCTGTATTCACTGCTACCGTCGCTGCTACCTTCAGTTCTACCTTCACTTCTACGTTCACTTCTATCTTCACTTCTACCTTCGCTGCTACCTTCAGTTCTACCTTCAGTTCTACCTTCACTGCTACCTTCACTGCTACGGCACTCCGAAGTTCACTTTATCCCAAAGTTCGGCCTGGGTCCTCCTTTATCCCCCCAGAGCTCCCGAGCTTTAAGCTCGCTGCAAGCCGACTACCGGCCGCTCAATTATCTGCGCTAATTCCTTCGAGGCCGAAGTTCACCGTCGACGCGTAAAACGCCTTGTCCCGATCGTAGATCCTAGCGACCCGCTGGACGAAGTCGCCGCTGATCGGCTCGAACTCCCTCGTCAGGATCCGGAGGATGCCGATGGCGGCCGTGCAGGTGAGGTAGAACACGAAGACCTTGCAAACGACTAACATCGTAGATCGACGACGGGGTTGAAGGTCAGATCGAGGAGGAGGCTCGTTAACATCGTAGACCTCCGATGGCCAGGGCGAAGATCAGGTAGAAGAGAAGCTTGTTGAAGGCTAACATCGTAGACCCAAATATGGCCGAAGGAAACTTGGCCGTACGGTGGATGAAAGACTCGTTAGAGCAATTCAAGACTCTCCTTCACGGATCTTCGAAGCTGATTCTTTATCTCCAGAATTCTTCGATTCCCAACCATTAAGGCAAAAATCGCTTCTATCAGCATTTTCCGGTTTAAATTGCAGAGGCAAATGCTCACATTTTCTGGTTTAAATTGCAGAGGCAAATGCTCACATTTTTTGGTTTAAACTACAGAGGCAAATGCTCGCTATTTTTGCGTTTAAATTGCAGAGGCAAACGCTCGCATTTTTCGGTTGAATTTCTCGTTCGGAGGTGTTGGTCGGTTAGTAAATTAGTTAAGTAGGCATCGATCCGTGCTAACGGTCAGCTTTCTCGGCTGATTCTAATGCGAGGGTGCGTGCTGGAAGCGATTGGCTGGCAGAAACTGCAATTCCGTGAATCGAGAATCTGGGATCGCGCAGATTCATGCCGCACGCTACGGACATTTAACGTCGTTATCGGTCATCCAGCATTTCGACGAGAAATTTCCCCCGTTTATGCGAGACTCGATTAGGACACTCTCCTCTCTCTTTTTTTCTCCCTCCCGGCAAATATCGTCCCGCGTCGCCCTATCGGATTCTCAGCGAACGCCGAAGAGAGAGAGAGAGAGAGAGGGGCGGGGGAGGGGGGGGGAGGGTGGCCAAGTAAAAGTTCCGCCTAAGGCCTGTCAATTCCACGACATTTAAAATTCCGGATTCGATATGTGTCCCACTTTTGAGACGGCGTCCTTGGACTCCGACAAATTCGATTAGAGGGGGAACGGTGCGACGCCGACGCCGGCTTCGTGGTGATCTTCTCTAAACTGCAATGTCGGCCAGCACCCTTCTACGTTGGCCTGGCACGCGACTTTTTTTTCCGAAAATATACGCTCACGTCGAATCCCGCGCCATTTCTCGTCGCGGGATAGCGTGACAATTTATAATTTCTATTCCGACGGATACGTCGTCGAGCCGTCGAGATTGTCCTGAATAAATTCCTCTTGAAGGGGAGGGGGGTAGGGGGAGAAATCGTTCTACTTTCTACTTTCTAGAGAAGGTACGTGCGGTCGAGCACCTCCTTCACTTCCGGCCGTACGGCGAAATCGTCGGATTCCCGGAAGTCTTGCGCCGACGCGATATACCGCCTAAAACGGCCGCTCGGAATTGTACTTCTTCTAAGCGTAAATTCCGTACGACGTATCTCTCCGATCGGAATAAACTGTTACGAAAACTCCTTTCACAGCAAATATATCTCTTTAACAAGCGAAATTCCTTGAGAGTCGGCGAGTCGATGAATTTTCAATTCCACGCACGATCCACGATCCTTGATCCGCGGACGGGCGTCCGTTATAAAATCTTCTGATTCGTCGAGCTCGACGGTACGTCCCAAACCCCGCCGTTCCGACACAAATCGTTTAACCAGTAAATATATATAGATATATATCCTCGGTGCAATACGCAATACGTAGAAATGAACGGTCCGTAGAAAAATATGTCCTCTATCCTTCGCGCTACAGGTAAAATCTTCGTCTCGATCGCTCGTCGATCAAGCTCCCAACATTTCGGCAACTCAGGTACTGTCGATCAGCGAGGAGCGCCAGCCAGCCACGACGTCCTTAATTGTCCTTCCGCGCTCGTGCTCCTGACGTCCTTCCCGTCCTCCTTTGATTATCCTGTTGCGGATTGCCTCGAGATTGTCGAAAGTCGGTGCCGTCGAAGAGACGAAGAGTTAAGATATTGACAGAGAGTGAGAGAGAGAGAGACAGAGAGAGAGAGAGAGAGAGGGGAGGGGGGGTGAGATTGAGGGAAGGACAGGCACGAGTTATCCTGCGGGATATGTCGCTTAATCACCGTGCATGGTAACGATGCGCTGATAACGAAGACGTACCGTCGTTAGCGGAATTTCGTATTCGAGAATCTCGGATCCGGCGGCCGCGGTGATTTCGAACGAGTAAATGCATAAGTATGTCGAAATTTGCAGGCACGAAACTTGATTTTTGGTCGGTGGTACTCCGAGTGTTGCGAGGACGCAAGTTGCTCGGCGCGAAGATTTACGGATGTGTAATTCCTGCTCGAGTGTTCTGCACGCGAATTTGTATTCCGATCTGGGATGTACGCATTTACCTTGATTTGCGTACAGTTTGCGGGAGAGACCTGAAGGAATTTTGGTAAATTATCCTTCGGGGAAGTGCAAAGATTTTCAGGTGACGAATCTAGATACCGAACGGTCAGCGATGTATTTATCTGCTTTAATTTGCGTACAGTTTGCGGGAAAGCACTGAAGGAATTTTGGTAAATTATCCTTTGGCAAAGTTCAGTGCAAATATTTTTAGATAACGGATCTAGACACCGAACGATCAGCAATGTACTAATCTGCTTTAATTTGCGTACAGTTTGCACGAAAGCCCTGAAGGAATTTTGGTAAATTATCCTTTGGCAAAGTTCAATGCAAAAATTGTCAGGTAACGGATCTAAACACCGAACGATCAGCGATGTATTTATCTGCTTTAATTTGCGTACAGTTTGCACGAAAGCACTGAAGGAATTTTGGTAAATTATCCTTTGGCAAAGTTCAGTGCAAAAATTGTCAGGTGACGGATCTAAACACCGAACGATCAGCAATGTACTAATCTGCTTTAATTTGCATACAGTTTGCACGAAAGCACTGAAGGAATTTTGGTAAATTATCCTTCGGAAGTTCAGTGCAAAAATGTTTAGGTAATGGATCTAGATACCGAACGATCAGCAATGTACTAATCTGCTTTAATTTGCATACAGTTTGCACGAAAGCACTGAAGGAATTTTGGTCAATTATCCTTCGGAAGTTCAGTGCAAAAATTGTCAGGTAACGGATCTAGACACCGAACGATCAGCAATATATTTATCTGCTTTAATTTGTATATAGCCAGCTCCCACGAATCTCCAGACTAAACTAAATAAATTCAAACGGCCAAGATCGTCCGGCGCGAAGATTTTCAGCCACCTAATCCCCGTCCAAACACTACATCCCCGGCAAACTGTATAATTCTACCTAGCAGCGATGTATTTAACCGTCTCGATCCACGTACGATTAACTTCGCCGCACAAAGAAGGGAAGATGAACCTTCGCACCGAAGCAACTCGATTAAAACGACCCGAGATCAGCGTCGGCCAGCGTGAGCATTTCCACGCTATAAACTCGATCTCTCAACTAGCGCACGCCACTTGGCACTTTTTATCGGACCAATCCGCGGTCGGCAGAATTTCATCCGAATTTCCAGCGAATTTTCCTTCGAATCTCTTCGCTTCAACGAAGTCGAAATTCCCGATTCGGAGAACCGTCTTCGAAACTGCTAAGGACAGGAATTCGCTGGTGCGGAATTCGGCGAACCGGTGACCGGCCTCAAAAGAGGGAGCCTTTTCCGGCTGACCTTGACCTCCTGCGCGCTACCCTCGGATCCGAGCGAGCGGCGTACACGATCCCTGCACCCCCTTCGTCGATCTCGTAGCCCACCATTACGACCCCATAACGCGATCAGCTGTCCCACCGAACGCGAGAGAAGCCACCCCCCCGCAGCTGCACCCCTCGCCCGACACAGACGTCAGGGAGTAAATAAAGGACACACACCGTATCGGCCGCCGCTGGCCGAGCGCGTCGCGCGAATCCTCCGAATCCTCGGAATTCCCCAAATTCCGCGAACACCCCAAATTCCGTCCCGGATCCTCGACGGCGGTCGTCGATCGCCGATCCGAAATCCCGAACGATCCGGAGCGCACTTTTTGCCCGCTTGCACGCGCGACAGCGACCTATCCGGTGATTCCGCCTGGCAAAAAAAAATTCCGCCAAAGCCCCCTCGATCCCTCTCGCGTCTATCCTCGAATCCGATCCATCTTCCTTCCTCTTCCCTCCTCTTCACCCGAGACAACCGAATCGTCACGCACCGAACTGCACAAGTTTTACGCGCGGAACCGCACAGGTGTTCGAATCGGCGCGAAGTCCCGACGAGCAGATCCGAGGACAGACTCGTTCCGAAAGAGAAAGAGAGAGTCGGAGAATGATAGAGAGAGAGAGAGAGAGAGAGAGAGAGGGGCAGGGAGTGAGGAAGAGAGAACGATCGACTCTTCCCTTTCGAACGACACGTACGGCGCGTCGCGTGCGAATGTTGAATGGCGATAGATCGAAGGAGCGCGTGCGGCCGATCCGCAGCCAGCCACGGACGTGCTTTGCTCCAGACTGCTGCTGGAGAACAGGGAAGAGGAGCCTGCTGCCGCGAGGGGAATCAATACCTCGGCCCTTGTGGAGGCCGAAAGGGGGCGGCGGAGGAGTTTCGGTTGGCGGAGGGTTGCAACGTGCGGAAGGTGGGGGCGGTTTGTTGCTCGTAGGGGCTCTGGGGCAGCGGGCGGGGTGGGGGGCACTTGGATTCACTCTTTCGCGGGGTGGGGGAGGCTTTGGCCGAGAGCCGCAGAAGCGGTGGGGACTTCGAATCGTACCAGCAGCCAGTGTTCGACTCACTTTCTTCCCGACCGCCGCTTCATGGGGCTCTCATGGGGTCGGGGGTCAGGGGTCGTGTGGCATTTTGCGGAGGTTTCGGCGTTAAGGGACGTGGAGCGGGAGAGGACTGTTTCGGTGGCAGGGTTTTGAAGGAAAGGAGACGGGGGGTTGCGGAAGGGGTAGTTTTTGGAGGGTAGTTCGGATTTGTTTGATGAGTCGTTCGTTCGGAAATTGATCAGCTTGAGGTGGATAAATTGTTATGCTAGGTTTTTCAATCGGAGAGAGCGTAGAGCCACAATTGCCCAAACGGTGGGGGTAGTTCTTAAAGGGTATTTTGTATTTTGCTGTTCGGATGAGCTGTTAGTTTAGAAACTGACCGGCATTCGATGAACAAGTTGTTACGCTAGATTTTTCAATCAGAGAGACAATAGAGCCACAATTGGCCAAACGGTGGGGGTAGTTTTTAGAGGGCATTTTGTATTTGCTGTTCGTTTGGAAATTTACGAGCTTTCGATGGATAAATTGCTACGCTAGATTTTCCAATCAGAGACAGGATAGAGCCAGAATTGCCCAAACGGTAGGGGTAGTTTTTAGAGGTTATTTTGTATTTGCTGTTAGTTTAGAAATTGACAAACTTTCGATGAACAAGTTGTTACGCTAGATTTTTCAATCAGAGAGACAATAGAGCCACAATTGGCCAAACGGTGGGGGTAGTTTTTAGAGGGCATTTTGTATTTGCTGTTCGTTTGGAAATTTACGAGCTTTCGATGGATAAATTGCTACGCTAGATTTTCCAATCAGAGACAGGATAGAGCCAGAATTGCCCAAACGGTAGGGGTAGTTTTTAGAGGTTATTTTGTATTTGCTGTTAGTTTAGAAATTGACGAGCTTTCGATGAACAAGTTGTTACGCTACATTTTTCAATCAGAGAGAGCATAGACCCACGATTGCCCAGACACCGGGTAATATCGTCTAAAACAGGATCCGCTGGTCTACTGATGAGTCCGTCAGCGGATTCAGTTCAAAACGACATAATCTTTTCGAATTTTTAATCCTTAATTTTTCCCCCTCTCAAGTCTCAATTGACCAAACCGCCCAAAAATATACATTTATACATTAAGCATTTTTTGTCCAATATCTTTCAATTGTCATCGCAACTAAATAAATTCTCATACCGTCCCTACTGTCACACCCCCATTCGAAAATTGTCACGTCCCAACCGTCGAACGAAAGGAACTAAGTCGAACGTCGTCAAAAGATATTCCCAACAAAATTCCGCTGTTCGCGAACGAAATTCCAATGACTACATTTCCGGCGGGAGTCGGGCTACCGCTCAAAAATGAACTCCCTCGCGAGCCCCGCCGACGAAACTTTGACGATGACGGGGCCGAAAGGCGTACTCTCCTCGCGAAGATACTCGAGCGTGCGAGTAGCAATGTATGGGGTGTCCGGAGTAGTCTCGTAATTCCAGCGTAAGGACGATACCGTTTGACTTCATTCACTTCAAAAGTTGCACGGCTCACGCGTGCGCTAAGATGCCCGATGGCGGATATATTCATAATCCCCTTGAGGAAAATGGTGCTCGAGCTCACTCATTTAGACGGATGGTACTTGCCGGTGTCCAAAGGCATGAGTCGAGAGATTACTCCTGCCAGTTTTGCGTTCCAGGCCGGGCGAACGCTTGTAATTCCGTGCGTGCCTGGCGCGCGTCAGGCGATTTTCGAATTATTTTAAGCTTATGCGCCACCTTCGAGAGAGTGGCCAGGGGTGGGGGATTCGAAAAGGCGACCGCTAAGGAGGTGAATTCGAAAAGACTGCCAAAGGGGTGGGGGTGAATTCGAAAAGACCGCCAAAGGGGTATGGATGGATTCGAAAGGACCGGTAAAGGGGTTGGGGTGGATTCGATAAGCCGACCGCCATAGAAGTGGGGGTCAATTCGAAAAGGCGACCGCTAAAGGGGTGGATTCGAAAAAACCGCCAAAGGGGTAGGGATGGATTCAAAAGGACCGCTAAAGGGGTTGGGGCGGATTTGAAAAGACGACCGCCATAGATGTGGGGGTGGATTCGAAAAGACAACCGCCATAGAAGTGGGGGTGAATTCAAGAAAACTACTGCCATAGAAGTTGGGGTCAATTCGAAAAAGCGACCGCTAAAGGGGTGGATTCGAAGAAACCGCCAAAGGGATGAGGATGAATTCGGAAAGACCGCCAAAGGGGTAGGGATGGGTTCAAAAGAACCGCTAAAGGGGTTGGGGCGGATTTGAAAAGACGACCGCCATAGATGTGGGGGTGGATTCGAAAAGACAATCGTCATAGAAGTGGGAGTCAATTTAAAAAGGCGACCGCTAAAGGGGTGGATTCGAGAAAACCGCCAAAGGGGTGAGGTTGGATTCGGAAAGACCGCCAAAGAGATGCCATCCCCCCATTTTGGGAAGACATCAGAATACAAAAGTAAGTAACGAGGTAACCGTCAGAAATTTTCGCCTGACAACTGCGAACGATTTCAAGGACTCGATCGCAGGATTCATTAGTCGCAGTGGCGCAAAATCGTAGCTTCGCATCAAGAACTAACTTGGCGACGGACTTCGAAGTGGCGCAACTTCGTGCAATCGTAATTGATCCTCTCGCGGATCCGCGCCTTACGTCGCTATCAAAGTCGGTAGTCTACTAATAATTCAGGCCGTTAACGCTGTAGCTATTTATACCGTTCTGCGACGGTGGAGTACCGCCGGTCGGATGCGTGAATTATGATTATGCGAAGTTGCCGAATCGTCGCTTTGTACGCGGAGTTGCGCCGGCGATGATTTATGGCATTGGGCCGATAGCAATTTATACTGTTAAGATAGCGAAGTCGGCGGGCGGGACGGTAAGACGCATGAGGCATTGCGCGAAGTTGCGACATTCGGATTCCGCACGCTGTACGCTGGATGCTGATTCCGCGCGGGTGGTTTGAGCGGCATGTAATTCTGCCATTATCGCCCGATTCGCCGGCAGAATGACATTGCGATCAAAAGTCTAGATCAAGCGCGTAATGGCGTGTTGCTGTTGGCAGCATTGGTCGCTTTCTGTACTACTCTTCTTAAGACTAGGGCAATAGAAAAAAATTTTGGCTCTGAAGCTTGCATGTAATAATCATGAATATACGAATGTTTTTTTGAACGCTCTATATGTACAGTGTACATACACATGTAATAATATAGTAATATGCTGATCCCGCGCGGGTAGCTTGAGCGGCATGTAATTCTGCCATTATCGCCCGATTCGCCGGCGGGATGACATTGCGATCAAAAGTCTAGATCACGCGCGTAATGGCGTGTTGCTTTTGGCAGCACTGGTAGCTTTCTGCAATACTCTTAAGACTAGGGCAGTAGAAAAAGCTTTTGGCTCTAAACCTTGCAGGTAATAAGCAAGAATATACGAATTGTTTTTGAAACGCCCTATATGTACAGTGTACCCACGCATGTAATAACATAGTAATGTAATACTATGCATTATTAGCAGTACATAAGTATGCCGTTAACTTCGCACGGTAAATGGAAGCAAAATTGAAATTAATAAATTGAAATAATACGTGTAAAAAAAAATTCTTTGACTCTAAACCTTGAATGTAATAAGCAAGAATATACGAATTGTTTTTGAAACGCCCTATATGTACAGTGTACACACACACGTAATAACATAGTAATGCAATACTATGCATTATATGCATTATTAGCAGTACATAAGTATGCCGTTAACTTCGCACGGTAAATGGAAGCAAAATTGAAATTAATAAATTAAAATAATACGCGTAAAAAAAATTCTTTGACTCTAAACCTTGCATGTAATAACCAAGAATATATGAATAATTTTTTAAACGCCCTATATGTACAGTGTACCCACACAAGCAATAACATAGTAATGCAATACTATGCATTATTAGCAGTACGTAAGTATGCCGTTAACTCCGCATGGTAAATGGAAGCGAAATTGAAATTAACAAATTAAAATAACACGTGTAATTTTTTTTCTGCTTCACGGTGTTGAATTACGCAGAACTGAAACTGCGATAGATGCGTCTACTGCACAGCCGGTCCAATAACAGTGATAACAGCGGAAACCGAGCCTCGGTGCCAACAGCCGCGTATCGTCTGAATGAAATTACTTTTGAAACGGAAGGTTCGGCGGCAGTCGGGCACAATTCGCCAAACGACTCCCTTTTTGCCGGCGGAATAGCTCCGAGCGTAGAAGCGGGACATGAATTCTACGCCGGCCGCCGCCGGGATTTACACTGTCTTTTAACTGTCACGGAATCGTTTCATTGTCCGCACTCTATGTGGCGTCGACTTTATACCCAATAAATATTCACCGTCGCTTCTGCCCTATTTAACACCCGCTTGATTCCCATTCAGTCGTTAAGACTAAATTGCGGCACGCAACGGAATCGCAAACTACAAACGCAGGACAGTATCGTATATATAAAGGGAAGGTGGAAGGACGAGGAAGGAAGGAAGACGAACTGGCACCAATCTCAATTTCTTTCAGCGACGTGTTCAATCCACAGCCTTCTACTTTCCGCGATTGGTACTTTTCAACGAAATTAATCGCGGCCCACCGCCTATACATAAACAGAAACCTCTGCTATTCTATCTTCGCCCCCACCCCCCTCCCCCATGTGTCTCTATTTCATCTCCCATTCTACCGTACGATAAAATCGGTACGTCTTTTGCGACTGTTTTTTTTACTACCCTCGTTCGCTTATCTTTTTATCCATGCGGTTCGATTCTTCCCCCCTCCCTAATTCACCCCCCCTCCCCTCGTACTCCAGAACCGCGGAGCGTCGATTATTCAGGAGGATTCCTCGAGCGAGTAACTTTTCGCGGGCTTTGATCAGCGAAACGCCCCCCCCCCCACCCCGCCCCCTCTCACCCCTCCCGGAACGCATCGTTCGAGTTCGAGTTCGTTTTTCAACTCTCTGCGAGGTTCGGAGGCACGTGCGAGAATACAGAGTTTCGTCGGACTTGGAAATTTTCTTAACTCGCGTCCGCAAGCCCCCGTCGCTGACCGATTCTGTACATTCTCAGTCGGCGCAACTCGCCGTCCTCTTGCCCCGAAAACATAACTGGCACGCTGAACTATAAATAATGCGGGATTGAATGCGGAACTTTCCTGCTTTTCTTTCGAGTTACAACGATTCGAATGGAAGTTTTTTGGGTTGGAGATTCTTTGGGGGGTGATCGAAAGTGTTCTAAGTTTATGAAATATTTAATGTGTAATATTAAGATTTTGATCGGCTACTAAATTTCAATCAATTATAACACAAAAACATTGACTTTAAGTAATTCGTTTGAAAATGATACAATTTTAACGTACTGAAGTTTAATATGAAAGGGGACAAATTTTGAATAATAAATTGTATTGGAAATATTTAATAGAAGGAACTTTATTCGAATGTAGCGTACTGATGATTGTCAGATTTCATGCTTGGCTTCTGTTCTATGTTAAGGCATTATGGAATATTTTATAGATGCTTAATACGTTTATGGGTTTTGATGCGCGGTTTCTGTCCTATGTCTATTACTGTGGATGCTTGCTGTTTAGTGTTGAGTTATCCTTGTCTTAGGGAGGGTTAGGGCTAGCTTTTTCGAATGATAACTGATTGCCGTGCCAGGGATTGAGCCTGGATCGTTTCGGTGGGAATTTTGTGCCCTACCCACTGACTTATCCACCCGCCTTACGAGCTTAACGGATATTTCGTGCACGTATTCTTACTCGGCGAGTTTTCCTGCACTGGCCTGACAAGGAATTGTGATCATGGCAGTGGGTTATAGGTGCTTGTATCATCATCTGTGTCTATTTACTACGTGAGTAGAACAAGCCCAATCTCGATGAAAACTCTATGTTGCTTGATAAAGATGTTTGTTGCTTGCATACGTTACTTCACTCGAATTTATGTAATTTAAGGCAATTTCTATGGTATGTAATGTGTCAAGACGAGTTTTGAGTAAATTATGAATATTGAGTAACTTAAGGTTTTCGTGAGTATATGGGAAGTTCAACAAATTTATAAGGTATTTGTTACGTAGGTTTATGGAGTAATTAGAGTACATATTGTTGTTGCACGATACTTATATTGTTATTTAGTAATTGAGTGATGAGTGTAACATAGTTTTATATATTCTTATGGCAGTTTTCAGCCTTCTTAGAGTCTTCACTTGGAAATCCGTTCATTTCCGCGCTAATATGAAGGTCGTTTGACTGGCTTATCCTTTTGACCTGACATTGATTGGTCAATAGAGGCTATTTCGGCACTATTGTCACCCATCAAAACATGACATAATCATCAATATGGCCAGTCAACGCATAAACCGAATTTTGACAGTACATTGGGCCTTCTGTAGCTGCATTAATGAATTTATACCGCAATTAGTGACTAAATTACGATAGTAGAACATTACTTGGGACTATTTTATGTTGTTTTGAGGTAACGTATTGCATTATTTTGCATTATATGACTGGTTTAGCATTGTTAAGCGTCTTCGGGTGATTTTGACGGTAAATTGGGCCTTGATTAACAGTATTACCGCCTTTGTATCGCCATGAATAGTTAAACTACAGCATTAGGACAATTCTGGGCACTGTCCTACGACCCTACGATGCATTTATTTGGTATTATAAGCCTGATTTACTGTTCGTAGGCGCCCCAGGCGGGATTTGACCTCCATTAGACCCTATTTGACTGTCTTATCGCTTTTGTATCGCAATGAGGGACCAAAGAGGTGTACTTTGCCGTTGGTCAAAATTCGCATTAGTTTCGGAGTTACAGCCAAAAAACCGTCGAAAAAATAGAGTCCCGAAAATAGCGAAAAAATAAAAGTCTTCCGATCGACTTGTGGCTGTGCATGGTGAAAGAGGATGAAAAGGTGATCACAAAAATCGCAACCCAACCGTTCTAAGTGCAACAGATCCGAAGATACAGCCTAAAACGATTGAAGAAAACGTCAAAAAACCCGACTTTCCACGTCTCTCCCGTACACACATCACTTTCATACAATTATCGTGACATAAAACGAAGAAGAATCCACACCTCCTTCGCAAGTACACCTCCAGACAGCTCCAAGTACACTTCCAAAAAGACACCGAAAAACATCTGTCAAAAGGCAGAAAAGCAGAGTCCAAAACTACTAAGAAAACGACTCACTCCCGCCCAAAAGCATTCCCTTCAAAAAAAAAAAAATCCGAAACCAACGAAACTCTCCTGTCAAGACAGACACCCAGATAGTCCGCAGAACTCGCGGTCAGCGTACAGAGGGAAGCAAAATCGTCGCATAATGAACAAGTTGGCCGGCACAGTCCGAAAACAAGCGAAGCCGAACTTCCGGAGACGAAGAAGACGCACAGAGGGCCGGCATAAATAATTTATGGGCCACGTCGCGGGAGGCGGGAGGGAGGGGGGAGGGGGGGGGGGGGTGAAAAGCAACCCCCGTCGGATAATGAACAACTTACGAACCGAGCAGCTAACGCCATCTAAAACGGCCATAAGCAAACACACACCGTCGTTGTCGGCGTTGTCGTCGACTTCGTTGGAGGGATGGGATTAGAAGGAAAAATCATTATCGCTGCGAAAGCGAAGTAATTGCCTGCTAACCCCCGACGGTTTGCACCCCCACCGAAGAACTTTGCAGACAGTTCGCGCGTTGCCCGTGGAATTTCTCCATTTTGCCCCGACGATCGTCGGGTCGGATAAGGCTTCGACGATGGGAAGCGCGACGAGGGCACTTAGGGCTGCTAATTAATCGAGGATGTTTAGATGTTTAGTTTGCCGACGCTGCCGCCGTCGCGACGTCTACGGCTGCCTTGTCCGCCGAACTCGGCGAACGGATGTTTATCGGACGATACGCATTGACGTTCTTTGCGCCATAATTCGAGTGGTATGGGCCGTTTATTTTGAAAGTGCTGTCCATATTTTAACACAAATTAAATATCGCACGAATAAAAAGTTTACACTACATTAATCATAAATTATATGATATCTCAATTTTTTTCAAATATGGACTTGTAAGTACATATTTAAAAAAAATTAAATGTCACATGAATACAAAGTTTAAACTACATTAATCATAAATTGCATGATATCCCAATTTTGTTCAAATATGGACTTGTGCCACTTTCAAAATAAACGGTCCATATATATAAATTTGTTTCAATTATATTAGCTTTAGTCGGCAGTGTAAAAGCATACTTCTACCGTGCCATTAATCGTAACAGCTGATCCGCCATTTAGTTATTCGTTATATAACCTAAATCTGGTTTAATCCTGAACAATTTGTTTAATGAGCGTTGTACATATCGATTAACGCTAGAATCTGGTATAAACCGAGGGGTGAAAGACAAACAAGGTTAAAACAGCGCAACATTAGTTTTAACAGTCATATTACTGAAGTGATTAATTTGCTAAACAGATCTTCCTATTGAATTCAACCACTTTCAACGAAAAGGTCACAATCTACACCTTTAAATCCGCCTCACAGTCTAGCTAACAGCTCAATAGAAGCAGATGAAATTCGATCCTTCCAAACATTGACACAAGACACTGTTTCGCCCGTGAATTAAATCATCAAAATTAATTTTTCAAGGTATCGAGGGCGGAAAAAAATAATGCAGTAATAATTCACTAATCAGATCATTCTATCGAGCTCAACCACTTCCAACAAAAAGGTCACAATCTACACCTTTAAATCCGCCTCACAGTCCAGCTAACAGCTCAATAGAAGCAGATGAAATTGGATCCTTCCAAACATTGACACAAGACACTGTTTCGCCCGTGAATTAAATCATCAAAATCAATTTTTCAAGGTATCGAAGGCGGAAAAAAATAATAAAGTAATAATTCACTAATCAGATCATTCTATCGAACTCAACCACTTCCAACGAAAAGGTCACAATCTGCACCTTTCAATTCGTCTCACAGTCAAGCTAACATAGAGTCAGATGAAATTCAGGACCCTTCAAACATTGACAAAATAAGACACTGTTTCGCCCCGTGTATTAAACCATCAACATAAATGTTTCAAAGTATCGAGGGCGGAAAGGAACGCAAAGTATTCCACCGTGAAAAACGTGACACATCCTGATTGACGAAGTCTAATAATAAGACTACCCGTAACGAGAGAGCGAAGGTCGGCCGCAAAGTGTAAAGGTGGCCTAGGATAGTCATGCGAACGTGAAGGATATTCAATTTCGAATTACTTCTCCCCGGTTACACACGACGGCAGATCCTCGCAGCCTGTCCCGCATTCTCGACGAATCGAAAGGAGAGAGAACGTTAAGTTGTCTCGATCGCAGCCAGGATTCGTCGAGCTTCCTCGAAAGCAGCTCGAAATACACTTATCCGGACGATATATCGATTCCGGTTTACTATTTCGAGTCTTCGACGCGGAAGTCCCAGGGACATTTTCCCGTTGTCCCATTACGTTTTCATTACTGGGCGACAGAGTGGGATCCTCGTAGGATCCGAAAGACAGATCGACGAATTATTAGGTCTACCGGGAAGTTCTGTCCGCCCTCGCAATAAAGCGAAAGAATAAATTTCTCATACCTTGAATAAACTTTATTGATAAATATAATTGCCATCATATTATGACTTTTTGCCACCGTCATTTGTATATACCATTTTATGAAAATGTCTTGTCTCTAGAGGGCAAAAATTGAACCGGTGTCTGGTGTCTTCTTCGTTCTTGAATTTTTGTGCCCCCGTTAGACCCGTTAGAAAGTCGCAGAGCTAGGCTGGGAAATTCTGTCACATCCACAGTACTCCCCGAACCCAGCACCCTTCGATAGTCGCTTGTTTCTGTTGTTAAACAATTTTCTGCAGGGCAAACAATTCAAGAACTCAGAAGATACCAAACGAGCACTCGGATTAATTTTTCGTCTCTAGAGATAAGGCATTTTTCAAAATTGGTATATACAAATTTATTCAACAAAAATATATTCAATAAAGTTTATTCGAGGCATGAGAAATTTATTCTTTCGCTTTATTGCAAAGGCGGAGAGAACTTTCCGGTGGATCCAATATTTTCGTGACGAGATCAGTGCGATCTTGACACCGATCCGGTGCCAATGACTTTCACTGGTCGACTCTCCGTCTCTGTCACTCAGCGTCGTATTGTCAGCTGTTATCTGTCGGTCGGACCGATCCGGTTCTGAGATATCGGCCGGCGGCTTCGACTAAAGTCCGATAGAATTGGATTCTTCCGCTAATCGCCCTGACCTTTCGCCTCGTTTGGGAAACGCTTTAATTCTGTTATTTTTTTTCCCCGGCTGACACGTGCGCGGTGATATAGATTCCGACGTGCGTCAAAGGCGACAATAGGATTTGTAGTTTGGTCTCTGACACCGGGATAGTTCGGATAGGGTGAATTGTTCGTTTTGCGGACGCTTAAAGGTGTTAAAATTAATGTTCGGAAATCGTTATTTGATCCTCTGAACGCTGCGCCGCTTTATTGCTAGAGGCGTACATTCTAGAACACTGCTCTAACAATGATTGATTGTTATAATATCCACTAAAAGTTAGATAGATGATTAAGCTAGATTCCCAGTAATTGAACATTAACCCATTAACTGCCAAATTTTGTTTTTTTTTTGGCATTTTTTGCCAGATAAGTTATATATATGGACAAAAGATTGTATAACAGTATAATTACATAAATTCTAAACACCCTAAATGCGGATCGTGGCAGCTAATGGGTTAATTCCCAAAATTTACAGGTATACAATACAGGTACAAATACAGATATTTAAATATATTTACAGAATAGATAAAAATAACGTCCGTTATGAAAACGTAGTTTTGCAAATTTAACTGTTACAATTAACATCGTGCATTTTCACTACATATTACGGTGTAATATTAAACATGACGAGGGACAAGTGTTCACTTTCATGTGCAATATGAGAAATGTTAATTTCATGGAAGGTTCGGGTCTCCGGTGACCCTATGCGGTGCAGTGGATCTACGTGATTTAGGCGAACGAGCCGGATTACACCGAGTTAGGGGAGTCATTTAAAAAATCAGGGTTACACGGCAACAGTGGTCTTCAGCGAGATATAAAACTGAGCGCAGTGGGCATTAACACCAGCGAGTGCCCTTTTGTGTTCCTCAGAGGGAACCGAGAGGCGGATTTCTCGAGTCCTTAAGTGGTCGGCGAAAACGTCGAGAATTTAACGCGCTTCAGGCTTTTAGCGCTCGGATCATTAAATTCGCAATGCTTAACACGGGTAACGTCTGACATCGGCGTCGTCTGTGACGCGAATCGGGGATGATGAAGTCCCGGCGACAAAAATGCTAACGTCTTCGAGACGCTCAGAATCGGGACTCGAAACAGCGGGCTAAAAATTGAGGGGAATTGTCTGAAAAGTAACGTGACATTGACGAAGATGTGCTCCCGAATCGGAAATTATAAAATTTCGGCAACAGGGAATTCGAACGTCTTCGAAACACTCAGAATCCCGTCGGAACTCAAAATAGCAGACTAAAAATTGGTCGGAATTGTGTCAGAAATAACGTGACATTGACATGGAACCCCGTGTCATCTTTCAAGAAAAATGTGCTTGCGAATCGGAAATGATAGAGTCCCGGCAATAAAAATGCTAACGTCTTCGAGACGCTCAGAATCGAAACTCAAAATAGCAGACTAAAAATTGGTCGGAATTGTCTCAGAAATAACGTGACATTGACATGGAACCCCGTGTTAATCTTTCAAGAAAAATGTGCTTGCGAATCGGAAATGATAAAATCCCGGCAATAAAAATGCTAACGTCTTCGAGACACTCAGATTCGGAACTCAGAACAGTAGACTAAAAATTGGTCGGAATTGTCTCAGAAATAACGTGACATTGACATGGAACCCCGTGTCAATCTTTCAAGAAAAATGTGCTTGCGAATCGCAAATGATAAAATCCCGGCAATAAAAATGCTAACGTCTTCGAGACGCTCAGAATCGGAACTCAAGAACAGTAGACTAAAAATTGGTTGGAATTGTCTCAGAAATAACGTGACATTGACATGGAACCCCGTGTCAATCTCTCAAGAAAGTTGTGCTCGCGAATCGGAAGCGATAAAATCCCATGCAGAAAAATGCTAACGAATGCTTCGAGATGCACCGAACCCCATCGGAATTTAAAACAGCGGGCCAAAAATTATCTAAAAAATAACATGACACTGACATCGAACCGCGTGTCGATCTTCGAAGAAAGATATACTCGCGAATCACAAACGATAAAGTACCGTCCACAAAAAGGCTAACGTCTTCGAAACGTTCAGAATCCTATCGGAACTCAAAACAGCGGACTAAAAATTGATGGGGTTTGTCTCAAAAATAACGTGACCTTGACAAGGAACCCCGTGTCAATCTTTGAAGATGCGCTCGCGAATCGTCCCCAGTTCCAATGCTGAACATTTCAAACTACCCCCGGTCCGTTCAACTAATATCGTCCGAAAAGTTAGATCGAAAACCTATTATCGACTGTTACGAAGTTAATCGAGCGCCATCGGCGGCAAATTAAAAATTTCCGCATTGAGAGCGTACTTTTATTAGGCCGGGCTTCGAGGGCATTGTCAATATCAAAGGCCCGATAAGAGTCCGGAGGAGGAGGGGGGGACCGACCTCTCGCAGATCAATTCCCCGACGAGGCAAAAGAAGCCACCGCGAAAAGCTTTCGCGGATCATATCGCGGTTTCCCCGCCAAACTGCCGAACCGCCATTTTAACTATTTGCGGCCGGAACATTCGCAAAACACCCCACTATTCCGCAATATAATCCCACCCCCTCGCACCCTCAGAACTTCCGAACGAAATTTAAACGTTCTCCCGCCTCGCTCATACGCTTAACCCTCCCCCAAACAAAAAACCGACCACTCGACCGGAAGTCCGTCTCTGTCGCTGGCAACCGAAATTACTCCAAAAATCTACAACCCCCCAACGTCGATTCGCTCGGACCCGAGTCCGGCAGGGAAAAATGGCGCGCGCGCGCGCGCGCGCGATAAATAAAGCGGCGGCGCTTCACAGGCGCGCGCGCCGGGGTGCAAAAATGGAGTTTTCCCGGACAGGGGTGGAAAGTCGCAAAATGTCCGCGACACGGACATTGTAAATTGTGTCGGGCTGTGTCGTGACAGCGGGGGCAGTGAATCGAAGCGAAACGTTGAAGGGTAGGAAGAGAAGCGCAGGGTAGTCTGATGCAGGGACGCGAATGCCGGCTCGGAGGCGGCTTACCCGCGGGACGTCGAAGGGGGTGGGCGGCTGGGGGGGGGGCGAGGAGGGGTACGTGCCTGCGAAAGGGGCGGGTAAGAACGATCCGTTCGGCAAAATGCACCGAAACGCGTTCGGCCCATTAATTTCGTCTGACCTTTCGGGACCTCGAGCGTGACTATAATCCGGGACACACACATAGACGTGCAGGAAGAGGGTAGAAGGGGGGGGGTGGAAAAAGGACATCGAGAGGAGCATCTTCGACCTGTGCGAAGAAAAATGGGGTCTCTTTTGTCGAACACATCAATTCGCCGTTCGTGTGCGCGTTCGGGATGGGGGGGTGTGCTCTGACACGTGAAAATTTTGCGAGAGGGTGGCTGACGAGAAGGGGTGGGGGGTGGTGGAGGGGAACAGAGGACAGCTGCAGCTTACTTTAACGCAAACCAACGACAACATCCTGAGTTCTTTCGTGTGGCCCTCCTCGTGGGACGAACTAAGCCCTGGCTGTGTCGGAACAGAGAAGAAGAAGAAGAAGAAGAAGAAGAAGAAGAAGAAGAAGACGAAGAAGAAGAAGAAGAGTAGAAGAGGGACGGACAGAGCGCGAAGAGTACGCACACGCGAGACGCGTCTGACTCTCGGAGGAAATTTCCTTAACTCGACGATATTCCGCGCGAGATTACGGCGTACGATAAAAAGTCACCGTGCGCCAGCGGGCGAGAGGAGGTGGGGGAGGGAGGAGGAGGAGGAGGGGTAGAGAGAGGGGTGGCGAGGATGCAGAGGGTAGGAGGAATAGAGACGGTGCGAGGAAGGGGCTGATGGGGGGTCGAGAACGAAGGGCAGAAGTTATGGAGCGGTTGCGCTGCGTTTGCGCATGCACCTGTTGGCGGAGGCCACCCGATATGTCATGGTGTGCGCGCGCGAGCGGGGGGCTGTTGACGCGGATGCGCGTGTCTGTGTGCGCGCCTCCGCACGGGGCGACGTGCATGGCGCTTCGCTCGTGCGGTTAAGTTTAGTGCGCGCTGGCGCGCACGCGCGCGCGTGTACGCGGCGCAGGAGGAGGAGGAGGAGGAGGAGGATGCGGGTTAACGAGGGAAAGAGGGCAGAAGGAAGAGCAAGATTTTATATACATATATATATACATATATATATGTGTATATGTGATACGTATGTCTGATTTATTGGTATGTACGTAGCCGAGGAAAGCGAAGAATATAAGAGGAGGAAGACGCGGATGGAGAAAGCGAGAAATGAAGTTGCATGTGTGACGATGATAAAATGGCGAGATGGTGGTGGTGGGGGGTTGTTAGAGAAAGTTGGAGAATGGAGTGCGGCCGAAGTTGGCGCACTGCGAGGGGGAAGTATGCAGTCGTGGAATTGTCGCAGATTGTAAGGAGTCGTCGGCCAGGCTCGGACCGAGTTGGAGCGAGTGAGAGGAGTGGGGGATGAACGAGTACGAGAAAGAGAGAGAGGGGGGATGAACGAGAGCGAGAGCGAGAGAGAGAGAGAGAGAGAGAGAGAGAGAAGGAGGATGTGTGCGACGCAGTTGGAAAGAACGCAGGTAAGAAAAGTTCCAGAGACGAGTGAGCGACAAAGGCGGGAACATCGGAGACACGCACACACACACACAGACAGGCGCAAGAAAAATGGGTAGGTGGAGGTAGAAAAGGACGGGACGATGTAACGGAGTTACACGTATACGGCGCGAAAGGCGGAAAAAAAGAGGCGGAACGATACGAGAATAGACGCTCCCGTATCTGAATATCCGATGTGTGCGCGTGCGCGCGCGCGCGCACGTAAGCGGGTAGCGTTTTTCACCGCTGATACGAAGTGCGGGGAAGAAGACAGATTATATCGGCCGCGTACGGAGGAGGAAAGGATAGGTGTGGGAAGTGGAAAGGAGCGGAATGATACAGAAATAGACGCCGCTACGTGCACATGTGCAGGAACGTACGGCAGGCATATTTATATATATATACACACATGTATATAAATATATGTATATATACACGCGCAAAAGTATACCTGTGCGCGTAGGCGTGCAACGCTGCACGCTCACGCACGCACACGCACACATCGATCGGCGCCGCTAAAAACGAAAGCCGTAAGGGTGAGTCGCGAAAGGGGGTTGTAGCGATGGATTCGAACGAGCCATGAACAAGAGACAGGGTCAGTAGGTTATCGATGTTTGTCGGATAGATACCGTGTCCTTCATCAAATATCCGCCAACGGGAGAGGCGCACATACGTCATCTGCCGACCCTCCATAGGTATCCGTATCTCTCTCGCAAATGTATGGAAAAGAATGCATTCGGTGCCGCATGCTCAGCCACGATATATATACCGAGTGTCTAAAACGTTCCCGCCGCTGTCCTATGAATAAAAATTGCACGGCGGTGGAATATGAAGGGTGAGGGGCGCTGAGGGGGGAGAGCGGGAGGGTTGGAAAAAAAAAAGAAGCACGTGAATGCCGGTCGAAGAATGCCTCGTTAGAAAGTTGTGATACAGGAACGCCGCAATTATTGTCCTTGCTCCTCCTGGCGCAGAGGAGGAGAGAAACGAGAGACCTCTGGCAATTCGCCTGAATCAAGAGTTCATCTCTCGGCGTATATATATATATATTCTGGGTACGTGTCTCTATGTGTGAGTTCTTATACGAGTGTCGGAGGCTATGTACTTGGCCTGGCCAGGCCGCGTTCGCCGGCCATGCTACGGCGAATTATGCCTCGGGTTAATGCGAGAAAAATAACTGTCGCTTAGCACGTTCAATGCCACGGGAGATAATGGTTTCTAAACTGTGGGTTTCCGCCTTCTTTTTTTTTTTTTTTTTTTGGAGGGCGCATACGAGCACGATTTTCGCTGATATTTTATTGGAGAGACGAAAGCGGGAGCTTATTTTCTCACCGAAGGTACGTGGAGGATTTCAAATATTATTTCCGGGTGGTTGTACAGATTGCGCAGTGATAATTTTGCGTTGAAAGGGGAGGAGAGCGGATTTACTGCATTGACATGTCTGTGTCGATTGCGGCAGGGTTCCTTCGGGCGGTAGATCGAATTTTTGCCACGAGCATGGAGATTGCGTATCAACATGTTATCAAGGGAGGAAGATAGGCTGCTCGAATACTATTTGCACCCGGGAGAATGTGCGGGTATCGACATTGTCCCAAAGAAATGTATTTACGGTTCTATGCACCGGACATCTTTGACATTTTGTATGCGAGTTAAAGATATAAAGTAGACGGACGGAGACCGCTATTTTATATCGATTTGCGCTCACGAGCTTAAGGAAAACCTTTCAAGCCCGGAGAGCAGCTCATAAAATCCCTTCACCCTGAAATAGTCGAGAGACGCGCTGAAAAATATCTGGAAAAAAGTTGACAATAAGTGCACAGCAATCACGAATGATTCAGAAGGAAAACATTTGCCCGCATTTATCCCCCTTAATCACGTCGCGAGCACCCTATGGAGCGAACCCTACTCCGCAACGTCCCCCCGCGGCCCCCCCAACCATCCCGTGACGGCTAGCCAACCACCGCCTCCGACCAATCCGTCATTCCACACCCCCCAATGAAAAAATCCCGCGAGAGCCGAACGTTCGCGGCTGCGAGTCACATTTTTCAGCCGGACATTTTCACACGCGCACACCCCGCCAACCCTGATATCGGAAACCGAAGCTAACGGGAGGAGACATTATCTAAAACGCTCATCCTCATCCTGATATTACGAGAGAGAGAGAGAGAGAGAGAGAGAGAGAGAGAGAGAAAGCGAGCCATCGAGTTGGCCTGTTTTAAACGTCTCATCCCGTATAAGTACACGTTGGCTCGCATGCATGCATGCATGCATGTGCCCCGGACGCGTACGTATACGTATACGTAAATGCAGCCGATGCATGCGCACTCGCGAGCGCAGCAGGGGCCGTGTGTCCGCCCGTGTGCATCTGCGTATGTGTTTGTGCATGTGTATGTGCATGCACGCCGGCGTTGTACTAATGCACTTGGCTTCGCGGCACGATGCGGAGGTGAAATAAAACAAACAGAAGACGTCATGCACTTCGCCGCCCCCCTCCTCCACCTCCACCACCGCCACCCTCCGCCTCCCACGTCTGGCAACCTTCTGCCGACCCGCTTCAAAACCGGTGCTCACCGATGCGGCTCCTGGATGTGCATAATATCACGAGCCGTTTGCCCTTTCCCACCCCCTGCCCACCCCTATCCTCCTCCTCCTCCTCCTCCTCCTCCTCCACCTCCTCAACCTCCACCTCCTACCCCCCGATATCGTCGTCGACTGGTAATACATTATCGCCGCCTCCGCCGGCTCGGCTGTTTACCTCAACGGTTACGTAATTTTACGGCGAGCTGCGAATCGAGGCCGTGCGCATCGGGCCAGGCTACGCGATAATTACAATCTGCGCACAATGTACCGACGACGTGTCTCCGGTGCGGATAAGCGACGCTGCATTTCGATAAATTTATACCGGAGTGACGAGAGAGAAAGGCAGAAAGAAAGAGAGAAAGAGAGAGAGAGAGAGAGAGAGAGAGAGAGAGAATGATGACGGGGTGGCTACCCTCTCCCTTTCTCCCAGCTCGCTTTTTTTAATGAACGCGACCGGAGAATGATCTCGGTGGAATTTCGTAGCTCGCGTCGGGCCGCGAAACTGCCTTACGCCATTTCGGTTTTCAAGCAAATGAGGCGGAACGCGACACGCGGTGCGAATTCAGTAGGGCGAGTAGATTTCCGTAGCGCGGAATACGTCCATTGTGCGCGGCGCCTTTAATTAAGCGACGATACGTTGTGGGAATCAGCCTCGTTCGCCTCTTCGAAATTTTTACGCGCGCGCGCGCGCGAAAGCGAGCGTAATCGTATATCATTCCCACAGCCCGAAGCGGCTGAAATCTGTTTTGATGTTTACGGCGGCGAGTACGAGGAATAATGGGTGCAAGCCGCCCAGTCGGTAAACAGCTATCTGCGAAATAAAATATCCCAACCCCACCCCCAACGCCCCGGCCACCCCTGTTGGCGCGACTCCGAGCATAATTCCGCCTCGGGCGACGAACCCGCGTCAAACGGAAAATTCATCGGCGGCGCGAGAGTTAAGCGTCCCCATTCGAGCGTCGAGACGACAGAAGCTTGAAAGAAGGATTCAGTACCGGTAGCTACGTCGGTTCTCCGTCCGCCAAAGTCGACGCCGGAGTCATCCTCGACGCTCGGAGCGTATCGCGCGAGTTCTCGCGGAACGACACGAAATTTCTCGCGGCCGACGCATAGAATTTTTCCCGACATCCTCCGCCACCGCCCCCCCTCGGGAGTTGAAATCAGTGCGCGTCACCGGAAGCTGGCATCAAAAAAGCGAGGAGTAAAAGAGGGAGAGGGAAAAATGCCCGGCTCGCCTTTTCTCGCCGCCGGCAAGCGTCGCTCATTGATTCACGCACGCGCGCGCGCGCGCGCGCGCACGCTGCCGGTTTGAAAAAGAGGGAAGGAAGACGATGCCGACTGGTTACGCTCGCTGCCTGAGCCTTAAACCGCAAATGGATGTTTAAAACAAGCAAAGGCAACCCGTTGGCAAGGGATGGCAGCAGGGTGGGGGGTGGGGGTAGTCGGAGTCTCCGCAAAAGGGTTTTAAAAGTAATGCATCCGAAGCTCGGGTGAGAAAACGACAGGCTGTGTGTCGTAAAGAGCCTGTGTGCGTGTGAGGGAGGGGAGATTTTTCGTGCTTTTCACGTGTTTTCACCTTGTTTTCACGTACGCTCGCGCTCGCGCTCGCGCGCACCCTCCAGCGCGCATTTTTGCATGCATTGTCGCCAGTTCGAGACAGGGATTCCGTAGGAGAAAGGAGAGGGGGGGTAGCCGCGATCGTTTTTCACCGAGTCGTTTTCGGCGGCTCTTGCCTCTCTATTCCTCTCCTCTCCTCTCTCTCTCTCTCTTTCTCTCTCAAGCGCGCTCTCTCAAGCGCACTCTCTCCTCTTCCCGGCGCCGAGCTTTGTTTCTGTCTCGCCCGCTCGCTGATTAAGCGAGAATAATGGTTGCTCGATTTTCGCCAGCTTCCGCACGACGCTTTTGTCGCTCTCACCGCGCACTTTTCCCCGGAATTTTTCCAGCGGCGCCACGGCGCACTCCTGACTCCGTTGGCAATCGCAAATTTCCCCCCCCCCCCCCCAAAGCGATAAATTTCACCTACTGCCCCTTTCCGCCGAACTTATTCACCCTTTAACGAATTCATTCCCTAGTCATCCTTTCTTACAGCTCAAATCTTTTTTAAGTTCGCCAGGGTCTAGCCTATCAAAAGCTTCTATACATATTCAGGTGGAAGGTCTGAATTGGTGTCCTCGAAGGCAAATAAACGAAATTGGGAAACGCTCGATGGGCATATTCCTGGCCACTTTGTTCATAATCTAGAGTCGAATGGCAGACAGGGTGGCCAAAAGCGACGCGGCCCAGGGAGTAGTACCTCACGTATTGGGTAGATAAGCTGAACATGCACTCGGATAACTCACCTCCGAAGACGTCAAGTAAAATTCACCCACTGTCCCTTTTCACCGAACTTATTCACCCTTTAACGAATTCATTCCCTGGTCATCCTTTCTTACTGTTCAGACGTTTTTAAAGTTCGCCAAGGTCTAACCTATCAAAAGCTTCTATACATATTCAGGTGGAAGGCCTGAATTCGGTGTCCTCGAAGGCAAATAAACGAAATTGGGAAACGCTCGATGGGCCTACTTCTGGCCACTTTGTTCATAATCTCGAGTCGAGTGGCAGACAGGGTGGCCAAAAGCGACGCGGCCCAGGGAGCGGCACCTCACGTATTGGATAGATAAGGTCAACAGGCACTCGGATAACTCACCTCCGAAGACGTCAAGTAGCAGAGCCTCGAGTCGGTGCTCTCCAGGGACGCTTGTTGAACGATTCCGTATCTGCCGTCACGGTCGGACATGTAGTCCGAGCGAACGCTGTCCTGCCGGTCGAAGGTGCCTCTGAAATAGCCGAAATTGTCCTTGGTTAACGAAACGACGTCGTGGGAGAGTGCACGCGCGATGGGCGAGCGTTATCCTTCGAATGGCGATCGCTCGAAATAGTGAGGCTGACCTCTGATCGATGTGGGAGCATATGGATTTTACACAGGTTATATCGCACACCGTGTACATTATGAATGTCGCTGTTATTTTCTCTTCTGGATGGGCAAATGTGGCTATCGGGATCCATGGGCGGATGGAATTGGGACGTGCATGATTTATGGTCGCGATCACCATAATTGTTATTCGAGGAGAGATAATAATTTAGCTTGGCTGTAATTAGTGCGTAAGCGTCGTTAGTAATAAACGGCCGGTGCGTGCTCTCGAGTTTTGCGATAAATCGGGGGTAATTCACTGGCTTCGGGTAAATTGATCGTGCTCTAAGATAGAACGTTTCCGGAAATTGAATAGGGTCGAATACGTCGAAATCGCATTTTGAATGAAAATTGTGCCGTTATTCGAGGATTGGTAATAATTTAGCTTGTACGATATTTGTATATGTTGGAAAAGGCGAGAAACCCGTAAGGGAACCAGAGAATAAAAAAATAATAATTTAGCTTCGCCGTAATTAGTGCGTAAGCGTCGTTAGTAATAAACGGCCGGTGCGTGCTCTCGAGTTTTGCGATAAATCGGGGTTAATTAATTGGCTTCGGGTAAATTGACCGAACTCTAAGATAGAATGTTTTCGGAAATTGAATAGTCTCCAATACGTCAAAATCGCATTGCGAATGAAAATCATGTCGTTATTCGAGGTTAGATAATAATTTAGCTTGGCTGTAATTAGTGCGTAAGAGATATTTGTATATGTTGGAAAAGTCTGGAAACCCATAAGGGAACCAGAGAATAAAAAAAATAATTTAGCTTCGCCGTAATTAGTAATAAACGGCCGGTGCTGCTAGAGTTTTGGAATAAATCGTTGGTAATTAATTGGCTTCGGGTAAATTGACCGAACTCTAACATAGAACGTTTTCGGAAATTGAATAGTCTCCAATACGTCAAAATCGCATTTTGAATGAAAATTTCTGTTGGGAAATTCCGTTCGAGTCTACTCGAGCTTCCTAGCCATCGCAGTTGAGTGAATTTTACACGTTCACGCTGGCCTGAAGATCAACCCTAACTTTGCCGGAGTGTAAGTTCTGCATATCGAACGAGTGCAACAGCCGGGCGCCGGGATGTTCGAGTAAATAAATAAACATTTGTATTTGCCGCTCGCGCGTTAGGTTCACACTCAAAAGGACACTTGACCCTCCGACAGTTCGCACCCTTCGCTGTTTGCAGTTGCCGCGCAGTGAGGCCGGGGGGAGTCGTGTGTCCCAAAAAATGTATGTACCCAACGATAGAAACATTCCGCACCCCCTCTATAACGGAGTCGAACGTTTCGCACAAAATTCCAAACAGTGAGAACCGAACGATATTATGCCCCGCTCCGATCGTTATTCGATTAACGCCCATTTCATCAATTACCCCCGTGCCAACAGTCCGCTACATTAATCACCGTTCGTTAGCCGCTCATTATAACTATATTATAACTCCCACCGTTCACCAGTCTGTTACAGTGCCTATCGGACGAGGATCAATTCCATCAATCATCGACACATCCACCGTCCAATGTTTCGATCGCACCGTTCAAAATCTACACTCATTCCATCGATTATTCACTCTACTCCCGAATAAGTTAAGAAATAATATATATAAGGAATAAGAAATAATCTCTTCACTCTACGAAAATAAAATTTCGTCTTTCCAACGGAACTTCTACGTATCTCAAAGCGGCAGTGCCCCGTTCTCTGGCCACCCCTCAACCGCGAAACGAGACTCCTTGTCCGGCAGAAAGCAGTCCAAGCCACGGAAGAGGGTGAGCCGGGGGTGGCCGGAGGGGGGTGGGAGGTCGAAAATAGCGGCGAGTCCAAATTTTCGAGCGATTCCGAGCGTAAACGGACGGGGGTGATTAAGGAGAGTCGCGTTTTTCACGGAGGCCAGTGCATCCGCGAGGAAGAGAGAGAGACGGCGAAACAGAGGCTATGTGTGTGCGTGAGAGAGTGGGAGAGAGAGAGGGAAGCGACACGGTCAGGTTGGAGAAGTGAAAGGAGACCGAGGCACAATGAGGGCGTGGAAGACAATGAGGACAATACACGGAGGGATACGAAGGTGGGTGAGGGGGGTGGGTGGGGAGAGAGAGCGAAAGCGGAGAGATGATGGTAAAAGAGAGAGAGAGAGGGAGAGGGAGAGAGAAGAGTGGAAAAGTGTGCAGGAAGAGGGACGGAGCAGAAAGAGAGGCAGAGAGGACGGAAAGCAAGAGTTCAATGGGCGAAAAACGGGAAGGCGCGTTGCACCCCGGGGAAAAAAGGGGTGAAAAAAGTGGAGAGAGAGAGAGAGAGAGAGAGAGAGGGAGAGGGTGGGCGGAGAGAAAGAGGAAGAGAGAAAGGGAAGAAAGAGTGGGCCGGAGGCCGGCTCGCATAAGTATGCATTGTGGCGAGAAGGGGTTACGCTTTTTCTACAGGGTGATTCTTATAAGGTGACCGACTCGATCTTCTTGCCACAATGGGCGAGGGCTCCTGGCGAGGGATGGGGCGGGGGGGGGGGGGGGGGGGGGAGAGAGACAAAAGTAAGTGGGAAAGTTGGTCGATCCGAGAATGGGCCGACACAGATGATGCATGCAGGCCGATCCTCCCCCCCTCCCCCCCTGCATCCTCTTTCCTCTCTCTCTCTCTCTATCTCTTTCTCGACGTTGATTAGGAAGATAAAATCCCTTTCTTCCATATTTTATGACCTTTCGTCGCTGGAGAAAACTGTCCAGCTTTTCTGGCCGTCTGCCCCTCCCCTTCGAGAGTCACAGTTTATAGTCCCAGGCTCAAATGGCTCGTAGTCGCAAAAATAGTTGAGACGGTCGTCAGCGGTAATGTGTCGGTGAAGGGAGGGGGGCGAGAAAGAAGGGTGTTTTGTTCCAACTAGGATGGCAAAGTATATGCGTTGTAACGATCACCCAGTACGCAAGAAATCATGGCTGCGGGTAATGCGGACGCGAGTGGCGAGGTAAGAAGGAACGCTCGCGTTTTAATGGCCCTTCTACGGAGGCAGGCACGACTTTGCGACGCTTTTCATGCTTCCGGAATTACATTGTGCGCGAGAGTGTGTGTGTGCGTGTGTGTGAGTGTGCGACGAGGCGTGCGTTCTACGTCCGACGAGGGACTAGATCCACCGTCCATTCAACTTTATGTATCAGACTGTCTAATGACGTCTTCGAGTGTCTGATCAACGCACGTCCTAGCCTCGCCGTCGAAAATTTACATTAATGGAAACCAGCGGGCGCAGAAACAAAACCGCAAGGGTTGACGTCGGAATTCAAAGTACGCGTACAAAGTAAAAAAAAAAATAGAGACATACAAGTACATATACACTTGTATCTGGGATGTATATCTGTATGTAGGATATTCTATGTGCAACGCTTCATTATGGAAAAAGGAGAAAAGTGCAGTGGGATGCATCGTTATGAGATCAGCCGTGAAATTGTGGATTTGTTCGAGGATCGTGACGGTCGAGTGTCGAGCGGGAGGGAAACTTTTGAAAGAGAAGATCACCTCTGCTCCAAGGAATCGGTCCTGTTGGATTTGTAGCCGCTGTCGTTGAGACTCCCCTCGTGCCGCAGGGACGGAAGCGAGTCCCAGGGCGATTCCCTCTTGTGTGTCGCGTATCCCGGATTGATGGAGCTGGAGGCGCCCGATCCCAGGGTAGAGCTTCCCGACTGCCAGCCGTCGGAGTGCCGGAACCATTGGGCGCGCGCCGACTCGCCGATGCAGCTGGCGCATCTGCAATTACAAAGTTGACAACTGGACATTAAAACGTTTGTACTAACTTTGCGTTGAGTATGAGAGTAGGGTTGCGCGTGGTGTGGGGGCAATTTTGGACTGTTTACCTCGAATTGTAGTCGCTGAGATAGCCGCGGTCGCGCTCTGCCTCCCGTTCCCTCTTCTCTCTTATCATTTCGTTGCGATCGCTGTAATAGCCGTCGCGATCCTTGCTGTTCTGCCTTTCGTTGCAGTAGCGATACGACAGCGGTAGCGTCGATGACTTGTTAGAGCCTGGACCTGTCGACAGGATCAATGACAAATTTTTCTCAG
Source organism: Anoplius nigerrimus (assembly GCA_914767735.1). Lineage (NCBI taxonomy): Eukaryota > Metazoa > Arthropoda > Insecta > Hymenoptera > Pompilidae > Anoplius > Anoplius nigerrimus. Next base: position 6,359,040 of record OU612087.1, read on the forward strand.
CAATTTATTCTCCAACGAATCACCTGTATCACATCTTCTACTTAACCCATTAACTGCCAAATTTTTATTCTTTATTTTTGGCTAGATAAGTTATAGAATATATATATAGAATATATATATATATATACATTCTTAATATTTTATTATATTCTATACATTATTATTCTTTCTACATATATATGCATTTTTAATCCACTAACAGTCAAATTTTTATTTTTTATTTTTGACTAGATAATTAGAAATTATGTATATGCACAAAAGGTTGTGTAACAGTATAATTATATAAATTCTCAAATCCCCAAATGGGGATCGTGGCAGCTAATTGATTAATGTCTGTAATTAGAAGACACTTACGTCGTCGTGACACGTGCGGCGTACGTTGTACGTTCAACGGAATATTTTCGGCGAATTCTGGAAGAAACAATCGTTCAATGTAAGTACGTGCAGAGTAGAGTACAATGAGGACGTTAGGTGACATTTAACCAGTCAGCTGTGGCGACCTCTTCACAGAGCAGCTCTCAGTTTTATATTTCGTCTTTACCTCCAAAGATTTTAAACATATTGAAATTTCCACATATATTTTAATCTCCGCTAAAATTAGTAAAATTAATTAGTTACTGACCGTCAGTGTAAGATGTACAATAATAAGTTTTCGGCGTATTCGGTCACTGTTGTACTTATTTTAAAAGCTAATCAAATTTCAATCAATTTCAACAGAAAAACATTGCTTTTAATTAGTTAGTTAGAAGCAAAATGAATATATTTCGCTAAAATTAGTTTACATAGCAAGGGTAATTTTACACATGACTCATAGTCGTCCTGACACAAAATATGCAATTTCTCCATGCATAGTCGTCAAACACAGTTAACTGGTTAATGAATCTAGATTGAAAATATCCAAGAAATAGTCTTGAAAATTAAAATTGATTATTCTTGAAAATATCTACATCTATTTTGAAATATGTACCTAGATTCTCCATACTCTGCGTGAGCAGAACCTCGAATATATATATTATAAAATATGCAATTTCCCCATGCATAGTCGTCAAACACAGTTGACTGGTTAATGTCTAAATTGAAAATGACCAAGAAATAGTCTTGAAAATGGAAATCGATAACTCTTGAAAATATCTACATCTAGATTGAAATATGTATCTAGATTCCCCGTACTCTGCGTGAGTAGAACCTCGAATATATATATATATTATATAATATATATATTATAAAATATGCAATTTCTCCATGCATAGTTGTCAAACACAGTTGACTGGTTAATGTCTAGGTTGAAAATATCCAAGAACTAGTCTTGAATATATCTACATCTAGATTGAAATATGTACCTAGATTCTCCATACTCTGCGTGAGCAGAGCCTCGAATGTGCGAAGGCTGTAGCTCTCGGCGTCCATTCCCTTGGCCAGGGTATTCCTGAGATGCATCTCGTACTCGAGCAACAGCCTGCTCGTGGGACTGCCGGGCGTCGAGACGGACTGCATGTTCTGTTGCTGATATGTTTGTCCGCTGTTGCAGCGGCGCGAGTTGCAGTGATTCGGCTGCTGTTCCATGTCCGAATTGCCGTTGGACGAGCTTGGCGTCGTTGCGTAACACTGGTTGTCGAAGATAACGTTATCCGACGGCGGCGACATGTCACCTGTGCACCGATTACGTTCCGAATCTAAGTACGTCCTCCCTCTGACGCCTACGACAGACATGTGCCACATGCAGGATTTTGGAAATGATGTGCATATAGACGTCGTTAATCTGCGGTGCCGCCGGCGTCGCTCGATGCTGAAGACCGTGCTGACGAGGAGCTAGAGTGAAGCTTGATGCTTTCAAGACTTTTTTTGTTAGGCTCTTTAGCAAGGCTGTGTCGTCACTGGTCATTAATCTATCATTAACTATCGTTCAGAAGGGAAGCTTATGCATTATTGAAACTGTAATCCTCTTAGGAACAGTGACCACACAGACGTACAGTGATTCGATCGGTTGGCTGGCTTGGAAGAACAGTTAAGACATAGTTCTAGACAGTGATCGTAAGAATTCGGTCATTCCGTTGATTCGAGAATTTATCGGTCGTTCGCTGGAAAGACAGAGGCGGAGTTGAGCAGAACTGAGAAATGATAATGAATCACAGCTGTGAGAGGGTCCGTAAGTGCAAAGTGCTGTTTGGCAACATTAAGAAGTGTGACAAATTTAGAGGTGACCAAAAGAGGAGAGGGCTTGAAGAAAGCAAATGGAGAACGAGAGATAGAGAGAGAGAAAATTCTTCGATCCAAGCAGGGGATTAACGACTGACATAATCGTAATGCAAAATTCTTTCCTCGATCATTAGAACAACCGCCGTTTTAAGACCGTTGCGAAGAACCGAAGTAAATCATCCTTCGGTTCCTCACAACAGCCAAAACACTAACATAACATCAAAATTTCAACCCATGAGCTTACAATTGTTGTCGGTAAAACATTTTCCTCCATTTTCCTCGTGGCAAAATTTTGCGATCAGTCCTTTCGAGAACGCAACCTTCGCTCGAGGAGTAACGCGAGGTACCGAGAGTACCGGAAAACTGACAGTAAGCTAATGAGTGAAACGACGCAAAAAGGTCTCCCCACAGCAGCTTCCGACCCCGATCGGCGTAAAAGGTTATCGAAAACTTTAGTACCGGTATATTGCCGTGCCATGTCGTGGACGCTCCTGGAGCCCTGGAACTTGTTGTACGGACTCCGATATGGATGCGAGTAATTCTCGTTCTCCGTCTCTTGCATAACATACTTCTGATTGTTATTGCTCGGATGGTAGTGATAATTGTGATGGCTGTGCCGCTTTCTCGTCATTTCCGGCGACGTCACCGGGCTGTCTATACTCGACATCGGCTTCAGCATTCGCTTTAGGGTGTTCGAATCTAGACTAATGCCGCCGTTCTGCGCGTTCTCGATCCTCATGTCGTCGGTACTCTTGCTCTTCGACTTACGTCCGCTATGATTGTTGTTAACGATGTTGAAGATATTGCCGTTCTGCATCTCGAGCTCGGTGTAGTCGGCCGACTTGGTGTGATGAAGCTGCTCCTTGCGAAGAGTCTTGTTCTGCAGGGTGCCGCCTGCCTGGGTACCTTCGGACTTCAGCATCTCCGTGCCGTTTTGCTGCGTCGAAATGTCCTGGCCCTGTTTCACTGGCTTCTTAGGCGACGGCGCGTTACCTTTCTCCTCCGGACTGTCGATCTAAGCACAAGATGACAGGTCGATTAATCAGTTAGGTGACAGCCTGCGGAGGATCCCGTGTTCACAGTAGACGTACAGTAAAGCCCGCAAGGTTTCGTAGTTCATGCGACTACTGTTTTTATCGCTTCAGAAGGCAACAAAGAAGTCTTGTGCTATTTAACACATTAACTGACACCCATTTGACGATTTTGGAATTTACATAATTATACTGTTACAGAACCTTTTGTGCGTATATATAACTTATACAGCCACGCATTTCAAACAAAAAAATTTGAAAGTTAATGGGTTAGGAAAAAGACACTCTGTTGCTACTAATATTGACATACCACTCGTTTACACGTAACAGTGGTAAAAATGTTTCGTTCGCAACGAATATAAAATGGGGATAAACAACCGTCTAATGACCGTCAGTGAAATGTATAAACAATGACAGACTCGTCAGTGGATCCGGGACGAAACGATAACATTTTCTGGGATTTTTCCATGTTTTAATTTCCCCTTCCACGTCTTCCCGGATCGGCCGAAACGCATGTTTATACATAACGAACACAATATGCACGTTATTCGTTGAAAGAGGATATCTCACTGCGTAGAACGTACTAAATAAACAGTTAACGTCATACTAATTATTCGAGTGACTTTTCATTATCTGCCTCACTCATGAACTGCGTAACCTGAATGTCTACCGTGCACAGGATCCTCCCGTAATTAATAACGAATGTACCTGCAATAATTAATAAGCATCGGGTTTAATAATCATCCGCCTGGCGATAATTAACGACGTCCCTAATTACCGATCGAACGATCGATTCGTACCTGCGAGCCGACCGTGACAGTTCCGATGGCGACGGTGGCAGTCTTCGGGGTCGTCTGACAGGTTTCATTCTGCTTCTCCTTCTGCTTCGACTCGCCGCCAGCCTTCGGCGTCTTCCCGGGCGTCGCATTGGCGTTGTTCACGTTGTCGTAAAGGGAAGCGCTGGACGTGGCGGCCGTTATCTTGTCCCTTCCCGGTGTCATCTCCATTTCCGTCGATCTCGCCATGGTCCTGGGAAGCGTCGACGCTCCTGAAATGACGTCACGATTGAAATTACATTCGATACGAAACACATCGCGACAGCGTAAGGAACGCTCTCGCGGACGCAATTGAATTATTAACGCGCAATAATAACGGATAGTGCGGATCGGTCGATTTGACAAAACGTACCGCAGGAATTTCGATATCGGGGATCTTGACTTCGTAATCGGGCAAATTGTTCCGGGGTCATGCAACTGCATTGTGGCTCCCTCGACCGGCTCGGCGACGCCGGCGTCGACAATGGCTTTCGACGCGTTTTGATCTTCTGCTTGTTCGGTGGTTCGAGCTTCAACGAGTAAGAAGAGGATGCTTTCCTTGAAATCTTGAACGACGGTGACTGCATGGAAAATTACGTTGTGACTGCGAATGATCTAATGACGCCACGCGAGGCCTCGTAAGAGAGTCCCATTCGTCGATTTCTTTCGCTAATGAAATCCTCACTCTCTCCCTTCACTCTCACATATTCACTCTCCGCTCATTTGTTTTTGTTTTTGTATACAGTGCATTCTCGTAAGCTTCAAGCGATGGAGAAAAGCTAGCGAATTCTATCGTCCTTTCGGTGCTAGGTTACTAGTTTACAGTATTGCAGCTACTTGCGGCGTGTTAAGGAAGTAGTCTGGTCTAGAAATTTGATAAAATCGATTCTTTTTTTCGTTTTATTGTTCCTTAGACCTATCTTAGTACGCGCGTGAAAACCGTTCATTGATATTTGAAAAATTAGCAGAGTAATAAAAATTATAAGGAAGCCGCGCGCTTAGGTACCGTAACGGTATCAAAACTTTGAACGCGTTTATCTCAGAACAGTACGATCGAGCACAAATTTTGCAGATACCTTCGATAGCCTCTTTCTGGGGACTGGTAGCAGAATTGAGTCGAACAATAATTTTGCCCACATTTTATAACTCGTCGAATACCCGAAAATGTATGAAATATATCGTTAATCAAAGTTTAACAGGCCGCCATTTCGTAACAAAATCTTTTTAAGTACTATTTCTGCTAACAGTGTTTAGAATACTCATACAGATTGAGAATATATATATATTTTTTTTTCAAATGCATACAACATCACCCAGAGTGGGCGTCGATTGAGGCGGTTTACGGCGGACTATGTTGTAAAAAAAGAAACTACATGAAAATATTTAAAGTAATTTTTTTAATGTAGAAAAATTCATCAAGACAACTCCAACCGTTTAAAAGTTATTCCAACTCAAAAATGACGTCAAAAATCACGCTCTAGACCAGACTGCCGCCTTGAGCTGTGATAGTAGCAATTATGAGATGGCAGATGAGTTTCATCGTTAGCGAGATGCGTGAACGATTGAGAAGCACCGAAAGGATTGTGTGTCAAGAGTAACGACTGATAACGTTCTGGCTCAATGAGAAACTTACGCAACATTCGCGAAATTGCTTAGCGTCGATCGGGGACATGAAATTAAGGCCCCACGTGTCGTTTGTCATGGTGTCCTTCCAGTAGACGAAGCATTCCGATGCCTGGCCAATTCGTGTGCCTAAAATGAAAATAGCGCAACGTTAAAATCCGTCGTTTCCGTCGCGCGGTCGCTCCGATAACGGCAAAGTGGTAAAAGTAGGATACCCACTAAAGCGCCAGGGAATTGACAATATAAAGAACGGTACATAGAGAATACTGGAACAAGGAACATCGATTACGGTACACGGGGCACGTACCCGCGGCACAAAGCCAGAGAAAATAAGGTGACTTAACATCTCGCGCTACTTGTAAATAACGCCCGACAGACGGGGCTCCCCGCAAAAGTTACCGCCCTGATTTTCGTTCGAACGTCGGGTCAGCCGTAAATCATTCTGGGATTCCGTAAGCGGTGCAGTCGGAAGTCTCTTTAAATTCTCTAAATCTCTTCCGCTGATACGTCCGCCCTGCCTCTTGAAACTAACAGATCGTGTACGCTAGCACTGAAACTACTCTTTCTTTGTGGAATGAAATAGATTATTTTTGACTTTACACGTTATGACAGACTAACATACAGCATCGTAATGGAACGAAAACTGTGTACATAGTCTATAGTAAAATAAACCTTCACGGCGTATTCGGTCACTCTGTTGTACGATAAAGAATTATAAAAGATTCGTTTCGTCCTGGATCTTTTTTTTATAATTCTTTATCGTACAACAGAGTGACCGAATACGCCGTGAAGGTTTATTTTACATAATTCAATACGGTCAAAACCTTTTTATTTTACATAGTCTATAGTGTATAATCATACACAGAAAAATAACTTATATATAATTAATGTCTCAATTGACTAAACTTGAAAAGATATGATTATACATTTAAACGGTTGATCAATTGGTTTTTTAAACCCCCATTATAGTCAATAGTCATAATTATACCATAGCGTCCAATTTGATCATATGAGACGTTAGAGAAAAATAAGTGAAATTAAGAAAATAATCGTCCCGTAGTTTTAGTCAAGTCAATATGTGTCAGCGTACACTCAAAGTATTACAATCCAAGCTCCCACGAGTACTTTGGCATGAAATTCGAACGAAAATCGGCCTGGCACCGTTCGATCCGCCTTACGCTCTAGGCGGATCAATTTTCGGCGCGCAAGTCCGCTCACCTGGCTGGACCAATCGGACGTCGAGGATCTTGTCGACCTGACTGTTGTACGCTGTGATGTGGAAGACGCACTCGGGCGAGTCCTGAATGCAGGTGATGTTCACCGGCACCAGGTCCTCGGACACCTGCTGCCATTTTACCGTTCCTGCGCCGCTCGCGCTCACGTGAAACACTTCGGCCCAGAGCCTACAAAACTCTCGTCATTAGATCGGCAAGGCAAGGATAGGGGTGGGATCCATAGTTAAGGGATGCAATTATCGATCGTCGAGGAGACACGCGCGCGCCAGGGATCGAGAAAGAAAAGAGCACCGATGATCGCGGCCGAGAGGACTGGCAAGGGATGTGAAGGGATGTGAAGGGATGGGAAGGGATGGGAAGGGTTGGAATGGGAAAGGAGGGTGGCTATCGGAAAGTTTGAGGCCTCGGCCGAAGCTAATTGGGTCGGGGACTTTGACCCGATGTAACCCGAATTTTTGTCTCGATGCCGGCCCCTCGCGCTAATTCGATGCCAGCGCGCATATATTGGAATATTGTAAATTTCCGCAACATTTTCCTCCCTTTTCAGACTCTGGAAGCTAAGAGAGCCAAATCGTTCCGATTCAAATAGTTACGCAACAATCGCAATTTGTACAGGCGAGCATCGAGTTCCGGTAGCGTACGCGTCACGATCGTACGTTGAATGCGATCCTATCGGGTTGGCGTGTCATTTCGCGCGGCTCAATGAAAATGGGACCTGCTCATTGAGGATAGAAAATACCGATTACGCCGACTATGAATACGCTGGCGTATTATTACGTTGCGCGTTACGCGACCGAAGACGATCTTATCGCGGGTTATCGGGTCGGTGGGTGTGGCACCCTGTAACAACCTAATTCGATGCATATCGGAAAACGCACGGTCTCGGATATTTTTTGTGTACACAATTTCGCATAACATCTAAGCGTCTCCGTATCGATGAAGAAAACATGCTCTAGCTTGACTATTCGACCCCTTTGCCAGAGGCATCTTTAAGGTTTGCTCAAAGGTGAGTAGTGACTAAGTAGAAGAGAAAGATTGAAACTGTTTACGTAGGTTCAGAGAAATAGAGGAGACTGAATGAAACTACGAGACCCAATGCAATTTTTGATGCGTCACTACGGAAGCGGAATGACAAACAGTGATAACGCTAACGGATCTAGATTTCGTGCGAAGCTCAAGTGTTCGGGGGATGAAATCGGAAGGGGGGGTAGGAGAATCGACGTCACGTGTGCAAATGTTGACTCTAGTTAATCGGGATGAGATGTAATAGTAGAATGACGTAACGCGCGACGACGTTCCGCGAACGTAAAACTAAAAACAGTCGGACTCAACAAAAACACAGTTTTTACCGTAAATCGGCGAATGGTAAGAGAAGGAAGAGAGACTGAAGGACAGTAAGAGTATGTAAAGAAAATAGAGACAGAGAGAAAGAGAAAGAGGAAGAGAGAATAAGAGAGAGTAAGACAGAGAGATAGAGATAGAGAGAGAAAGAGAGAGTGAGTGAATGAGAAGAGTAGGTATGTGTAATTAGAGATGAGAACGATGGCTCCGAACCAATTCCAAAAAAACCCAAATAAACTCATGCACGCAAGAACCAAATCTCTGCACATAAACAAGTGTCTCCCCTACTACGGAAACTCAAAACACGTTCATCCCCTTCGACCAGCCCCCAACCAAAAATCAACTGCCATCACCAACAACATTCCTCCCATGTAACCCAGGAGCCAGGGCTCATCCCTAATTACACGCGCATTCCGCCTATAAAGAGTGTCGGTGAACTCGAACAGAGAGGGGGGGGGGTGGTGTCCCCGCCGAAAGAGCAGACAAAGAAGTAGTGGCAGATATATAATATATATATATACGGTCGAATGGAGTGGTTTTTCGAATGGCTTGAATGGTATGGTATGCGCACCTCTTCCTCTCTCTTAAGCTTCCGCACCTGAGCAAGTGGCCCGTGTCACCCCTACGACCTCCGCCTCCTGGCATGCCGCCCCTGGCCGCAGCCTGCCATGGGGAATCCTCAGATCGATACGCCTTTCTGATAAGAGGAGCACAGCTGCACGATAGCTTGTTGCCCATTCTATATAATTCTCTCTCTCTCGCGCCTCTGCCGGCTCTTCCGCTTTTCCCTATCTCCGGCCCCCCTCCCCCAGGCCCTCCTCTCTCTCGAGGCCCCCCGCCGCCCGGCCCCCTCACCGCCCCTTTGTCCCTCGACAATTCTCCCTTGTTCTCGCTATCCTTTGTCCTGCCTCGCACGTCTCCCACTCTCTCGCCGGACCTCTCCTTATCCTTCCGTCTGCGAATCTCGTAGCTGTCACTTGCTACTCCTTTTTTACTTCGCCTCACTTCGTCCGTCCCCGGCCGCCTCACCCTCGATGTCTCATACACTGTCTACACCTCCGGATCTTCTTTTTCCCCTTCTTCTTCCTCTTCCTCTTCCTCCTCCTCCTCCTCCTCCTCCTCCTCCTCCTGTTCTTCCTCGGAGCCCTTCGTCTCGCGACTTAGAGCGATTGTTTTTGACACACTTTTGCGGATGACGCTTGGCTCGTCTGTTGCGACTTTTGGCACCGGGATACAACCGCTGCGCGGTGACTGGCGAGGAGGGGTGGCCTTCGGGGGTGAGGGGTGGCTAGCCCGGTATTTTCTTGCCCCCGGCCAGCCTGAGCTTCAGGCCAACTGGCTCGTTTTCGCTTTTTCACTCCGGACCCAGGACGATATTTCCTCTCCTGCCCTGGCGCGTACTCCTGCTATGTGGTTATTCGTATCCTATGTGTTGTCGTATGTATGGATGTCCTCTGTGCGAGTGTGCACGTCGGAGTCGACGCTGCGTTCGAGGGACGTCTTCCTTCGATGCTCGCTCGGCTGATTTCCTTCGCCGAAAGTTTGCGCCTTTTACCCGTTTCCGTTCGCTGCGAGTTCACCAATTTTTCACCCTCTGTTCTTTTTTTTTGTCCTGGTTGTCGTTCGCTTCTTCTTACGTTGCCGGTCGTTCGTTCTTTCTTTGCTCTTTTTTTTTTTGTTGAAGGTTGCTTTTCTTTGGTATTTCTTGTTATTCTTTTTTTCTTTGTAGGAAGCACTGTGTTAACAGGGACGATCCTCCCCGACGATATCAGAGAAAAGAAGGAGGTATCTTTATTGTCACATCATTGCGGGCGTCCAAGGTCATCAGCTTCTCCCTGGCATGACCGCTGAAAGAAGAAAACGATCGAGCGTTAGGTTCGATTTGTCGCTGGACGGATCAGGAAGGGATAAGAAGGGTGGAGTGACAAAATAAAAACTGGCGTTCATCCTCGAAGTCGAATCTTCGCGTCAGTCGAGTGCATCAAAAGTGTGTCCCAACCCCTTGGGGCGAAAGGGTGCGATCGGGGAAACAAAATTAATTGACCGAGTTCGCGGCGTGGAAGGGGGGGTGGGGGACAGTCAACTTTTTGCGGCGTCCATAAAAGTTGGACGGCCGAGACGTCCAGGCGCAAAGTGCAGTTTATCAGTCGATAATTGCGGCCTGGACGTCGCCGGTAACGAAATTAGCCCGGATGCCATCGGTTAATGCCGCTGGGGGGCCTAATCGTAGGCAGAGTTGGGCACGCGACGCCACTTCCGGTCAGCGGGACGTTCCCTTTGACGGCCCAGCGCGCGCTCGCAAGCGGACGATCGGCGATTTATTCCGGTCTTAGGCACCGGCTTCCGGCGGCGAGTAATCTTCGCCGTTCGAAATATATCAGCGGCTCGTTCGCGCGGGTTAGGTAATTTGAGATATGGACAGAGAAATGTCACGAAACTGTTGACCGTGATTTTTCAAATATTTTACGTGTTAGGAGACTAGGTGGATATCGTAGAACAATATAAGACTGCGGAATATTCATTAATCGGTCAGCTTCCGGCTTTTTTATTTAGTCTTTATCTACAATGATTCTAAACGTATTGAAATTTACGGATATATTTTAGTATCCATTAAGATTAGTTTAAATAGCAAGGGTAACTGTGTTTTACGCAACACTGATATGATACAAAATTGAGACAATGCAATTTCTCCATGACGGATATAGTAGTCAAACAGAGTTGACTGGTTAATACAGTTCACCGATAACACTAGAATTTCTTTTTAATAATCCGTTCGGATTAAATCTGCTTTGCGCTTAAAAAATCATTTTTTCTATCAAGCAGAATAACGAGAAAACTGATTTCAAGTGCAAAAAGGAAAGAATTAATTGCCCCATGAATAAATTAAAAAAATATATAGAAAGTGATTGACGGATTTCTCTGCTGCATCAGTAATTCATACGAACTGCAGAAAAAAAAGGGAAAGTTAAGATAATCTCATGAAGCATCGCTGTTTGTTATTTCGCGCAATGTTCGAGTAGTTGGCCAACAATTAATGGCCACCTCTCGCGCCGAGATCCTCAGGGAGGCGATTAATCCGATTTATTCCGTTCTCCACAATCGTTAACATTCCGCAAAGGATTAATGCCCCGTTTTCCATCGATTCCCGATAATCGCTAATATTCCGCCGGTCGGATTAATCACGTTAAATTGATTTTCGGCGAGGCCCGCCGCATTCCGCGAATCGAGTAATAACGTTCGAGCGGCCCTCGATTAATGTTAATCCTCGGCAAACGGATCGTCAAGCGGATCGGCAAACGGTTCGGCGAACCGGAGGCGTCGGACCGTTTAGAGACTTTAACTACTGGCGAGAACCGAAAATCCGACGAAAGACGCGCAGTCGTACGAACGACGTTTGAGCGTCCATTATCGCTCGGCCGCATACTGATGCTCGCGATGAGCGTCGATCGTGACGTATCCCAGGAATTTGAAAACGTCAGCCACCTGGATTCAAATCTTTCCGTGATAGTAAAAAAGTCAAAGAAATCTTATTGACATTGCCTTCGTATGCCATCGACACCCATCAACTATGGATTCCGACAGTCAGTTGACCATGTATTGATTTTGAAATAATTCTGAAGCGGTATTATATGGACCTTTTATTCAAAATTAAAAGAGAATTGAATATTACTTAAAAAAAATGTACACTACATTAATCATAAATTGCATGATATATCCATTTTTTTGAAATGATGTAAGTTTAAATTGAAAAAAAATTAAATAATAAATAATAAATTATATACTCAATTTTTTTGTGATATTTAATTTTCTTTACTTGCACCACTTTCAACAAAAATGAGATATCATATAATTTATGATTGATTGAGTGTAAACTTTCCTTTTTTTTCAATTCTGTAACTTACACCACTTTCAAAACACACGGTTCGTATCATTGAATGCAAGCTCTAAAATGCACTGCGTATACTGGGCTTTGCTTCCGAGTACCGTCGATGTCCGTCAGTCAACGATCCGAATCGAAAATCCGAAGATCCTCCCGAACGTTCGCCGAAGCGTTTGCCGACCCAAACGTCGACCCTAACTACTGACGTGGCGCGAAACGGGTCCGGATCCCTGCTCAATAATCGCGCTTAATTGATTTTCGTTGCACTTTACACTCAGCCAACCCCCCTGCCCCCGCCCCGTCGACAAACGACAGCCCTTCCTAGTCCACCCCCCCTCGCACGGAATTTCAGCCCCACCCCCTTCAACCCCCTCAGTCGCCCTGGCCGTGTCATCCTGGACAATATCTTGCCTCCTGGTTGTCGACGGGCGATTTTCAATTTAGCCACCCCCCTCCCAGCCCTCCCTGCGCCCTACTCCACCCTCTCCGTGATTCGAAAAGGGACCCCCGAAAGGGTCGCGACGTATAATAAACTGCGCCGAGTTCGGTGTCATATTATAATGGCATTGCTCGTTATGCCCAACTTTGGACCCGGGCGCGCGACGGTAATTACAAATTTAATTACGTCCCAGCGTTGGAGAATCCCGCTGACACACGACGCGGCGCAAAAATAAGCGTTCTTTTCTCTGAAACACCACCCGCCGCCGCCGCCTCCCGGCGTCGAACTACAAATATGCCGACGAACGAAACTGTCGAAATTAGACCTAACGAAATTGTGAAAACGAGTGCGCGTAACAGTGTACTGTACGTCACTCGGGCAACATTTAAAATGCTAATTTACGTAATTGTAGAAAATTACATACAATGTGTGCCGATATTACGAACATTGGACATATCGTAGAGTGTACAGTACAGGACCGATCAAAATTTCTCATACTTTAAACTTAGCCCACTTCCATGACAGCTTATAAAAAAACACCCGGTAAATTTAGAAAATTACATACAATGTATGCCGATATTACGAACATTAAAGACGTATCGTAGAGTGAACTAAACGACCAATCAAAATTTTTCACATTTTAAACTTAGCCCACCTGCATGACAGCTTATAAGAAAACACCCGGCAAATTCTGCGAGTGTCAGTTAAGTTGAGCACCGATCACGTTCGCGACACGCAATTCCATCGATCGGCAAAATTTGCCCGCCCGAAGATCGTCGGGATCGGCATTCGTCGAGCGTGCAGGAAGCGTCGTTCGAGTTAGCGTAGGATAAATCGGCAATAGAGGGTGGGATTAGGAGGCGTAACGGCTGAAAGTCACGCGAAATCGATAAGGCGACAAGGCACGCACCGGCTTCGGGAGGACGGCAAGGGGAGGCGGGGGGGGGGGGGGGGTGAAAAAGGCAGAGATGCCCATTCGAACTCGCGGACTGACACAAATTCGCAGCGACGATGGCCTGTCGGGCCGATAAATTCGCGGCCAAGCGGATTAGCCGATCATTACGTTTTTCAACCCCCCCTCCTCCATCTCCACCCCCGCCCTCCGGCACAAAGAGGATTCCGAGTACGACACGCCTCCGCATTTACATTTCCCAGCAGGCCCGCGGATCTATAATTTACGGCGCGTCGGCAGGTAAACCTTGCCCGGCCGGGAAGTGTAAAGTTCACGGCGAGAAGCGGGCTTTTGAAAAAGTAAATGGGGGGGGGGGGGAGGGGGGGGGGGCAGATTCGAGCGTTCGCGGTAATGTAATTTCACACCCCCTTCAGCCTCCCCCCCGCTCGAAAGCGGTAACTTTATTCGACGTTTAAATAGAGCTGCAACGATAAATATTGACGGCTGACAATTTTTGTGGCTGCGGATGTAGGGGGACGGTAGGGGGTGTATAATATGAGCTCGGACGAAGGTAATCGAATCGAATCCTAATTTTATCGGGGCAATTTAACAATCGACGATCGGGCGCCGTCGGCCGACATTTTTATCCGCAAAGCGGTTGTGCGCGGATAAATCTCGGCAAATCGTATTAACGGTCAACGGGGCCAATCCGTTACACCTGGAACGACGTGTATAGCGGGGGCTGACATCGATGTGAAAAACGAAAAAGGTTGCCCCCGGCCGCTTACGCCGCCTGCAAGGGTGCGCCCCGACGGGGGTTGTCTGTGTGCAATTGTTTAACTACGGGCTCAGCGGGTGCAAAGTACATTTTATCGATGGAATCCATATTCTGTCCGATTACTTTCGCACAAGGTGCCGGTGAAGCATAGAATTCTGCCTTTCTTCTAATCTCTCACCCTTATTCTTACCCTCCCCCGACTTCCGACCCTTACAAACCGATATCGAGACTATTTCCCGATTTATTAACAGACGCTTATACGTCGGTGTTTAATTACATTTTAATTATATAATATCCCGTTGTAATCGGGATCCGTTTCAAACTTAATTCCTGCTCTGCGAATAGAGTACTTGGACCGTTTATTTTGAAAGTGGTGCAAGTCCATTTGAAAGAAAAAAATATCACATGAATAACCTGTTTACACTACGTTAATCATAAATCATATATCTCATTTTTTATTATACAAAATAAATAAAATATTATAATAATAATACAAATTGTAATTTTTATTATAAAATAAATATATAAATATCAAATAAACGGTCCACCCATCAAACACAAAAATGTTCAAAAAAGCAAACACCCTTCGACTTTGAAAAAAATTCTTATTATTCCTCAACCAACGCGTCCAGTCTCCCAACTTATCCATTCACGAGGCGGTAATTTTCTGTGGGATAGTTTTGCGGGAGGGTTTTGTTCTTGGCTATTCGTCTCGCACGTCTCTCCGCGTCCCCGACACCCTGATTACACTCTCCTCGAGGAGGGTTGCGGGGCGGGTCGGGCAAAGTAGGCGGCGTAGGCGTCGGTTTGAAAAGAGGGCTTCGAAACACTATATCGATTTCGGCGGTGATGCGGTTACCCGTCGTCCGCGCCTAAACATGAATGGCGCAAGGCGCTGCCTCCGGTGCAAGCACCCGAGACTGTCAAAATCCCTGTTTACCCCCGAGCCACCCCCCGCGAGCCCCACCCCCACCCCGCGGCCGCCCACGAGACTCGGAACGCCTACGCAAGGCCGAACGACACGGACTACGTGCGTGCGTCAAGCCAGAACTCGTTCATTTTCGACCCGGGGAACGTGGAGGTAGGAACCTACTCGAGGCGTTCGTCGGATAAAACGGTGGACGCTCTTCGAATTTTTCGACATTTTTATCGTTCGCGAACCTGGACGAAGGAATGCACTAGAGACGTTCATTGGCCAAATCAGGGAATTTTGTTTACTGTTGACGACGACGAATGGGGAGGAGGGAGTTTACTTGAGTCGGTCATTGGCCAAATCGGTGGACTAGGATTTTAAATTTTTTAAAAATTATTTTACTCGTGAATCTAAATGAGGAAACGTACTACAGACGGTCATTGGCCAAAGCGGTGGACTACGGTTTTTGAATTTTTAGAAATTTATTTCGTTCGTGAATCAGAATGGGGAAACGTACCAGAGACGCCCATTGGTCAAATCGCAAAATTTTGTTTAATTCTGACGACGACGAATGCAGGGGAGGGAGTTTACTTGAGTCGGTCATTGGCCAAATCGGTGGACTACGCTTTTTGAATTTTTGAAAATTTATTTCGTTCGTGAATCAGGATGGGGAAACGTACCAGAGACGCCCATTGGTCAAATCGCAAAATTTTGTTTAATTCTGACGATGACGAATGCAGGGGAGGAACTTTTCTCGAGTCGGTTATCGATCAAATCGGCGGACTACGCTTTTTGAATTTTTTAAAATTTATGCGGCTTGCGAATCTGAATGAGGAAACGTACTAGAGACGTTCATTGATCAAATCGGTGGACTACACATTCAGAATTTTTCAAAACGGACATGAGGAATCTAATAGAGTTGTTAATTTATGAAATCTGTTAAAAATTGCGATTCTTGTCGCAAAAATCTACTACACACTCCTAACTATTTATGTTCGAAATAAATTGTCTGTTTAGTGGAGATAATACTGCCAATTTGTAAAAATTTATTTTTCTCTAAAGTAGATTATTTCCTTAACAAACCCATTGGAATGATCATTATTCGAAACAATCACAATTTACACGATTACCAACGCCTGAAAACATTTTAAATAGAACCGAACTCACATATCAAAATCAAAACTTAAAATAGGAAAAACAAACTCCATTCTTATCGTGCATCGAACGTTCGGTAATTCGAGCAACCGATTACACGCGACAGAGCTGTCACGAATCAAATGTGCCCATAATTATGAAAGTGGTCTAAGTCAAGATTTAAAAAGAAATGAGTTTATCAATTATTTCACACCACATTTGTATACACTAAATTTATTCAATGTAATTTTTTTTTTTTTAAATCTTGACTTAGACCACTTTCATAATTATGGGCACAAATATAAATTCGAGTAAACATACTCGCAGCAACCGCAACTCAAAACGCGTAAAGTGGAACAACAAGCCGAGTCGCTTTGCGCGTTGATAATTCTTTTCGCGTTGCTCGCAGCCAACCGTTTACGCTTGATGGAACTGTCGCGAGTTCAACGAAAATTTCCCGGGACGGGATTTACCTAAATCTGCCGCCGTTACGAAATAAGCGATTCCGAAGTCTCCTGCGAGACGCTCGGCGTCTCGACGGCGCGAATTATTCGCCTCGCGGTGCGAGCAAACACCGTAATTTGCGAAGGAAACAAACACGAATCGGCGAATTTCGCAGCAGTGCGAGCGACCATTCGGTGCGGAGCCTAGAAATTCCAAGGCAAATAGCGGTTTATCAATGCGCAGCAACGTTTCCAGCCTCGCCCGTTCGCATTTTGCACCTTGGACAAACAAGGGGGGGTGGGCAAAAAATTCGGCTGCGCTCCGCCTCCGACGAGTCGGGCCATTCGAGGAAAATGGCGAAAAACGAAGTCTGTCCATGGTTTAACGAGCTCTTTCTACCGTCGGCTAACAAAGATAACGTTTTTTTGGAATGGCTGCGAGAATAAATGGGCGGCTTCGTTCGAATGTGGGATAAGTCAGTTACGTTACGTGCGCCTGTATATGCAGATGATACGTAACGTTTATTTCGAGAGTTTTGATTTAGTAAAAATGTAATTTAAAAAATTTGACTTACACCGCTTTCAAAATAAACGTTACATATATAGAATTTTTTTTTTTTTTAATAACTCCCTTGAACTCTACTTTGTCCCTGACGGACATTCGGTTGATTATTTTAACAAATATGTATATTCAGCCCGTAGAAATGTTTCCAATAGAAAATACCTATATATAGAATAGTACATACAGTGAAAAATGTCATATTATTAGTAGCAGTAATAAGTATAAACAAATCGTGTATTATGCTAGTCCCTACACCTACTTCGCCTCAGCAGAATAAAAATAATTTTTCCACCTTCCCAAACACTAAATCATATCAAACCCATCCTCAGCGAGTGCCTACTTCATAAAAGCATATCCAACATTTCGAGACCTAATAGCAAAAGTTGGATCTGTCAGTCAGTCGAGACAAGTAATACGACAACCTGACTCAAACACGAAAACATTTAACCCTTATGTCAATAACATATACATATACAACAATACAACATAACAATATTTTCTTCTGAATTAAAATTTTTAAAAGACCTCTCAGATCCTCGCGAATCGAACCATCTTACAGCATATTATCTGTTCCACATTTTTCGTGACAAAACCCAGAACAGTTTTGAACTTAAGGTGACTACCCGGGTACCCGGTAATTGACATAAGGGTTAAACGTCATACGTAAAGAAGCAGAATGTCATTTCTGGACAAATTCCGCGATCCCTGCTTCTACCGCGAAGAAGAAGAAGAAATTTTCTATCGCGCGAGAGGGCTCGATCGACGAAACGAGTCCGGCCAAAGTGCTAAACGGGAAAACAAGGCGAAGACAGAGAGAAGACATCTCGTTCCTGGCCGAGCGGAGAGGATTAAATGAGACAGGGGAGAGAGTCGCTTTCGTTTCGATGTCACGAAGGAAAAAGAAGGAAGAGGTGGGTCGTGTAGCAGGAGGAAGAAGAGGAGGAGAGGGCGGAGGGGAGGGGGGAGGAAGACGAGTGTCGTTCCGAGTGTGTGTACGTGTCAGTGGATGCGGACCTAACGTGGGCAGACGCCGAGGCGACTACTTCAGCGCGAAGGAGAGATGTTAGAGAGAAGAAGAGCAAAAAGTGGAGAAACACGTAGAAAACGAAGGACGGGTCGGTGCGAGGGATTTACATGATAAAAGTTTCGTAGATTTCGCGCGGATATTGCTACTGCGGATATCGCGAGGCCTACTTTCCCAAAGAGAGAGGGAGAGGGAGAGAGAGAGAGAGAGAGAGTAGGTTCGTTCTTCGATTACGTGGGATTTTCAGTTTTTTACCCGGGGATGTACCGCGTAATATGCCCGACTCGCACATGTCACGGGTCGAATAAACGAAGAAAGTTCGCCCGCGAGGAGACGATTTGGGTCAGGTGCGAGTGGCTGGTACGGCCTGAATATATAACGCGTGTCGCGGCAGGGAAGGGCACTTGTTACTTTGACGAAATGGTATCGCCGTCGCTCGATCGCAAAATTGGATGGCGGTTCTCAATTTTTTTCCGTGAAATCCTCGCCCATCGCACGCCTCGAAGTACGAAGGACGACGCCGATGACGGAGGAGAGAAGTTACGACATAGCGAAACGTTCACCTCTCGCGTCAGTCGTCTATTTTTACAGCGTCCACCGCTTAGCTCGGCCGGCGAGCTAGCGTGATGTAAAAAAAAAAAAAGTCGGCAAGGGGTTCCGACGTGTAATTTTATTCATCGCCAGGCTACCCCTTAACCGTCCCGCATTCCATCGCGCGTCTCACAGAGGACACCTAATCCTTTTAATCCGTCACTATTTTTACACCCCCCCACCCCATCGTGATGCCGTCGAACGTTTACGCCCTCGAAGTTGAATCCTCGAATTGACCCCGTTCGGTTGTCCACTCCTGTCATTCACGACTACCGACTCTCGTTTGCTACTCTCGTTGCGCGCAGAAATTCCGCGCCCTTTTCTGCGATCCGTACCCGGTATATATCGGGCCAATGCAAAGGAATCGAGGAGTATGCACTGTACGTGTAACCTCTTCACCTCCTTCTTTTTTCTTCCCCCCCCCCCCCCCCCCATCCCTCCATCCACCGTTTCTCTCTTCTGTGCACGTTCGATAACGGTGAACCGTGCTGTTGGCGAATTAAATCGAGTGTTCACCTCTCTTTCTCGCCCTCAGCCCTTCCCTCTCACTTCCCCACCTTGGCCTACCCCCTCCGCTGGGCCGTCGTGTGTTCTTTCACCTCTCCATCTTCCCCAAATTAGTTCACCCCCTTGTTTTCGTGCAATTCGCCTCGCCGGGTCGCGCCTCGCCGGTGACAAATTGTGCGGTAAAAGAATCAGACAGGCCTCTCCTGTCGAGGGGGAGGGCTGCTGTAATATTTTTTTTATAGTCCCGCCGAAAATCAGGGCCCATGATTTGAATGGACGATGCGCAGATACAGTGCACGCGGTCGAAAGTCTGACAATTAAGAGAGTATGTCGAATGATAAATTGATTTTGACTGAGAAACGTAGTACACGAAATATAGTCGAAGTCGAAAGTGTGCCAATTACGAGAGTATGTCAAATTGTAATCTGATTTTGGCTGAAAAATATAGTACACGTACAATATAGTCGAAGGAAAAAATTTGCCTATTACGAGAGTATGTCAAATGATTAATTGATTTTGACTGAAAGACATAGTACACACATAATATGGTCGAAGCCAAAAAATTGTCATTTACAAGAGTATGTCAAATGAAAATTTGATTTTGACTGAAAGACATAGTACACACATAATATAGCCAAAGTCAAAAATTTGCCTATTACGAGAGCATGTCAAATTGATTTTGACTGAAAAACATTGTTCACCCAAAATATAGTCAAAGTCAAAAATTTGCATATTACGAGAGTATGTCAAATAATAAATAGATTTTGACTGGAAAAGATAGTACACCCCAAATATGGTCGAAATCAAAAATTGTTTTTCTCAGCAGTTCAGTTTGTAATTTTTTTACATTATTCACGTCGCTAATTCACGCAGCGTCGCGACGCTGCGAAAAAGTCTGTCAATTCTACGTTCTCCCCCGAGCACTCGGTCATTATCGAGCACGTCGCCGGCCGAGAATACGAATGTGTCGAGTGGCTAAAAAGTCACTCGCCGCGAACCCTTCCCGAATCGTTCGCACCCACACTCCTTCCACCCGCTATCGAGCGACAGAGAGCTGACGAAAACACGATCCGCCCTCGAGAAAGCCGAGACGAGAAGGAGGGTCCGAACCAGAAGCCTGCATTCGCGATGTCAATTAATTGAGAGACGACGATACCGAAACAACGGACTAAACCCTCTGCTAGATTATTTTGCAGAAAATATGAGTTTTAGAGACGTACAATTACACACGGTTAGCGTGCCTGTCATCTAAAAAAAATAGAAGACAAGCGAGAAGTATGTAGAAAGAGATCTTTGACAAATTCAATCTGTAATACTTATCAGACTATTCCGAAACAAGAACATAGCAGCACGTATGATTAGACACGGTCAACATGCCTGTCATCTAAAGAAAAATAGAAGACAAGCGAGAAGTATGTAGAAAGAGATCTTTGACAAATTGAATCTGTAATACTTATCAGACTATTCCGAAATAAGGATATAGCAGCACGTATGATTAGACACGGTCAACGCGCCTGTCATCTAAAGAAAAATAGAAGACAAGCGAGAAGTATGTAGAAAGAGATCTTTGACAAATTCAATCTGTAATACTTATCAGACTATCCCGAAACAAGAACATTGCAAAACGTATGATTAGACACGGTCAATGTGCCTGTCATCTAAAAAAAATAGAAGACAAGCGAGAAGTATGTAGACAGAGATCTTTGACAAATTGAGTCTGTAATACTTATCAGACTATTCCGAAACAAGAACATAGCAGCACGTATGATTAGACACGGTCAACGTGCCTGTCATCTAAAAAAAATAGAAGACAAGCGAGAAGTATGTAGAAAGAGATCTTTGACAAATTGAGACTGTAATACTTATCAGACTATCCCGAAACAACAACATAGCAGCAGATCCGACCGCATTAACCTCGCGAAACGTTTACACCCCTGTCAAGAACGGCGGAATCGCACCTCACCCCCTGCGCGTTAACGATTTTCTCTCCCGGAGGAAAGAAAACAAATCGAGTACAGGACTCGCGAGCTGCGTCACGCCGGAAGGAAGCGTAGAAAACGGGAGAAGCAGCTCCTGGCCAAGGATTCCGAGGCCTGTTTACCGCAAGCACACCCTCCCACGCCCCGCAAAGCTCTCGAGAGGAGAATCTGCCCGAAAAACAGCGCACTGCACGAAATCCGAAATCAAAGACATAAAAAGCTTCGTCCTATGCATTTATATATATACATATATATATGTATATATATATATATATATGCCTATATGCTAAACCGACGCACACAAACGTCGAGCGAGGCAAAAGAGATGAAGATATCGCACGCTCGGAATTTCCAGAAGCTCGGGCCGATCAAAAGAAATCATAGAACCCAGAGCCCGTTCCGGGAGAGCAGCTTTGTCGCGCACTTCTGTTCCGGATGAGAGGAAGCCTAGCGGAGAGATCACAGGGGGCGAACCCTTTCCGAAAACCTTCACCCCCGCACTTGGCCGCTATCGAGCGCGCAAGGGGGTGGAAAAAAAGAGCTAGGAATCCACACCCCGTTCGGGTTCACCCGCGAGCTTCGCCCACCCAGCGCAACCTCTCGCAATGGAATCGAGGCGTCTTCGTCATGCTCATCGTACTCGTCACGCTCATCGTACTCATTATCCTCGTCATCGTCACGTCGCACTTCCCCCGGAAACGTAAACAGCCCACCCGGAGGCACCTTAGCTAACTCCCGCAGCGTCACTGGCAACTAAAATCTCGAGAGGATCCTCTCCGCCGATGGAACGCCCACGCGTCCGCGTCATAGGCACACATTCTCGCGCACTCACTTACGAACGACGTTTGCCAGGATGCCGTCGAGAGAACCGAGAAAGATTCCCGAACTGGGTCTGACGAGAGGGAAAAAATGTCCGTCCTCGCGGCGCTTTTGTAATCGGGCGTCAGGTTATCCGACCAGCGGCGTCTTTGGCGTCGGCGTCGGCGTCGGCGTCGGCGGCCGATCGCCCATGACAGCGGAGGGGTCCCTGGGCGAGATAAAGTGGAGCTCGAGGACGCCGCCTATTCCGCGAACACCTCGCCCTGGCGCTCGGGTAAACACTGCGCCAGCCAGGATGCACCACCGCCGCCGCCGCTGCCGCCGCTGCCGCCGCCGCCGCCGCCCGCCGCCCGCCGCATCCGGTGCACGATCAACGCCCCGCGCCACCCACCTTCGGAGACGAGAAGCGGAGAGGAAGAGGCCTACTCCTTCGAGTAGCGAGAAGCCCTCTCGCACTCTCCCCCAGCTAATTTTCCCTCTCTCGCGGTCCCTACGATCTCAGAGTGTCAGCGCGTCCATTTCTACCCCTCTCTCTCTCTCTCTCTCTCTCTCTCTTTCGATCTCTCTCTCTCTCTCTCTCTCTCTCTCTATTTATCTCGCTCTCCGGCTCTCATCCGAAATATGCCACCCATCGACTTCCCCGGGGAAGCTGACTCACCGTCGCCAGGAAGATCCTGGACCCAAAAAAGCACTGTTTCCCGACGGCGCGACAGCCCTCTCGACCGCGAGAGGAAGTAGGCTAGATGCCCTCGGCCAACAAGGGCCTGGAGTCGGTGCTCAAAGCTCGGCCAGCGGGCACACGCGCACGGTGTTATTAGGTACGCACAAAAATTTTCCACGGCGACGTAAGCGACGCACTGAAGGAGCAGGCACCCCCCGCGCGAGAGGGGCCGCGAAGAGGGCACACACTGTGACGATGGCGGAAGGGGTGGGACCTTGCACTTCCCGTGACTCGCGGCGGGCGTCAGAGAGGACCCGTAATCCGGCGGCCAACCTCACCCGGAGGAGCGGCCCCTATGCGAACCTTGCGGCTTCACCCTCGACGGACGCCCTGGGCGCGGATGAGAGGAACGTAACCCACCGTCTCCGCGAAGCTCCAGATACGACGATCTTCGTGTCGGCCACCGAGGATCGCCGTTGGCACGCCTTACTCCCCTCTCTCTCTCTCACACTCCCACTCTCTCACACTCTCTGACACACACACGCACACACACACACACACACTCTATCTCTCTCTCATTTACTCTCTCTATCTCTATCCCTGCTCTCTCACTCACTCTCCTCCAGTCCCTTCCCGCTATCCTTCTCCGCGATCGGAGGTGTCCCACGGCGTTTGTTACTCGCTCCGGGTCGAGAGAAACGAGCGACGTGGCGTGCAGGGGGTCTAGCCCCTGAGCGAACGGGAACCCTGGCTCTCCGGGGCTGGGAGGGTGCCTATCGCGCGCGCGGAATTTCCGGTGTTTCGCGCGAAATCCTCGCGGACGACGTAGCCATGGATACTGCAGGATCGGGCAAAGAGGCGAGTGCCCCCTCCCCCTCCCCGCTCTATCTCGGCCCCGAGCTCTCCTCCCGACCAGCAACCTCCCCCCCCCCCCCCCCCCCCGCCGCCCGCTCGCCGACACCCCTTCTCCCCAACCCCTACCGCCCCTCCGCCCCGCGCGCGCGACGAATGCGCGCCCCTCGGCCGAAAATGTCAATATCCTCTCTCGCTGCGCCCCGCGATGCGCCCCCTCCTCTACGTTGCACGGCCCCACTGTGCACCCCCCGCTCCTCCCTCCCCTTAACACGATCGCTGTCTCTGTCGGCCACCCCTCCCACCGACGCCTCCTGCCTTCCTCCAACCTACCCTCTTTCGACCCTCCTGTCTTCTTTTCCCCAGCGCCACCTCCGCACCCTCCCCTCTCCCCGCTTCTCTATCTCTGTCCGTCGCTCGGAAACCCCTTCCACCCCTCGAGCTCTCTCTACGTTCCCTCCAGCCCCCCCTCCCCTCGGCGAGCACGCATTCTCCGGCTCGGTCTCTTCCCTGTTTCGAGTGCACGACGTCGCTCGCCTCCTCTCTCTCCCTCCAGAGCGGCACATTCTCGCATCCCCGCCAACCCCCCCCCCCCTCCCCCTCATCCACCTCCTCCTACTTCTCTTATTCCTCCTGTTCCTCCTACCCGCCCTCCCGCGTCTCTCTCCGTAGCCGAGTGCCTCCACTCCCCTGTCACCCCTCTCGCGGAGAGACGAGTTTCTGGCAAAGCGATGCTACTCGCTTTTTTCCACGCTTCCACGACGCTCTTTCCACGCTTTGCCCCGAACGACTCGAGGAACGAGGCATGAGAGCCGCTGATGGGCCGGCATCAGGGTCCATAGCGTGGACAGTGGCCAGGGGGGGGTTTGTCGAACTTACCGTAAGGGTTGGTCCCAGTCGTCGTCGTCGTCAGCGTCGTCACCGTCGTCACCGTCGTCGTCGTCTTCGTCGTCGTCTACGTCGGCCGTCCTTCCCTCTTCTACGCCGAGGTGTAACCATAGTGATCGGCGATCGATGCCGGCCATGCGCGTTATCGCGTTTGCCCGCAGAAAGAAAGGACCGCCCGCAACGTCTGCCGTTCGCGTGAGAGTGTGCGCCAGAGTCTGAATATCGGTATCCGTACCTTTTTTTTTATCCTCTATAGTTTACTGTACCGTTCCCTACCGTTCTCTAGCCCCTAGTTTCCCAAACGCCTCCCGTTTCGGGTATGGCACCTAACCGCTTCGTCAGACCGCGTCGGACCTCGTCGGACTCCGTCAGAGCCCGACGAATCCCGCATGATGACCGCATCCTATTACGTATTACGCGTTCGTGGAAGCCTTCGTTCGCCAAACTCACCCGCTCGCCTTTAATTCTTCCCTTTAGTCATCTCTCTCTCTCGTCCTACGCACGCCCTTCTCCGTCCGGCCAGGGTACGCATTCTTTATCTCCTCGTACGCCTCCCTCTTTCTTTTCTTCTCTCTCTCTCTCTCTCTCTCTCTGTCTGTCTCTGTCTGTCGTTCTGTGCTCACTACACCTACATTCTGACTGGCCGTCCTTGTTCTTCGGCCGAGTTGTCCGCATCCGTCGGCCTCTCTCGTCTAACTTCTGCGCCCCGCATCGCTGGCATCCCCTCCCGCCCCACCCCCGCCCTGCACAGACCCCACCACGAGCCCCGATAACCCAACCCCTTGGCCGCGCACCCCCGTTAGCCGCAGCGGCGTGTAAAAGTGCAGGGGCGAACGCTCGCTTCCAGCGGGGCAAGGACCGTACTCGCGGCGGATACGTCGATCCTGATCACGGAATCGGTTAGGTTGATCGTTCCTCTCGAAGTGGATGGGGGACCGATCGATTTTGCATAATCGATTCGGCCGGGGGCGAAAAAGGTTGTATACGATATGTAGAAACTCGTCTGAGGGTGGACTAGGGGAGGAGGGGGTGGCTCGAGATAAGGGTTGATAAGTGAAACGAATTCGATGGACCTACGTTCTGAGGTCAAAGTTAAGCCGCTAGGGTGCGGATAGAGATAATGAATAGGAAGACGGCGGAGGCTGGATAATTTTATGCACTCGTCGAGGATATTCCATGGTTTTGTACTCGCGGCCGTGTAAATAATTCATTTTTACCCCACTTTCCCGACGTCGGGGCGGCTTAACAAGTTTCGGACGTTTAAACAAACTTTCTCGTTAAACTCCGCCCAACAGCACTTGACAAATTCTGACTTTACAGTTGCCAGCCCCCCACTCGGCGAACTGCCCTCGACCGTTTATTAAATCAGCTGCAAAAGTATAATTCCCCTTGACTTACAAATAGTTTTGTACCTATATATAAATTAGTTCGCACGCTTCGAGGGTCTTTTGCCTTCCGGCGGGTGCCTTGAAAAGTTCACGGATTAAAAGCGACGCTATCGCGTCGGGTCGGCGATGAACCGTTTCGAAACGCTTATATGATCGTAATTACGCTCAGTTTCCGGTATGCCAAGTACGACAATTGGCGTGCATTCGCGCGGAATAACGAACTCCCGCCGAGCCGTTCCTTACAATTAAGCGCAGCTCAGTGTGTTAATTACGCCGGGCCCTATTGCGCAATCATTACTAATAACGACGAGCGCGGATTCTTAAAGAGGGCACTTTACCTGCACGTTGCAGCTACTTCCGTCGGAAGAAATGCCCATCGCTCAGCTCCACCTTGCGTCGTTTTTGAAAACCAGCGCCAATCAATTTCATCTCGCTCTCCGCGCACACCTGTAATTAAAATGCAAACGATGGATCACTGTTCAGAACAATTTTTTTCTCGTCAGATTATCTGCTCTCAAGGCGAGGTGTAAGACTCGTGATACGTATATGTAACATTACAGGCAACCCTTTGAATATTTTGCCTATATATTAATAATACGTGATAATTGTCAGAAACGATGTAGGAACATTACATTCTTTCGTATTGAAAAAGATCGAACGACCGTTAGAGAAACAAAATAACCTAAAGTGGTTAACTTTTCGGAGGAATACAAGAAGTGAGATTAAGCGTAATCTTGATAGAATTAAGATTAGATATTATGACCGTCGTATCTGCGACGAATTTACTTTAGAGTGTGCATAAAATTGTACAGTAGAATAGATGTAAAACAGAAAAATGTAATAAAATGTAACAACATACCGGCACTGATCCACCTTCTGTTGTAAAACAATTGAACTGCAGAATGCGCGCGCATCTCGTTGCTGATTGACTATATCCAAAATCCTGCGCATGCGCGCTGCACTATATTTTTTTTAAATGTAATTCTATAATAAAGAAATGTTCAATCACATTTGCTATCGAAATTAAATTTCGTACACAGTTTGTTCTCCATTCCTCATCCTTATTTAATCTATATCTTCTACTTCTTCTACTCCTTTCTACCATTCCTCATCCTTATTTAATCTATATCTTCTACATATTTCAATTATATTTTACTTTCAGTTTAATTATTTTATAATTTATATAAATATTGTTAAACCCAAAAAACCCATGCCACATTAGAGCTCTGTAATTGGAGTGACATCTCTAAATTAATGTCAAATTATGTTGATAATCGCAGATAATTTTAATCCGATGAAACCTTGACAGTAGACGACTATAGTGTATTCATGTTGTTTTGAATTTTGCGCAGGAAAAAAACACATGCCATTCTAATAACATCGTAAATAAGCGACAGGTTCACTTTCTTTTATTCAGTTTCATAATTGCCTATGGAAATCACGTCTTTGTCTATGATCTAAAATTGCTACCTTGTTTGCGCTGTCATTGATTCGACGCAATATAACCTCCGTAAATTTTCGTTTGGCTGTGCTGCTCGTTGAATATTGCGGAAATAGATCGATTAAGGAAATAATTGTCTGATAAACAATGTTGAAGAAAACTCTGTTAAATTTAAAATCTGCTGCGCGAAGGGCGCATCCTCGCTCGTTAACTAAATTGTCACCCGAGTACAAGGAAAATTTGGAAGATAAAATGCAGGCATGGCAGATACATTCTTATGGTGGGCCAGAAGAATTAAGACTCACAAATGTCAGAATTCCGATGATTGTGAGACCAACAGATGTTCTAGTCAAAGTTGAGGCAGCTAGTATAAATCCAATTGACGTTGCAATTACAAGTATGATTTAATGACAAATTGTATTGACAGTCTTCAAGTCTATTATTTTTCAATTTATGCATGCAAAAGCGAATATAATAATCAACTTATATTGTTAGTTATGCAAACTTGTTTAATATTATTGCTTTTGTACGCTTGACTTGCTAGGGGGCTACGGAGCCACTGTGTTAAATCTGATGCGTAGAGCAAGGAGTATCAGTAATTCTTCCGAGTTTGATGAATTGGAACTTCCGTTAACACTTGGGAGGGACTTTTCTGGTACTGTTGTCTCAAAAGGTCACAATGTTGGTGATAGATTAAAATTAGGTGATAATGTATGGGGAGTGGTGCCAGTGGAATGTCAAGGATGTCATGCCAATTATGTAGTTGTTGATAGCTCGCTGGTAATTAGACAATGAAATGACCGATAATGTAAATATTTGGATTCAATATATATGTAAATATAATTCTTGTTAGGTAAATCCAAAACCTGCAAACTTAACACACATTGAAGCTGCTAGTATTCCTTATGTGGGTTTAACAGCATGGTCTGCCCTATGGATAACAGGTGGTTTATATTATAAGAATGCAATTACTATGAGGATGAACAGAAGGGTTCTTGTACTGGGCGGTTCGGGAGGTGTAGGATCTTTGGCTATACAATTACTGAAGGCCTGGAACATGCATGTAAATATAGATTACACATTTTTTAAATAAATTACAAGATTATCTGCAAAACTATAGGTAAACTTCTATAGGTCATCACAACATGCAGTAGTGATGCAATCAACTTCGTAGAAAGACTAGGTGCAGATGTTGTAATAGATTACAAACAACCTGAGGCAGATTCAAATATAATATCAGAGGGACCGTCAGTATAATTAAAAATATAGATATTATTATTGAATCTACCGATTATTATTAATTATCAAGTTTATTATTAGGTATGATATAATTCTGGATTGTGCAAATCAAGGACCCGAACAAATTAAACTTAGAAGATATCCGCATCATACGTATATAACGTTAAATTCACCGATGTTGAAGAACATCGACGATTTTGGATTAGTCGCTGGAGCTGCAAGGAACATTGGCGATCTTTTAAAGTACAATAATCCAGTTTCTGACCATAGAGGTTGTGTAAAATGGGGATTTTTTGCCCCATCCCAAACAGGCTTTAATATGCTGCAAGAATTTGTCGAAAGTGGGCAGGTATACCCAGCAATCATAATTTATACATGCAACATTTTTTAAACCTTATATTACGAAAAATAAATATTTTACAGATAATACCTGTGGCTAAAAAGGTCTACAGTTTTACAGACTTACCTGCAGCTTATGAGAGAGTAAGCCAAGGTCATCTGAGAGGAAAAATTGTAATCGACATGATGGAATAATTTTCACACGTACCGTTACTAAAATATCTTGTGTACATTCGTTCGGAACAAAAAAAAAATGTAAAAGCTACAGTTTATTTGACATAAATATATACAATAAATTCAATAACCGTTTAGTCTTCCATCGCTATGTTGCAATGTGAAATTGTTTGGATTTCTTCATCTCCGGTGTTAGGTCGAAACCAACCTTCATCTTCACTTCCTGGTAGCAAACACTTGCTAATTCTGTAGCTCTCTCTGTACCATTCTTCAACACCTCCTCCAAGTACTGTAACTCGTTCAAATATTGTGTCGTTCGTTCACGAATCGGTGACAGTTTCTCAATCACAATATCCGCTAATACAAGTTTGTACCTGTGCAAAATTGCTCTTAAATTCTGGTAAACGTTTGCATATCACAGTTAGAATTATAATATAGAATTGTAACTTGGGGTATTGTAAAAAAAAACAATTTCTGTATCAAAAATGACTGCCTTACTTTCCTGTATCCAAGTGTTTCGCATCGTTGCATATCTCGTCAAACGACTGTCCTGTGAGCTTTGAATGTATTAGAATTAAATTTGATACACCTGGTCGTTTTTCAGGATCGTAGGTTACTTGTGACGTAAAGTCTGTCACAGCTTTTTTTATTTTATTACGCAATTCATCCGGTGTATCGGTTAAATTTATTCTACTTTTTTCGTCGGTGTCAGATTTTGACATCTTTTTCTCGTGATCACGAAGAGATTTTATCCTTTGGCATGAACCTATTTTGTGCCGATATTCAATCATTTCTTCTAAATCCATACACATTCTACAAATTCTAAACCTTCTATTCATACTTACTGTCAATCATTGTATGTGGTATGGGAAAGGTATCACCAAATTTGGTATTAAATATTTTTGCTAAGCTTTGAGCCAACTGTATATGCTGTACTTGATCCTGACCAACTGGCACACTTGTTGCTCTAAGACATAATTATTAACTAATGACACATAATTGATGGCAAGACTGCAATGCTGGGTATAAAGTTCATTATTTAATTCTTGCACTGATTATTTTCTGTATTACTGTAATTAACTGTGAATTGCTAAAGTGACTCCTTACCTATACAGTAAAATATCTGCAGCCTGTAGAACTGGATAAATGTACAATCCTAAGGGAACATTCTTCAGATATTGACTTTTTTCTTTAAACTGTGGCAAATGTGCTAATTTGGCCATTGTTGTGATACATCCAAGTATCCAAAACAGATCACTATGCATTGACACAGTGGACTGTTGAAACAAGATGCTCTTTTTTGGGTCTATACCGCATGCTAATAATATAGCTGCAGTTAGTAATATATTCTTTTTTAATTCTTTTGGATCCTAAAGTACATTTTCATGATAGCATATAAGAAAAGTCTAAAGGAATCAAAAAATACATACTACATAGTAAATAAGTATATCTTATATAGAATGCTAGTATCATTGAATTTAAATTTATTAGTGAAAAGATAATTTACCTGAGGTAATGTAATTGAATGCATATCAACAATGCTCCATATTACTTCATTTCCAGTATCCTGAAGCTGTTTCCACCTTTCAATTGCGCCAAGATAATTTCCTAAATGTATAATACCAGTCGGCTGAATACCAGAAAATATTCTTTCTGGATATTGGCGTGGTTCCTTGAAACAAAATAAAATTATATTGTTTCTGCAATGCACCGCCAATCTTCATAATAAATTATATCCTTACATTTTGACAGTATGTTCTTCTAGGTTTATATTCATAAGACGCAAACACTTTTTCATATTTATAACGTATGTTACGACTTATTGCCTTTAACATTATTCAAAGATTGAATAAATCAAGTGTCAACAGTACTTTGAATTACAACTAGGTTAGAACATGCAGTGAGCTACAAATTATTAGAAAGATGATTTCCTATCAGTTGTGGAACATTTTTGAATATTATACAGTGTTTTGAAGTATATTTGCATTCAGTTGGTATAGTTTTCTGTCAGAACATACAACATTTAATACGCAAATTTGTTACGAGTAGCGTCGATCTCGTAGGTCTTATGTTGACTAATATCGCAGACGAGTGCAGACGAGTCAATGACAATACCTAAGATAAATGTCTGACTGTAGGTAAAGGGACAGGATGAAAAAGGAGGAATTTTCAAATATTAAATTTGGAAGTTTTCTTGTACAAATGCGATAAATAATTGAACTTCAACATGGATTTTTATATTATCTACATATGGGATAAGTTCATAAGTTTCGATTGACTTTATGTTACGTAGTCGGTCATTGACACTTGTTTTTAAATCTTTTTGTAATGTTCCACCCCTTAAGGTCATTTATGTATTTACTTTTGCTGACGAACGGGCAGTCGTGATTTAACCGTCGAATAAGATCGTTCTCAAATATAAAAATCAAGTAAATTTCTTTCCGTAATGGAAGTTGAACAAAAATTATCAGGTGATACTCATGTGTTCGTCGAATCGGTTCCTTCGTTTCGAAGATATGTGTGCAAAATATCTCCCGTTAAACAGTTTGAAACAACTTTAACACCGTACGTAAACAATCACAAATAAGTGTTACTTGAATAATTAAATATAAAACGTAAAAACTAATATTGTTATATTACTGTAGGATAATAGAACATTTGGAACAATTAATTCTATCTGTTGATGATGCTCAAGGAGAAAAAGAATTATCTGAAGACCATGGTTTACATCCAGCTGGGATAATTAATAAAATCGTTAATAGTTTGGGATTGGTGCTGGTCGAACC
Organism: Anoplius nigerrimus; assembly: GCA_914767735.1. Classification (NCBI taxonomy): domain Eukaryota; kingdom Metazoa; phylum Arthropoda; class Insecta; order Hymenoptera; family Pompilidae; genus Anoplius; species Anoplius nigerrimus. The sequence continues at coordinate 6,391,010 of OU612087.1, forward strand.
AAGTTTTACTGACAGTCTTCTATATGTAGGAACACATTTGTTTCTCCATTGCCCTAATGAGACTGCAACCGGACACAATGTGACTCTCTTAGGACAAATTGATGATATCTTTGGCTGTATTAAAGAACCAATGTATTCAGTTTGCTTACAACAGCATCCTGCTAACTTATTGAATGTTGGAGATCGAGTTTATTATGATCCCAATCATCCAAAAACTAGATGTGTCCACATACATGAACAAGAATATCATCAACCCACTCATGTCGCAAGAAAATTTAGGAAACGTCACTCGATTCAATAGTATACATCCAGAATTAATATTTTATTATTTTAATCTTCATATAGCAGGTCTATATAAGATTTATTTTAGAGCAATTTCTTGTGTCCATTGAGATTATAAAGTATATATTTATATCTTATGAAAGTAAATATACATAAAAATACATTGTTATCATAAAATTGAAATGCTGAAATGTTTGAAATAAAGAGCAATATATAAATAAAAATTTCCAATTTCCTATAAGAACAAAAAACCTTGTGTGAAGTTTTAAGTACCTATTGTATGACCTTGAATATATTCTAGGTCATAAAAAAAATTCATGCTTGTGTATAACACATTATTGTCAAGTGTTATTATGTCTAAGCATGCTCATTACAACATATACCACATTAGATTCAAAATTAAAACACTGTTCAATGCAATCCATAAAAACACTTGAATACTGTACTTAGTAACTTTCAACAAGATTGACTTTGACGATAATAGGGCATTGTATAGAAAAAAATATCCAAATACATGGTTTGATGTCACAGAATGAATGATGTCAATCTATTGAAAGTGGATGTCCATGTTTGTTCATAATCAATTTAGAAATCTAAATATAGGGTTCGTTAAAAATAGAAAGTAGAATTGAGCGACAGGTGAGCCTTACTTTCTCTTAACACGTAAAACATTAATATCCCGACATACCTGGCTAATAATGAAAGCTATTCCATACCATTCCAGGAAATCGCAACTATATTTCACAGAGCCTATAATATTCAATCACTGAACCAATTAAAAAATGTTTTATTTAAACAATATACTTGCAGCAAAACAGCGATCGGCAGCACTTTGAGGAGGATTCGAACATGAAACGATTGTCATATCGATACTCGATAGATCGAAAATTTAAATAATGACCGGAAGCCGCACTCTCCGCGCAAACCAAAACGGAAGTTCGATTATTTCAAACCTTCGAAATATCATCCAAATTCGAAGTACAGCCTGTTAGATTTTTTGTATGAATATAGATTTTATTTCACAACATTTACGTATTGTTAATATCGTTAATTCTCAAAAGTGTCCCTTTTACTACATAAGTTTATATTTGTCGATGCACTGTAGATTTGTCCTGGTAAAACGATTCAAAGTACTGATGTGTACCAAAAGTTTAATCTTTAAATAATTTTTTCTGTTCTCTTTCGGATTTAAGTAATTTCTGCTAGAGAACAATAAATATTATTTAAACTTTTGACCTTTTGGTACATTTGAGTACTTAGAATCGTTTTACCAAAAAAAATCTACAGTGCATCGACTTTTTGGAGCACTACATAATAACTTGGCGTTTTGCAGCACGATCCAAGGCACAAATTTAGTTCCTCTACGAAGTCCTCGAACAGATGGCACGGCGGTACTCACCACGTTTTACAAGAGGTGAGTGCCCAGCAGCAGGGCCTGGTCCAGTGTCAGCAGGCAGAGCTGCAAAAGCCACATTTTTGAGTGTATGCGTGCCGTGTCGGTGAGAGCTGCGCGCGCCGGTTGTACGCACCGAACGTAAACAAAGACGGAACCATGATTCCTGTCTCCTTTCTACCAACGTCCTGTACCGAAGTCTGTAAGCTGCGCGCGCCGCTAATATGTCCGCGCCAACATCTCATTGTGTGCGTGCCGTGCGTGTGTAGAAAAGGAAGGAGCTTGTCTCCGTCTCATTTCTTCTTGTAGGTCTCGTGTGACGAGGAAGGAGCTTGTCTCCGTCTCGTTTCTTCTTGTAGGTCTCGTGTGACGAGGAAGGAGCTTGTCTCCGTCTCGTTTCTTCTTGTAGGTCTCGCGTGACGAAGAAGGAACTGTACTCTGTCTCGTTCTACGGTGTTGAATCTATTTTTAGCGTAACGATGGTACCGCGTTTCGCTTACTTACTGGCTACTGGAGATTTTCGATGTCCCAGCGTCTTCAGAAGATTTGACAAGGGAAGCGCCGAAGTGAACACCTACAGGTGGATAAGATGGTCAAAACTGCTTCCAAGCCAAAACAAATTGTGAGATAGCCATTCGATAGTTAATCGAAAAATACTCATTTTTTACATGTTTTAACCTTATACAGCGACTAGAACGGCAGTGGAAGGGATTGAAAAGAACAGCTATTTGTATTTTTTTTATTTGAAAATGAGCAGTTGAAAAAATTTGAAAAAAATTAGACGTGTGTCCTGATACGAAGTACACACTCTTGTTTTTTTTCAGATTTTTAAAACTTAAACTGTGGCAACTGAAAAATTAGAACCAAAAAAAATTGGCCTATTTGCTATTTTTTATTGAAGGTCTTCTGGGTGTATAACGAAATAAAAACCCTGTATGAGTGCAGTGATATGCCGCACCCCTGTTTTTTTTCAGATTTTTAAAAACGGTGGGTGATAGTAAAAAATATAAATAAAAACCTGTTATCTGGTCGTTTGTGGCGTGTTGAGAGTAATTTGTACACTGAATCTTTATGCATTCTTTACGTGATAAGTTTATTACGCAATATTCAATTATATGAGGTACATATCGTTATATGAAATGTATCGTTACGCGCAGTGCAACGATTTGATAGAAGGAATCGTCAAATGCTCGATACGCGCGACATGCGTTTTACCGAACATCTATGTATTATATATTGTGCAAATGAAGTATACGGACCAGGATATGGTAAATGAATCCAAAGCGTTTTTTGAAAATAGATTTATTTTCCTTTATTTTCCATTTCCTTTGGAAAATAAATCTATTTTCAAAAAACGCTTTGGATTCATTTACCATATCCTGGTCCGTATACTTCATTTGCACAATATATAATACATAGATGTTCGGTAAAACGCATGTCGCGCGTATCGAGCATTTGACGATTCCTTCTATCAAATCGTTGCACTGCGCGTAACGATACATTTCATATAACGATATGTACCTCATATAATTGAATATTGCGTAATAAACTTATCACGTAAAGAATGCATAAAGATTCAGTGTACAAATTACTCTCAACACGCCACAAACGACCAGATAACAGGTTTTTATTTATATTTTTTACTATCACCCACCGTTTTTAAAAATCTGAAAAAAAACAGGGGTGCGGCATATCACTGCACTCATACAGGGTTTTTATTTCGTTATACACCCAGAAGACCTTCAATAAAAAATAGCAAATAGGCCAATTTTTTTTGGTTCTAATTTTTCAGTTGCCACAGTTTAAGTTTTAAAAATCTGAAAAAAAACAAGAGTGTGTACTTCGTATCAGGACACACGTCTAATTTTTTTCAAATTTTTTCAACTGCTCATTTTCAAATAAAAAAAATACAAATAGCTGTTCTTTTCAATCCCTTCCACTGCCGTTCTAGTCGCTGTATAAGGTTAAAACATGTAAAAAATGAGTATTTTTCGATTAACTATCGAATGGCTATCTCACAATTTGTTTTGGCTTGGAAGCAGTTTTGACCATCTTATCCACCTGTAGGTGTTCACTTCGGCGCTTCCCTTGTCAAATCTTCTGAAGACGCTGGGACATCGAAAATCTCCAGTAGCCAGTAAGTAAGCGAAACGCGGTACCATCGTTACGCTAAAAATAGATTCAACACCGTAGAACGAGACAGAGTACAGTTCCTTCTTCGTCACGCGAGACCTACAAGAAGAAACGAGACGGAGACAAGCTCCTTCCTCGTCACACGAGACCTACAAGAAGAAACGAGACGGAGACAAGCTCCTTCCTCGTCACACGAGACCTACAAGAAGAAATGAGACGGAGACAAGCTCCTTCCTTTTCTACACACGCACGGCACGCACACAATGAGATGTTGGCGCGGACATATTAGCGGCGCGCGCAGCTTACAGACTTCGGTACAGGACGTTGGTAGAAAGGAGACAGGAATCATGGTTCCGTCTTTGTTTACGTTCGGTGCGTACAACCGGCGCGCGCAGCTCTCACCGACACGGCACGCATACACTCAAAAATGTGGCTTTTGCAGCTCTGCCTGCTGACACTGGCCTGGTCACTCCCCCTCAAAAACGTGGTAAGTCTGTAGTTCCTCCGGCCGTTCGACTTTTGTAGGTGTCGCGGTAATAGCACGATTGCGATTGGCTGAATTTTTGCGGGAGCCATGATAGATTTGATATAAATATGAATCATCGCCTGTTCGCCTGTCGATTGTTTACATTCTTGTTGCACGTGTGATCGTGTAATGCACGAGGCAACTGGAAATTTAGTGCGCATTAGTGGAAAATTCTACGTTTTTGTGCATTTTTGAAGTGTGTGGGCGAGCAAGTGCGAGCCATGTGTTTTTGCGAGTGCTGCGTGCTTGGATGCCGTTCAATGAGAGATAAGGTGCCAGTGCACTCTTTTCCGAAGGATCCTGCCAGGTTCGAGTTATGGAAGGCTGCAGTGTATTCGGAAAAAATCGGGAGTCTGAGTAGCAATGATCTAAGGAGAAGGATTGTTTGCTACTGACATTTTTAAGAAGAATACTCTACATCGTGGGACAAGCACAAAGGAGGCTAAAATGCAATGTTGTGCCAACATTACATTTACCAGAAGCTGTCAGCATATCTCCAGAGGAAACAAACGTATGTCACTTTCATCCAATGCTACAATACGTCTATAAGAATCTTATATATTATTCCAAAATGTAATATATATTGATTTGCATAATCAGATAATAGAAACCATGCAGCCCTCTTGTTCTTACGAGGTGCAACATGGGGACAGAACCAAATGGGCACATATTACTGTACGTGCTTCCACAACAGAAGTAAAGGTTTGTAACAATTATTTTAAAACAAAGTGTGTATTGTACCTTCATGGTGTCATGCAAAATCTAATCGGTTTTCTCTTATACAACCAGATATCAGGAGATGTGCAGCTATCCCGGTCATATAACATGGAAAGTGACAAAAGTTATCTACAATGCATTGGTGCAATAAATAATATGAAACATATATATATATATACGTTCGTTTGTGCATCTTTTTATGAATATAGATTTGATTTCACAACAATTACATACTGTTATTCTTGGTATGAAAAGTACCCGTTTTACTACATAAGTTTATATTTGCAGATGCACTGTACATAGATTTGTTCTGGTAAAACGATTCTAAGTATTCAAGTGTGCCAAAAGTTTAAAAGTTTAAGTAATATTTGTTGTTCTCTTTCGGATTTAAGTAATTTCTGCTAGAGAACAATAAATATTATTTAAACTTTTAAACTTTTGGTACACTTGAATACTTAGAATCGTTTTACCAGAACAAATCTACAGTGCATCGACTTTTTGAAGCACTGCAACCTAGGGTTTTCGAGCACGATCCTAGTCACAAATTTAGTTCATCTAGGGTTAAATAACTATGGATGGCGCGGCGGTACTTACCACGTTTTACAAGAGGGGAGTGACCAGGCCCTGCCCAGCAGTGCCAAGTGGTGCACAGTGGTGCCCAGACCCTGGGTTAACCAAAGTAGCAGTGAAGCCACAGAAGAAAACGAGATGCAGAGCATAAATAAACCCGAATCACCGCGAACGGTGAGATACGCCGAAGGAAACTGGAGAAAATTCAAGAGAGCGTATGAATTGTTCATGGCTACGCCCGGTTAGACGTGGAAGAGCAGAATCTGTACAGGCAGCAGGAAGTGGAAAGGAGGAGGATGTGTCAAACTCTCTCCCAGGTTCAGCACAGATTAAAGAAGAAAGTGGTGTTGGAATAAAAAACATTCACTAACATTGACCTCCCCTGTATTGAAGAAGGAAAAAGATATTAAGCGCGAAAAAGATATAAAAAAGGATTCGATCAAAACAGAACATCATGATTCCACGTACCGGACAAAAGACACGAAAGTCGCAGATTCCGAACAAGTTCGAGATTTAAAGGCCCAATTAAAAAAAGCTGTAAGTGAAATGAAAGAAATGAAACTTTTATTGGACTTGTACAAGGGAGTTGGAAAAGAGCAAAGGGATAAAGTAGAGCTGATGATTGCTGAACGTAAAGCAAGAGCGCTGTTGCGGGAATTACGACTGCGAAAGTTGGCAGATGAAGATGCACAAATAAAGATTAAAAAACTGGAAGAGGAGGCATACACTCTTCAACGTGAGGTAGCTTCTCAGAAAGAGGAAAAAAGAGTTTTATTGAATGAACTGGAAGCATCATGGCGAGCATTTGATGATATGCAGGAACAAAATGCCAGACAAACAGCAATTGCACGAGAAAGATGACGCAAATTTTATGTGAGAGAAGAAAGAGATGTGTTAAAGGAACAGATGTCGATACTGACAATGCAAGTCGATGTTGCAAACATGGTCGTACAGAAACTGGAAGAGAAAGAGCGTTTACTACAAAATTTTCTTGCCACTGTGGAAAAGGAATTAGCATTGAGGCAATAAGCATTGGAAATGCACAAAAGAAAAGCGATTGAAAGTGCTCAATCTGCAGCGGATTTAAAACTTCATTTAGAAAAATATGATTTGCAAATTAAAGAAGTGCAACAGTTTGTTGCAGAAAAAACAAGTTCCTTAGAAGCAGAAGCATACAAGACAAAAAGACTTCAAGAAGAGATAGCTCAACTAAGATGAAAGGTTGAGGAAATGAAGAAAATAGAGCGTGCCAAAACATTGGATGAAGTTATGGCGGAAGAATTACATGAATATAAGGAGACGCTTACATGCCATCATGTAAAGTGAAATGCAAAGATGCTGTTCTTACAAAGTGTTTTCATGTCTTCTGTTTGGATTGTCTACGTACGTGGTATGAAACTCGTCAACGAGACTGTCCAAAATGTAATTGGCCTTTGGAGCTAATGATTATGACCGATTATACCTTTCTACATAATCCGTAATGTTACGAAAAAACATTCATTTATAATGCTATATCTAAGTAAATGTTTTGTCCTTAAAAAAAAAATGTGAGGGCGAATGTAAGGAAAACACTAATACCGCACCCACAGCCAGAGAGACCCTATCAAAAACGGCAAGTAGTGTAATAAGCGTGTTAAAATCCATATTTGCGACGCATGGAATACCAGAACATTTGATTGCGGACAACATGCCGTTCGCGTCATTTCAACTAAAAAATCTTGCCTGAGAGTGGCAATTTGAGATAATAACAAGTAGCCCAAGGCACCCGCAATCAAACGGAATGGCAGAAAAAGCGGTATAGATAGCGAAGCAGATCCTAAAAAAATGTAATGAACACAACAGAGACCCAGAGTTAGGAATCCTAGCATATAGAAACGCACCAGTAGCAGGGCTCCCATATAGTCCAACTCAAATGCTAATGAATAGGGAAACAAGAACAACAATTCCGGTAGCGACCAAACATCTCCTGCCAGAGGTGGAAATAAACAAATAAAACGGCGTTACGATAAATGGGCGAGAAAGAGGAGGAGACTATAGACTAGAGAAGTATATGTGTATGATAAGAAACGGTGGAGTACGGGGAAGATCATACAGAAATGGAACACCCCACGGTCATACATAGTAGAAGATGACACCGGAAGTAGGATCGGGCGCAACACCAGACACATCGCAAGAAAATGATTAAAGCGGCGAGATGTTAGGATGAGTGTGCGTTGGAATAGATGAGAGCGGCGCTATCCATGCGGGCGATCAGCGAGTACACGCGCACGCGAGCGTACGAGCCAGAGAGCGCCTAGCAGCTCATAAAGATAGTGTAAGAAGACATTTGTCATAATAAAGGACCAGTGCAGTAATCAGTATTTATCTTCGATATCCTTTCCCGATCCGACCACATCCGGCCACGACAGAGCACAGCCCAATCCACCTTATGAAAATAATTTGTTCAAACCTACACTGCTTTCCCAACTATTCCTTACCGCCCGTCCCAACACTCAACGAACCCATCCAGATACTCCCGTCTTTCATGGGTTCGAAATGAATTCGTTCGAAAATGCCCGCTGTCGAGGAACGCGGCAGCGCTGCCATTCGATTGGCAAGCGCGGTCAGAATCAGCCACTCGACTCCCACGCCAGTCCGCTTCGTGGCCGCCGTTAGTGTCTAGCAGTGTCTAGCGTGTCGCATGGACGGTTAGTGGTCAGAGGCTGGCAAGCGCTGACGGGGCGAGGTGTCGCGAGTCGCGGATTCGCACGCGTGTCGGTACCTAGCACAGAGCCACGATCCTTAGCTCGAGCATCGATGACTTAAAAAAATCTCTGCCGTCCACCGCCTATGGAAGAAGGACGCCCGATCCGCGCTCATCCTCCTCCAGCCCGCCGTGCTCGTCCTGTGCCGCGATCGAGGTCGATCAATTGCCACGTACGTCCCGACCGGAAGACACTCGAAGCAGGAGGCGAGGTTCAGTCATGTCAAACGCGTCCGATATGCCGAACAAGCGGATGATGACGGTACGTAGAGAACGCAGGATCGGCAGGGGAGAAAAATGGTGGCTGATCAGGAGCGAGGACGGCCCGGGGACAATCGTGTGAGAAACGTAATGGGTATACAGGCCAGTTGCGTGCGAGAAGCGTGTGCAAGGTCGCGGGTCGTTAGAAATCGAGGCGCGTGTGTGTCACCCGTGTACCTCCCGCTCTCTCTCTCTCTCTGTCTGTGTCATGTGCGTGAGAACGCTACCGGGAGGCACCGAGAGTCTATTATTGACATAATGATAATTTTTAGCGGACGGACTATGTAGCATGTGTCTAACGAATTCGATGATTGTTCTCGGACTCGGGACGAGTGGAGTTTATCGTTTGGCGCGATATGAACTTTTATCGTTCTTCCGTTCGATCGTTGCGCATGTTGGCCTCCAGCGATATCGAGGTACCTGCGAAAGCGTGTCGCGACATTGATGCCGTAAAAAACGCTATCGAACGATAATGGGTTTATCGGAATACGATATATTTAGTGCCGCTTTGTAGACTATGACGATCAGTTTGTTGCTTATGGAAGAAGTGATGCGGATCAATTCTTTAATTGATAACGTGAGAATGTCGATTTCTGCAGGCCTTGATATCAATTTGAAATATTGGTCACGTGACGGCGGCGTATTTGGCGTCACATTCGATATTGCGAACGGTGCACATGCATTATATATATATGCGTCGCAGATTGTTTTACCGGAAATTTTGTAGGAGTTTGGGGTGGTTTTTAATTATAAATTAGTGGTCAGTCTGGTCCACATTAAAGATTTGTAAATATGGCATATTTAAAATTTTATAATTACTTTGGGAATTTAGAATTAGTTAAATTAATGGTTACATCTATTTAGATCATGTCTTTATGTTTTTCAGACATGTACAAATGTCTCAGAACAAGCGCACCATGTATCAAGGGCAAAGCGTGGCCAAGCTGTGGGATGTGTCAGAGGATTCCGTGGATGCACAGTTTGGCTAACAGGTCTTTCCGGTGCAGGAAAGACCTCCATAGCCTTTCAAGTAGAAAAAGTTTTGGTGAATCATGGAATTGCTGCTTACGGACTGGATGGAGACAATGTCAGAAGCGGTCTCAACTGTAACTTAGGCTTTAGCAAAGAAGACAGGAAGGAGAACATAAGGAGAGTGGCAGAAGTGGCTAAATTGTTTGCGGACAGTGGGCAAATATGTCTGTGCAGTTTTGTCTCTCCGTTTGAGGAGGACAGACAAATGGCAAGACAGATACACAAAGCGTTTGATCTTCCATTTTTCGAAGTCTTCGTCGACACACCGTTAAACGTCTGTGAAGCGAGAGACACGAAAGGATTGTATAAAAAAGCCAGACAAGGAGCCATCAAAGGTTTCACAGGCATTGATCAAATGTACGAAAGGCCCGTTAACCCAGACTTGGTAGTCACGACGGAGAATTGTACTTTGGAAGAATCAGCCTCGCTCGTAATCGATCTGCTCGAGAAACAATGTATTATACCTGTATTACCGAAACCCACAATACCCATAAGAGAATTATTTATACCGCAATCGTTGGTGGCAAACGTTAAGGCCGAAGCTGATACCCTTCAAAGTTTAGAAATTAATGAAATCGATGTGCAATGGCTGCAGGTATTGGCCGAAGGTTGGGCTGCTCCACTGACCGGATTTATGAGGGAACATCAATATCTGCAGGTAGAGATAGAGTAGATAGTTACAACATGAGCAAGTGGAAGTTTCAGGCAAATAATCGTGCAATTCTTTTAGACGCAACACTTGAGATGTATAGACGACAGTGGGAAGGAAGTGAATCAATCGGTTCCCATAGTCCTTCCGATAAGCACAGCCGACAAAAATCGACTGGAAGGTCTGTCGGCCGTGGCCTTGAGGTACAAGGGCAAGGCCCTCGCTATACTGAGAAGGCCGGAGTTCTATTTCCACAGAAAAGAAGAAAGATGCGGATGGCAGTTCGGTACGACGAACATTGGCCATCCTTACGTGAAAATGATTTACGATTCCGGTGATTGGTTGGCGGGAGGAGATTTGGACGTGATTGAGAGAATAAGATGGCACGATGGTCTCGACAAATATAGGCTAACGCCGAACGAAATAAGAGCGTGGTGCAAGAAAATGAAGGCTGACGCCGTATTTGCCTTTCAACTTCGAAATCCTATACACAATGGACATGCATTGCTTATGCAGGTAGGGAAAGTTATATGTACGTTAGACTTCCAAAATTGGGAGTATGGACAAGTTTGTTAAGAGTTGTGTCTCACGATGATGCGCATGCAGGATACGAAGAAACGACTTTTGGAAGAAAAGGGTTTCAAAAATCCTATTTTATTGCTACATCCTCTGGGTGGCTGGACGAAAGACGATGATGTACCTTTGCACGTTAGAATGCTTCAGCATAAGGCTGTTCTCGATGAGGGTATACTAGATGCTTCTTCAACTTTGCTAGCTATATTTCCTAGTCCAATGATGTATGCCGGACCAATCGAGGTATTATCCTACCGTCGAATTGCACATTGTGTAAAGAAAAGAAAATTTTTGTTCTCATACGGTATAAATGAATTGGATTTCAGGTACAATGGCATGCGAAGGCGCGAATGAACGCCGGCGCAGATTTTTATATTGTCGGTAGAGATCCGGCCGGTATGCCTCATCCTGATAGAACAATGACTCCTGATGGCAATCTGTACGATCCCACGCACGGAGCAAGAGTCCTCACGATGGCTCGTGGACTGCATAGTTTGGAGATAATTCCATTCAAAGTCGCGGCGTACGATATGAAGAACAAGAAAATGGCATTTTACGATCCGGAACGAAAACAAGACTTCAGTTTCATATCCGGAACTAGAATGCGAGGTAGGTCGAAAAGACGCAATATAAACGTAAGAAATGAGAGTCAGCTTCTGACAATTATTTTTCTCTAGGCTTGGCGAAGGCCGGTAAAAATCCACCTGATGGTTTCATGTCTCCAAAAGCGTGGTCGATTCTTGCACAATATTATCAAAATGTAGAGGAGAAGTAAAAGCTATAATAGGCGCAACAATTAGGAGTCGAAATGAATGTGGGAGTAGACATTTGAATGCAATCAATTGCAGACAATTCTACGTGCAAGACGGATAGCGGAATGTTCGAAATTGCGAGCGATGCACAGCATTCGATCTCGCAATTGATTTGTACATCTGTACGTTATGACTCACTCTCTTGTATAGCGGTGGAAAGTAGGAAACTTACATTCGTTCGTTAGATAATCCGATATCTATTTACAATTATTCCATTACAATATAAGTGAATTTTATTTTTTACAAAGAAAGACAGAGACGCTAATATTTTCTATATATACACTTTACAAGGGGATTATACATATTATGATAATCGAATATACGAACAACTCGTCGTCTGTATATTAAAAAGGGGGGGGGGGAGAAAAAAACTGAATGTATTTATGATCCGGCAATCCCAACATATATACACGAAACACATACACACACATACACATCGGTAATACAGAGTCCTACGTTTTATTACATGTAAATAAATAAATGTAAAATTGAGGGAACTCTATTGTTACGAGAAGAGCATATGGGCCAGTGTTAATATCTTTTATTTTGCAGTAAACTATTTACATGCGGGACATGTTAATTCGAAATGCGCAGTTAATCGAGAATGTGTACGATAATTAAAATATTTTATTACCACAGTAAAATACAGGCGGAGTATAGATAAAAAATGCAAACAATATGACAAAAAAAATAATAAAGGAATCCATTCACTTTTGCGGCTATCAAGGATTCGCCGCAGCATTCCAGTGTGACTGACGAAATCAATAGAAAGTTGACATGGTTAGCACAAGAAAGGCATGTGCTGGAAAAATGGGTGCAAAAAAATTGATCATATTTTAATATAATGAAGTAATATTACAACACATGAGCGTGAGCGATCAGAGATATGTGGGAGGACAATTCGAATTAGTATTTAAATATCAACATTTTTTCCGTATGTAAAATTATGCAATATCATTATTTTTTCCTTTATTCTAATGTACCACAAAATATTAGTTGTCGAACGACGTGCACTCGTCGGCAGAAGGAAAATTGTACATGTTTATATTACATGTGTAGAGCATGATTATGTAGTCACAATGTTTTTTTTCTCGGAGAGATTTTTTTTTATCTTTTTGAGGCGGGGTGTGGTGGGCAGAATATTTCAGGGAATTTTTATCGCTGAGCCATTTTTAAATACGTTCTGCCCTTTTAATGTGACGTCTCTTACATGTCCTGCTGACATGTAGAACATACGCTATCTATTGAAATATTTTTATTACTTCTTACTTCGAGGGCCGCAACTTTACAAATATATTCAATTGTCCTTGGAACCATGTACTTTATAATAAATAAATTATTATTTCTTGCAAGAGCACGGCTTAAATCGGACAACAGAATGTTGATAGATATACAAGATGTATAGGGGGTGGGGGGAAAGGTGGTAAGTGTGACCACCTATCATGTACTTAAAAGTAATCCGATAAATCTTGCAGCATTAATTAAAAGTCACTCGTTCCTCACAAACTTCACCTTTTTGTACAATACTCCTCGCACAATCTTATCTTACATAGTGTCCTATAATCTTTTATTATCCGTTGCAAAAAACTTTTTAGACACTTTCCTCTTCTTGCAGAAAAAGCACGAACAGGATGAAACTTTGTCCTCTATCGTTTGCGATATTTTTACAAAGTTAATATTTCAGCAGTGTTCTTCCATCGTTACCGAGAGAAGCGCACTTTGAGCTTCTTTCATTTTATCCAGGATTCGAGTCTACAGGAATGTAGGTCACTCCTTCATGAAAGGGGATGGGCCACTCTGTTAATACGCGAATCAACAAGTAACTATTAACGACAGCCATCCATTGAAAAAAAAAAAAATCACTTAAGCGCTAGCGCGCTTCCAGTCGTACAAATGATGTTCAACAAAATTTCTCTCAATTATTATACATAATGGATGCCGTCGCTAGATTCACTTCGGCATTGGCGTCGGATAAATCGGGTAAGGACAACATTACTGGTATGACTTGTATCTTCCCGTTGTCATCCTGCTGTTGCAAGTGAACCACGGTGCCGGACTGCAATATCTCGTTCGTCATCATTTCGTCCGCCATGATTTCCGCCGACTCGATATTGTCCGCCGTAACTTCTTCCGTATAAACGGTCGTATCTTCCATGTTCATTATCACTTCGGCAGCCTCTGATGCCTCCCTCGACGTCTCCTCGTACTCCTAGAAAAAAGGACCATTCATTATTTACACAAGATTCGAATAGATGTTACGGTTCAGAGTAATGACACAAATTATTCACCTGCTCGTACACCTGTTCATACTCTTCCGTTATCTCCTGTTCCTCGAACTTGGTTATCGGCTCCTCTTCCTCGTACTGCTGACCTGACTGCTCCTCGTATTGCTCCTCGGAGAACTGATTCTCCACGTTCCTCAGTTCCTCCTGGTCCTGCTCGGAGCAGGACGTATCCTCTTCCTGGACCTTCGGCTGCTTTATATTTCTACCAGGTACTATTCTCTTGAATCCGGATCCGCCTAGACTCTCGTGTCTTCTCTCGTGTTTGTTCTTATCACCGAGATACTTGAAACGTTGCCTGCAAACGCTGCACGAGTACGGCCTCTCGTTGGTGTGAGTCCTTTCATGGCAGACAAGCGCACTGACTTGCTTACATCTCCAAGGACAGTATCTACATTGCAGCGGTCGTTCGTCACTGTGCCTGTTCTGATGATGCTTGATCAGCTGTATCTTCGTCTTAAGATTGAACCCACAGATTTCACATGTGTAGGGTCTCTCCTCAGAGTGCGAGATCATGTGAGTCTTCAGTCTCAACTGATTAACGAATCTTTTAGGGCAATGCGGACAAGGCAATGTTCCTTCCAGTCTATTATGCGTCACCATCATATGATGTCGCAGTCTGACCTCAGAGGTGAAGGTAAGCTCGCAGTCCAGGCACTTCATTGGGTCCTTTTCCATGTGCGTGTTCTTGATGTGCGCCCTCAGTATCATTTCTGTCTTGAAGGTCTTGTTGCAATGATAACAAGAGACTCTCTTCTTCTCCGGTGCACCGTCAACTTCTTCCTTCACCACTCCAGGCAGAGACTCGTTGTGTATGTGCGACATATGCCATTCCAAGGATCTGGTGGATATCATGGACCTATTGCATATGTGGCAGGTGTACTGTCTCCCGTCCTTGTGCACTCTGTTTCTGTGTATCACCAGAGTCGAATGATTCGGAAACTTTTCTCCGCACACCTGACAAGAACATTCCTTCAAACCTCTGCTATCAGTTTTCTCATGCACTCTCATATGCAGTCTTAGGCCGTCTCTTCTGTTGAAGCCAACGCCGCAAGTGTCGCACCTGTACTGCCGTTGATCCTCATGAATCCTGACGTGCTGCTTCAGGGTGGAACTGTTCTTGAACATTTTGTCGCAGTGCGGACATTGGATGGTGTACGCTTTATGAGTGTGCATATGCTTTGATAGACTGTAAAACGGTACCAGCTTATGACAGACTGGGCACTCTCTCTTATTGCCTACCGGCTGATGTTTCCGGATTCTGTGATGCCTCAGGCTGGCAGGATTCTTGAAATCCGCACCGCAGTCCTCGCAAAGATAGGCTCGCATCGTTGTGTGCACGGATTTGAGGTGAAAACTTAATTTCTGCTTAAACGCGAATTTCTTCGGGCACTTCGGGCATTGATAAATCTTCTCCCAGCTCATGTGCTGCGTCTTCACGTGCTGATCCAGCGTTCCCTGATGCTTGAACTTCTCTCCGCATATGTCGCACAGTTGGCCGAACATGTTGTCGCAGTGCTTCTGCTCGTGCTGCCTCTTCTTTCCCTTAGAGTCTAACAGTATGTCGCAATATTTACAGAGTAGCTTTTTTATACACACCATGTTGTGGTTCCTCTTCGCTTTGTTCGTGGGAAATTCCTCCGTGCAATCCTCGCAGTAATGCATGATCTTGTAGTCATGGATCTTTAAGTGTTCCTCAAGAACCTCCTTGGAGGCAAAGGTTTCCGGGCAATAATCGCATTCCAGGTAGTTTTCTTCCGGAATGTAGTCGACTGGCTGCGTTTCGTCAATCAGATCCGGCAGGTTCTTCTTGAGAGTGGCATTGTTTCGATCTTCGTACAAGGAAATTATATCTTCGTCTTTCAGTCGAGTGATCACAATCTTTCGTTGCTTTAGGTATTCCTGAAAATCTTGCAGATTTTTCTCTTTCTCCCCCAAGATCCTGGCCAGCTTCTCCATGTTTCCTTCAGTGTAAGATTGATCGAGTTCCTTCTGTAGAAATTCCCGCTTCTTCTTTGCCTCCTCCCATTTTAACTTCAGCCTTGCCAGTCTTGATAAATATTCCTCAGTGTTATCGTAATTCTTCTCCTTCGAGGATTGTTCCTTCACAGATTCCGAAACTTCCGAGCCATCATTGTCGTCCTTCAGTCCATCGTCGTCGTTTACGTCTTTATCCGAATCATATTTAGAAGTGGACGTAGTTTCCGCTGATTTCTGTTCATCGAAGCTCTCGTTTCGTTTCACAAAACGCGTCTGCGACTCTTCTAGCTTCGACGGCAATGGAAGACTAGCGTTGCTACCCAAGATCTTCTCCCGTTTCTTCTTATACTCCTCTATCTGCTCCTCTATTTTCTGTTCCCGGATATCAGCCTTTTTTGCTCGTTCTGGAAATAAATCCTTCTCCTTCGTTACCAGAGTCTCGTACCTACGTAGGATTTTATCCACCGGTTTCAGTTCGAACGGTTTCTTCGGAGCTGCACGCTCCTCCTTCTTCTCCATCGGCTTATCCATCTTCTTTACCTTAACCAGCAGTATTTCGTTGGGTTTCGAACCCTTCACAGTAACGTACATTATACCGTCTTCCTCTCCATTGTTCACGTTTAGAGTATTCTGTAGGTCGAGCTTCTGTATCTTAGAATCTTTGCCCTCCGACTGATTATCAGTAATTCCACTCTCCTCGGCGTCCGCTGACTCAGACTTTTTTGGCTGCATCAATCTACGTTTCAAAATATTTGGCTGCTTTACAGTGTCCTTGCTACTTTCTTGACTACTGTCAAGAACTTTGGTACTAATCGACGAATCTGGGGTCTCCTCCTTAATATTCATTTTAATATAGGCTTTAAGATCCATGTCGTACTTGTAAACTGTTTGACTTACGTCATTTTTTCCATCCTCCTGCAATGACGTACCGTCTAAGGTGTCGGGAGAAAAAACTGATGGGTTGATTTGACTTAGGGAACTTTCCTTCTTAAAAGCGTTACGTTTCTTTGTACCCTGAGGGTAAGACTCGACGATGTCATCGTCGGAATCACCTACGTCTGAGCTGTCCGGTTGAAATGGGGGGTCGTCAGGATCGAATTCTTCTATGGACTCATTATCATCACTAAAGTGCTCGATCGTGATTTCCTCAAAGATCTCAGTCTCTTTGTCTGCCATTCTATTTAACTGAGCTGCTTCGACAGTGACAGACTCATTAAAAGATTGCGGTTTTTCCGCTCTTTTGAAAGAATATGTCTTTGAACATGGGGCTTCTTTTTCGACTTCTTTCTTATCTCTGGTAGGAGTCGAAGTAACAAATTTTTCCGGTTCAGCAATTTTTTCCACTGGTTTTTCGGCGATTTGAGAATTGGCTAAAGCCTGAGCTTTTTCCATCTCGATATTCCTCGCCATTGTATCGCTCAATGTTACGTGTATAGATTTGAGTTTTACCTCTGCCTTTTTGATCTGCATGAAAAACTTATAACTCATCTTCAAGTCACAGATACAGTCCATACACATTTGTGTGGACAAACTCTCATGAGGATTGATATCCTCCAAGTGCTTGATCTGTTGACTCAACCTCATCTGAATGCCTTTTTCGCTAAATATATCAACCAGTGGCAGTTTTAGACCCGCGCATGTTCGACAATACTTCTTCAATTCTTGCTTAGCCTGCTCTAGAATCAATGATTTCGTTAGGATGGATGCTTTAGTGTGAACAGTAAGTTTTGTTAGCTCATTTAAGCTAGTGGCATCACGTGCTAGTAATTTCACGCGAGGTGTGATCTTCTTCAGTTCATTTATATCTTTTATCTGTCCACCAAAATTTTCTCTGCCAGGGACAGACTTTCCTGTCTTGACAACGACGGTGCCAATACCATCGTCCAATAAAAATTTACTCCCATCATGGAGCTGATCATCCAGCGTTACCTCGCTATAATTGTGGTCTCTATTATTGGCTCCTGAGGTCTGCATGTTTAAGTCAGGTGGGTTCAGTTCCTCAGCCTCATTTGAAACGCTAACTTATATCTCTTGACCAAGGTCCCCTCCAATGTTGCCAACCTAGACATTATCAAAAATACATCTATAGTCTCAGCAAACATCAATCATCTAATAGCAGTGGCAATCCAGCGTGTCAGGCAAAGTAAACGTATGGGAGAATTATAAGTTACATAATGACAACATAGGTGGACAAGAATGTAGTTGACATATCATTATTTTTGACAATTTGGATGAACTGCTGATAGGAAGTAATCAAATTACCTTCACACAGATTGCAACAACATTCTTTCATCATTATTCCGAAATTTATGTATACAGCATACTTGTAAGGCGCTTGTTGTTTCCCATCTATAATTACGTTCATGCAAAAATCTTTAGACACACGTGTGCGTCGAGGTGATAATATTATTGGGCGCAACGATTATACAAAGCGTTATATATTCTATGACGCGACTCGTATACGAAACGGCATTCCTGAAATCGAACGCATAACGTCTATGCTCGGTATACGAGACCGTGTTATTCGAGGATTGTCAAATCGGACGATAGCGAGTTTCGAACCTACGCCGCCCATACGTCGTAACGCAACGCTCCTATTCTCGCGTGAAAAGCCCGTACGATCATTATTTACGTCGCTGCCCGTCGAGGACATCGGGCTCGCTCTGTCGCAGGCCATCATTCTCGAGCCCCGAGTTGATAATGGAAAAAGTTGAGGTTAAGTGACTCGTAGCATTTCGCGTATTAATCCGCCGTATCCCGTATCGTCCGATTATTATCCGGCCACGCCGTCTCAGCGTGCCCATATTATGAATTTCACTCCGCGTTAAAGTGCGCTTACGGTCGCGGGGTCAGTGTTATTTCTCAAAGTTTTTTCAATTTTGTCGCCTACCATCAAACTTCTTGCCAGCGCTATCCAGATGGCGCGTGGTATAAATGGCGCCCGCGGCGTTCGGTATTATTTCGCTCCACGGTATGGGCTTTCTACACTCACAGAATTCATGGCCTGGCCAACGGCAACCACGGGGGCTTCGAGGATTTCGGTGGACACGGGCGTGAGATCAATCACGGGGATCAAAACGGCGTGTCGGCGGCCGACGAATGGCACGGATCGAACGAGATTTATTTCGACGTTTAGACACAACCGGACTGAGCCCGTTGCCACGTTCGGCCTTCGTGTTCCGAAATTCCTTCGCTGTATGAAACGATGTGACGTCGGCGTTCACATTTAAAATGGCCGCGACCGTATCGGGACTCGTAATAGCGGGCAGCGCCGATGAAAGAATTCGTTATGGATAAGTGAACGATTGCGATTGTTCCATCGTCGGCTGTCCCATTCGTCGAAATTATCGTCGTCCCCCGATTTTTATATTGTATTTTCCCCTGAATCACGTATCCGGGAATGTGGACGGCCGATAGGCAGTGTAAATTCCTCAATGGCAATTGTACGAGACGACGGAACGTTAAATTTTACACGTGTCAGTTTTTGCAAACGTTTTCATGCATTGTTTCGTATTTAACTGTGCTCTATGCTCCACAATTACTGTCTTCCTATATGTGGAAGCGTATTAAATTTTTGGGAACATGAAAATATGAATTTCAACCATTTATGGTATTTTAGTTTCTGCATTGGAAAAAGTGTATAACAGTATTTTGGAATTTTGCCATGGCTTTTAATTTGAATATTCTACAGCAATTTACATTAACTTATAATTTTTATTTCAAATATTTTATGTGTTATTTCGAATTGTCAATGATTCAATGAAAATTACAATATTGAGTAGAGACTCTAAGACACCAAAGATATCAAATTGTAACAGTAAACCATTAGTTAATTAGATTTATTCGTTGTTATCTGGTACACTTATTACATGATTTTTGTTAAAGATGTATATAAATATGAATGTTATGCATCAATACATTCTGCCATTTAACAGACAGTTTATACATAATGTTAGATTTATATGCTATGTGAATAATTTATTTGCAATAGCTAGTAAAACTTTGCACATGCATAAGTTAACAAATAGGCTCTGCAAACAATAAAAAATGAGTTAATTGAAAACTGTTAAAATAATATGTTTATTAATGACACTTAGGATAAAATGCTGAATGAAAATCTTGATTTGGTATCTCTTTTTATTTTGCTGAACAGTATAATACAATACAGTTTAGCACAAACAGTAAAAGTACTCCAAAAAAGTAAATGATATAACAATTGAACAGTCATGTACAAAATTTACTGCTTCTGTCTAAGAGAGTTGTTTTTGTGCTAACTAAAGGATACACTCCAATGCTTCATGTTACAAATGACTGGAAAGTGTCAACCAACTTAATACTCAAATACTGACTAACATTAGAGAATAGCTAGAAACTGAATTATTACAAAAGAGGAAATCAAACTATTTATGGGTGGAAGTAAATGCTCGGAAATTACTGTTTCTCCACTCCTATCAACAATGGCAAATTTACTGAACATTTGAAAAAATATTGCACTGTTTAATATAACTATTTAGCGCACACATATAGGCATGTACACACATATATTTATATATATATATGTATATATAGTTTATCTATTACATATATGTATATATAATCATCATCTGTGCTTTTAACAAAAATAGAATTTGTGTCTTATACAAAAACTGGTCCCTGTTGGGCACAGATCACATATTACATATTTGACACGAGACCTCTCAACGGTTGAATCGCGTAATCGATGTTAAAATCACATAAATTAACAGAGATAGTTATTAACAGCGAATAACTGTCCGATTCTTCCATGAAGTATCACGATAGGAAACAAGAATGACCTACGTCACATTGAAAAACCCACAAAAAGCCATGTATGCGCGTACGTGTATCTGTATGCATGCATTTTGAGGTATCCCGAATCCCGTAACTCTACACTTTGGTAATACTGTTTTCTTCTTCAAGAGAGAACATCTTACATTTACCCTATTTGTATCTCCACCCTTTGCGCTACACCCTTTCAACATTGATTTTCTTAAGTTCTCGTTTTCGTTGGATACGCTTAGCTTAACTTGACTTTATGCTCAAGGAGCATGTTGTTCTCTGGCGGTAGAGCCAAACATGCCCTAAGAATGTTCTCAATTGCGGCACGTTGCCTGAACAGAGCATTTATCACTGGTGTACCTTCGGGTACCAATGGTGCTTTCAATAAGTAGGATAATATCGACAGTACGCTTCGGAAACCGCAAAATTCGTCATTGTCGATATCCAAACGCTTGAACGCGATGCGTGAACAGAGTTCTGCCAAAATGACCAGATCCAGGATGATGGGACTTGCTAAGAGGGAGTCCTCGCAGGTGTTGTGTATCACCAGAGTGTTATGACCGCCTAGCATTATTTCCGACGTGTATTCGTCCATTGCGCGTTTGCTGTCACCTATGCGAGGAACAATGATTATGTAGTAACTAAAGATACGATACTTCCATGTTTCAGTAGCTTGATAATCGAATGTTAGGATTAAGTCTTAACATACCGACGTAAGGAACGTATTTGATGACGACACAGTGGTCTGGCTTTTCACCAGGTGCGTACAGAACTCTGTTGGATGCGACCATGTCGTCAACTACATTGCTCTTGGAAATCTGATATCGGGGAAAAGAAGCACATATTAATGCGTGATAGTTATTAGATGATAGTCAGACTCTCAAATGTCAGTACCTCTTTGGAACGGAATTGCTCCGGAGCTGAGAGATTGAATCCGTCGTTATTCCCAAGATGATTGTAACTGACTATCGAGACTGGTTTGATACCAGCCGAGACCAGAAAATCCACGAGGACAGATTTCAATTTAGTTTGACCGGATTTAAAATCATCCCCACTGATAAATGTTTTTTGTCGTTCAGCAAGTTCAATTGCACCCGGCACAAACGTATTTTGTGGCGAACCATTGATGTAAGTACACTGTAAAAAATAGTTTTGAGATTTTTACTACTAATTCGTCTCTTTTGTCGAATTGTTTACTTGCTGTCGGAGAATAAAAATGTCTTACTCCTTCTAAAGCGGCAGCAACGGCGAACATCGTGCTTGGACTGATTTCGCTGTGATCATTCTCGATGGATTTCAGTAAATTGTCGGCAGTATCGTTTACACCTACGATGATCTCCGCAAACCTCTCGGTATTTGCCGTCCACAGAACTATCACCTGATCCAAGTTCCTGGTAGCCTTGAAGTCTTGAATGTCTTTGCGGATCAAATTCAACTGTTCAGATTTTGTTCCACTTATCAGGTTGTTCGCCCGTTTTTCCTATAATTACAAACGTCCGATTACACTTGAACTATATCCACTCCGCACACCAAAATACCACTACCATTTCCAAAAATTTCTTGTTCTTAAATCCTGATAATTATTATCACCTGGTTAGCTGCTATGAAGTCTGGATAATATATACTCTTCCTGGGCACCATCTTTTCCATGTGCTGTTTAAGCTGTTTTTGCAAATTAAAATCCAGCACTCCTGCACGTTCCATGGCATCAGAAAGATTCATACTTGAAATATCCCAGCCATCCAGTTCAATATCATTTGGATGTACCATAGGAAGCATGTAAGACATTGGTACGTACACATCCCCATCATGTCCTGTTCCTAATCTTACGGTGGACGATTGAACCAGAGATCCATACCTATTTAGGTAGAAACAATATTAAGTGTTCTATGTTAGGTGACATTGCAAGACAGTGAAATGTTTTCAAGTTTCACAGGTATTACATAATAAATTATATGTACCAATTTGCTTTCTTCAGGCCATATTTTGTTTCCCACGTAAGATTTAATTTATTTGCAATTAATGCAGCTGTTATAGTGCTACCATTGTTACCACCCCAGCCAACTAACATCACACCTAACTTTGGTACCTTAGTATTTGTCTTAATTAACAATTTTGTCAATACAGGCTTGACCTGTAAAACAAAACAAAATAAAAGTTGACTAGTATCAGGACAAAAACTTGGAAATGATACATATCATATATTTGAAATAAAGATAAATACAGTCACACTGACACCAAAATATTTACTAGAGCACAAAAAAGTAAGCACATAAATAAGATTTTTAAATGTGAAAGGACAATTCTGACAATACAATGGAAAGGACCATAGTCACATAGACGAAATTATAAGAAATATAGGCTGATATTTCAGCTGTATAAAGTTCGTTCTTCACTCGTTGCCAGTCACAGGCAACGTTGCCTGTCAGCTTAGCTCGACACAATTCGGTAATGCGATATACGTTTATCGTTGCTCACCGTATACTTGCCGGCCGTATCCTGCGTCACGTTTATCGTTTCATACTCGTACTCCGCCTCGATATGATCGTCGGTATATTTCACCTTCGGCGAATCGACGCGAATATTGACTGCCATCGCTAGGTCGGCCTGTCAATCGAAACTCTGACAAAAATCTGCCTCGAACCGTCAGCTGGAAACGCCTGCTTGACAGCGAGTTCGATTTCTTCCCTAGAAGAATCTACCGTGCTCCAACACCCTTATCGTCCCTTATCTTTCTCTGTTTGCAGGATAGCTGGAGGACGACCGCGAAACCTTTCCTCGGAAAAAACAAACTGTTGATACGCCTAGTTAAAAAAGCGTGCACTTGGCAGGTTCAACGATCAACGTTGACGTCGGTGTCACTGTCGCAAATTGTCGACGAAAATGCCCCGATGATCCTTCGACGGCCGGCAGAAGTCGAAATGGGGATAGCGAGCAATAGCGAGTGAGCACGAACGGAAATCCAGAGGACTGTCTTGGCAGCTGAAACGTGAATGTGGCGTGAAGGCGGCCAGGCATGCGCTTTAAAAGAAATGTGCTCGCGTCTCAGCCCCCTTCTTCCCACCCCCTTAGTTCAACTCGAACCTCTATTATATTTGGTTACCGGTCGGCTTTTATCGAGCATGTTAATCTAACGTAAACCAAACACGTGCTTCCCCTTTACGCTCCCCCCCCTTTCTTTTCCACGGCCCCTACCCGTTCCTTCTCCTCTGTCCTCTTCATCCGCCGGTCCTCGACTCCCTCTCCCCCTTTCTTAAGTTTTCACTTCGTAGACTCTGTTCCGCCTTCGCCCAACCACCGGACGGAACCTCGTCGAAACGCGTATCGCGCCGTATGAGGTGGAATTTTGACTCTTAACTTCTTTCACGCTCACTGTGGACTTGGATAGAAAGATGTCTGTTTCGTAAAAGTCGACAAAGTCGGGCCTGTCTCTATGAGTGTCCGCAAATTATTCTTTTCAGAGCGATCAATGTCGTATTACCGATCGTAACGATCGATAGAGGCTTACGATGAATTCGAGCGGAAGGAAATGCCAAGATTTTCAGCCTGTTTCACTTGGCCGTCAAACACTCTATGTTATTGATTTCCCTTCATTATGTGTGTATGTAAGCGTTCGTGATATCCGATTGCGCGGTGTGCGTGCGCATATTCCCTTTTCATAATGTTATCATGTTCTAACGCAAAGTAACAACTTATTTGAATCAATCGTTAGCAGATGTACTGGAAGATTCTATGGACTAGAAGGAGAAATTGGGAGAGGAAATTGGTTCGCGCATGCAGCGGTGGTGTTCGCAATCCTGATCACGAGTCGGACAGAATTTGAACTTTGTACTTGCCCACGTATCGTGTGTCCTGACGCTGTACAATGTTCTGGAAGCGTACAGAATCTATATCGCTGCAGTGATGATTAAGAAGGCCGTAACTAATTACTCGGGGTTGGGACTGTCAAGGAAAATGGAACGTGACACATATGAACTTATCATTTATAGCGCAGGTAGTTCGCGAACGTTGATTCATTTACAGTTTTTATCTATATTTTATTTAACTAAATCCACGATGAATGTTTGAATTGCAGTACCAATCTATTCCGACCTGGAACGTATACATTTCTAAAATGTTTATTGAAAATAGTTGAGCGTACGCGGAAGAAATTCTTACTCATTGCGTCATTGTATTTGAACATTATCCAACTTCCTTGAGTAACCTTCAAAATGGACCAAATTAGCATATATGTATGCACGTATGCCGAAACATGGTACGCACGTGTTAGAGTTCATATACAGATGCGTAGACATGCGTCGACGACTACGTACATATGTGTAAATACACGTGATTGGCATACGACACGTAGGAAGTCTCCAAAGGAACAATGTTTAATGATTCTACGCACGAATATTATTTAATTAATCAGCTCATATATTTTTATTAGCAGGACGTTTTGTACTACAGTAAATTATGAAGAAAAATTTATATATTGAGTCACGTACATTAAAAATTTCGCTATTATATTTAGGTTCTACGTGCTTAAGAATTCGTTAACATGATGATGAGGGCTGTTACATAATTAATATGAAATAGAAGAAACAAAGTGCTCTTTTAATTTTATTATCAGGTTAGTGTCAGAATAACTACTTCCGTATTTTACCATATATTTTCTTGAATATTCTGATTCCGCGGCCAATTTTATGGAAACTCAAACGTTACGTGTGTTGCGCAATGATCGTTGTTGGTCGTGTAAGATCGCACGATAGTAAGGGAGAAGAATCATTCGCGCAATTCAAGCTAAAAGCTAGCCCCGAAGAATGCTGAGATCGACCTGACATAGCGGGCTTAAACGGGACTTTTTGGTGACGAAAAAATGTGACCCTGCTATCGGTAAACTATCTTTGAATAACTCTATTATCAACGCTTTATTTCTTTAAATTTTAAAGCGTTTTGACCGAACTTGATTTGTGACAAAGACTTATTTAAACGTTTTTCTGCTTTAGGCACAATAGAAAGTATAAGATGTAAATGTTGCTCATGAATATAAAGATTAATTATAATGTGTGATAATTCCAGTTATTGAGGAAATTAACTGACTATCTTGAAAATATGGTTCGTTTAATGATTCAAGCTATAAATTTCTGCATAGAATATTATTAATGTTTAATGAAAATTTACATAATTACATAAAGGAACCTATTTTGACGACGACATATATTTTAGTTCACATCAGTCGGTACGCGGCCGCGGTTGAAGATGGAAAAACGGTTCTCGAAACAGTTTTCAAACTGACCAAGTGGTCTCACTTGAAGGAAGATAAACTGAAGATGGATGCAACTCTGTCTCCTGCTAAGCAGCACGCTGGCAGCACATTCTTTGTTGCGCATTATTGCGCAAAATCAATCAATTGATTCCCTCTCAACTAATATGAGCACGTAAGAAGAGAAGATTGTATCCTCGCATGCAATAGCAGTATACATTCTTACAGATATTGATTCCAATCAATACGAGCAAGATGGCGTCTTCGCAATCTGCGAAAAAATCTCAGAAACTTAGCCTAAGAAGACTCCGACGTCTAAAAGATTTCCAATAGCGCATCAGAAGTTTGTTCAGCGTTTGCAAAATATGTCTGGCATTCGAAATAGGAACGAAAACAGGCAATAGACTGTAGGCGCGGCGTAGCGGTGAGTTTTGCAGTTTGAGACGACATTGTCGACTGGTCTGTGACCCGTCGATGAATTACGTCATGGAAAGTGTCATGGCACAGATTGTTTCAATCAATTGGCACGCCGGGCGCCTCTAGAACTTTCCTCTCGCTGAAGAAAGAATTGTGTTGCCGAGCGTGTACTCTCTCTGTATATTTATCTCTTTCTCTCTAACGCTCTCTCTTCTGACTCTCTCTTTCTCTCGCCTGACTTTCTTTCGCCACGGTTCCTGCTCGCTTCTCTTTCTCTCTCGCAAGAGGATGCTCAATCATGAACCGTAATCTGTTTATAAAGGACGATTTTATATCCAATCGCCGCTTCTCATATAACGTCACGTACACGCGTCCCATGATTGAAAGGGCAAATTTTTTCTCTTGCCGCGTGACTCAGAACTTATTGATATGAGCATTTAATTCTCGGTCGGATACCGTGTATTTCCTGTAACTTGCCTTTGTCAATAGTTAGGATTACTTCAATGTATAGTTGTTATGGGCAATACAATGGAGGGATTGTATTTCAGCTTGAATTCAATCGGAACGCTATGCTTTGTTTGCAAACATCGAATCAGTTCTGCTTGAAGATAGCATGTTTCATTTAGATAATAAGTGGCTTGTATAAAATAAATGTCTTAATAAATTATTTGTACGCTGGCTTAATTTTATGTAAAAAATATGAAATAGAAAAGCTTTCAAATTGTCACACCAAAAGAGCTTTTCAAAATGTGTTCGGTAAGGTAGAGTTCTTGGTTATCTAGCCTAGTTAGAAAAATTGCCAGTAGAGGGCACCACTACTTGGACACAAAATTTAAACGCTTTACTTTATGCATTTGCTTTTCTAACTTTTACATTTTTGCAAAGGAAATTAATTAGTCTGGATGCTTAATGTGCACTAACAAAAAAGGGGAATATATTTTCGTACTACTTAGTACGTACGCACCTAAAAACTCAATGGAAAAGTCTTTAATTTTACAATTGGGTTTGTGTAACAAACTCCATGGACAATTTGAATCCGGGAAATTCGGCGCACTTATGGTGGGCTCTGATTGGTCGTCACAGTAGTGATGCAGTTCTGCAGTGTTGCAGTGTGGTTCATATCGTACGTGGTGAGTCCACACAATTTTCACATTTCTTTGGTTAAATATTCCCTCCCGAAACGACATTTTGTGAAAATATTGCGAAGTAAGTGGTGCTTAATACAGTGATGCATTTGTCACGTGCTGGGTTTGCAAATTTATTGAAATATCCGTCCCTGTTTGTGGGCACGTGTGACAGCTTGGGAAATCAAGGGACGCCACAGATTTAGCAATCAAATTTTGCCGTTTTCACGCCAGAATGGGTGAGTTTAGAGTTATTCAGTATCTGATTAACGTAAAAGGGTCATATGGGCAACTAATTAATGGTGCATGTTAAGCTTGTGGGTCATATTTGATGCTGTACGAGCAATTGTTGCACTTTCTATATCTTTTCTCGAAGTGACCTTGATGCAAATTCTCAATTTGCAAAGTTCAAACACGGCGCATACTAGCTGTGCAACGATTGGCTGCGCCATGATGGAGTGCCCCATACAAGAACGACACTCATTGGCTGGAACAGTTTCGGGAAGAAAGTGCATGAATTGACGCTGGAAAAAGGTGAGCTCCTATATTTTTGACAATTTATTGATAAATCGTGGCTTCCCCTTTGTTATTTTTGTAAAATTGTTATTAATTGAGCAGCGGGTAACATCGTCGGCCAATTGTTTTGGCTGTATATTGTGAATTACTCGGTTTATTTGACTCTGATTATAGGTGCACTTGACAACTTGAAAAATCAACAGTTGGCGTCTCTTTGCTGGCAATATTTTTTGAAATTATTTGTCGATATCGGTGAGTTTTGTCGTATTTAATTGTCAAATTATGTGTAAAGTACATTGTTGCATGCGATTAGGAATAAATGTCGTATCGGCTTGACGTGCTTTCTGAATTAAAGTTGATTTTTGTTTTGCTGAATACATATTGTAGAAATACATGGCAACACGCCTGCGCAAATGACCGTTTCGAATAAGGTGATGCACGTTTATGACCTAATTGAGTTTCTAATTAGAATTATGTTACACATATATTTTAAAATGTCTGAGATAAAAATTAAACATATGAAATGTTTAATTGGCTAGTAACGTTTATTGTTTTATACATAATATAATTTCTTACTCAAGACGATGTATTATTTAAAATTTTTTAAGATTGAGGTTAATATTTGTAAAGAGAATCAAAATGTATGTCTTTTGTTCAGTCATAAATATAAACTATGAATGCTTTTAAATTATTTTAGCCTTTCAAAAAAGATATTGAATAGAAGCTGAGATAAATCATTGTAAATACTGAATGTAGTTCAATTAGCTTGTCTTTTTATTGTGTTACTGAGGAACTAAGAATCAGTATTTGGACATTATTTTCACCACGAGAAACGGACTGAAATCAAAATTCTAGTGTGGGTAATGGAAACACGTATTGTGGTACATAGTTACCTCATCGATAGCCTACCTTTTGTTATCTGCTTTATTGCATGTAGTAGTTAAAATAATTGCCAATTTCAACAACAATAACGTTATATTATTACAGTGCATACGAAGATTTGAAGCAATCATGATCTCATTTGGACTGTAGCAACAGGTGTGTCTGCCTTTACTAACTTGTACCACTGCCATGTTCACGCTGTATGCTGCTACTACTTTGGTGAGTCATATTTCCTTGTTGCATATTCATGTCCTTATTTTACTATTTCATTAAAATCTTCTTAAATTACTGCTTACATTAACGTGATACATCTTATATTTCACTTTGTGTGTGTTTTATCACGCCTTTGTGGTACAAAGTTTACAAACGACATTCTTCTATGTATAACTCGTTAATTGATTTGGAATTGTTGGGTGGGTGGGTTGGGTAGTTTGTTATCATCGCTTATGACGGGCAAACAACTATGTCAAATCTATTTATCTTTCCTAATTACGATTATCAGTTGCATCCATCGGATTTAATGCGCCTAATAATTTTACGCCGGTAATATTCCACAAATGTGGTGCATTATTGATAAGACATCAAAGTAAATCTATATGAAATATTTCTTTTATAATGCTTTGTCGAAATTTTTACAAAATATAGGTGTCTTGCATTACCCTAAGAGATCGAAACTTCGGCATGTCTATCCGGAGATGGTACTAGGCTAGTTTCCACCCTAACTCTCACAGTGATTATCACATCCCACATCGTCCCTCATCAATGAATATCTTCCAAGGATAAAAGTCGCTCTCGTAAATCAAACAATCTAAAATACCTTACAGGAAATAGGCGACCCCCAACATAGTGCTAGGATTCACTTCCAATCTTAATAACAAACAAGACCCTTATAAACAATTCGGTCCAATCCTTCCGAAGATGTCACAGTCCGATAAATCCAATAGCATCGAACGTCCTCATTACCCTCCGAAGACAAAATTTCGGCGAGCTAAATCCGTCGAGCCCGAGATGGTGCCAGGGTAGTTTCCACCCTCACTGTCAACCCTCCCGCCGTCGAACAGCTGTTCCAGCACCGCCATGGCGCACGCAACGTCTGGGCATCAAAAACGTTATCCCCGCTGTCGCTTTTTCAGGGTCGGAAGGATCTCGTTCTCGTGCCGGGCGGCGAGGTTCCTCGTGATCAATTTCCGATCGTAGGACGAACGCCGCGATCGAGAGTACTGCCCGCGAGCATAATCGCGGCCCGAGTAGGCGTGAAGGTGCGCGCCGAGTCGCAAAATGTGCCCGTGTTCTGTGCCAGAGTGACGTTTCTCGTACGATTTTATTCCAGGCGAACTCTTCGACGGGGGGCACTCTTTGGACATTTTGTTCTCGTCTGGTACGTGAGCCATGCACGTTCCTTAACTGTCGCATCGTCGACATTTTTCAACTGAGATCAGTCCATTGCGATTGAAAGACGTGCGGAGTAGAGACGTTAGACCGTCTGCCTCTGTTTTGGTTAAGTCACGCTGATGAGTTCATTTCCGATACTGCACCTAACGCGGCCTGATGCATGCGTCACCTTTAGAAACATTAGAGCACCTAGGCAGCAATATTGTCAATTTTTTTCGTTATCGATCACACTGTTCCTCTGCAAAAGATTGCTCTCTATTAACGTAACGGTTGAACGGGAGTAGAATCGAATTTTTAGAAATGGGGAAATGTTTTGAAATTAATGCTGTCAAACTCGATTTCGTTTATTGTTTCGCTGTGTTTACCTTTAAGCACTCGCACTCATCGCACCGATGTGTATCGGGGGTAGTTTAAGGGTTGTTTATCGGCGACGGTTTGGTAGAGAGGACTTTAGTACGTCTTACCAACGGCGTCCGTTAGATGGCGGCACTCGTCTGACGTTGCGAAGCCGGCTAGCACCGGCCTAATTTACGCCCAGCAAACATTCGGGGGTTGAAGAGGGATGGAGGGGCTGCTTCTCGCGATCCCACCCCCCGATGCTACCGAAATTGTTCGCGCTATCAGCGCTCGTAAATAAGATAAAGCATGCCGGGCGCGTAAAGCTCACGCGAAACAGCGAGCTTCGCGTACCTAATTTCATGGAAATATCGCATTTTATATAAAATTTATGACGGGGGGTAGCTTCGGAGTACAATTTTTGCGCGGACGATCGCTCTCTCCCGTGGCCCGTTTAACGTCTCGAGGAGGTTGGAGCTAAAGTTCCTTCGATGAGCCACGTGGCTCAAAGAATAGCTTTATCGGCACCCAAATTATTTCGCGTTCCTAACGCAATCAGTGTAATAGGGGTGATTATGAAAGTCTAAGTCGGAGTAACAAAGTTATGTATTCAATTCTTATTTCGTTACAGTACACGACATTACAGTACATGCTTTCTGTTTAAAATTTCAAATTTGATCGTTAACTAATATTCAGCTCAAGCTAAAATGTATATAATCACGATTGATTTTAGTATCTCATATTTTTGTCGTACGTCTCTTACAATTACCAGCAAACGTTTCTGAAATATGATTGATGCAAAATAATTTATTTAATTCTTATTTAATTAAAGTACACGATATTAGAGTACATTCTTCCCATTTAAAAATTCAAATTTGATTGTTAACTAATTTTCAGCTTAAGCTAGAATGTACATAATCATGATTGATTTCAGTATCTCAAATTCTCGCGTTACGTCTCTCACGATTACCAGAAGACATTTCTGAAATATAATTGATGCAAACGGATTTAGTTTATTCTCATTTAATTAAAGTACATGATATTGGAATACATGCTTCCCATTTGAAAATTCAAATTTGACCGTTAACTTATATTCAGCATAAACTACAATATATACAATCACGATTGATCCCAGTATCTCATATTTTCGTCTAACGTCCCCCACAATTACCGGAATACACTTCCGAAATAAAATTCATACAAAATAATTTATTTAATCATTTTTCAATAAAAGTACACAATATTCGAGTACATGCTTCCTATCCAAAAAATTTAAAGACCGTTAATTTCTGTTCAGCTCAAGCTACAATATATACAATCACGATTGATCCCAGTATCTCATATATTCGTCTTATATCTCTCACAATTACCAGCAGACATTCCAGAAATATAATTAATGCAACCACCGAGCCTCCTCATCTCCCCTGCTTGTCTTCGGAAGTAACTTACCTCTTTCAAAATGAGTATCTCAATTGTCCTACGCCCCGAACGATCTTATCGACGATCGCCTCGGGCCTTCGCGGCTCTCGACGCGTAATTTGTCCTAACAAAAAAGGAAGACAGAGAGCGAAAGAGAGAGAGAGAAAGAGAGAACAAGATCGTCGTCCGTGCCCTTTTGCCGAGAGTTTCGCTGCCGATAGAGTCCGGCCAGCGCTATCGATTAACTCGTCGCGAGCGTGTGCCCCTTAACCTCGTAAAAAGCCGCAGGTTCAAGCCCCCGAGCTTCCTCTGGCGTGTTGCACGCTAATGGAACGACCATCGAGGCTCATTTGCGTGCCTTCATTGTTGCATTACGCGGCAATTTTCGAGCGCGGCCCCTGTTTACGCGATCCGGGCTCACCCTTTTTTTGCTATCAACCCCCCTCTGACCCCCTCCGTCCAACCGCCATCCTCCGCCGTCCTCTCCAGCCCGACCCCTCGTCCCGGGAAGTAACGAGCCGAAAAGAAAATCGTGCAAAAGGAAGCCTCGGCTCTCGAGGCCAGGCATCAACGTTTTTCGAGGGAGGGGGGAGGGAGGGCCATCGAGGGGGAAACATGGCGGATAAACTGCATGCCCCGATTTTCATTATGAATCTCGAGAGATTCATGATCCTACTCGAGGAGGAAGTGTGGGGAGGGTAAGAGGGGGGGGGGGTGAAACTTCTGTTTTGTTGTCGGACTCCCTCGTTGCGCGGCGTTCGAACGTTTTCTTGCCGCCCACCGTTCTACGGCTCGGCTTCCGGGACGATTTTTCATCCTTTCCCGCCTTGCGCGGGGCGAGGGAAGGTTGGGCTAGGTCGACTGCCGTCGCCAAAGATGTTTGGCCGGACGCGACGATTTTCCTTCGATGGAATCGATATGACGGCGTCCCGACGCGTGCGTCCCAATGTGTGCGTCCCGACGTATGCGTCCCAATGTGTGCGTCCCGACGTGTCGGCAGCGGGCGCCTCTTTCCTTCCGTTCTCCCACTCGCGCCGGCTAGCCCGACGCTGAACACTCTTCGTTCGCCTTATTATAAACTCTTTTGTGTAGTGCAATTTAAAAGTTTACCTCGCCCGCTACCGGCAAAGCTCGACGTATTAAGCTTCCGCTCTGAAAAGAGATACCTGCCCTCGAGTGCGCCGCCGGAACTATCGCTGAACTTTAGTCAATCGTTTTTCATCCGCGGATCCTCGGCGGAGAGGAGTGATGGGGAGGGGGGAGCTGCAGCGTTATCTATTATAATTAGATTAAGCGGGAGGGAAAAATATCGCTGGCAGAGGCGAGAGGACGGTGGAATTTCGCGACAGTTTCGACAGCGTGACTTACTGCAGGGTTACTCATCTTTAGTTCGCTCAAATTGATTACCGTAGGGAGGAAGCTGTAATTTTGACGATATTATTTTCGTTTAGCAGGGATCGTTTGTCGACGATTACTTATGTATTAATAATTATAGAAGGTGCTGATGAAACTGCAGAATTTAATTGACTAATTATTTTGGTCAACGTCTACTCTACAGAAATAGAGGATTAAAACGATTGTCATGTGCCCATAATTATGAAAGTGGTCTAAGTCAAGATTTAAAAAAGAAAAAAAATTACATTGAATAAATTTAGTGTAAATAAATGTGGAGTGAAATAACTGATAAACTCATTTTTTTCTAAATCTTGACTTAGACCACTTTCATAATTATGAGCACAAGCTTTATTTAGTGATCGTGAAAGTAGTCAAAGTCAGAAATGTATAGAACTTAAATTACCTAGCAATTTCAGAAAAGCATTAAAACAACTGTTTATTATTGGAATTTCTCTTCAATAACCACTCGCATTCGCGTGTTATTATAAAAATAATCTAAATAAAAAATTCGGGGATTGCAATCAAGGAATTGAAATAGTTTAAATTTTGATTTTGATTTAAATCTTTTCTGTAGCTATCAGCCTGTATCAATGTTAGCCATAAAATTTGGAAAGCGATGGAAAAAGTGAACGAACGTAAAAATTCAGGAGTCTCGCGTCAGAACAGGGTGGGCCTCACCCCCCGACGGAATTAATTCGCAAATTTGGCACTACGTCTCGCCCAGTCGCGAGGGGGGAAGAATCGGATTTCGGGGGAGCAGTTTGCGATTCTCTGTACATATTATCCTCGCGTCGCGTCGCTCCCTGGCATATTTAGCTTACCCTTTGAACCCACTCCCGCGCGCACTTTTAAGTGCGTCATTAGCCATTCCCTTTAGCAACGCCGGACCCGAACGAGAACCTCATCCGCTCTCCGCATCCTCTCATTCCCGGCACGGAAATTCGGAGGCGAACGATTTGCCTGACGGATTGTCCGAAAATTTGCTCCGCCGCGCTTTCTTAGTCGAGCGGAATTTCGAGGGTGGAAAAGTGATCGTCGGAGGGGTGGGAATGGCTGATAGACTGGCTAAGTGATCGATATGGCTAAATAAAGTAGTGTTTTGTAGGAACAAGAAATATATTGCACTTATGATCTTTTGTGATCGTAGTTTAGACAGGCATTATAGAGTGATGTGTGGAAATGCATATTCGTATCTGTGAGTAATGGTATTTATAGCAGGTACCTATAAGTACAGGGAATACATAGCACGTATGAGATTCTGTAATCGTACACATCTGTAAATGTACACATATTTATAGAGTATTATGTGGAAATCTATAATGGTATGGGAGCAACGTTCTCGGCTGTGTAATTATAGCTTTTGTTCTCTGTGATATTATTAGATTGTTTTTCTATAACAAAGCGAACAGCTTTCTAACAACGGTTCCGTAATTAATCGATGAAAATAAAGAACAGAGTCAAAGTTCATTGAAACCTGTACTTACCGAACTCTACACCAGACCTTTAACGAACGTTATAACTGTCAACTATTCCTAGAATGCTGTTCTGGAACAGTACGACCGGCAGTACAGTTATACTATTCCGCGAATTAATTACCGATTATTTAACATGAGGACTATGCTATTATCACATTATTTTTCATTAACAAAGCGAACAGCTTCTTAACCACGATTCCATAATTAATCGATGAAAATAAAGAACAGAGTCAAAGTTCATTGAAACCTGTACTTACCGAACTCTACACCAGACCTTTAACGAACGTTATAACTGTCAACTATTCCTAGAATGCTGTTCTGGAACAGTACGACCGGCAGAACAGTTATACTATTCCGCGAATTAACTACCAATTATTCAACATGATGACAATGATAGTATTACATCGTTTTTTCTTTAACAAACTATACAGCTTCCTATTAACAATTACGTCATTAATCGATAAAAATAGAGAAATAGAAAAAAAGAGCATAGGACAGAATCAAAGTTTATTGAAATCTGTGCTTATCGAACTCTACAGCATGTCTTTAATGAACGTCATAACTGTCAACTATTCCTAGAATTCTGTTCTGGAACAGTACGACCGACAGAACAGTGAAACTACTCCTCCGATTAACTACCGATTATTCAACACAATGACTATAATGTTATTATATTGTTTTTCATTAACAAAGCGAACAGCTTTCTAATAATAGTTCCGTAATTAATCGACAAAGATAGAGAAATCGAAAAAAAGAGAATAGGACAGAATCAAAGTATATTGAAATCTGTGCTTATCGAATTGCACACCATGTCTTTAATGAACGTCATAACTGTCAGTTATTCCTAGAATTCTGTTCTGGAACAGTACGACCGACAGAACAGTGAAACTACTTCTCCGATTAACACCCGATTATTCAACACAATGACTATAATATTATTATATTGTTTTTCATTAGCAAAGCGAACAGCTTTCTAATAATAGTTCCGTAATTAATCGACAAAGATAGAGAAATCGAAAAAAAGAGAACAGGACAGAATCAAAGTTTATTGAAATCTGTGCTTATCGAATTGCACACCATGTCTTTAATGAACGTCATAACTGTCAACTATTCCTAGAATTCTGTTCTGGAACAGTACGACCGACAGAACAGTGAAACTACTCCTCCGATTAACTACCGATTATTCAACATCCATTTCTCACCGGACAAATGACAGGAACGCTTATAGAACACGAATGACATACCGCTCGTCCGTCAGTGCGCCTTCTATGACAGCTGCCGAGATTTTCGACCGAAGTGACAGAAACGACCGGCCGCCACCCGACGATTTTCGCAGGCGCACATTTGCATTCCGTTCCATTTTAGCCGGAACCACCCCCTCCCTTTTTCCACCCTCCGCCGACGCTTCGAGACTGCAGCTTTTACCCCCGGCGCGACTGTCGATATTACTCGCGCCTAAGTTTTCTCCGTTTATGCGGCACTTTGTCCCAGTTTCGCGAGGCGCTCGCTGAAAGGGAAGGAGGCCACGGGGCTTTTGAATAAAACGAAAGGTATCGTCGGTAATGAATATATGAATGAATAAGCGTATTGTTTCCCCCACGACGCCTCGTTTCATCCGCCCCCCCCGGCCATGGCCGATCCTGGAAAATAGAGGGGGGGGGGGAGGGGTTGAAGGGGTGGGTCGGGGGTGTATTGAAGTTTGCGCGAACCTTTTCGGACCGCCTCGAACGATAAAGCGTTAGCGGCCTTCAAACGTTTGCGGAAGCTATTGCCTTTGTCTCATCGATATATGATAGAGTATGTGTGCATACGTATGTATATGTATGACGATATACGATACGATATCGGCGGTGTGTTTTCGTACGCGGTTTAAAGTCGCTTCTTAAGCTGTCCGAGTCTCAATATGGAGATTCGATCGTTTCGAAGGCGGATCTCGGCAGAGATTGACGGATTGATCGAAGTGTGGGTAATACGTTTTTGCTGGAGGGGGAGATGTTTTTGAAGGCTGGACTGTCATCGTTGAGCTTTGCTTTAGAAGTGGGGACTGGGTCGGGGTTAGGATTGGGTTTAGGTCTGGAAATAGGGGAGCGATTGAAATGTTTTCTTTTGATGTGGGATCGTGATTGTTTATAGATTGTTTACGCTGTGCCTGGCGTGTATTTAGCTGTCTGGAGAAGAATTGGTATTCTTTCTTTAATGGAATGGGAATAAGTTTGGTTGGCAGCGCACTGCGGTGACTGTAGGTCAGTAGGTCAGTATCTTGTAATTGTTTAATGCTTTTCGTGCGCCTGTGGGGAGTGGAAAATCATTATGTCGGTGCACTCGTGTTTTCGAAAAATTTAATATTTTAAAAATAGGAAAGAATGTATTTCTACAGATGCATAGACTAATTCAGTAGATATTTGCCCAGTTAAAACAACGTTAACGTTTGCGTTACATTTTCTAATTCTAAAACACCTGCGGGAATATGCTAATTTAAAATTATGGTTTTTGTATCATTTTGTGTTTAATTATGTTATTTACATGACTTTTTTGGGCATGTAGTCGGCGAAATCGCATTTTACCTGTAATGTAAATGTTGTTCGATTAGTTTACCCTTTCGATATGACTCCGAGTGACCAGTGGAGGTTGTTCTGGTCCTATTTACACTCAGTGAAACATGATGTAATTGTCAAAGTGACAAAAATCAATAATTGCGGCAATCTCTAGCTAGATTGCCGCCCTTTTATGGGAATGAGAGACAAATCTACGTTATTAGAAGACTACTTGGCACAACTGTCCTATGTGGCATAGTTTCCCAAATAAAGCGAAATAATGCAAGCTTTTTACCGATTCCATCACAAACGCTAAACGCTAATCAAATGTTCGCTTTAGCACAATCAAAAAGCACTCAATCCGCTTTCAGGAAGTCGCAATAGGATCGTCCAAATTGTAAGTGCGATACTTTCCAAGATACGCTTAAAAATAGCTTGAAAATAAGTGGAAAACAAAGGTACTGTCCATCTGACTGACAGCCGTCATCGTTTTCAAATAAACCTTCACTTACCGTTTTGGCACATGAAATTAGGATAAAAATCCCGTCAAATAGTCCAGCTTACCTTCCACCTACGATAATTCCAGAGACGAAAATAAGCGAAGTAAAAATCACTTATATCAATCCAATCCATTTCTCGCAGAGCAACTTCCAATTAACAAACTGCACTCTACGGCCGCCATATTTCTTTTAGCCGCCCACCCTTAAGAAATCGTTACGTTCCCCCGGCAAACAGCTCTCGACATGCTAATGACAAGGGAATCGAACAGTTCGTCCCTTAATGAAGGACTGTCAAGCTCTCGATAACGGGCCATCAATCGTTGAAAAAGCGTTTCACGAAAGAATGACGGACAAAAGGACAGCCAGATCGAACGATATAGGGTGTGAACAGAGAGCGAGCGAGAGAAAGAGAGAAAGAGAGAGAGAGAGAAGGAGGAAGTGTAACGAGAGAGAGAAATTTCATTTATCGAGAAAGTTTAAATCAAACCGCCATTACTCAGAAAACGACGGCAAGTACGGCAGCGAGGCATTCGCTATCCGAAAAGGCCAATTGATATTCGTTTCGTCACTCGTCCTCTCACTCTCCATCCCTCTCCATCCCCCTTCATCCCTCTCCAACTCCCTCCCGATCGCACTCTATCGCTCTCTATCCAGCGACCCATCGCGATTTACTGCCGCTCCGACGAAGGATTCGCCGAGATTCACGGCACCCTTTCTTCACCTCCCCCTCCTCCACTCCCACTCCCCCACCGGGCACCTTTTTTTATTCGCAGCCCTCATTCGTCGCGAAATTCGCGCGCACGTGCCGCGATTTTCGAGTCTCGTTCGGCGGAGAGTCTATTGTGCGGAATTTATGAAATTTCACCTCATTCCCGATGCATTCAGATTCCTTCGGGAGGGTGCTGGCTCGATAATTCGATGGGGGCGGGAATAAAGTGGATATCGCGGTGGAGAAAGGGGGATGGGGTAGTTTTAGGGAAGCCGTTTTGCAGGATTGCGAGACGCGGATGACGTAGATGTAATGCGCGATCCGCAAAGGCTTGTTCGACATCGCTGTAATCCGAAGACGCGACGCGGACTTAGCTGCTGTCCCATGAGGAACGGGGGCTTACCTAGAATTCCGAGCCACCCGGTATCCGCGGTCTGCGGGACGCTCATAAACGGCGAGTCGGAGTCGATTATTGTTCGATCCTTCGGGTTGTACGAAAATTTGAAAAGGTGGCGAACACTCAGAGTTTGGGCCAAAAGTTTTCTGTCGTCTGCATACGATGATTAGTCAAATTTGTATCGGTAGTCAAATATTAGTAAGATAGTACTGCATAGTAGGGAAATAGTAATAAATGGCGAGTCGGAGTTAATCCTTCGGGGTGTACGAAAATTTCCAAATCTAGCGATCACTCAGAGTTTGGGCCGAAAGTTTTCTGTCATCTACGTACGATGATTTGATGATTAGTCAAATTTGTATCGGTAGTCAAATATTAGTAAAATTGTATTGAATAGTAGGGAAATAGTATTAAGTGACGAGTCAGAGTCGATCCTTCGGGCTGTACAAAAATTTCCAAGACTGACGATCACTCAGCGTGCAAAAGTTTTCTGTCATCTACGTACAATGATTTGATGATTATTCACATTTGTATCGGTAGTCAAATAATAGTAAAATAGTGCTGAAAAGTAGGGAAATAGTAATAAATGGCGAGTCGGAGCCGATCCTTCGGGCTGTACAAAAATTTCCAAGACTGACGGTCACTCAGCGTGCAACAGTTTTCTGTCATCTACGTACAATGATTTGATGATTATTCAAAGTATCGGTAGCCAAATATTAGTAAAATAATAATACGTAGTACCGAAATAGCGAAATTTCTAATTCTCATAATAAAAAGAAATCTTGTTACGAAAAATTGACATACTTCCATTTGGCACGGTATTAAACACAAAGTGTACATCTGTCATACCGCACTCTTACGAAACGACCTTCTAAAATGACCCAATCCTCCCCCAACACTAACATTCTCCCTCTCTACCTCTCCCTCACAATCGATAAAACCAAACAAAACCTAATTACCCCTCATCCCGTCCAGCACTAAACTTTCACAGTACCTCCATTTTACACAATCACCAACCATACTCTCCCAACCAACTAAAGTAGGCATCATCCATATCCCCATTTTTATCAGTTATCACTAACAACCAACGATCCTGTCGATCGAATACTCGTATCGATAAACTGTTGACCGTACTTGTTTGTCCAGCAAATAAGATCAAACGAATTTCCCTTCTCAATGTATCTCTCTCTCTCTCTCTCTCTCTCTCCCTCTCTCCCTCCCTCACCCTGTCCGTCCATGTATACGGTTCGCGTAAACGTCTGCCATGGACAGACGACCTGACGAGCTGTACAAGCTCGGAAGCCCGGCGTTGGAGAGGGAGGGGGGGGGGGGGGGGGTTCTATCGTCGGTGATTTATTCAATGGAGCCCCTCGTCGATATTTATCGTTCCGAGCGTTGGCCGCGGCCCGGGCCGCGAGACACTCGACGAGATAAATCATATTATCGTGGACAAGTAGTGGCCGGTACGTGGCAATCTGCGCCGATGCCAAAACTCGGCTGGCAGCGGCCCGCCGGCCGCGGCAGTATGGAAATCGTATTAGACTAAAGCCACATTGCTTAATGGACGCCGTTGCCCGTCCAATTGCATTTCGCGACCTTCGCTTTTTCGACCTGTCCCTAACAGGGAAGCCGCCTCGCGATACACGCTTTAATGTTCCGGCGAGTTAATGAAGCGGGTGGACGATCGTTGGCCGGGAAGATTGAATCGATCTTTTTATACATTCAAATATCGTTCAATTGACTCTTCGTGTTGCGAGTCGAAACGGAGGTCTTTCGGCTTTTTGGTGTTTTGTAACATTAATGCTTTCTCCGCCTCGCGATATATGCTTTAATGTCCGGCGAGTTAATGAAGCGGGTGGACGATCGTTGGCCGGGAAGATTGAATCGATCTTTTTATACTTTCAAATATCGTTCAATTGACTCTTCGTGTTGCGAGTCGAAACGGAGGTCTTTCGGCTTTTTGGTGTTTTGAAACATTAATGCTTTCTCCGCCTAGCGATATATGCTTTAACGTCCGTTGGTTAATGAAGCGGGTGGATGATCGTTGGCCGGGAAGATAAAATCGATCTTTTTATACTTTCAAATATCGTTCAATTGACTCTGCGTGTTGCGAGTCGAAACGGTGGTCTTTCGGCTTTTTGGTGTTTTGTAACATTATTGCTTTCTCCGCCTCGCGATATATGCTTTAACGTCCGTTGGTTAACGAAGCGGGTGGACGATCGTTGGCTGGGAAGATTGAATCGATCTTTTTATACTTTCAAATATCGTTTAATTGACTCTTCGTATTGCGAGTCGAAACGGAGGTCTTTAGACATTTTAGTGTTTTGTAACATTAATGCTTTCTCCGCCTCGCGATATATGCTTTAACGTCCGTTGGTTAACGAAGCGGGTGGATGATCGTTGGCCGGGAAGATTGAATCGATCTTTTTATACTTTCAAATATCGTTCAATTGACTCTTCGTGTTGCGAGTCGAAACGGTGGTCTTTCGGCTTTTTGGTGTTTTGTAACATTAATGCTTTCTCCGCCTAGCGATATATGCTTTAACGTCCGTTGGTTAATGAAGCGGGTGGACGATCGTTGGCCGCGAAGATTAAATCGATCTTTTTATACTTTCAAATATCGTTCAATTGACTTTTTATATTGCGAGTCGAAACGGGAGTCTTTAGACTTTTGAGTCACTTGTAACATTAACGATTTAATGGCTGCGTGTATGCGCAGTCAAAGGTCGCCAGGGGCCGGCAATTATTTTTGAAGAATTAATTAAAAATATTTAAAATCAAAAATAGGCAATAATACAACAATTACCAAAAATCATAGCCAGTAGCGATATCCACACTTGTTCGCGTTCATCAATCTTCACGCAGAGAGTGTGTTACCGGCCAGTGACCTTCCGCGGTAGCATCACACACACGTGTGAGCGGCCATTAAAGTGTCAAAGTGACTCGAAGCGATTGGATGATAATTACAGAATAAATTAGTGGCATTATTAACGAAACAAATGCGAATCCATCTGAAATAGAACAGGACTCATATTTTCCGATGGTTCACATGCGACAGACTCTCTTCATCGAATTCACCTTACATTGTTCATACTCCGCAACCTGCTACGCAAATAATGCTTACATTATCTCACGTTTCGCTAAGAAAAGTTTACTCCCAGAAATATTTGCATGTACGTTTAAAAGGAGTCAGGAAGTGCGGCACATGAGCGGCAAGGTAAGGTTAGGCGTTGAGGGGAAAAATTGCTCGATTGTGAAGGATATGGGGTGGGGTGGGGTATCGAATGCATTTTTACGACACGGTCAAAGGGTCCTGCGGAATGGAAAGCTTCGCTGGGGGCCAGGCCGGTATTGGAGCTTAGTGAGAGATCAGTGTCGCGCAGGAGGATTTTCTCTCGTGGACGAAGCTGTCCTCTCTACTACCTGCTGCCTCTACGTTTCATTCCCCTTCGCCAACTCCTGCCATCCCTTTCCCGTCTCCGCTCTCCGCCTTCCATTCCCCCTTTTCCCGCTAACCTGGCTTACGTTTCGAGCTTAACGATTACATTGCCGAGATACTTGTAACGGCGAATCTATGAACGTCCGGCTCGAATTTGCTGGATGTATCGATGCTCATTCGGCCTTTGCTGATCATTCGAGGAATTCTTACGTTCGGTCGGACTCCCGGATTATCAATCCCGGAGCCAGGATTCGGGATGTTATGTAACGCTGATTGGCCGAAACGGTGCGGGCAAACTGCATCGTTACGTGCATTTATCGAATTTGTTTTTACGTAGAATTGTAGGTATGGGCGCAGATTTTAATCTGACGATTTTTATCGAATTTTTAGTATTATTCTACGGTCGGTTTTGTTATTCTCCGGTATTGAGTTTTAAAAGAAATTGTTTGAAATACAGAGTTGCGTACGTTCTGCGTTCCGCAATGAAATTAGGTGGGAAGGTGCTCTTTCCGCGCGGTCGTCAATTTAAAAGCGCGGGATTCGGGAAGTAGCAAGCTCCGGAATAATCCACGAACCGTCAGTCGGCGGGAATTAGTTCGGAAGCGGTTCGGTCACTTCCGGCAGTCCCGTCGCGCAATTTTTGATCCGGCACGCAAATCGGCCAGCTTGCATTGTGTACCGGGCGCGAAATAGAACACGTCCCGGGGGCTGAAAGCCGATTTTGCGAAAGTGGGATCAGGAATGAGTCCAGCTGCGCTCTCCTTCGCCAGGCGGCGTACTAAAGAGTTAAAAGCGCATCGGTACTAAATAGTATAACAGGATTTGCAGCAGTTGCTGCCTCGGGTAGGAAGGAAGGTAGGTAGGTAGGTAGGTAGGTAGGTAGGAAGGTAGGAAGGAAGGAAGGAAGGAAGGAAGGAAGGAAGGAGGCGAGCTCCTTGCATAGGTAGTAAAGAGAGGCTCGTAAACCTATCCTTGCCTGGCGAGAGATGGCGAAAGTCGACAAGAACACGTGGGAATCCTATCTGGACGGAATGCCCGCTCGAGCGAACTCGAACGATTCGATGCACGTCACGCTCGATTATTTAAGCGCGAGATCTCGAGATTTCCCCCCAGAAACGCTCGGGAGGCGTGCAGATTTATACAGGGATAGACTTTATCGTCTCCTTAACAATCCTTTAGCTTAAGAACAGTCTCTATTGCCCATAAGCAATTTTTCATCACTTTCATCCTATTTTCACTTTCTCCCGAAAGAAACGCAGTTGATTTTCGTATTTCGTTACTGTTGAAAATTTCGCTTTAATTCGCAATACCTGACCCTGCTGCAGATTTTTACAGGGATAGACTTTATCGTCTCCTTAACAATCCTTTAAGTTAAAAACAGTCTCTATTGTCCGTAAGCAGTTTTTCATCACTTTCATCCTAGTTTCACTTTCTCCCGAAAGAAAC
Organism: Anoplius nigerrimus; assembly: GCA_914767735.1. Taxonomy (NCBI): domain Eukaryota; kingdom Metazoa; phylum Arthropoda; class Insecta; order Hymenoptera; family Pompilidae; genus Anoplius; species Anoplius nigerrimus. The sequence continues at coordinate 6,434,983 of OU612087.1, forward strand.
GCAGTTGACATTCGTATTTCTTCACTGTTGAAAATTTCACTTTAATTCGCAATACCTGATCTTGCTGCGGATTTTGACAAGGATAGACTTTATCGTCTCCTTAACAATCCTTTAGCTTAAGAACAGTCTCTATTGTCCATAAGCAATTTTTCATCACTTTCATCCTATTTTCACTTTCTCCCGAAAGAAACGCAGTTGATTTTCGTATTTCTTCACTGTTGAAAATTTCACTTTAATTTGCAATACCTGACCCTGCTGCGGATTTTGACAGGGATAGACTTTATCGTCTCCTTAACAATCCTTTAGCTTAAGAACAGTCTCTATTGTCCGTAAGCAATTTTTCATCACTTTCATCCTAGTTTCACTTTCTCCCGAAAGGAACGTAGTTGACATTCGTATTTCTTTACTGTTGAAGATTCCACTTTAATTCGCGATACCTGACCCTGCTGCAGATTTATACAGGGATAGACTTTATCGTCTCCTTAACAATCCTTTAGCTTAAGAGTAGTCTCTATTCTCCGTAAGCAATTTTCAATCACTTTCAAGTTGATCAAGTTTTTTTTAATCATTTTTTCCCCCTTTTCAACTTTAATATGTTAAATAATATCATCCTTAAGTTTATTACTTAAAATCAATGTTTTTCGGTTAAAAATCATTGCAGTTTAGTAGTTAAAAGTATGTACAACACTGAGCGAATTCGCCAAAAACACAATATTATACATCTACACTGACGGTCAATAACCGGTTATTGCAGTCTGATTTCACACAAAAAATATAGTTTATTCCACATTAATTTCCCTACATCCAATCAACAGACCCTAATAGTTTTCCTCCCATCCTCCCTCATTACGAATCGCTCACACTTCCAGCATCCTCATCTCTCCTAAATTCATCCCTTCGAAATTCTTACAAGCCTAACTCTTTCCCGTGCATTCACCGTTCTCACTTTTGACGCGCCTGACTTCTTCCGGCCTAATGGACGTACCGCTAGACGTGCGACACTGTGGAATTGAAAGATCGACGCCGGGCCTGCGGGGGTGGGTAAAAAACAGAGAAGACGGTAGAGGGTACGATAGTAGGTGACAGGTGGGGGTGGGCTTCTAACGCAGTGGGATGTTGCCGCGGAATAAGGTGTCCGCCGTCTTCGTCCGACGCGTTGTTCACGCGGCTCCGGATATCGATTTCGTCCTGTCGAGCGTGAACGATTTAAATTCGTGAAGGCTGCGCCGCCCCCGAGACAACGCCGGCTTCTCCTACGTGCGACGCCGGGGTCCGACCTGACTCAGGGATTGTCCGTGATAACCCCGTTCATAACCGAGTTAGTGTCAGGTGCGTTGTCCTCCGCCGCGATGTCTTCTTCCTCCAAACTACCCCTATAACCCCGCTATCTGCCGCCTCGATATTCGTCCCTCTTCCCTCGCATCACTCTTTTCCAAGCTGCCCTCTGACGCGTCGTTGCTCGGCTGTTATCGCGGCGTCGGCGATGGCGGGAAAGAGAATTTCATTCGCCAGGTTGATTAACCCCTTAACGTACGATTTCTTTTAAATAAACCGGCCAAAAAAAAAATGAGTTTTTTTTTATGTAAAACACACGGTAGAACATTGTCTTGGCAAAGACATAAAAAAATACAAAAATAATCAAAATTTTTATTTTAATTTTAGCAGCATCAAATACAATGTCGCCCTAATATACTCGGGTGTGCACGGTTTGGCCGGTTTAGCGCGCCCGAATATACTCGGGTGTGCACGTTAAGGGGTTAAGTATGGGAGGAAGCAGAAAAACGAGAAGTAATGTTATTTGTTCGTGTAATCAATGAAGAAATATTGGAGAATGTACGGTGCAATTTAAGACAATTGTTTTCGTAATCCTGTATTTTATCTTGAAGAAGGAGAAATTACTGTCGTTTTCTGGTACGTGATAACGACGACAATTTGATATCATTGTAGAAGTGTACGGCCTTGAAACGATCGCAGGAACGTTTCGATCTTATGTTTGAATCTTCTCAATGATAAGTTAAGGTTAGCCTACACTACGGTTTAGCCTAACATATGGACCGTCTATTTTGAAAGTGGTGTGTCCATATTTAAAAAGAAAAAATGAGATATCATATAATTTATGATTAACGGGGTGTAAGCGGTTTATTTACGTAATATTTTATTTTTTTTAATGGACACACCTCTTTCAAAATAAACGGTCCATATATGAAATCAATATGAATAATCAGGCAAGCAAATTAAATAAATAATTCAAAATGTGAATTTGGACAAAAATTCGAAATGTAAAGTTGACCTATATGGCCAATGAAAAATTCTGATGCGTGTCGATTGGTCCGACATAGTCTCGACATCTTTACGTCACTTCAGTTTTCGATCACGCGGAAGATACAAGTAGCATTAACATTCGTCGCGCCGAGCGAATATCGATGTCCCTGTCTGGGGAGGCTTTCTAAATATATTCGTCGAGTTTCAAAAGGGGGCGGGGGGGTGGAAGGAGGGGGTGCACGTCGTGATATCGCGCGAACGTTTACGCGCCGCGTCCTGCCCGACGGCGCTGCGTGCGTCTACGGAAATGTTTCTAACGAAATTCAAAAGCTTCCGTCTGTCGTCGGGCGTCGTCCCGCTCTTTCGAGATATCGATTCCGCGCCATCGAGCGTGAAAAATTTCAGCTTCGAAAACAGGGGAGTTATGAAGCGGGTGCTGTTCACCTTTTATGTCGCGCGGGAGTGAGTAGCTGAAAGCGCCGGTGCTTGCCGACGTTAGAAAGAATGTCGGAACATTTTTCATTCGCGAATCAAGCCAGATTTTTTTCACTTTGCCGAGCCTTCGCGCGCATTTAACACTTTGCCGTTCGTTTTACCGACGGGACCTGTGGTTACATCTATTTGCACGACTCTATAGCTTTAAAGCAGAGGAATAGAAATTTGAACTAGTTCAGGTGTATAAAATTGTATTTCACCTAATGTAAAATAAGGTTGGAACAACCGGTTATTGGCCGTCAGTGATGGATGTATAATATTGGGTTTTTGGCGAATTCGGTCAGGGCTTTACATGTATTTACTACAATTCGATGATTTCAATTGTAAACGAATAAATTAAACTGATTGAAGCTATTAATAAATTTAATTTAACATATTGCAATTTGAAGGAATTAGAAAAGATATTTATGAAAAATTACAAAAAGAAATGTAATGTTCATAAGTCTGACTCACCTAGTCAGCAATGTCAATGATTTCAATTGTAACCCAATAAATTAAACTGATAGAAGCTATTAATAAATTTAATTTAACATATTGCAATTTGAAGGAATTAGAAAAGAAATTTATGGAAAATTACAAAAAGAAGATTAATGTTCATAAGTCTGACTCGCCTAGTCAGCAATCTCCCTCCGGTTGGATAAAACATTGAACGTATTCGCCAAAAGCCAATATTATACAAAATTACCTAAGTGACCAAAATGTTTCCATCAACGCACACGAGTTAAAAATTTTCTACGATACATCGCTGTACTCTATGAAATTACTTAACCAAATCTTTTATCAACCTACAAAACTTGAAAGCTGACAGAAATTCTTAGATGGGAGATTGATGTGTACGAAGGATCAAGAATGTTGCTTCACGGAAGATTTAGCAATTAACAAACGGTAAATTTGCTCGTGCTCGATCGGGGTGAATGGGCGGGTGGTTGGGGGATAGAAGGGGGGGGGGGGTTGAACGAAGGAGGCGACAAAATTCAGCGAGACGAAGACCGGTTTCAATTACGGCAATCGTTCGGCCGGCTCTGTCTAAACGAACTTTAATCGGTCTGCGCGCGCGCGCGCGCACAGTCGCGGCGAACATATTAATCACGGGACTCTCCGGGCGGCTCAATCGGGGCCATCGATCGGGACGGCGAATAAATCCGGGCACGAGGTTCGAGATTTTAATTTCCTCCCGAAAATTAAAAAGCTGCCAGCCGCACTCGGAAGACGTTCGTCCTGGGCGACTCTTAAATACGCGTTAAACATACTGCGCTTAAAACAGTGATTAATTGCTGGACGCAGAATGAAACGGTCGGTAGTCGAGTCCGTCTATTTTTGGGACGTCGAAAGTCACCCTGTTCTTAAATAGAATTTAGGAGGGTGGGTTTTAAGGTCATTTCGAACGTCGTTAGAATAGATGTATCATTATTTTTTCTGATAATGAAGATATTTGGATGTCTAAGGTTATCTTGCCCGACATTTTTTGTTGATTTATAATACGTATTTAATATAAGAGTGTATTTATTGAAATGAGACATCCTAAATGCTGGAATTGATTAACCCTTTGATAATATTTATAATTAAATAATTATTCTAAATATTATTATAAATTAAAATTAATATAATATTATTAAATTAAATATATATTGATTAACCCTTTGATAATATGTATATTTAAAACATTTATAAAAATTGTGACTATAAAAATGAGCAGCCTATTACACATTTCTACTTAATTGCCCCAAAAAATTGCAACCTACACGAAAAAGAAAGAACCTCCTAGAACGATAAACAACCTGCCACCAAGTACAATTTTTTCCAAAAAAACCACCTTATCTCACTTTGGAAACAAACTGCCCCAGCCCCCCGGTCTGAAAGCCCGGAAAAAAAAGGAGGAAATTAGCCGAGCATTTAGTCCGCAGGTGCTTTATGCTGGCCAAATAGGCGTTCGGCGAGTGTCGGCGCCATTATGCGGAGGACATAAAATGATCAAAAATACCCCTCCCCACCCCTCGCAGCGTCGGAGGGTCCGCAAGGATTTATTAGCCGCAAACACGTGAATCGATATACTTTACGACTGCGTCTCGCCTTTGTTTCGCGCAGGGACGCCTTTCGCTAGCCAGAGCATGCGCGCGCGCGCGCGCGTGCATTAATGGACTCGATGGCCGATAACGACTTCCTGGGGAGCATCTTCATGGCCCGTAGCAATTGCCCGGAAACGGTACCGCGGGCGACGCTTCCCGACATCCATCGAGATTCCTCTCCGACAACGTCGCCTTTAAAACAGTATATTAGACTCGAGGTTATAAATCAGACTGGCGGAGGGGGTGGGGGGCGGCTCGTAGGGGTGGGAAAAGGGGGATGGCTCGCTCCTGGCTGGCTCCGACTCCCTCTGGCTGGCAATGGCGGTGTTTGTCGGCGGTCGGCTACCAGTGCTTAGTAAGTAAGACAGTATGCTGCCTCGACCTACGCCTGTACGTGTTACGTTACATCCGCGCATACACGTACAGGCCGTTCCGAAAGTTGCGAACTCTGCGGTCGGGGCGGGCATGGGTCCCGCGGAAGGGCTCGCCTAAATTAACGGCGCTCAGGATTAGCCCGCCTTATATATCGCGCGGTCAGTTTCGGCTCCCGAGGCTTCCGGGACCGCATCGAATTTACGAACCTGCCGTCGCTGTGGACAAACAAAAATTATCCTCGCGCTCCTCGATTACTTTACCACACGCGCGTGTGTGAAGAAACACGACTCGTTTCTCGAGGATTTCCAAGCCAGCCGTATCATCGTTCGGCTCTCATTTTCCTTGTCGGAACTCGGTAATCGTAACTCAAGGCCAGACCTTCGCCAATTATGCAGCATCTTCGCGGCGGGTCCGCAAACTTTCGAAACGTCCTGTACGCTTACACGTGGCCGTAGGTAGAATGCCAGCGGGCCCGGGTTGCCTGCTGCTACAATATTGCTCTTGCCTGGCGTCAGGCCAACCGGTAGGTAGAGTAGGACGCGGAGGAGGGCGACAGAGACCTCGCAGGAGTTCGAGGAAGAGAGCGAGAAGGTCGGAGGATTCGGGCGAGAGAAAGAAAGATGGGCCGGGCCGGATTCCTATCTGCCGCGGATAACCTCCGCCTAGGCACCCCTTTTAATCTGCGACCGACGCCCACGCCGCGTTAAGCACCGACGTCATCCTGTACTGCCTTACTAAGCACGGCCCTCAATCTTCGTCCGTCAATCGTCGGATTTCGTCCTCGGATCCGCGTCCTCCGATGATAAAGGGGAAGATTAAGGCGGATCGTAGAAGGTTGGTAGGTGGGGGGAGCTGAAGAGCGCTGTCCCTGGGACTCCTTTTCTTTTTACGAACGAATATCGAGCTCGTCGGCTTCCGTTCCCGCTGATTACGAGTATCCTTTGAAGGGTGGGATTCTTTCGCGCGAGCGTCGAACGCGCAAAGCGAGAACGCTTTTGTCCGCGCGCGCACAATCGCGAGTTAGCCGGTTTCGAATTGCGTCCCTTCCTCGGCCGGAGGTTGCCGAAAAGGACGAGGGGCGGAGAAGGCGCGAGGTCAGGATGGGACAAAGAAGCGTAGTAGGAGGACGGAAGTGCGTACAATGAGGCTGCCTCCGTAATTTCGATCCTACCCCTCTTCGGAGACTTTCATTCGCGGCGCCTGGGTCAGCTCTACGCGAAGAATTCAGTTTTTGCACCCCCCCCCCCCCCTCCTCCTTCCTCTTCTTCATCCTGTTTCCTTTCTTTCCTTTTTTCGCTGAGAAAGTAGCCCGTCTCCGGGTCCAATTTTCGGCACTTCGGGTCGGCCGGAAAAGGGGGGTGAAACAGGTGAGGGACCCAGAGGGTGGGTGGGCGGGGTGGGAAATTGGATTTTCGTGATTTCGATTTTCCAATTTGACCGCGCGAGCGCGGCTGGAAATAACTGGCGTAACGATGTAAAGGTACGCTTTCTGCATTCTGCGAGGGCGTTTAGGCGAGTAGGTACCTATCTACCCACCTACTCACCTACATAGCGACCTAGCTGTGCCCGGGTGCTATCTTGTCCCGGACGTCGATTGTCGACGTCGTTATTTTAAATTGGAATAATGGGGGGAGAGGCGCGAGCCGGAGCGGACGATTGACGTTTATCAGTGCCGCTTCGAATTTCATGCCTTCCGATTCGCGGCGCGAACGGTATGAGGGATGTTTTTTGCATCCTACCGGGTGGTGTTGCGCGCGCTAAATCCGCAGCGTGCGCGCGCGCGCGCGGTTGTAAAATACACTTTTTTGAATCGGCCGCGGTGCGTCCACTTTTTTTACGCACCGGTAAAGATTGCCGTACCTTTCGATTTTGAATCGGAAGCGGAGAGGATATTGGCTGAAAATTTTGAAAGTTGAGGTACTGCGAAACAGCAGATCTGTAAAATAGATACAGTTACGGGATGGGCGGAAAATAATTCTATATGACAGGCTACCGTGAGAATGGTTTGAGTAAAGCAAAAACGTGGAATTTTCTTCGGAATACGTAATTTATTACAATTTTATTCAATCTACATTTGATAGTGACGTAAAAATATTTCTTATAGATTATTTATATTATATTTCCTTGGAGAATGTTCTGTAATTGCGAAGGATTTTTTTCTAACACAGTTCAGTGGCAGTCCGTCTTACATCGCCAAGGTCGCCAGGGTGTCGAACGGTAACTTTCCAAAAATTGTTCGGCCACCCTTCGACGCCGCCTTCATTACTAAACTCGGCCGCGATAAATGCACTCGACGCACGGCCGTAGATTCTTGCCCCCGGCTGGGAAGGCCGGATATTATGTAACACGCCGAGCCCAGGGGTATATTCTATATTTACAATGTCCGAGCGGCTTGTAAGACTCTGGGGAGAGGAGTTGCCTCCGTTCTCACCGTAAAGTCTCTCACCTCTTGCGACTGTTTCGAACTCGAAGATGCGGTAACTGCGAAGTACCGACCGGGCAGTTACAGATAAACGCACGTTCGGTTATCCTTGTTCGAACGAAAGTGGAAAGGAAGCGAGCGAACATCCTGTTATGTCACGGATCTGATTTTTCCCGTTGGGTTAAGTGCGAGCGGACTGCAAAATTGTTTGAGCGTATGCTAGATTTTTTGTGGCTGCTCTTTAAACGTTTTATCTCGGTTTTATGAACACGCGTATGTGTCGACAGGCTGGCACGAGAACTGTAAATCTGTAAAGAAATTTACATCAACCTCCGCTGTTCTGGTTCTAGTATACTTTCGAAATTCAGTACATTCCACATCTCATGAAATTAAATCTTTGTACATTTTTTTACTCTCCACTGTTATTCACGCTTTGATGCATGCAACGAAAAATAATAAAAGAGAACCAATACGAAGTGATTGAAATGCAAAACGATTTAAAGTTGCAGAAATAAAAGAGAACATTAAATAACAATGAAAAACGTCAATACCAACAAATTTTACTAGCATACGAATAATACTTTAAGTATTCAACCTTACTTATTCTACCTTACCAAACTGTGCCGAATTGAAAATGCATCCCTTAAAAATCAATCACTCTTTAATTTTCCCTAATTCTATGTTGCATACGTTACAAAGTCAAGGTCAAAGACCTCGACTCGGGAAGAAAGCGAGCTTTCGGCCGAAGCGAATCCTCGCCAGAATTCGGCGCGCGCTTCGGGCAAACTCCGGCGTGCAACTACGGATCCTCATAGGGGGTGGCTGCCGGGGCTGGGGGGTGGGCGAGGGTGGGTATCGGTGTTAACGTCTCAGTGGACACGCCGTGGCGCTGTCCGCTCTAACCGATAACGTTGCCAACTCGTTAGGAATGAATGGCCAGCCCCGGAGGCTAGCTGCCGCGAGGGTCACAGACAATGGACCCGACCTCCGGATCTCTTTCCGACCCCCGCACTCTGACACACTCCGCGCACACCCGAGGCGACCACCCCCGAGCATCCCCACTCCGCCCTCAATTACTTCGATACCCCGTAATTAATCCGGAGTGCGCCGTGCGCCTCGTTATCGAAGCAGAGCATAAGACAAAATCTTCAATTTGATTATGTCAATGACAGGGGGTGGTTTTGTGCAATTTTGAAAAAACAAAATTTCGGTATAGCGATTTTTTAGTAGGTATGTCAGAGACAATGGACCCGACCTTCGGATCTCTTTCCGACCCCCGCACTCTGACACACTCCGCGCACACCCGAGGCGACCACCCCCGAGCATCCCCCCCTCACCCCCACTCCGCCCTCAATTACTTCGATACCCCGTAATTAATCCGGAGTGCGCCGTGCACCTCGTTATCGAAGCAGAGCATAAGACGAAATCTTCAATTCGATAATGTCAATGCCAGGGGGTGGTTTTGTGCAATTTTGAAACAAAAAAATTTCGGTATAGCGATTTTTTTAGTATGGGAGTTTTAGCGAGTCGTGGCCGATGCTTACCGATCGTAAAACATTGGGATTCGGAAAGTTTCATTTTTATCGCCGATAGTTTTCAATCTGGGAATATTGGGTTTTTGACTACAATTTGTTCCGGCTGGCGGATAAGTATCGACCCGGAAACCATTGCGGTTTTGAATAGCCTCGTTACGGACAGTGGCTACCGATCCGAAAATTGTTGGCGTTTTGAATAGTGACGAGGACTGTAATGGATATGTTTTATACAACTCTCTCCCCCGTGGAACTGGGCTTTCCCGCTTGATATCGGCGCCTGATAGAATTCACGGGATTCCATTATTCGGTGATAAGTAGCGATCGCGATCGATTGGGCGCCGCTCGAGCGGGGACGAAGTGTAAAAATTCACGGTCCGTTATCCGGGAGCGAGGACAGTTCCCTTGGGAGAGGTTGAATTTCTTCCGAGAGAGAGAGAGAGAGAGAGAGAGAGAGAGAGAGAGAGAGAGAGAGAGAGAGAAAGACAGAGACAGAGAGAGAGAGAGAGAGAGAGATCAGTCGGCACGGCGGGCGATTAAATAATCGCGACGTTTAAATTATCGCCTCCCACCCCCCAACCCACCCCCAACCCGATTGTCGTTCCCGTTTTAATGCACGCGATCGTCCGTCGCTGAGTGCAAGACGAACGAGCCTCTCTTATCAGTCGACCCGATAAGAGCGGATACTTTCACGCGGGTGATTCTGCCGGCGGCGAGAGAGAGAGAGAGAGAGAGAGAGAGAGAGAGAGAGAGAGAGAGAGAGAGAGAGAGAGAATGAGACAAAGACAGAGAACGACAAGAGAGTGAGTGAGACAGACAGAGAGAGAGGAAGATAAAGACGGGGAGACAGACGATGGGTAGGAAGACAGAGAGTAATCGTGTCACACGATCATAGAAACTTTTCCTTCTACCCCTAGATCACCGTAAACCACTGCACGTGACGCCGGACGGGAACTTTACAAAACTTCGCCACCCCCCTCCACCCCCTCACCTTAGACTGCGGGCCCCGGTATTAAACTTCGGACGACACCCCCCTCCCTCCGATCGATCGGCGAGCCGTGGGGGATAAACAACGGGAAACGGAACAGTTCGTCGTTCGATATTAGACGTCCTTCGACGTCCCCTTCGACGTCCTTCATTTCTCACGTCCGTCGCGACGCCTCGATTCGCGGACAGTACCGGAACGCCGTATCGAAACATTTTCCCTCCCGTTCCGCGGATCGAGCGATCGATCGATCGTGTCAGCCGAATCGCTCCGTAAACTTTCGCCGCTCCGACAAAGGGGGTGGAAAAAAGAGGGGCGCACAAAAAAAGTGGGCAGGGGGGGGGGGGTGGAGGGTACGATTGCTACGACGACGGAAGACGCTGTAAGCTGCCGCGGGCTTATGATGGATGAACAGAGAGAGTTCGTCGCGTCTGATTCCGTGGGCGCGGAAGGGGATGAAGGGGGTGGGGGTGGCAAAGAGGGTGACGGAGCGCAGTCGGTCCGCTTTAAAAAGGGATGCGCCGGATAAACTCGAGTAATTTGTCACTTCGCCGCCGTATCCCATTACGACCTGCTCGTTCTGGGCAAAGGTAAAAACTGCTCGCATCCCCCCTCCCCCCCCCCCCCCCCCCCGCCCACCAATGCTTTTCCTCCTTCCTTACCGACGGATCGCAAAAGTCTACGACGATGAAGAAGCGCGACTGGCAAAAAAAGTGCGTTCCGCGCTTTCGAAATGATCCCCGGCCACTCGCGGACGGTCCCCGTTGACGTCTCAAGATGGCGGCGCTTTCTTGCCGGCGGGATCCCGGGATTTGAATTATGACGCGCGCGGTTCCGAACTGGCGGCCGTTCGCGGCCGTAAGACGTAAGGGAAGTGGGCGACGGCGAAGTTTTGTCAGTAAACGTTTACGAGGACCGTAAAAATGACGGATCGTAGGTGGCAACTTGCCGGAGGTCTGGAGGGTGAGGGAGGGGGGAAACGATTATTCGTGGGAAGCTTGTGATTCTTGCATGGGAAGAGGGAACGTTGATTGGGGCGAGTTCGGTGGATATTTTTATTCGGACGAATTTATGTAAAATTGTTATATGAAAATTACTCAAACTTAGGGGGTAGTGCGTCTGTAATAATTGCAGAAAATTTGGAAAGCCTGTTTTGGTGGAATGTATTATGATTTGGAAGCGCGCGAGTCTTGCATGGGAAGAGGCAACGATGATTGGGGCGTTCGGTGGATATTTTTATTCGGACGAATTTATGTAAAGTTGTTGTATGAAAATTACGCAAACTTAGGGGGTAGTGCGTCTGTAATAATTGTATGAAATTTTGAGGGCCTATTTTGGTGGAATATATTATTTTTTGGAAGCGCGCGATTCTTGCATGGGAAGAGGAAACGTTGATTGGGGCGTTCGGTGGAAATTTTTATTCGAACGCATTTATGAAGGTTGTTATAAGAAAATTACTCAAACCTAAGAGTGTAAACGGTTGTCATGATTGTTGTTGTCTGCAATAATTACATGAAACATTGTAAAGCGTATTCTTATGGTGGTAAAATATTATTGGGAACTTTCCGATTCTTGCACGGGAAGAGACAATGTTGACTGGGACTTTATTTTGAAATTTTTAATCAAACACATTTATAAAGAATGTTATAACTGAATAACTGAAACTGATGTAGATGATTCTTACGATTTTTATAGTGCGTTTGCGATAATTCCGCGAAAGATTGAAACACGTCCTGTTCTGACAAGGACAGTACAACGTACTGAGAGCAATGATTGCGTGAAAAATTGATTGCGACTGATAGAAACGTGATTTTCCCTCTTTCTCTCACCGTCGAAGCTAAGCTCGTTCACGGCTATCGTCGCCGGAGAATACTGCCCTCGTAAACGATTGACCGCCGCTCGGCGCGAAACTCTTTTTACCGCCCCGCGTCGTCAACCCCCACACCAGTCGGATGTAATCAGTCAAATCCATTACAGTCTATTACACCGTTCCGATCCACAGCATTGTGCCGACTGACCGACGCTGTGATCGATACCGGTTCGCAATAATCCTTACAAAATTTTCCCCGCCGCACCGAAGTACCGACGAACGTTTCGTACTTACATGGCAGGATGTAACGTGCATTACGTCGGACGACAGCCTCGCGGCAAACGTCCAATCCGAAACGTATCGATTTTCGATCCTTACTCTCCCCGAACGACGTCCGAGATTCGATCGTCGATAACAGAGAGGTGGATTTCAAGCTAGGATGGAGGAGACGAAAGAGGGAGGGGTGGAGGAGAGTGGAGGGTGAGGCAACCGTTGCAATTTTAAGGCCCTTCCCAGCCGTCCCGGAACCGGAAGCTGACCCCGTGTTAGCGGCTCGTACGGGCGGCACACGCGCGCGCGCGCGTGTTAAGGGCGCACACTCGCGGGAGTAGAAATAAAACGCGGATGCCTGGATCCGGAGACGCTTAGCGTCATTTCTCTCCGGACTTGGCTGCCTTCCCCCACCCCCCTACCACCTAACTCAGTCTCTTATATCCCAACCCCCTTGCCCCTTTATAGTCGAGCACTCGCTTTCCCACCCTTAAGAGCCTTACTACGATGGATATTGAGGGTGGCGGTGAGTGTGCGTGTCCCGAGTGCCTGTGCGTGCCACGGTATGTGTATATGTGTGTATGGCTGTGTGGGTTCGGGTAAAAGAGTGTGTCGGCTTGGATGTGGACGTATGATAGAAAGGATTGGACGAGGTGTAATTATAGATAAGGCGACGTCGTTGTTTACGGAGCACAATTAAGAGATTAAGCGGCTCGCGATAAAAAAGTCTTCTTTCCAGCGCGAAATACATTCGCGAACACGGCTGACTTTCATTTCTCTCGTTTATCCGATCGGATTCTCTCTCTCTCTCTTTCTCCCTCTCTCGCTTCTTCCGAACGTTTCAACCCACCCTCTTCAGTTCGGTCTCCTTATCGACGATCCTTAGGCAAGCTACGGTGTATTAGCCGCATTATTTATTCGGTCTGTTCACGGTAGTTCACGGATAGTCCGCGGTGGTCCACGGCCAGTCCACGGGTAGTCATGGTAACGGGGATTTAGTGTACCTTACCAAACGGGGTATTATTCAGACGGACACACTCGACAGTTCTATTATGCCGGGAGAAATCATCCGGGTACAACTTCGTCGGGGAGTTTGCGCCGGTCTGGATTATCTTCTTGACTTAACGCCAAAGCCTCGCAAACCGTCGGGCATTATCTTGGGAAGATTATTATTCGAACACATCAAGTTGCGCGTTGGCGAGCTTGGAGGGGGGTGGGGGGCGTGCGCGGACTGTCTTATCTACGATTCTTTGCGGGTTCACTTGCGCGGCCTGTAATTGGACAGGGGAGAGTGGACGAAAAAATGTCTGTCGTCGTGCGACAAGCATCGTCTGGAAGTGACGTGAGTCTGTTCTCGAAAAGATTAAGTGAATAGACCAGTATGAAGTGGGTATGATGAACGTTCATGTAATTAGGATAGGTATGAAAGGATTAATTTTGGGTATTTTTCGATCTTTTATTCCCCCTTTCAAGTCTTCATTGACCGAATCGGCTGAAAGGCATGTTTATACATAGGTATGAAAATGTTCATTTTAGAAATTACATAAAGCAGATCGTTGAAAGACGGATGTAACGAATATTAGTGTATCCTTTCGAAAATACTATTTTTGAAAAACGCTAAGATGCTATTTTCAACGATAAAATTTTTTGAATTTTATGATCTTTAATTCTCACCTTTCCAAGTCTCAATCGACCGTACCGCCCGAAGAGGTGTGATTACACCCTATTTTTTAAGCATTTAAATTAAAAATAGTGGCTAATTAGTTGTGATAATACAGATGACTGAAACTATGAGGGAAAAACGTATACAATCATTATCCCACTCTCACCGCCCTGGCTCCCATAATCTGAAAAAAATCGTCGATTTACGCGGGTCGTGGCTGCCGACCAAAATCTGTCCGAACCCCCTCCCGGCCCGCAAAATTAGCGTTCCTCTCCGCAAATTCCGCCTGCGCGCATAATCCCTTAATACCGTAATTTCTTCCGTTCAAAAAGCAATCCTCCCACGCGCGGACGTTAATGGAGCCGATACTCGTTTCCAGCGTTACGGCGAGTACATGCACGATAATAGTATGCAACTGGGAAGGGAGGAAGGGAGGCAGGGGCGGGGGCGAAGGTACGCGGCGTAAGACTAACGGAGTTAAACAGCGATGAGCACGTGCCTCGGCCGAAGATAGTCCGGCAAATTAGCCTGCGCCGGAATTCATAAGCATGGCCCGGGATCGTGTCCAGTTTCCGGCGATGCTGGTTTACGGGCAGTGAGCCCGGCCTGCCATTGGGAGGCTTAGCCGATGTAAGCATCGTAAATGCCGGCGGGCAGAGGTGGCACAGGGGGTGGGGGGTGGTTAAAGGGTGGCTAGAGGGTAGCTAGCTACAGGGTGGTTAGAGGATGACTAGAGGTTGGCTACAGGGTGGGTAGATCATGGACAGAGGCTAGAGGATGGCCAGGGGACGCAGGGTGCACGTGGGGGAGGGACCGGCGGTCCCTACCTCTGACGTAGGGCGGTGGCAGGCCGAAACGTGCGAGGACCGGGCCGTTGTCGGTGCAATACCGCGATCAGACGTTTGCAATTAAGTAGGCGCCCCGGCGCTCGTATCTCGCCCACGGAATCTACCTACGTGGACGCCCGGCGCGGCCTATATAGACTCGCCACGTGTGTGTACCTATTCGCGGGCACGAAAGTGCATAGCGTACGTTATCCCGCCGCTGCGTACGTAGGCGACGATCAATATTGGCCGCCGTTGTTGGGACCCGTGTTTGACGGACGAATTCCGACGATGTTCGCCGGCGATAGCTGAAACGAAAAAAATTGCTCTGGCCGGCAGGCGGTTCGCGGGTAAGTTCGCGTGCCGCGGTGGTAACGTGTCGGGTCAGATATGATACTGGTATGCGCGACGGATGTATCTCGTATCTGGATTCGAAAATTGTCTCCTCCGGCGTATTCTGAAATATGGGATAGTAATTGGGAAAGTGATATAAGTAGGAGATTTTAGTGATTGGAATTAACTTAACGGAAATTGCATTCAGAATTAGTGTTACATATACGATACAATGAAACGATAATTTTTTTAATTTCTAATTTTTCGTCATTAACGTCTCATTTGAACAAACTGGCCGAAAAGGTATGCTATGTATACCTTGAAATATGCCTTAATTCATTGCGAAAAACTTACTTTTCTACTAAAGTTCAATATGTTAAAATTGTATTATTTTCAAACGAATTACTTAAAGTCAATGTTTTTCTGTAAAAATTCATTGAAATTTAGTTGTCGAAAGTACAACACTGACCGAATACGCCGAAAACTTAATATTATATATTAATTCATTGCAGTTAAGGAAATGAATTAAAACAGACAATTGATAATTAAATTCAATTGCCCAACTTAAATCAATCGCTTAACTTACGTTATCGACCGCGATGAATTCGACAATTTCAACAATTAAATTTACAAAGTCCTTATTCTGGTTGAAATTTCCTATATTTTTCAATTTTCTCTACACGTTCTCTACTCTCAGTTGTCTACAAAATTTTAACGTATTACAGAAGAATATTAGAAAAAATTGAAAAACATAGGAAATTTCAACCGCAACAAGGGCTTTATATTATAAATTTTAACTAAAGACAGAGAAACGCAGACTTGAAACAAGATATATCATGTAAAGAGAATATGCTCTCTTCAGAATTTAACGCGATTAGTATACCGCGCGCGTTTCTATGGCACCAGCCAGATGTTTCAAAAACATAAATAAACAGAAGGATTGGAAGAGCGAGCACGTGTTAAGAAAAGATAATTAATAAATTGTGTGATATAATTCATATTGCACACAAATGTAAATTTCAACAATTATATTGTATCAACCTTGCTACCAACCACCGCGCGCGCGGACCAACGGAACGCGCGGCGTCTGGCAAAGGGATATCCGTTAACTCGTTAACACTAAGGATTCATTCCGCAAAATTTTCCGCTCGTCGAGCACCCGCAAGTCGCTGCTCGACAAGGCGTGCGCGTGGAGTCGCGGCTTACGACCGGTTCAGTTTCGAGGAACCCCGGAGCAGAGAGTCCGCGGAGACGCGCGATAAGAGGATCTACGTTCCGCGAGCGCAACGAACCGGAAGGGCAAAGGGCCACCTTAATCACCGAAGCCTTCTGTTCTCCGCAACTGAAACAGCCTCTCCTCCCCTCCACTCCTTCACCCCTTCTTCACCCCTTCTTCATACCTTACCTACCCCCTTACCTACTCCCTTCGAAATCCCACTTATTCCACCGCCGGCAGCTCGATTTGTCTTGAGGGCAAAAATAAGGAGACGCCTCGGAGAAGGCCCACCGCGAGAAGGGGTGGCGAGTCGGACTGCTGGGGAGGTAATAGGGGTTGATGCAGGCAAAGCGGGCAAAGGAAGGAAAGCGAGGAAAGCAGGCCGGATGGGACAGTCGTTTGTCATCGCTGAATAATCGCGGAGGAGGTGAATAGCATCCCCCGAGGGAGGGAGGGGGCTCGGTCGGTAAGGAAAGGGAGGGTCGGATTGTCGAGGACGGGCTGAAGGCGGCGCGGGGGGGGGGGGGGGGGCGTTTAAAAGTACAATGGAGACCGTTTACCCTCGACTCTCTTGTAGCGGTCCGTTCATCCCTTCTAAAGCGTGTCGGCTCCTCCGAGGGGTGGGTCAGGGAAGTGGCTTGCACAAGGGGCCTGGAATCCGCCGACACCCCCGGATCCACCTTCCTTCAACTCACCCCCCCCACCCCCTTTTTCAATGCCCTTCGAGTTCTCGGTCGTTATGTTCGTTATATCGTGGGACCGTGTTATGTCGTGCTTGGCGACGATAAGCGGGCATCGATCTCGAATGACAAAGAGCGAGACGGGGTGGGGAGGGGTAGGGGGATGAAGACGGAGACGATCGTAAGAGAGCTGAGAACGTCTGACGGAGAGTCGATCGATTTTTCTTGTGGAACGGTTACACGGAGGGTTACAGCCGACTCGGCGAAGATTATTACCACCCCTACCCCCCGTGGCCACCATCCCCGTTCACTGGGGGAGTAATTCATTTTGGTCCCGGCAGCCAACCCCTGTCCGCCGCGAAAGGTACACGGAACTCGGTTAATTCGCTCGAGCGGACGATAATTAACGTTCGAGGATTCGAAGCAGGTGACGTGGACAAAACTTTTCTGAAGGAGAGTCATGTAAGAGG
Source organism: Anoplius nigerrimus (assembly GCA_914767735.1). NCBI lineage: Eukaryota > Metazoa > Arthropoda > Insecta > Hymenoptera > Pompilidae > Anoplius > Anoplius nigerrimus. The sequence continues at coordinate 6,452,386 of OU612087.1, forward strand.
GGTAGTTTTTCCATATTTTTCAACCGCCTCCTCTCCGGCGCTGTACGACGAAGTTTCGACAGGGCGATGGAGGGTCGCAACGGTGTCAATTTCGAGTAATCTCGAAGCTTGTCTCGCGGAAAAAATTTCATCCCCTTTGTCGCGCGAGAGGGTGTCGCGTTTCCTTGGGGGGGTGAGAAGATTCTCGATCGGCGAAGAAGGGCGTTGACGCTCGCACTCTGCTCGAGAGCATCTGTCGTCGCGAAATGCGAAGACACACCTTGAAGAGAGAGAGAGAGAGAGGGGGGAAGGGGAGGGGGGAGAGGGTTGGGTATCGCGTTTCATCCGCAAATTGAGATTGATCGCGCGTACGAAGTTAGCATTACCGGCGGGCGAGGCATTTCGATGACCGAATGCCGTATGTGCCGACTGCATCCCTATTTTACCACCTAGGCATACCGTTTCTATCCTCCTTCATTTGGCACTACCCCTATCCATCCCTCTCTGTCACTCGCTCGTCGTTCGACGAGTCTCCTAATTCGATTTATGGGCAACAATTCGTCATGCATAGTCCTGCAAGTCAGATATAGTCAGTTTAGATGTTTTCCTTTTCCTACTTGCGCTCGGCATATATTCAATTCTGTTATTCGATTTTTTGTATCGAGATTAATGCGTCTACTTCTTGTGGTAGTGCTAAAGAAATGAACAGAGTCGAATGCATTAGATATTCTCTTGCGTTTTGTGCTTCCAAGCTACGTACACTACCGTCCGTAAGTCACCGGGTATCTACTAAAATTTGAATTTCGGCAATTTCTTATTTCTGAGGCATTTTTGAAATGAAAATAACACTTGGTAATTGTTCACAGTGTCTCTAATATGTATATTCAATTTCTCAACAAAAATATTACATAAATATTATATTTTACCGGGGATCTACTAAAATTTGAATTTCGGCAATTTCTTATTGCTGAGGCATTTTTGAAATTAAAATAACACTTGGTAATTGTTCACAGTGTCTCTAATATGTATATTCAATTTTTCAACAAAAATATTACATAAATGTTATATTTTACCGGGTATCTACTAAAATTTGAATTTCGGCAATTTCTTATTTCTGAGGCATTTTTGAAATGAAAATAACACTTGGTAATTGTTCACAGTGTCTCTAATATGTATATTCAATTTCTCAACAAAAATATTACATAAACATTATATTTTACCGGGGATCTACTAAAATTTGAATTTCGGCAATTTCTTATTGCTGAGGCATTTTTGAAATTAAAATAACACTTGGTAATTGCTCACATTGTCTTTAGTATGTATTCAATTTTTCAACAAAAATATTACATAAATATTATATTTTACCGGGCACCTACTAAAATTTGAATTTCGGCAATTTCTTATTGCTGAGGCACTTATGAAATAGAAATAACACTTGTTAATGGTTCAAAATGTCTTCAGCATGTATATTCAATTTTTCAACAAAAATGTTACATAAATAATATATTTTACCCGGCACCTACCAAAATTTCAATTTGAGCAATTTCTTATTGCTGAAGCACTTATTTTATGAAATGAAAATAACGCCTACTAATCGTACACAATGTTTTGAATATTCAATTTTTCAACAAAAATGTTACATAAATATATTTTCTTTTCATCGAAACACGAAAGACATATTTTTATAACCTCTGACTTATGGACGGTGTACATACAGTTTCAATATTACCGGACACGAAGCGAGAATGACAAATACGTAGCGTGCGAGAATAGGGAAATTACTTAAGATGGCACGATGATCAACGTTTGTCCATCAAGGCAAACGCGGCCCGATCTGATCAATGCCCAGGGCATACATGTACGTACCGGCGTCGGTCCGGCGTCGGTACGGCGTCGGTCCGGCAGCCTGACAGGGTCCAGAGTAATGCTTTACGGGCAAGTGGACCAATCTGTAATGCTAAATGCGGCTCCGAATGTGAATACACGCTGTCGCGCACCGCTCACGACTTAGGCCCTTCGCGGATTCAACATGAATCTGACTTAAGTCCATCACCGATAGAGTTAGACGCGTGCATTATTAACAGTGCGCAGTACGTTAGGCCTGCGGCCCACTGTAGGGACGCGCGTCGTCGCTAATTTACAGTCGGACGTCAGTTGAAAATTGATCGTCGGCATATTCGAAATAGCTGCGAAGGCTATAGGTTTCCCGTAGGATTTTCGAACGATCTTCCGGGCTCGAAAGCAGGCTTCCCGAACTTCCTAATTAGGCGGTCGGGATTAATTAGGCTTGCGAGATTTTTTGCTCGATTTCACCCGCTCTTCAGGGCCCCGAGGCCTTGATGTATCATCGGCGAGGCTCGTAAATCCCATTTTAATCCTCCGTTTTCAGTGGGCCGACCCCTTTCGTCCCGTCTTGAGCTGGGCTAAAACTGAAAGGCCCTTACCGCTATGTAGGACGCGGCATGTGATCGGCCTGCGTATGTAACTCTGGCTATGTACTTTAGAATCATGTACTTCGGCGTCGGTGTATGGAGACGGAGCCAGGCGGAAAATGAAACGGGATGACGTACTATTTATTATGCCCGACCGGTCGTATATTAGGGTTAACCGCAGATTGAGCGGGTGACATAAATTTTTGCCGTTCGCTCGGACTAATTTACCAGCGATTCTCCGGTTCGGGAAGGAAAGAGTGGCCGAGTGAAACCGATGCCCAATTAAGGACGCGGTCGGATGAAATTTAATCAGAGGCACGCTCGTCCTTTGTCCTTCCTCGCTTGCGATCATAGAATCTAAGTATTGGGGAACAAATATTTTCGTTCGGTTCGTTTTCTTCTTCACGACTTTTCAATTTGGTTGCTGTCACTACATTTTTAAGGCGAGATTTCTACAGTTTGTGTTGTTGAATATAAAAAAAAGTGACTCAAGCGTTATTTAAATAAAAGGTAGGATGTGATAAAGGTTGATATTAACATGATTGATGATCTGTAATGTATTTATAAAAGCATAATTAAATTAAAGCAGTGTTCCTAAATTTTGCAAATGACCGTGATAATTCAAATGAATGGAATAGAAGTCACTTAAAAGCTGAACATTTTTACTCCATAAATTACCTGAGCTCCTACAACTAAATCCCTCTGGTATCAAACATACCATGAACATACCATACTTACCAAAAATGACCCACACCACTCCCTTCGTAAACAGCACCAATCCCACAACCCGCCTAATCGTCCCATCAGCCGCTGTCCTCGCCAACATTCGACGAGCCGGCAAAGTATTAAGCGCCCGGCGCCAAAATCAAAATCGACCCTCGCGCTCATTGGCCAATCAGCCCGTACAACGCGCGAACGATCATTTCCGCGTAATCCAATTAATCTAACGACCTATACCCGGCAGCCTATGCACGATCGGCAGACGCCGTCGGTCGAGAATTTCTCCCGCGATCCGCGGCTTCCGTCCTTAACGGCCATTGGCTCGGCCGTCAATCCGACATCGTCGGAGCACGAACGTCACGTTAATTACGTCCACCCCCGTGCCTTACACGGCGTCCGTCCGCCTCTTCCGCGAATCGCGTGACCGGGGATAATTTCGAGCTCGGCCCGGTAGCGAGACGAGCAGCAGCTATCTCAAAAATGGGCCACGACACGGGCCCGAACGCGAACGACCGGCGGAAACGATCGTTTCGTCATATAATCCGCAACGGTGGGAATGGACACCTTGTGTCAATAATAGATCCCGGAAATTACGGACGAGATAGCGGGGGGAGATGGGCAAAAATAATTGCTCGAACGAATTGCCCCTCGTAAAGTGCACTGGATACGGGAGCTGGATCTGTTTGAATTGATTTAGAGGCGTAAGCCAGGACGATTCCGCTTATTGTCAGTGTCGGCCAATTCGGAATTTCCGTGGAAAGCGAACGAGTAAAATAAATCGAGTGACTGCGATGCTTATGGACCCGGGACGGGCTGAAAGGATCGTGCGTATTGTGTTGACACTGTAACGGGGAGCGTATCAATGTCGGGGCTAAGTGAGAAATTTGAATATGTTCGGTTTGAGTTACGCTGTTGACTGCGATAAACATTACACGGCTGCGTACAGTTACTGAAACGTAAGAATATGAACGATTTGAATGTATGATCGTACCTTTTCGGCCAGTTTCGTCAATTGAGACATTAAAAAAGAAATTATTCATTAGTAGGACTTTGTCAACAGATATAGCCCGGTGTTTGGATATATATTAAGTACTATAATAATATAAAAATAGAGTAATTTATAAATACTCATATAAATATTTCCTGATATAAAATCTGATAAAGCTGTATCTTTATCTCTCAGAAATTTTTTTTAAATTATCTCCTAAGGAACTCAAACAAATTATATCTTAACAACTTGTCCAAAAACCGTGTAAAATCATTTCCTAAGATTTCTCTGAAACCAAGTCTAAGCCTACAATCTCATTTAATCCCTTAACGTACGGTTTCCTTGAAATAAACCGGCCAAAAAAAATCGTTTTTTTTTTTTTGGTGTAAAACACACTTCAGAAAATTGTCTTGGCAAAGACATTAAAAGAATACAAAATTAATCAAAATTTTTATTTTATTTTTAGCAGCATCAAATATAACGTCGCTCGAATATACTCGAGCGTGCACGTTAAGATGCTAAACAGACATACATCTTAAAAACTTCCAACTAACCACAACCTCTCAAAAAACCATTCTATTCACCTACTCACGAAACCGCAATCGTCAAAAGACGTCCGGCGAGCGTGCCGGAGGCCGACCTTTAAAATTCCCGAACGCCGAACCGGCCCGCGCGCGGTGCTCGGGGTCAGTGGGTCGAGCGCCCCCGGGGTCAGGGGTCAAGAATCAATCGTCGCGCTCCGAAGGAAGAGGCCGACGTCCGGCCACTCGCTAAGCGACTACTCGCCTCTGCTATTCCGTATCCTGCGGAAGGAGTTGGCCTCGGTCGAGCGGCGGATTCGAGTTGTGGACTGGGACAGAAGGGGATGGGGGTGGAAAGGGGGTTGCGAGGGTGGCGCAGAAGGGGTGCGGAGGGGGTCGAAGGGAGGTGGAAGGGAGGTGGAAGGGAGGTGGGCTCGTTTCTTACGGGTTGTTAGCCCCGATCGTACGAGCCATTACCGACATTACGTTATCTCGCCAGTGGCCTGAATGCTATCGCTGGCCTTCCACGTAGACTACGTCGTAGTCGAACGCCTCCGTGAGCTATTGCTCTCCGCGGATAATCTCGCTCGCATGACTGGGGGGCTCGTCATAAACCAGACGAGCACGTACTGCGCTCGGGCGAGCACGCACATGCAACCGTCGCGGTATGGCCTCAGACTGCGAGGAACATTTGTACGACCTTATCGGCCCCGCTACCTACGTCGAAGGATGCGTGCCAATAATGATGCTTTCTTACTGGGAAAATCGTGCGTGCTCCGGATTCCGGTATTGAACATCGGGCGGACTCCCCTTTTTGGTTCCGATGATTTATTCTTGGTACTTTGTTTGGGGTACATAATTGTTTGTTTTATGAGGGGTTAAAGAAGATTTTTATGAATATGTTTGGGAAGTATATGTTGAAAGAGGGCAGAAAGAGTAATGGGAGAATTGTTTATAAAGGATTTGAGATTATTGGTGGAGAATATGTTAGTTTGAGAGTTGATATCGTAAATTAATGTTTCGATAGAGGTTAGATAATTATTTTATGAGGGGTTAAAGAACGTTTTTCTGAATATGTTTGGAGAGTACATGTTAAAACAGGGCATATATTACAACAGGCGGATTCTGGTATTGAGAATTGGGTGGACTCCCTTTTCGTTCCGATGTTTTATTGTCGGTAGTTTGGTTGGGGTTGTTTCGGTAGAGATTAGATAATTACTTTATGAGGGGTTAAAGAACATTTTTGTGAATATGTTTGGGAAGTATGTGTTAAAAGAGGGCAGAAAGAGTAATGGGAGAATTGTTTATAAAGGATTTGAGATTATTGGTGGAGAATATGTTAGTTTGAGAGTGGATATCGTAAATTAATGTACTGTAGAGACCGTACGTAATTAATGTTGAGATGTTATATGGAGGAATGTCTATGTTTGGCAAGCCGGGCACAATGCTTCCGCTCGAGTAACTTGGCAGCCTTAACGCGACTCTTTGTCGGCATCAAAAACAAAACATGACTTACACTCTCATTCCAAATAAAGCCCGAAACGAGTCTCAACAAGCATGCGTGCGCAGACAGCGTAATCCTGGCACAAAACACACCATTTCCGAATAAGACTTTATCGAATTACATACAATCATATTGTGAACAAACTTCGACATTTCGACCGTTTATTTTGAAAGTGTTGTAAGTCCATTTAAAAAAAGAAATTAAATGCCACGTAAATGAACTGTTTACACCACGTTAATCATGAATTATATGATATCTCATTTTTTTTTAAATACGCACTTACACCACTTTCAAAATAAGCGGTCCATTTAATCAATGCATTAAAAAATCACGCCTAACAAGCACTGTCTACCAAGTTACAAAAAGTTGACTGAGCACCTAGTTTGCGAATAGAACTCGATTCTTTCATAGCATTATGCAACGTCCATAGGTACGGGACATTATCGGTAATGGCAGATCGGGCGGAGTAAAAAAAGCTAACGGCGTATTTTGATTGGGCGCAGGCATTATCGTGTTTCCTTATAACGGGCCGGGTATAGGAAACGCCGGGGTTGTTCCGGTGTAACGAGAGGGAAGGAATCGTTACAATGCGGAAGGACACGAGGCGAGGCAAGTATAAGGGAAGGCCGTGTTTCCCGAGTTCTGCCTGCGGGCAAATGCGATTTTCCTATCCTCAGACTACAGTTCCCTCTCTGGGTCACGTTTCCAGTATCTCGCGCAGAGATACGGATCTACGTACGCACTCGGTATCAGCCGACGTCGAGACATGTAATCTTCCGGCAGCGGGAGAAGGACAGGCAGAGAGCGGTGGGCGCGACGAGCGAGCTGAATTCTACGCTGATTATTTGCCCTTCCGACTCGTATGTCACTCCGTCAGTCTTCCGTCGGCTTAATTTCGCTTACATTCAATTCGAATGTCGTGTCTTTAGTCGGGCGTAACGCATGGCATCCGTAGAGACTCTTTCGCTTGACGCCGGAATTAGACGTCATTTACGCAGTCGTCTTTATGCAGAATTAAAGTAAGCGATGCCGAAGTATGCGGTTCAATCATTGCTCGTTTATTGAAATTTAATGCTTTACTTAGAGTTCAAGGATTAATTTTGCTTTATATTTATAAATGATATTCTTAACCAGTCAGCTATGGCCACCTTTTCTCAGAGCAGCTCTCGATTTGTCTTATTTCGTCTTTGTCTCCAAAGATTCTAAACATATTGAAATTTATGAATATAATTTTAGTTTCCACTAAAATTACAGTTTAAATAGCAAGGATAACTGTATTTTACGCATGACAGGTATTTCTGCCACAAAATGTGGCACAAAATTGATCACGCAATGCAGTTTCTCCGTGACGGATATAGTCGTCAAACACAGCTGACTTAATTATTTAGATTTCATCCCCTAGTAAATATTCCAACAAACTTAAAACCATTCCTAATAGAGTCCACCAAAGTTATCATTTTCTTTTCACTCGAAAATCTCTAATCGTCCGCCCTTGCGCGCTCATTAAACCGAGCCATCAATGAAAATAGCTCGAGTGCGAAAAATTCGAACGAAATATCCGTCTAGGAAGAAACGAGAAATAGCGCCAAGCATTGTCGAATACTCTTTGGGCAGCGTTCGGCAGACTGAACGTTAACGCCTGATGCCTGAACGCTAAATTGATAATCCCTTATATTTTATCCCATACCAAATATTCCAACAAACTTTTTAAGTTTGGCTTTAAGTACGAATGGTTTTACCATTCCTAATTGAGTCCACCAAAGTCATCATTTTCTTTTCACTCGAAAATCTCTAATCGTCCGCATACTCTTATTCAACCGAGCCATCAATGAAAATACCCCGAGTGCGAGAAATACGAAGAAACGAGAAATAGCGCCAAGCATTGTCGAATACTCTTTGGGCAGCGTTCGGCAGACTAAACGTTAACGCTTGATGCCTGAACGCTAAATTGACAGTTACTTATATTTCTATGATGTTAGGTATTAAGAGTATAAGTCAAGTTCTGTTCATTTTTAGTACAAGTCAACTAAATTTAAAAAAAAAGCAGATTATGCACATTGGTAATATTTCAGTGATAGTTAAAGCTATTAGAAAAGTTTGAGTTACTGTAAACATAAATATATACTCTTCGGCTTGATATTATATTATTTTAAAATGTTAAAACGTCGCTCCTGCAAAATGGTACTTTTTGACTTATATTGTTAATCCCTAACATGTTAGATTTGATCCCCTACCAAATATTCCAACAAACTTACTTAATAGAGTCCACCAAAGTTATAATTTTCTTTTCACTCCAAAATCTCTAATCGTCCGCCCTTGCGCGCTCATTCAACCGAGGCATCAATGAAAATAGCTCGAGTGCGAGAAATTCGTACGAAATATCCGTCTAGGAAGAAACGAGAAATAGCGCCAAGCATTGTCGAATACTCTTTGGGCAGCGTTCGGCAGACTGAGCGTTAACGCCTGACCGCCGGGGGGCATTGAGGGGCTCTTAGGCGGGTCGTTAAGAGGCGTTTCCGGCGGAGACGGTCTCCAGACGGAAGTCCCGGGCCAGTTGTTGACGCTAGGAGAGGGCGGCCATCGACAAAGGCCACCCCCACCAAAGTGGATCCGAGCGACAATATCGCGCCACAATGGCATAGAAATTTCGCGAACGCTCGCCGCTCTCGCGCAAACTGATATTGAGACTGACGCCAGAAGTAGGCCGCGCCGTTTTCAACTCCCCCCCCCCCCCCCCCGACTCCACCCCCGCTCCGCTCCCTCCACCCGGTGAAAGACGTCGGAGAGGGATGATCCGCGGATTGAAGCGTGGCACCGATGACGAAGGTTCTCTCAACTAGGCTCGTTTCCGAGAGCGGGCGTCAATACTGGAGGGCTCGATGCCTTTCAAAACACACCCCACCCGACACACACCCCCTCTTCATCCCCTCTCATCCTACGTCGTCCCTTTCTTCGGCGCTCCGCTCGCGATTGCGTCTTTCGTAGGGGAGGGTTTATCGAAGTGCCATTAAATGGCTGAAAGGATCCGCGACGCGCTTTATGTCCTGCTTCATTTCTGGCTGCGGGATAAAGGGGTGGGGTTTTATTTTCCGACGCGAGCTGCAGCCCGCGATGGCCTAGCCGAGCGTGTTCGCGGGCGAGAATAATTTTTCCGCCGCTCCGTTGGCTCTGGGGATCGATGACGCTTAGGGCCTTTCAGGATTGAGAGGTCGTTGGTCAAGGATAATTTTGCGAGACTTGACTTTCCTTGTTTCGAAATCAATTTTCTCGGCATCGATGGCGAGAGATAAGCAATGGCTTGTTTGGGTTTAGAGTAGATATTTTCTTCGTAATCTCTTACGGAAGATGTACGTAAGAATCTTAACATATTAGAATAATTATATAGGTTGTGACTAAGGAATTTTTAATTAAAATGTGTAATATTTTTGAACTATTATACTTCAATGATTTTGAACCGAAAAACATTGACTTTAAGTAACTAAAATTTAAAATCAAGTAAATTTGTAAAATTAGCTTCAGATGTTCCTCTAATAACGAACTATACCTCTATTTTCTATATAAAAAGAATTTTTAAAAATACATATGTACATTCCATCTATTTCATCAACTTGCTGTATTCTACGTTTATATTATACTGACCAACAAGCGATTAAAATAACAGTTGTACTTCAGAATTGAATTGATCTTACGTAACTCTCTGCACACTATACCAAAATCAGCGAAGCGAGTTGAAACCAGTCCCTTTACCGCAGATAAGCCCGTGTTGGCGAATACCGAATCAGGCTTACACTTTCGGCCATCCGAACTTATCAGTCACGCTCGGATCAAGATTTTCGCGGCCAGCTCCCGGCTTTAGGATGGCAAGCCTGGACGATATTTGTCCCCCGCTAATATTGAACTTCGCCATTGGCCTTTTGCCAGCAAATACGAATTTTCCTTTCTAACCCAAAATTCAACCTCTTACCCCATCCGAACCGGGTCCCAAAAATCGTCAAAGTCCCGCGTGGTCCTAATTCCCTTAACAGCCGGTGTCGAATGGGGTAAAAAATTTGAAATTTACTTTCAACCCCCCACCCCCTGCCCGCGTCGATTCGTTCCTACGAGGAAAAAGAAAATCGTTTATCGGTGGGCGTGCTCGCTCGCGGAAAGAGGAATAAGCTCTCCTTTTTTTTTTTGCCCACCCCTTACTCTCCCTACCCACTCTTCCTCTCTTCTTTCTTCCACCCTCTCACTCTTCCGCTCCTTTTTTTTTTGAATGGCTTTTACGTCGAAAGATATCGCGCTCGCGTGACGGTCTCGAAGCCGTAGGGGGTGGGCTCTTTGTACGTTTCTATAAAAAGAAAACTCATTACGCGGAACGCTTATAAACGCAGGAGGAGGACACACGCCACAAAGGCGACCGAGTCACGCGACTTACGAATGAACTATCCCTACCCACCCCCTCCACCTCTACCCTCCCATCCCTTCCCTCCCGGTCCCGGATAACTTTATCTGACCTATCAACCCCACTGTTTTCTTCCCGCCGAGCCTAAAGGGCGAGCGAGCAAGTAATTTCCACCCTTAATCGTCCGACAGGTATTCGACACAGAAATGAGTCCTTCTTCCGACGCATGACGCTCGTAACGTTATGAATCTACTATAAAATAACGTTATCGAAGTTCATCGCTAACACAATTATTCCACGAATTTGTTCTCTAGCCGATAGTTACGGTTCAATCATCGATCACTCTGCTATACAAAAATTGTGTTAATTAGACAGCTTTAAAGATTCAATGCAGATTAACTCCTACTTGTAACACGTTTTATTATTTATTATATTCATTTTATTATCAAAGGCGGTTATGCCGTTAATAAATTATTATTATTACTAAATCTTTAGTCTAGTTAATTAAGAATAGAAACAACATGTTTCAAATGAAGTATCATCCCTACCGGAAGTCAATACTAAAATACAATCCGTACATGTCTGCGTGCAGCGCTAAACAATCGACTCATGTTTGCCCAGATTATTTGCCTCTCGCATGAGGATGGTTGAGAAAGAGGGTGTACGTGGGAGCACTGTGGGCGGTCAATATTTATACGTCGGATAAAAGAAGTATCGATCTACTAAATGGGTCAGAGCCGTGCTGCCTCGAGTATCTCTCCGCTACGTCCCGGTCGCGATCGCATTCGCAATAATCGGATGGCCGGCGAGAGGGCGATTATTATCAGGCCGAGATAACGCAGTCACGGCCCAATAATCACGTCGCCATTACGGTCAGACAGCGTCGACGGGGGGTGGCGGCTATAATTAGACGGCCGGAGCACGAAACTACCCCCTCACCCCCTATCGAGTCCCATTCTACCCCCACCCTGTTCTGGATCGCGTTAGGGGCCCCCCTATTCGGCCGCGGAGCGAGGCGGCCTGGCTTTTATCCGAAAAACACGTCGCCGACAGGTAGATCGCCGACGATAGAGACCATTTGAATTTCTGGCACGAGTTAACGCGCCCTTACACGAACGCTTCTCGCGGGAGCTGCCCGCGAGGCATTCTTACGGAAGGAATTCGATGTTCCGCGCGGTTACGCAATAACGCTTGCAGGGAGGGAGGGAAACAGAGAGAGGGTGAGAGAGGGGGGTGGGGGTGGAATCTCTCGGCGTCACGCAATACAACGATCATTACCGGCTGCGGATGAAATAACTTCTGGGTTCGTCACGTCATCGAATAACGTTATTCAACAGTTGCGGCTGCGAAGGGATATAATTGTTGCGCAGTGACGTTAGTGGGGTAGTGAGGGCTGTAACAGTGGGTTATTCCTGGAACTGATATTGTGGGAGCTGTATAGGAGAAAGCAGATGTTTCTGTTTTTCAGTGGATTGCTCTCGTCTAAGGACTGGGAAGACATTTAATTTTTTATTGATCTGGAATAAGTTGGTATATTTATGATACAGGCTGGGGAGGATGTAAGTTCGATTTTGCAGTGGGAAATTAAACTCATACTTTTATGCGGAGAATAAACTTCAATCGATAATACATTTTCCTTCGTATGCTGTAACTTAAATGTAATTAATATGAAAACGATAATATTTCAACATTGGCAGACGATCTTAAATAAAGTAATAATGTTATCTATATTCAAAGACCGAAAATATTTTCTCTCGAACCTAACAACATTCTTATATGTAAATTGATGCGTATTAAAATTACTTATAAGCAGCCTCGCGAGCTTTCTCGAAAATTATGGCATTACAATCTTGAGAAACACGACTCGGTACTTTGGCCCATTCTTGCAAAAATACGATACGGTCCCGGAGGCCGCAAAAATTCATAATGGATCCGCGGAATCGATAGCTTTTGTCGTACAAGATTTTTCCGGGGCACGGCCCATATCGTTATTATAACCTTATCGCGAGGAGGAAGGGATGGGGGGGAGGAGGGGGGGTTTACTTCTTTTGCTCCCGTACGCCTCGTTTGAGTGCCACGATTGCGCTCGCGTAGGAAGTTAAGGAAACGTCTCGGGGCATTCCGGGGCAATCAAAAGGACGAGGATCGATCGTCGAGAGTGCGGGGGTGGTACGAGACGGGCGGAAAGGGTTGGTGGGCGGCAGGGGGGCGGTGGAAGAATATCGCGATCTTCGGAGTCTCCGGGTTTGCCTTCGCTTCCGCTATTTCCGTCGTAGCCGTAGAAAAGCGAGAGGGTGGACACAATGGCCGCCCCCGGGGGTGGGCTCGTTGCGCCCACTCTACCACGCCGTTGGGCAAGGGGAGGGCGTGGGGGGGTAATGGGGTTGGCCACTCGGCATTACGAATGTAATTTATTTTACTTCACCTGGCGATCCTTATCGCGACCGTTGGGGCTTATTTAAGCGACTGCTGTTCCAATAAAACGAGCCCCCGGACACCGGCGCACCCCCCTGCCACCCATCCACCCCATTCCATACCCTCCGCGAAGCCACCTTTGGAACCTGGCGACCTCTCGCGCCTTGATTGAAACTCAACTCAGCGCGTGAATCTGCCCCGAGGAAATATCCCGTCGACTTATGAGCCAGATCAACGAAAGCTTCACGCTGATCTCCGATCCGTTCCTCTCTCTCTGAGAGATCGAACGCGGAAAACTTTCTATACATATATAGGACACCTAGCGCGGTAATCCGTAATGAAGCCGAGACGTTAAATTTACGTCGGAACTGTATAGACCGGGCGGCGAAATTAATTTCGTTCCTCTCGATTGACCCTCCGAGGGCGAAATGAGCGCGAGTAATATTACCTCACCCCCGTTGCCGTAATATCAGTATTTTCGCTTTAAGAATTACGTCGTAATTGCGACGCCGGTTGGGGGGGGGGGGGGTGGTATGTAAAAGGAGCTCGACGCGGTAAAATAGCCGAGATGTCGAGTAGCATCGACGAGCCGGGACGCTTAATCCGATTAATCGATCTCAAAGTTCGCGATGGTATCTTACTTCCACCCCCCACCCCCGCCACCCCATCCACCCCGTTCCCTACGCTTGCCGTGGCGGGGGCACTTCTTTTTTTTGCCGACCGGATCTCGAGGAGTAAAAATAAGAGAAGACGCTGGCCGTCTATCGACAAGGCAGCCGAGATTTTTTTTGTTCCGGGAGCGTGCCATCTTTCGCCCTACGGCGACGTTAACGATTTTTTCCCCCCCGAGTACGCCATTTTCCGCATTCCGCCGACGCTCGTTTCCCGTAACACAATGGCGGAACAACAACGGCGATGACGTTAATTGCGATACCGCATTCAGCCACCTCGAGCACTGCCTACCCCCTTCATACCTTTGCCACCCCATTCTCACCCCCCCCCCCCTCCAGGTCCCTCCAGTCCTAACAGTCTCTTCATTCAGTCGCTGGGTATCTTTCATCGCGACCTCCAATGGGCCGTTGCGCACACAAGCCGAAGGTCGATTAATGGAGCGGGGCAATAAAGTAAGCCGCGTTACGTGTCGATTACAACTACATCGACAATCAGGGCTTGGGAGGTCGAGTCTCGTTTAAGCGAGGATTAGGTCGTTTCTTTCGGGCTTTGGTTCGGGTGACAGGGGTGAAGCTCGATTACAATGCGATATTGGGTTTGGAATTAGGTCAGTGTTTCATTTGAAACTACCTGTAACTACTTGTGGGTACTAGGTGAGTCTAAATAGTAATTTTCTCTTTGTAATTTTTTATTAATTTCTTCTTTTTCTGGTTAAAATTTTAATATGATGCATTATATCATTAATAGCTTCGATCGCTTTGAGTCATTGATTTCGAGTTAAAAATCATTGAATTTTAGTAGTTACGTTGAAGCACTGACCGAATTCGCCGATAACCCAAAATTATGCATTGACGGTCGATAACCGGTTGTTGCAACCTCATCTGGATTATAATGTTGAGGATTGGTTTTTGAGTTTTTGTGGGATTAATGCATGTGATGATAAGTACGAAAGAGGCCTAAAAGTTATGTAAACTGTCTAAATGCTCCCGTAGAAATGAAACGTATGTTGCTTGCAAGCTGACGAAATATAATTTTCGTCATTGTAACGATAGTTTCATAACGAATTGACGATATACATATTACCCAAAGAAGAAAGAATAGAATTAGTAAATATATCTTGAATACGATGAGATCTGTAAATATACTGCATAGTACGTTAGTTTTTCCTCGAAAGCATCGTACTGCCCAAAAATAGAATTAGTATCATTATCACCGAGGTATAGTATACTGTCGCGAGGAAAACATTTGACCCGCCAGAAAAATAGTTCAGGAAGAGATAAAGGACCCACTAAAAATTGTCTTCCCCGGCTTCCGCGAGTCGTGGCGAGAGTCGGTGCTCCGAGTTTCGCGGCCACCCGTTAACCGGCCACGACCCCCGGTCATTCTCCCCCCCCCGGCCGTCCTTTGCTCTCCCGACGTTTGTTATTTTCCATCGTTTCGGTCGTTAAGCCGCCATGTAATTTACAGGACACGTACACCCGCCGCTCTTTTAATCCTCGCTTTACGTTCCTGCGCGGCGGGTGGGGCGAGGTTGCGATTATTTTTACAGCGAGCGCTCGGGACAGTTAAAAACAAGATGTTCGCCTTCAAGGACGATTAATCCTGAAATGCGGCCGCGCGAGGGCCCAATGTTTTTTCGATTGCCACGCAATTAGCGCGGTTAACGGAGGTTTTACGCAGCCAGTGTCCGAACTCACACTCGGCCAAAATCGAGCCTGCTCTCACGAACGAAACAGGAGTGAGGGGGGGGGGGGGGGAGGGTTAGAAGAAGGAAGAGTGTACAAAATCGTAAGTTTCGGTCGGCAGCAAAAAATTGGACCAGTTTCGTTACGTTCCTACTTTCTCGAAATGTTCAGATGATAAAGCGCTCCGACTAATTAGCTTGGCTCTGATTTTTTTGTTCTTAACCCCTTAACGCACGGTTTCTCTGAAATAATAACGTGTTATATCCTTATAACCATTTTTTCCTTATTAATCTTATTGTCTCTTTGGACTATTGATCACATTGGCCAGAATCCAATACTATTGCATGATTAACCCATTATAATAAAATGTCTTATTCAAGAACGTGTTATAACTTACAATTCTATGTGAATGATAAGTATCGATAAAACGATATTTTCTCTTGGCTTCCACATTGTTATCTTCAATTCTCGATTACATTCGAGTGTGAACAATTTATAGCAGCGTCAGATACAACGCCGCTCGAATTATCTCGAGTGGGCGCCGTTTGGCCTGTTGAGCGCGCTCGAATAAACTCGAGCGGCGCTGTACTTGATGCTGCTATAATTTTTCACGTTAACTCCTTAACCTACGATTTTTTTAAAAATAAACCGGCCAAAAAAATTTTTTTTTTTTTAATGTAAAACACTTTAGAACATTGTCTTGGCAAAAAAATAAAAAAAATACAAAATTAATCAATATTTTTATTTTAATTTTAGCAGCATCAAATACAACGCCGCTCGAATTTACTCGAGCGTGCACAGTTTGGCCTGTTTAGCGCATACGAATATACTTGAGCGTGCACGTTAAGTTCTTAAGGGGTTAACAGAGATTAGAGGATTTGAGCTGGCGATTCGTAGTTATCGTTTCCAGTCCTCTTCTCAGTCTTCATCTTCTCAGCGGATCGTTAAGCCTGCCGACGAAAAATGGAGTCAGGCCGATTCCTGTGCGACGCTTCAAGGCTGAGAATGTGATTCGACCGGTTCGATAGCCTCACGCACGTGGCAGTATAGTTCGCATAGTCTGGCTTATCGGCGTACTTACCCCGATTACGGCGCATTTCCATACGTCGTAACGCGCCTGCCAGATAACTCTGCTCGCGAGTCTTCGCCGCCGACGCTTAACCGGCCTTGCCAGCCATTTAGGATGGTTCGATAGCGTATCTGGAGCCGTATTTGTTACCACCCGAACGATATTTTTCTTGCCGTGGGCGTATGTCATCTCTCGTTGCACATTAGGGTGGGTCGCTCGACGATTTCGTGCATGGAGCGTTATCGTCTCTCTTTATGCGATGGCTATTATTACTTGTCGGAATGATGTAACGATAGAGCTTGGACAACTGTCAGCTTTTATTTATTTATTTATTTATTTGTTTAATGGCAAAACGCCTTTGATACACAGAATACAGTTGATGCAGACATAAAAATTAAAAAAAAAGATAAACAGAAGAGTTGCGGGAGATGTAATGTTATCAGCTGTAAAAATTTATATAATTCAGTCTTCAACAGAGATTTTGATATTGACAATAGGTCTATTGTGGCACTGCATTTGTTACCTAGTGTACATACACGTGATACGGTTGAATTTACACCATAAATCGTCTTGTAATCGACAACATAGAATTATGTATTATTTCATCTCAAATTTCTCGCAGGTATTGACAATTTAATTATAGCTATTAAGTCAGGACAGTTGTACTTATTAATTATAGTAATAATTTTTATGTTATGACATTATTCTTGTAATAGAGTTGATTTAAATTAAAAAGTGATTGCAGTCAATGAAAATTGTACAGTAACTACCGCTGTTACTTTTCCACGTGCATTTATTAGATTCGAATGAACAATAAGTAACGCTAAACAAATCCACAAAATTCCGCCAAACTCACGGAAACCTACCGGTCCCCTGCATCCTTCGATCATTGATAAGTCCGACCCTACGGCACCTTGGACGCAGTCGTTCAATTATAAGAGCGCCAAAAAAGTGAGTCGTGAGCTCTACACAACTATTCCCATGAGAAGTGGGGAGGCGTTGGGGGGGGGGGGGGGGTGGGCAGAGTTTGCCAATTGCGAATTTGGGAGCTTAACACCGAAACTTCGCGAGATCCTTCGTCGGGAACTCCGTAGGAAAGTAGTCTCATGAATTCGGCCCGGTTCAATTGCCCTTCGCCCCCCTCTCTCTCTCTCTCTCGCCACTTCGATGAGGCTGATGCGGGCCCAGTGTCCGTGAATGCCTTCCCTCCTATCGCTGTGTGCGCGTCTGTGTGCGTGTCGGCGTGCGCTCGACTTGGCGGGAGAGTCGGACTGAAAATGTCGGCGGCTCTTAATATTGCACGGCCGCGAAAACGGTTCTCGTGAGTATCGAACCGCTGCCGACTCTCCACCCTCCCTCCCTCCCCCCCCCCCCTCCCGCACCTAGGTCGACGCACACTCGGACAATTTGTGTCCGCTTTAGTATGCTTTGCATTTCCGATGACTGTGCGCCTCGCGCTGACGATTAACAGCCTTATTTCGGCACGATTCGGGTGGCGGAGGGGTGGTGAGGGGGTGAAAATGTTCCGACAAGAAGTATAGGATAGTTTGGACCATTTCCAAAGTCGTCGTGGAACGCGCATGTTTGTTCGATAACGGGCTACTTGGTGCTACGCCTCTACTTACTTGTACGTATCTGCGCCGGTCGTAAGTTCGGTAACGTCGGAGGGGAGGTGAACTATTCCGATCTGTCTCGAGAACGGTTTGCACGGAAATAAGGAGTCCATTCCGCCGATAATTAGGACAGACTTTCGGATAACAGGGTCAGAGTGAACGATATAGAAAAGAAGGCACAGTAAGAACGAATATATCGTTGAGAAAAATGTTCATATCCGTACTGTACTGCCATTTAACTTAATGTATCTTTAATTTTTAAACATTTATTTCAATATTTTTGGGATTCCCACCTGATTACTAACAAATGAATATCTTACGTTATGTTTAGGTCGTTTACCACTGACGAGGACACCGTAAGGTGTTGAAAACAGAGAGAGTAAAAAAGTAGTTTTTAGTAAACCGAAAACAAGGGCTTATAATGATTGTTCGTACTAAAATACTGTACTGTCATTTGTGTCGCTGATCATTTCTGCTCCGCAACTGTCTGTATATGTTCATATAGCGTTGTATGGGATGAGATCAGGAGTCGTGAAGGATCCTGCAGTCGATCTGAGACGCGTGTTGTGAATAGATCGTACCTTTATTCAAGCTCTGCATCGGTCGATTGCAGACCTTGCCTGTTTACCTTAACGCCAGAAAATTCTTGCCTTCGCCCCCTTCGTCTAATGCCAGAGTTATGACTACAGACGCACACCGATTCGACTGTCTCGACTAGTGATAGAAATCGTACTTCGTCGCAGGTCAGAATCCCGGACGTTGTAACCGTTACATTACAAACAAATACGCGGTGTCAATTGCCTGTTGGTACGCTGCGAAATCTTATGTCTGTGTGTATATGTACGAAAATCGCCGAACTGCCGAAAGTCCGATAAGTCTCGCGCACATTACTCCACACTTTATGTGAGACTATGCCAAAGACTATTAATATGTAGTATGCCAAAATGGCTGTTGCTACACCGCGGAATATATTACATTATTATAATTATAAATATAATATTATAATGTTATACCTAAGCACTACGCGTCATCGCACTGGTACGCGGCGACCTTGAAAGCCAAATCCGGTCTTACGTATTTCTACTTTCCGAGGATGTATGCCATCGAAAATCGCCGAACTACCGAAAGTCCGACAAGTCTCAAGCACGTTACTCCACACTTTATGTGAGACTGCCAAAGACAACTATCGCGTCTACCGAGGCAGTTCGTCGATCTTCCTTCAGCCACGTACGCCTTCCCCGGCCTCTTAGAACCTACCGACGGACGAAAGGCGGAAAAAGTAACGACTCCGAGAAAAGTTTCACCTGTTCGGTAACTCGACGACTCTTTATTTGCTCCTCGCTTGCGCGGAAAACGTCGCCGTGGTCGGATTTCAGCCAGATGAGGTGGCCTAAAGGTGGCTCTCTCGGTCCGCATCCGAACTGCGCCAATGGCCGCGGCGAGTCGACGAAATGAGGGGTCGAAGGAAGAGGGAAGATTGCGCGCAGGGGGTGAGCCTCGAGGGGTGGGAGGGGGTGGAGGTGGAAAGGGATGAACTGCAAGCGTATCGCGGCCGTGCTTTTCTTTTAACGAGCCGGTCGAGCGGCAAAGTTCTTTTTGCCGCTATTAACTTCGTCCCTCGCGGGCCACAGCTGAGGCAGAGGCTGGTGGAAGTGGGGGAGGGGGGCTGGCGAGAAGCAGAATATCCTAGGAGAAGGGGGTGCGCAAGGGATGAAGAGTCGGATTCATGTAAAATTCATCCGGGGTTACCGGTCGGCAGTCCTCCGCGAAGGGGTTGCGACTGGCGGCTTGGCAGAGGGGAGGGGGGTTGGGTTTTATGAAATTTACCCTTTCGCCGTGTCGCAACCCCTGTACGCGCGCTCTTCTAATGGAACTCTACCCGGTCGCCATCCTTTTTTTCTACCCTCAGTCGTTTTTTCATATGCGCCCGCGTCCTTGTGGTTCTTCGTTCCAACCTCCCCCCACACCCATCCACCCACCCCCTCTCTCTCTCTCTCTCTCTCTCTATTTTCCCCCGGCTTTTTTTTGCGCGAGCGCCACTTTCCTTCCTGCCTGTCGCGGAAATCATTCGCGAGCCTCGGGGAAAAAACGAGTTTCGAGAACTGGACTTCTTCCTCTTACCCCTCCTCGTCCGACCTTTTCCCTTCTTTTTTCGTTCTTTTTTCTTTATTTGAGCTAGTACCGGTGTCGCGTCCCTTGGCTGACGTTTTTCTGCAGGGACTTCATTCTTTCGTTTGGCCTTTGTTCCAGATCCTGGGAGCGGCTCTTGGAATCTGGCCGAGGATAATTGACCGCGAGCGACGAGATGGGCTGAATCGGGTAAGTCAGCTATTAACAAGAAAAAAGAGAGAACACTGAGATTATCATCCCCCACCCCTAGAGCCTGTACATCGTACAGCGCGCCCTCCTTAGCTAGATATTAGGAATTTAACACCGGAACTCTGGTTTTACGTACATTTTATTTAATTGTTTAGAGAGGTGCAGGTCAGGTAAACATAACCTAAAAAACAACCGTATGTTTGGTTCACTCAAGGCTAAATTTTAAATCGCGTCACTAAGACTGCGTGCTTACCAAGAAAAATTTCAAAAAGGGACAGGTTTGATAGGTGAAAAATCAATTAGAGTCGATTATTCGTTAGAAATAAGGAATTTAACACCGGAACTCTGGTTTTACGTACATTTTATTTAATTGTTTAGAGAGGTGCAGGTCAGGTAAACATAACCTAAGAAACAACCGTATGTTTGGTTCACTCAAGGCTAAATTTTAAATCGCGTCACTGAGACTGCGTGCTTACCAAGAAAAATGTCAAAAAGGAACAGATTTGATAGGTGAAAAACAATTAGAATCGTTCCTCTGTTACGAGAGGTTAGCATTTTATACGATTTCCGAGTGGATTTCGAAAATCGCGTACGCCCGAGGGACATTTTTCTCCCTTCTGTTTTTCCACCGGCTTCTACCCCCCCCCCATCGGCAATAACTCTGCGACCTGTCCGGCAAAGGTGGACATTTCCGGTTCCATCCGTGGGCGTCACGCTGTTTACAGAACTCTCTAGCCTTGGCCGTATCCGGACACTCGGGACCATTCTCGAAACTTATGGTATGAACGTCTGAAGTGCGTCGAGTTTTCGCGAACGAAGGCTGCCTCTTGCGGTCTTCCCCCGTCCCGTTCGGCGCGCGGCGTCGCGACGCCGGAGATGGGTACGGTGCCGGGACCCGGGCGGATGACAGGGTGGGGGGGTTCGGCCATTGGCAAAATTTGAAATAGTATCTCGAACGGCAGGACGCCGAAGTGTCGACGAAAGCGTCGGGCGACATTCAACCCCCTGGCAACTGCTTAATATTCCGACCCGCGCTTATAATTTCCACATGCATTTCACGTGCAGGGCGCGAAATTATGAATTCTCATTTGAATTCTTCCCTCTCGCGGCTAGTTACGGCCATTAATTCGATTTTTAGGTTATTTGTCTGTGACTGTTTCCATGGCTGGGCGGCGATGATATGTCAATGGAACTGTAATGTGTAAACTGTAATTTGTCTCGTGTGTCAGGTGCGAACCGGTCATTGGTCAAGTTGGTTGATCGTTGAAAATGGAAAGTACGCTCAGTATCAGTATCAGTAGTATTTAATGATTCCCTAATAGGGTTACCTGAACCTACACTCTTTTATGCAGATAATCAGATAAACATTAAAGAATGTATTGCTGTATAGAGTATAATCTAGCTTGTGCATTCAGACCAGAAAATCATGTTAATATAATGATATATTAATGTAAACTTAAAAATTAAAGAATTATCGTTTCGTCCTGGATTCACTGACGGACCTATTAATAGGACTTTCTCAGCTGATATAGCCGAGTGTTTGGGTATATTTTAATATAATAATATAATAATATATAAATATTCATATAAATATTTCCCGATATAAAATCCAATAAAGCTTTATCTTTACATATCAGAAAGAGTCAAGGGACAATAAATTCTTCAAAAAATTCCAAAGTACAGCTCACCAATTCGACCGTCGGACTTCTCATCCTTCGCGGCAGAATTTAAAGATACACGGAGCGATACTTCAATTTAATTCAACCCCCACCCCCGACACCCCCTTTCGCCCGGCGAGCCGGAGTCGAGGACAAGTTTTCGGCGAAGCTTTTAAGAGCATCATGCGGTCATGAATAGCTCCCGGGGAAGAATATATTCGCCCGACGGTACAAATATGTGCCGTCCCGGAATATTCCGGATGAAATCCTCCCCCCCCCCCCCTCCCGGTCGCAACGGCGGGCAACTTGTTTCGCGTCTCGCGAAACGTTTTACTTACCTCTCGAGGGCCGTTCCCTTATCCTCCCTCCTCCACTTCGGATCTCAGGACGACCGTCTCACGACTTTTAATAGGCTCCCACTCTCGTCGAGACTTCCTGTCCTGCCATTTAACCCCCGATCGTCCGACTCTTCAACCCCTCTTCCGTTTCTGACCCTTCGGCGCTCGCTCGTTAACAGTTATATTTGCGCCGCTGGCATTACTGGCAGCGTTACGATTATTGTGATTATCGTGATTATCGTGACTCCGTGCCACTTACCGGAATTGCGTCACCTTGACGACTTTCCGCCTTTCGAATGAGAATAGACCCCTAATTCCCCGAGAAAAAAGTTAAGACAGCCCTGTACTTCTCTCTTTCTCGTCTGAACACTCATTCTTGTCCGCATCTGCATAATAAAGTGTTTCTCTTTCGACCGCTCGGTAGCCTTGAACAAAGGAATGCTGGGGTGAGTCCACTTCCGGTGGTTGATTCGAATGATGCGAATTTAGTCAAAGAACTTATTTCATGCGTTAGTACCGTATGCAAGAACTTTTTTTTTTTAATAATTAGTTGCTGGTCTTAAAGGACAGTGTTTTTCATGTAATTACTATGTGGACCGTTTATTTTGAATACGGTGTAAGTCCATGTAAAAAAAATAAAATCTCACGTAAATAAACCGTTTACACCACGTTAATCATAAATTAAGTATTTTTTCTTTTTTAAATACGCACTTACACCACTTTCAAAATAAACGGTCCATGTAATGTTACCGTTTGACAAATTCTTCTTATGTCTGCCAATCAGCCAAGCCGGGCAACTTCTTCCGCTCCTTCCCTGTCTGAGGCACACTTGTCAGTTCGTCGCGACTCGTTGCAATTTTCGCTCCATCGCGATAATTGCGCGAGATAGACTTTAATGCGTTCCGAACGTTAATAATTAAGCTGCGCAGACGGGAGGGCGAGGGCTGTGTAATGAGTGCTCGATGTAATTTTACATATCTACCGGTCGTGTTCGCGAGTAATTTATCGCGAGGGCGGATATTATCGCGGAAAAAGTACACTGCCCCCCCCCCTTCTCCTCCCCCTCCCCCTCACCCCCACGCGGAGCTCTTTGATTCATTCAGCGGGGTCGACGATTAATGCAGGAGTTCGTTAATTAATCGATATCGTTAATAATTAACGCAATTTGCGTGCTGGCTAGGCGAGAAAGAGAATGCCGTGATGTCGATTATTAACACTGGCGGCCACGCAGCGTGTAAAATATTTGCTCGAACATGTGTCGGCTTTGAGCGTGTCGAGGTTGATTCGCGTATTATTCAACCGTTAATAATGTATGCTGTACTTTACCTGGAGCTACACAACTTCGATGATAAATCGAAGCGAATTATTGTCTAAACTAAGTATTTGCTCCTTCGGCATGACTACCTGTTGGCAGTCTTCAGGTCGTACGTTACTTTATCATCGACAGCTATACTTTTCTTATGCAATGCAAATTATTTCAGGCAATGAAATATTGATCCTTTCTCCGAGTTTCTAGTATGATATGGACCGTTTATTTTGAAAGTGGTGTAAGTCCATATTTAAAAAAAAATGAGACATCATATGACTTATGTTTAACGTGGGGTAAACGGTTCATTTGTGATATTTAATTTTTTTTTAAATGTAGGCTTACATTAAAAATGAGATATCATATGATTTATGTTTAACGTAGTGTAAACGGTTCATTTATGTGATATTTAATTTTTTTTTAAATGTAGGCTTACATTAAAAATGAGATATCATATGATTTATGTTTAACGTAGTGTAAACGGTTCATTTATGTGATATTTAATTTTTTTTTAAATGTAGGCTTACATTAAAAATGAGATATCATATGATTTATGTTTAACGTAGTGTAAACGGTTCATTTATGTGACATTTAATTTTTTTTTAGATATGGACTTACATTAAAAATGAGATATCATATGATTTATGTTTAACGCGGTGTAAACGGTTTATTTATGTGGTATTTCATTCTTTTCGAATATGGACACACACCACTTTCAAAATAAACTGTCCGATATCCATCCAGCACTCATTATCCTAAGCTCATCCAAATATTCCCAGGTACCTCTTCTCCCGATTCTTGACCCAGCACGTTATTTTAGCATCCACCGTCAAATTTTACATTCGATCAGATAAGGCCGCTTAATTCTCATCGAGCGCAGTGCCTAATCCCAGTTCGAGTCTGTAACGCGTTGCCAAGCCAGTTATCGCTTTCATTCAAGCCGCCATCATCGAAATCCGTCGCGACACGCTCCCTCGCCGTGGATATTTGCCGGAAATTTAGCTTCCACCCTCTTCAACCGCCCTCCTCCACCTCCTCTCCCCACCTACCCCTCCCGCCCTCTACCCTCATCCTCTCCCAATCGCGCGGCGCGAGAATATTTACCCGCCGCAGCGTTCAGCGCTTTCCGCGCTAATAAACCGCTCTCTCCTCCGACTCCATCGCTAATTACTCGACGAGTCTCGGCAGCGGCGGTGGCGGTAATAGTAGTAATAGTAGTAATAGTAGTAATAGTATGCCAGCCGGTGGAGGGCGAGCTGCGAAACAGGCGCCACCTTGAGAGCCGAGCCCTACGCCGACGCAGACGTCTACGATTCTCGTTAGACGGTTACTATGCCCACCCTTTCGGAACCTTCGCCACGAGAGTCTAAAATCTAGAGTACCGTGGAGCACTCTGAAACGTAGTTGAGCACCTTACGGCGAGGTCCTTATATCGTCCTTAAGATGTTTTCCTCGCGTTCGCGGGATCCGATGCTTCGATTCTTAGCGAAGCTGTTACGGTTTCATGTACGATTATAATTATGTTGATATGTGGACCGTATACTTTAAAACGTGGTGTAAGTCTGTATTTAAAAAGAACCTTGTGCTACTATGCTTCCTTAGCCAACTTCTTCGTCTGCTCCTCTCTATCTTTTAATTGTAATTTAGTTTATTTAATTGCAGGTATGAACATTAATTATTTGAAATATCATATAGTAAACAAAAAATGAAATATTATAGAATTTATGAATAACGTGGTGTAAACGATATATTTATGTAATATGTAATTCCTTTTTTTAAATCGACTTACACCGGCTTCAAAAAAGCGATTCATATTTCAAAAAGTGTTTCGTGAGATTAATTTATTATTTTCTACGGGAAGAGATAGTTTGTAGTTCTCGATTACACGTAATAATATTGTTTTAAATTCTGATTTCCGCTCTTACGTGCCGTTTCGAATGCTTGCCATCGCCGCAGTCAATAAATATGTGCGCCAATTATGCTGGTTGCACGGTTGAACGTTGGGTACCAGAGTATGATATTGTTGCGATAATTGCTGGCCGAGTGAAAGTGCTGTGGCACTGTGTGTAACGATTGCTGCGCTGCCGGAAGTTCAGAGATTGGGTAAACTGAAATTGCCCGGTAGTTACGTAGTTTTACTGACTTTTGCTGGGAGAATGGGCCGGATCGAGGAATGCTGGGAGCTTGGTCAAGGATTCAGTCGGCGAATAAGCGCCGGTTGATTTATTTGTTGTTCCGCAGGCTGTGGTCTTCGGTAGAGGATATTCAGAGTTACGAATACTCCCCGATACGTTAATGTGGTTGGATTTGAATTCATCGCTGCACACTTGAAACAATAGTTCCAATGTTTTACCTATTTATCTCACTGGCACGTAAAATGTTTACGATTTTTTGTCGAGGATTTTATACCATTTATTGAAAGAAAAATTGTAGTGAATAGCGAAGTTCAGAATCGCGAAGAAACGCCAACAAAATTTTGGTCTCATATCGGATTTATAACTATCCTATCTTATAGATTTTAACTCGCCCTGAAAGATGAGCGCAATCAAAGTTCCGAATTCTTAATAGTTTCGAAGATACAGCTATTTTTCGGAGGTGAAAACAATTTTTTTTAATGATCGACTTTCGTGGATAGTCCTATCCGAAAGAGCGCGTCAAAAGCTTCCAGAAAATGTATGATTATCATAGGTTTTGATCACTGGTTCAAAAGTTACAGGCGATTTAAAAAATCGTGAATTTTTTAAGGGGTACCCCTTCTCATTTTTCCGAAAAATCGAAGGTCGGCGGTTCGGATCGCCATTTTGCTACCTAGTAGGGGGTCGAAAATAACTCAGAGAGCCATTTGCCGTTGGTCCAAATTCGCGTTAGTTTCGGAGTTACAGCCAAAAAACCGACGAAAAAATAGGGGTCGAAAAATGGATAAAAATAAAAGGTCTTCCGATCGACTTGTGAATATGCGTACTGAAAGAGGGTTAAACAAAGATCACAAAAATTGCAACCAGAGCCTTCTAAGTGCAATAGTTTTCGAGATAAAGTCAAAAATGTATTAAAATCTCAAGAAAATACACTTTTCTCCGCTTCTACCGTAGATATTGAAGTTGCCTCGAATTAGTCCAATATAGGATTAAAGAAGATTCAATTCGCTTTCTAAAAATCGAAACCCGATTGCTTTGTCGCCAATACCCTCGGGGATTCAGCCAAAAGTACGTCGAAAGTGACCAAAATTACACATACGTTCTGACCACCGTAAATGGCCGTCAATATTCGCAGAGATATCTGCACTCAAACATTGTTACATGAAAGTGGACTCGAAATGTCGTACAATATCCGAGGACGCGTCAAGATGAATCCCAATAATGTCAGGGATGAAGGACAAAAATGGTGAAAAAATTTATTTATTTTCGCCTGGAAGTCTTCTGGAAACACTGTGCCGAGCAACCGAACGAATTCAATACCGTATCATCGATTCACATACCGGGCGAACCGCCGATAAAAACGTATACGTCACTCACACGCGCCGGACAGAGAGTTCGAGCTACCGGCGAGGCTAAAATAATGTCCAGCCAATCTTCGAGCGATCGATCTTCCGACGAAGCCACTCGAGCCCGCGGCTTCAATTTCCACCGATTCGGTCTGCGGTCCGTCTGGAGGGTCCGTAAAATTACGAAGGATCATAAAGTCTCGGCAGTCATCGCTTCCTGTCCCAGTCATGAAAGAATAAAGGCTGGTTCGCTGTCCATGCTTTACGACTCCCCATTCAGTTTCGTATTCGTTCCATGCTCGTACAAACTATCTCTCCAACGAAAAACGAGGGCAAAAACGAACCGAAAATTAGAACATAATGTCTATGTAGCATTTTATTATCCAAAACTAATTCCGAAGTCCTTCATATTTGTCGCGTAAATATCGAGAATCTTGCGTAAGATCATTTGGACCGTTTATTTTGAAAGTGGTGTAGGTCCATATTTAAAAAAAATGAGATATATGATTTATGTTTAACGCGGGGTAAACGGTTTATTTATGTGATATATATATTTTTTTTAAATATAGACACATTAAGAATGAGATATATAATTTATGATTAACGTGGTGTAAACAGTTTATTTATGTGATATTTAATTTTTTATTAAATATAGACACATTAAAAATGAGGTAGCATATGATTTATGTGTAATGTGGTGTAAACGGTTTATTTATGTGGTATTTAATTTTTTTTAAATATGGACTTACACCACTTTCAAAATAAACGGTCCATTTCTCGCTGACCAGAGAAGACTATCGGGCCTGGAAAATTAATAATTTTCTTCGAGACTGTTAGGATTCTCGTATCGAACGATAGTGAGCGAGAGATGGGCGAACAATTTTCGAGGGTAGCCTTCATTCGGCCGGCTCGTTAACATTAACGCCAGTCATCGTCGAACTAGGAGATCACGGCAATTTCCAGGAGCGAAGTTCCGCGTTAACGGGAAGTCGAACTTTCGTGGTTGATTCTGCCGGAAATGGATGTAGGTGCCGAACGATTGCCTGGTAGGCCGATCAAATGTACCGGCGCGGCATTAACGCCTCGTATCCTCCGGGTTATAGTCGAGCACGCGACATTTTCGAGAGTCGTAGTTACGGTACGTTGACTTTTGATAAGACCCTCGCCGTCAGATTTATGCCGAGATCGACGCTGTCGTTTTGGCAGAATGGCGCGAGAGCGGGCGAAATTCAACGTCGCGAGAATTGAATGTGACTGATGGTGCCAAATCGATTCGTCGAATATTTTCGTACCACGGGGTTAATCGATGTTTAGTATATGTTATGCGTCGAGGATTATTTGTGATACCTTATTTAACGTTTAAAGCATCAGACATCCGTGGAAGTCGATAATTATGACAGTGTACCAAATCAAGAGTTTGGGGAATTTTTAATAATGCGCATTGACATATGGACCCTTTACTTTGAAAGTGGTTAAAAAAATTGAGATATATAATTTATGATTAATGTAGTGTAAACTTTTTATTTATGTGAAATTTTTTTTTTTTAAATATGGACTTAGACCACTTTCAAAATAAATGGTCCATACCTATAAAGGTCATAATAGAATAAGGAATTCAATAATTTTGTATATTGGCTAGATTTTGACTTTCGTGATTCCTACCATATATGGTCACATATAAAAAACGATCATATACGAAACATATCAACTAGTTAGTAACATAATTTACATCTGTCAACCTTTCCCTCCCCACCATGCCCCACCTTCGCCACCGCCAAAAGGTTAGCAACCCTCCAATTAACGAGAGTCAACTTTCCTCACGTTTAAAGCATCCCGAACTTCATTCGAACCTTCGATTACGAAATTACAGCTGACGGCGCCATGAAACGGTCGACCGAACAAGATAGCGGCCAATTAGCCACCGCGGTACGCCTTGCCAATAAGCGGGAGATTACACTATTGCCCGGCATGCATAGCGAAGGAGGTCGGAGGTCGGCTAATAAAAATGGCCGGCCCCTCCCGGCTCAACAATAATTCAACCCCCGCTATCTTAAATATAAATTTGCGCCCGCGTATCGCGAGCGCGCATTTTCGCCGGTTATCTCTTCCGTCCCGACGCTTTTCTGCCCCTGAGAGTCCGGGGAGGGTGCCTGGCCGGCCAGGCACGGAGGGGGTGAGTTTCGAGTAAACGTCGCAAAAAGCCTTATCCCGGGAGCCCATCAGGAATCTATCAGCATCGACGAGGGGGTGGGTCGACTTTTTTTGTCCGACCCACTGACGATCAGCGGCGAGGATTACGTCGCGAAAAATGTCTCGAGGGAGGGTGGATTTCTCTGCCGGGAGTCCGGGAGGCCGCCACTAACTATCGGCCGACGTGACGATTTCCGCGCTTTTTGCCGGCGAAATTTACCTCCGCCAGGTGATCGAGCCTCAGATGATGCGGAGTAATCGAGATTTATTGTGCCCGGGCCCTTTTTAGTATACGCGGCGGTGCGTTGCGCCGATAAGGGGGTGTATTGAATTTTTTGATCGAGGCTCTGCTCACCGACTTTCTCGATCGGCATGGTTTTTCAGCGGTCTCTCAATTTTATAGTGGAGGGAAGATGGACTAGTGCGAGATATTTGGCGGAAGATGTGGGGCGTGCTGAAGTTTTCAGAGAAGTGGATTTGAATTCAATTTGGGTTTTCGCGATTTCGGAGGAAATATCGAAGGTTAAAATTTTTGGTTGTTGCAGCTTCCTTTTTTCGAATGTGGCAATAATGTGTATATGTTACGGTAAATGTGATTAATCCGGTGATTTTGTATAATGATCGATTATTATGTATAATTCCTATTGAACTGTGTAAATAAGATAAATAATGGAATATTTATCAAATTAACCGGCGAGTTTATCGAATTCTCAATTCGTAACAACGATAGTGAAAATATCTTGTCTAATCGAGCCGGTAGAATACAGCGCAGTTTTTTTAGTAGCTTCGAGTCAGAAGGATAGTTTTTTGTCTTGCCTTTTGAAATAAAAGGCTTAAGTAGAGACAATAATATTATTATTCGAACTCATACAAAACAGTTCTATATTAAAAATAAATGGTTTGTTGCCATCAGAAGTTATAAATATTTTAAGTTTACTTAATTAGACAGATTAAACTGTTATTTTATCGCATTCGCCAATACGAGCTGGGAATAAAATAAACTCGCCGGCTAATTTGATAAATACTCAAACAATTACCACATTAACCAAAAATGGTAATTACATACCACTGTTTACTCATGTTCGACTTGAAATTATTTTCTGAATGACATCCAGTCTAGCCCTGGACAACACATACCACAATATACTGACAAAAATACTCTCACACTACTTACGTTCAACCTAAAAATATTCGCTGGACGAAATCCAGCCTACCTTTCAAGTTCAAAACTCAAATCATATTCCGCGTACCTAGAAACGACATTAAATAAATGTAAACAGGAGTTCGCTCTGAGCCACCGTAGAGTAAACACGTGTGGTATAGTGTCCTAGTAGTGCGGTATTGTAAACAGTGAGGTGCTTGAACGCGTTGGAAGTCAACGAATAATAATATAAGCATACCCATAGGCGAAGGTTCCACATCAGGAAATAAACGTGGTTGGCAGTTATCTGCCACCGCGCAGAAATCCACAAATTAAACTAATAACAGTTAAAAGTCATGGCTAGCCAGCCATTAACTACAATTAACAATATGCGATCCGACGAGGAATTGAGCGTGTTAAGTTCTGGTTCCGAAACGGAAAAGGATACAACTGACTGGGCACCAGCTAAAATTCTAAAAAAAAGGAAAAGAACAAAAAAGAGTACACCAACGGACAATAATAACAACAACAAAGAAAATAAAACCAAGTGGCTAACTGCTCCTGTTCATGTATCCACAGCAAACAGATACAATGTACTAAAACAAGTAGACGAATCTGTCCTACAAAAACCTACCAAACCACCACCAATATTTATTGAAGCACAAATTATAAATCCATTACTGGAGCTACTGCAATTACTATTACCGCAAAATTCATACACCATCAAATATTTGAGAAACAATCAGACAAAAATCCAAACCAATACTCCTGAAGCTTATCGGAAATTAATCCAAGCGTTGCGCGAAAAGGACGCCAATTACCATACCTTCCAGGAAAAACAGAATAAAAGGTTTAAAGCAGTTATAAAAGGACTTCATCCGAAAATGGATACAGAGAAAATAAAATTCCACTTGGAAAATAAAGGGCACCAGGCGTTAAACATCATAAACTTAACGAGAGCAGGAACATCAATCCCGCTCCCCATGTTTCTCGTTGAATTAGCACCAGGTGCAAATAACAAAGAAATATATGACATTAAACTAATATGTAACACAATAGTTACAATTGAACCTCCACGAGTCAAACGGGACATACCACAGTGCATGAGATGTCAATCACTTGGTCACACCAAAAACTATTGCAACCGCAAACCAGTCTGTGTTAAATGTGCAAAAGATCATCTAACAACGCAGTGCCCCCATAAAGGAAAAATAGAAAATGTCAAATGTGCAAATTGTCAAGGGGACCACCCAGCTAACTATAAAGGCTGCATCGTCTGGAAACAAGCACAAGCAACAATTTACCCGCCACTCAGAAGTCGCACCACGTTTAACCCAAAAGCAGCAGAAAGGGTCGCAACAACTGCAACAACACCCCAGTTAATACAAACAGCAGTTAAAGGAAAAGAGGTCTATGAGGTACCGACGTATAAATCCTATGCTCAAGCAGTCAGCAACCCACACAATGGCAACCAGCTTACCAAAAACAATAACAATGATAACTATGAAAACAATATCAACAATGATAACAATAACGTAAAAAACAACGGTAACCATCTCGAAGAACTAATTGAAAAACTAGCCCTACAGACATCAGAAACAAACAAAATAATACAAAATCTAACATCACAAATGACAACTATATTAAATCTATTAACGGAACTCGTGAGCTTGCAAAAACTAAGTAAAAAATGACCCATATAATGGAATGGAACTGCAACGGGTTACAAAGAAGAATACCCGAACTAAAGGAATTTGCAACAAGAAACAAAACCGACATAATTCTCCTTGCTGAAACACACCAAACCGACAAATCACACTTTAAACTCCCATCATACACATACTATGGAGCACCTCATCCTAGTGGTAAAGCCCACGGTGGGTCTGGTATCTTCATAAAAAACAACATAAATCATTTGCAACTACCACCGATACGAACAACAAAACTACAAGCCACGCTAATTCAAATAACACTCGGACGCCAGCTAACAATAGCGGTAGTTTACTGTCCCCCAAGATACTCCTTAACTACAACCGAGTTAAACGACTTTTTTGATAATGTTGGAAACGACCTCTTCATAGCGGGCGATTTCAATGCTAAACATCACTTCTGGGGATCCAGATTAACAAACGCAAAAGGAAACAAATTATTGCAAGTAATAAACCGCAAACAGCTAACAGTACTCTCAACAGGGCGACCCACATACTGGCCAACGGACCCTAACAAAATACCTGATACCTTAGACTTTGGAATCACCAGCATCAAAGGAAACCACATAAAAACTACAGAAGTTCTCGACTTGACATCAGATCATACACCAGTGCTATTTACGATAAACTTGACTGCAACCAAAATTCACACCAGAACGAAATTAACAAATAAAAACACAAACTGGCAGTTGTATAGGGAAATAGTAGACACCCAAATAAGTTGCAACGTTCCATTAAAAACAAATCAAGACATAGACGCAGGATTAGACCAATTGACGTCCATATTACATGCAGCAGCCACTAAATCTACCTGCAACCAAAAATACGAGCCTGAAACGGAATATCCATCATACATTACCGAATTAATTAAACAAAAAAAGAAAATAAGAAAGAAATGGCAACGCAGGCGACTACCGCATCTTAAATCTCAATTGAATAAACTTAATAGAAACATCAGAACACAAATACAAAACTACAACAATGAAGAATTTACTAGATACATTACGAACCTTGATGTTACCGAAATATCAAACTACTCCCTATGGAAAGCAGCTAAAAAAATCAGAAGACCTACTGAAGCTATAGCAGCGATTAAGTCACCAGCGGGCACCTGGACAAAATCACTGCAAGAACAAACAAATGTCATGGCAGACTATCTCCAAGAGGTTTTTAGTAACGGGTCTGACACCAATCCGCACAGCTGTGACATTCAAAACAACGCCACGCAAAACTACAAAATTACAAAAGAGGAGCTTCAAGTCATAATCCGAAATCTGAAAAACAACAAATCTCCAGGGTATGACTTAATAACAGCAAAAATGCTAAAAGAACTACCACCGAAAGGAGTTCGCTATATTACTATCCTAACCAACGCAATATTTCGCGTCGGATACTTCCCGCAAGCATGGAAAATTGCCGAAATCATCCTATTATTAAAACCTGGTAAAGATCCAAGTTTCCCACAATCATATAGGCCTATTTCGTTACTGCCGATACTGTCTAAAGTAATCGAAAAAATAATGCACAAAAGAATTATGACTATAGTCAAAGACAAAGACTTAATACCCGACCACCAATTTGGATTTCGGAAAAGACACAACACAATAGAACAAACCCATCGCATGGTACACCAAATATTAAAATCATTAGAAGAAAAAAAATACTGTACAGCAGTCTTTCTGGATATAGAAAAAGCGTTCGACAAAGTCTGGCATCACGGCCTACTAGCCAAACTGCAAAGAGAACTTCCCATATCTTTATACAAACTAATTACATCCTATATTGAAAACAGATTCTTTTACGTCAGGATTAAGGACACTGCCTCAGACACTCGTCCCATCAAAGCGGGGGTCCCGCAGGGAAGTGTACTTGGACCGTTACTTTACACGATATACACGGCAGACATCAGCACCGATTCGAACACACAAATATTTACATTTGCAGACGACACAGCCATACTGTCCATACACGACGACCTCAATATATCTACTAACAATCTACAAAATCATATCAAATCATTAGAGAATTGGCTTCAATCTAACAAAATTAAAGTAAACGTCGCAAAATGTACCCAAGTGGTCTTTACCCTTCGTAAAATCACGCATGAGACACATCTAATACTAAATAACAGAATTATACAAAAGGCAGCAACGGTTAAGTATTTAGGACTGCATTTAGATAGCAGACTAACTTGGAAACACCATATACAACAAAAAATTAAGCACATAAAATTATTAAACAAAAATATGTATTGGCTAATATCCAAAAAGTCCAAACTTAGCCAACGCAACAAAATCTTAATATACAAATGTGTAATCAAACCCATATGGAGCTATGGAATCCAACTTTGGGGAATGGCAGCCAAATCGCACATTCAAAAAATGGAAAGCCTTCAAGCAAAAATCCTCAGAACCATCCTTGACGCACCCTGGTACGTCAGAAATGATGATATCCTTAAAACATTAGATATCCCCACAGTGCAAGAAGAAATAATACGATTCTCAAAGAAACATAAAAATAGAATTGAGAGACATCCCAACCCATCAGCAAATCACTGCTACAAAGGTATAGCGAGAAGACTCAAGAGAAAACACCCTTCGGATCTTCTAACATAATCTATAAATAAACAATATCCTATTGGTGCTTGCCGTTAAATGTAACGGGAGCCAAAAGTTACATTATATGTTATATCTATTTGTAAATATTTGGTGTAAATAGGAACAAATAATAAAGTGGAAGTATGAAAAAAAAAAAAATGTAAACTGGATGAACGAAGGCCGTCACAGTAGCAATCAAACCTTCGTCGAACCCGAATCGACCAACATATAATATACTAACCAAAATACTCCTGCACTGCTTACTCATGTTTGACATAAAATGATTTTCTGAACGGAATGTAGCCTACCCTTCAAGTTCAAAACTCAAATCATATTCCGAGTACCTAGAATCGACATTAAATAAATGTAAACTGGATGAACGAAGGCCTTCACACTTACAATCGAACCTTCGTCGAACCCCGAGTCGACCAACATATAATACACTAACAAAAACACTCTTGCACTGCTTACTCATGTCTGACATAAAATGATTCTCTGAACGGAATGTAGCCTACCCTTCAAGTTCAAAACTCAAATCATATTCCGCGTACCTAGAAACGACATTAAATAAATGTAAACTGAATGAACGAAGGCCTTCACACTTACAATCGAACCTTCGTCGAACCCCGAGTCGATCAACATATAATATACTAACCAAAATACTCTTGCACTGCTTACTCATGTCTGACATAAAATGATTCCCTGAACGGAATGTAGCCTACCCGTCAATCTTAAAACTCAAATCATATTCCGAGTGCCTAGAATCGACATTAAATAAATGTAAACTGGATGAACGAAGGCCTTCACACTTAGGTACAATCGAACCTTCGTCGAACCCCGGAGTCGATCAACATATAATACACTAACAAAAACACTCTTGCACTGCTTACTCATGTCTGACATAAAATGATTCCCTGAACGGAATGTAGCCTACCCGTCAAGCTTAAAACTCGAATCATATTCCGCGTACCTAGAAACGACATTAAATAAATGTAAACCGACCGAACGAATGAAGGCCTTCACATTCGCAATCGAAGGCTTCGGCAAGCGCGAGTCGGAGCGATCCGATCTCGAGCGTACGATTTCCGTAGAACAGCCCTCTCGCCAACCCATACACACTCGACCCGCGACCGTTCACAGACGTTCCCGCAATCTGCGGCGCGAATCTCACGGCAAGTTCGCAGTCCGAGCATAATCCGAGCGGAATGCGAGTGAGCCATGAATCCCGAAAGAAGAACTTTGTCGTCGCAGACTCGACGCAGACTGCTGGTATTGGTAATGCTACCGGCGGTGGCGTCCTCGTACAAGCCGTAGCACTCGCAAAGGTGGTAGTGGGTACGTAGGTAGGTAGACGAACGTCGAACGGCTCTTGAGGGGTTGGTGGGGGAGGGGGGGGGGGGGTCGGAAAGGGAAAAGTTTCGCGGAATGCCATTTAATCGATTCAGCGCCCCCATCGAACTTCTTTAACCCGCTCGCGCGTCGGAAGTCGCTTTTACGCCGGGCGGGAAAAGTGAGGGAGGGGGGGGGGGGGCGGTGGCGGCAAGTTTGACGTCGGGGAAATCGTCGTTTCGCGCTCGCGACAAGATTCGCGTCCGAATGGGAAAGTGCGGCGCCCCGTGATAAAAGGGAAGCCGAGGCGAGGACAATCGTCGCGGCCGATTTCTAAAGCAGTTCGCCGAGTCTTTCAGGCTGATTCTCGGGCTCTGCCGAACGGCGGCGGGCCTCTCGGCGAGTAACGAGAGAGTAAACTTGTTGTTCGAGTCGCGTCGCCACCTGATTTATTTTGCGGTGGGAGACGTTTCGATTTGTGTGTCTTGTCTGCGACGATGGCGAAGGTCGATCAGTTTATAGGTATGAGTCGAATTTTTGCTCGTTACATGGGACGTTTAAGTCTGGTTATTTGGTGTGAATAGGAACAAATTATAAAGTGGAAGTATAAAAAAAAAAAGTCTGGTCGATTGTAATATGCTTGTGTTTAGTCGGTTGCGATTTCTAAAGCAGTTCGCCGAGTCTTCCAGGCGGATTCTCGAACTGTGCCGAATGGCGATTTTTAGAATATACTATGTTTTCCTTTTCTCTCTCAAGATTACAGTAATCGAATTGGCCAAAGCAAGGCATGATTATACGTTTCACTGACGATTATTAAATA
Source organism: Anoplius nigerrimus (assembly GCA_914767735.1). Classification (NCBI taxonomy): domain Eukaryota; kingdom Metazoa; phylum Arthropoda; class Insecta; order Hymenoptera; family Pompilidae; genus Anoplius; species Anoplius nigerrimus. Next base: position 6,489,256 of record OU612087.1, read on the forward strand.
AACCCCTTATGAAATACGCTTATGTTTAGTCGGTTGCGATTGTTAAAGCTTAAGTTGTATAATTTTGATAGCAAGGGTAGAGTTGGGTAAGAGTAGAATTCTGTGTAGAGAATTATATGTGTTAGGTGGAACTATACAGAGTGGAATTAATCGAGTAATCGAGTCTCAATGCTGAAATTAATTATTCCGGCGACGTTTCAACTTTACTCGACTCCCAGCTGACTCACGCACTGAAATTCTACTTTTCGTTGTTTCCGGACAAGAGTTGTAACTGTTAATGAGAGACTGTTTCTTTCAGAATATAATTAACGAAACGTCAATGTTTACGGTCGCGAATAAGGCCTTAATTTACGTTCATTAGAACGATTATTCAATCTGGACATATTTATACGTAACGGTGAATGTCTGAGAGTCTGAAATTGTGTGCTTAAATTACACGCGCTATACAGGCACTGCGAGGTTTATAAGTCGAGTCTCACCCCTGAAATTGATTTCTCCGAGTCAATCGCTACCCCTATCCCGTGCGAAAACGTTCGCCGAGTGCAAATAGACTCTCGATGAAGGTATTACGACCTTGAGACTTTGGGGCTGTTGTGAGAATGGAAACATTTTATTTAACAGTACATAATACGTTCGAATCGTTCGCCGTGGCTGAAAATGAGTAGCCGAATGAGAAGAAAAATATTTTTGCACCCTGTAAAACTATTATCCGTACCCAACGGCCGGCAAACGCAAACTTTCCCGGGCCAAGTTCGACGCTGGCGAGCTCCTGGTCTCGACTCAAACAGAAACTTTTCGTCAAACATATTACCGGCGAATTAATAACGAGTTATCCGGCAAATTAGTTGTCGCATAGTTACCCCACTGTCCTCTCGGAACCCTATGGCGACCTGAAAAAAACATTTCGAAATCCTCTATTCCGAGGGACGTACAGGGTGTGCCTCAGTAACCTGCCTCAAAGCTCTCCCTGAAAACTAATTAAACCGACAGTCGATCGATTATACTATTCCTGGGCCTCAGCTATTCTGGAACTCTATCCAGCTAGAGCGAATGCTTCGAACTGTTCCGAAAGGAACGATTACCGAAAGATCTGCCCTAACAGTCTCGACGATCGATTTACAGAAAAAGGGAGGTATCCTTACCTCTGCGAATCACCTTAGGCAGGCCGAAAGTTTTCGGATCGGAGATTTAGTGCTTCGAGTCGGATCCTGCGCGCGAGTGTCCTGCCGTCGAAGGATGATAGTCTGAGGCAGGAGAAGGACAGTGGGAGCAGGTAGACGGACAGTGGGCCCGCTCGGCCCGAGTACTTTCCGATAGTTCCCCATCATGCGAGCTACTTGCTCTCGAAGTAAAATATAAGGTTGAGCCGATAGTTAGAGCGCAAGTCAAACAGCGGAGCACAAAGCGCTGCGAGAGTTTCTCTCTTGCGTTTGTGTGGAATGGTCAGGACGAGAGAGAGAGAGAGAGAGAGAGAGTGAGAAAGAGAGAGCGAGACAGAGTGAGAGAAGGAGTAAGAGAGAGAGAGAGAGAGAGAGAGAGAGAGAGAGAGAGAGAGAGTGAGACATAGTAAGAGAGGGAGTAAGAGAGAGGGAGTAAGAGAGAGAGAGAGAGAGTAGGCTTCGTAAGAAAGGAGAGACAGACACGTCGGCTGAGTAAGGGCCCGGTGGCCACCTAGTCCAAATAGATTTCATTTCCTCCAGCGAGCTTTCTCCGTGTTATTCCTCCGGCAGGGTAACTACTTCCTGAAACGGGATAGTTGGCCGGCCATCTCCTTCCCTCCGGCCAGATCCTCTCTTTCCCGCCCGGAAGACCACCCTTAGAATGTACGGACCCGCGCGCGCGCACGCGCGCGCATCCTAAGTAATTAACTACCGGCCCGAACTGCGTCCCGTTTAAGCAGATGGAGAACGTGAGAGTGTGCGAGAGGATGTCAGGAGCGTGCGAGAGCGTGCGGGAGGTCCTGCTAAGTCCTGAGAGAATGAGGAAAGAGTACGAGTCGGTATAGCAGGTCTCGTGGTGAGAGATAAAGATAGAATCTATGAACGAATATAAGAGAATCCGGGAGAGAGTGAGGGTAAAGAGAGCAGAAGAGAGAATCTGTCATTCGTCCTGACGGAAGAAGCAGAGATCGAATAGAGGTGCGTGCGCACGCGGCCGTCAATTCTCGAAGCCTTGAATTCTTCAGACCCGTAATTACATCCTGTCCCAACTTCTCCGCCGTTCATCAGAAATTCTTATTAGCGCATAAATGACGATCGTGACACTCTAGATCACGATTTTTGCATAGCAATTTCTCCCCAATCTTCCGACGCCGCATCGATATTATCAGCCCCCTCCCACCCCTCCTCCTCCTTTCTTCCCATCTGTCATCGCCGCGTCCGTCTTCTCTCGGCAACGTTATTATCTCTAACCTTTGCACCGTCTCACTCCCTTATCGGCGGAACTTCGTTATTTTGCCGTAGAATAATAACACTCCCCGTCTGTTTGCCCTCTTGTTTCCTGTCATCCTCCTCCCCTCTCTCGCTCCCCCCCCCCCCCCTCCTCTTTCGCTTCCTCCTCTTCATCCCCTTCGCAGACTCGGCGCGTACTCCTACGACGTCTGGAAATGAAGGCAATCAAAATACATTTATGCAAATAACGGAGAAAATTGATGGACGGCCGATGGGTGTGCGCGCGCGCGCGCGCGCGCGAGCGAATGGGGGTGTGCTCTCTCGAAGGGGGTTGGAGTCTTCGACGGCGAGAGGGTGGATTCTACGGTGGGGTGGACCCGGGTGATTTGCCTGATAACACCGCGGGAAGATGCTGGTACAAATGGGCCGTGCGTAACGTCATATGGTATTTCCGTGATGTATTACGTAACCCCCCCATCCTCCCTACCGGGTGTTCTCTTTCCTCGCTCGCTTCCGTGCCACCTCTTCGGCAGGCGGACGGTGAGGGATGAAGGGAGGGGGCGACATCGTAATCGCGCCACGAGGATTTTATGGTCGGAGGCGCAGTTTGCCGGCGGAGGCCGGCGTCATAAATAGAATTGAACCGGTTACGGATAGCTGGCCGGGAGTCGTTATTTATACAGAGCGCGTCGGGGTAGTAAGTGTCGTCATTATTGGGGCGCCGGGGCGAAATTCGCGATAATTAAGCTGTCGAGTCGCCGGAATTGGCCGCTTAACGGCAAATTTATTAAGCTCGCCACCCTTTGCCGGCCGAAAGCGTTGCCGATCAATTCTTCGGTCAGGCCACGAAAGATTGCGAATTTGTCAAATGTTTGGCCGATGAATCGTTTTTTTGCCGCAGTCCTCCGACTGACGCTTTATGGAATATTGTTTGGTTTTTACCGCAGTGACACGTGACAGTGACAATTCATTTTTCGGTTATTGGGTACCAAAAAATAAATTTTCTGTTGAATAAGTTATTAGTGAGACGGGTCGAACGAACGGTTTTGAAGCTTTCGAATGAATCTGGTATCGGACTCGTCGATGTTTCGCGGACGTCTTGACCGCAGAGCGATAACATTTATTTTCGATAATCGTGTTTTAACACGGCCACATATTCGCGCCGTCGGACGAAACAAGCTCGAAGCTCGGCGGCAACTTTGATGCGTGAAAGCGTTTCGATTTCAAACGATCCGGCACAATGCAATTTGGTCAGCTCCGAAGCAAGAGTGACAGAGTGAGGGAGAGAGAGACAGAGAAATATATATATATACCTACGTATACTCGTATGCATACACATATGCGGATATGCAGAGAGTAAAAAAGCGCGGGAGGACAAAATTGGCGAGAGAGCCTAACTCCATTTTCCCGCTGTCCGCAATCGCGAGATTCCATTTTATATAGGCGAAATCAACAAGTCAAATTGTACACGTCGAGAGCCGATACCGGGTCGAACGATTAGCTTCCTCTCTCTCTCTCTCTCTCTCTCTCTCTCTCCCGCCAACGCATCCGCCACCCTTCGACCTCCGTGCCGCATCGCGACAGCGAGCGGCATTTATTTCCTTTTTTAAATAATATTTTCGTCATGCCGCCCGGCGGGAAACGTGATTTCGCGCGAAACGTGACATGGAAAGCTCCGCTAACCGGCTTGAAAAAATCCGCAGAGCGGATTATTCCCGCTCTCGGCATCGCAGAATGCGCCGCTGGAATGGGACCGAAGGAGGGGTGGGCGGAGGGTGTGCGCGCCAGGTCGGAAGGGGGGGTGGGAAACAAATTGTATTCCCGACAGCGAGATAAAACGAAAGAATTAGCTTGTCGCTCAACGCTAATTTCCGCCCTCGTCCTGATCTATCCTCTTACACCTACTACCACTGCCGATACTATCCGCCACCCGGTAGTGTATACCAGCGGCAATTAACGGTCGATCGACGTCTCTACTAACAACATCCTTCTTCACCTTTCTTTAAGTTGCATTAATTTGGATTAAAAATATCTTCTGAAACTTATGACTCTCTGGATAAATTAAAAACAGAGCTGCTAGCCTGTTTAAAAATGCAACCTGTTTATAAATTATTGAATCTTATATCCTTATATTATGGGGCAAAACCGGATTTTTTTATTAGTATCGCGAACTTTGTCAAACGAGTTAAACGGTGGAATCACAGAATACATGGCGGCCACCTATGTTGAATACTATCCAAACCATTGAATACTAACCAAAGGAAGACTTTTACCTTACAGATGGTACAATGCACCGTATATTCGAATGAATAAGGGCCTAGTGCGTTAAACTGATGTATTTTCTATCTATTCCACTAAAACCTAACATTCTTAATGTTTTTATTCAGGGCATGGTTTATTCGAGTTGCATTAATTTGTATTAAAGATATCTTCTGAAACTTATGATTCTCTTAATAAATAAAAAACAGTGCTGCTAGGGCGTACTTACCCCGGAACTGGGGGAAAAACGCCCAACCTGTTTAAAAATGATCGAATCTTATATTTTTATATTATGGGGCAAAACCGGAATTATTATTAGTATCGCGAACTTTGTCGCACGAATTAAACGGGGGAATCACAGAATACATGGCGGTCACCTATGTTGAATACTATCCAAACCATTGAATATTAACCAAACAAAGACTTTTACCTTACAGTTGGTACAATACAACGTATATTCGAATAAATAAAGGTCTAGTGCACATTTGCCCCGTGTAGAGATTTACCCCACCGCGCTTTATTACCAGTCGAACTTTTGCTTGTTACATGGTAGTGTATACTAGCAGCAATTAACGGTCGATCGACGTCTCTGCTAACAACATCTTTCACCCTTCGTTCGTTGGTAAAACAATGAGGGTTATTAATTCGTGGGTCGAATTATGTAAGCCGAGGCACGTAGCTAACTTCCTTCTTTCGAGAGTCTCGAAGAATGGAGTGATTCAGTGGCAATGGCCGCCCGCTCACGGGCCTGGGATCAGAGAATTTTCTGAAGCTTTGTGCGTGAGACAGCTCGCTATCAAAGTCTAGCACCCTCATCCGTGCGCGTGCGGCGCCCGATGAAAGGGCTCGGCCCTGAATAGCTACGGAGTGTTTCAGGGGAACCCTTCCGCGCTGCCGGGGTCGTCGAGGGACGCCAATGGGGCGCGAGGTACAATGTCGCCTGTCCCAGACACTGACGTCACCCCGAAGCGGCCGACGCGAGCCGTACGAACGGATTCATGCGGATCGCGCTGTTTCTTAACCCTTTTAGCGCCGACGATATATCGTTACGCATTACTATTCGAAAAATATTGCTTTTTCTTACGATCTTCGTCAAATGGACCGTTCATTTTTAAAGTGGTGTAATTCCATTTAAATAAAAATAAATATCACATAAATAAACCGTTTACGCACGTTAATCATAAATTATGCGATATCTCATATTTTGTTTTAAATATGGACTTTTATACCACTTTTAAAATAAACAATCCGAATATTGGAAAAGAATTGGCATTTATTTATTCTCCCTTTATTTCGTCATATATTCCATTTTGAATTTTGTAAATATTCTTATTTCGTATTTTATAAGCTTTTTCGCCATTCTTTGCGTAGGTACAATACATTCGGTCGGCACCAAATGCGTTAAATGCGAGAGTTGAGTCGTCCATAAATTTTTCGTTTGCTGAGGATTAATGGATCGGTTGACTATAGAATACTATTATTCCGACAATTGAGATATAAACTATAATTTTCTATTAATTTTGTGAAGGCTGATTTAAAGCAGCTGACTCTCTTCGTATATAAAATTGTGATTTCAATGCTTCATCCGAATATTCTTTTATGACGCTGTTAGGTAAGGCAGGCCATCAAGAAATGTATTCTTCAAAAGGGGGTGTAAAGGGAGAGTAGGATTTTGACAAATTCGATCGTTTCCGCGGCCTGACAAAAGTCTGTACACAGAGCGACTTGATTTATGGAGCGACCGTTTCGGATTGTTCCGGCAAGCTTCGAGAAATTTGTCCACTTTATCGCGATCAAAGGGCGATACTATTCGTTCTCGCCGGCACGACAGATTTAGCGTCAAGGCTGCCGAACGAGCGCGAGTTCAGATAAGGCCCGTAACGATCGAACTTCCAGTCGTTCGTCTTTCGGAACCGGTAAGATCCCTCGACTCTCGCGGGCGGAGAATCAATTGCGCGGTTTTCCGGTCACGTCTAACGATCCCATCATCTCTCATCCCGAGGACACACTTCCTTTTTTTTCGGTAAGCAAACGTCGCTCCCTACATAGAATGCGACAAACTTTCCCAACTTTGCCCCGAAGCGATCGCGAGAATCGGGCTCGCGTATCCGCGAAACGTCGGAATCCGATAAAAGTGACGGCAACGAAACGTTAGAACCGGGGGATATCCGTTCCCGTCGCTCCGAAATTTTACGTCACAATATTTCCCCTCCGGGCCGAAACGGCCGGCCTCGTCACGCATGAATATTCAGCGCCCCCGGCGCAATCTATTTCACCGACGCACGTGGCGCCGAAAGTACTCCGTCGTCGCCGAAATAACCCCGGCCCTGCTGGGGGTGTGGGCCGAGCGGGAGGGAGGGGGGAAAAAATGCAAAGTCCGACACCCGGTAGAATTCGGCCCGGCGGAAAACGAGAAAGGGAGTCGAACGGTGTAAACGCGTTATCAAATTTGGCAGGCGAGGAGGCTTCCTCTTTCCTCATTTTCTCTCTCTCTCTCTCTCTCTCTCTCTCTCTCTCTCTCTCTGACTCTCTTCTCTCTCTCTCTCTCGCTATGCTCACTGTTTCCGACTCTGTCTCCGCTCTCACCCCACCTTGTCCACCCGCCCGCGGACCAATCATATTTCAAGGTTTCGATAACGACGTTACCCGATCGCTGAATTGGTAGCAATCACGGGACTTTAACCGAGTTAGCGAGGCTATTAAATCACCCTCTTCCGCCGAATTCCGCCCTTTGTGCCGGCCCGCCAGATGGGCGACTTATACGCCCGGTTATATTTGTCAGAATTGAAATTCGCCTTTCGAACGGAGTCGATCGTCGTGCATGTCTGCGGACTTCAATTCGAACGCCGGCGTCCTTCAATTAGGTATACTGTGCTGGCCATCCGTGGCTGCTTCGAACGCTTCCCAATGACAGCATGCTAACGGTTTCGTAAACGTCGGGTAGTGTTCGGCGAATTCTTATTCTGTGCCTGGTACGGCGAGAAAAATCTCCGAGTCGTGTCCGTGCACCTGATGACGGGTTCAGTGTCGTTCGTTTCCGGACGGAGTCGGTCGTCATCGGGCTCGTCTCTTTAATGCGACGACAGAACTCAAGTGAGATTAATATCCAATGGCGAAAGAAAAATATTTTATATTTATATATTACTTATATATTTTAAATTTATATACCTATGTTATACTACAGACAGAAGTTCTTTAAAAAAATGCCAATGTTATACTTGCCCAATCAATATTATTTTTAGTGAACATGAGACGCAACAAACGTCCTGTAAGCTTATCCATTTTCTGTCTTAGCATTTTTCGCATTAACTTTCCTATCATCTTTCGACATTAACTATCCTCTTCCTGCCGAGAATTATTCGACTTTCAGTGAAGTGCGGTACCGCGAAATAGAATGAACGAAATCATTCAATCAATGAACGAAAAAAATAAAATTAAAATAAAAATTTTAATTAATTTTGTATTTTTTTTATTTTTCTTGCCAAGACAATGTTCTAAAGTGTGTGTTTTACATAAAAAACAATTTGATTTTTTTTTGGCCTGTTTATTTCGAAGAAACCGTACGTTAAGGGGTTCGACCGCAGAACGAATTCACAACACTTTAGCATTAGGCAGAAGATTGTGAATGTAAAGTGAGCGTCTCACGGACAGATTTTTCTCACCGTTCAGTTTGCTCGGCCGCTAAATTTACATTTTCGCGGAAGCCCGGTGCATTACTGTTCCGTTATCGGCCTGACGCTCCAATAAATTTCGATGAAACGTAACGAGACAATACCATGACAACGGCGGCCAGGCGAAATTTGCGAAAGTCGTGGAAAACCAATAAATCGACCCGTTCTCTCTCTCTCTCTCTCTCTTGCATTAACTCTTTCTTTTTGCCCGTATCTCTGTCTCTATCCGTCTCCATCCCTCTCCGTTCATCTAGTTATCCCTCCACCTTCCCCTCACCCTCCGCGAACGTCACGGATCCGCGGAAAATATTTTATTCCCGCCCGAGAGCTCCTGCCGGCACTCTCCGGCAATTTTTCGCCGTCGATCGTAAACAACTTTCTCGCTCGCGAGTTCGGCCGCCCCCTCCCTTCCCCGGATCATCAGAATCGTCGACGCTCGACTCATTCATTATCCGAAACGTCAGCCGAAATCGTCGCCCGCCACGCATCGCTTCCCTTCCCGCCCGTCCATCTTACTCTCCGTCGCTTTTCGAACGCGGACAAAAAGCGGAAAAGGAAAGAATAGCGACAAAATTCATAATCGTCCCCCTTCTCCCTCCGCGCCGATTATCACGGACTGCCGCCGATCGAGTAATGGCTCGTAAAACTTTGGGACATCGAAATTTTCGTTGCCTGCGAGAGCTGTCGGCCCTGTCGACGGAGTCCGAAAGAGTTACAGATTCCATTCGTTATGAGTTCGATAAATAAAGCGGCGGACTGGCGGCAGATCGTTTCCGCCCTCCGATCGCCGATGAATTTTTGCGATTCGGTCGGAAAAATGGAAACCTCGACGCCCTTTTTTCTCCCCCCTTCGGCGTCCTCGGCTTCGCTCGTCGCTCGCCAGATATAACGCTCGCGTTTAGGCGGAGAAGGGATCCGCTCGTAGAATCGGCTCGTAACGCATTCGCGGAGAGACCCCTCGTTAAAGCGAAACAATGGGCATTCGGATTACGTCCAATTCATTTATCACGTAGAGGGAGAGCGAGAGAGAGAGAGAGAGAGGGAAAGAGAGAGGGAGGGGGAATGAAAGAAGCAGAGAAGTAGACGCGGAATGAAAGAAGAGAGCTGGCAGAGTCGCAGAGAAGGAAGAAAGGCGAGTAGTGAGTAAGGGGTGGAAAAAGAAATAATGAAAAGCCGCGCCGCGCACCCTTCATCGCACCCTTGGGCAGTTGGCCCCGGCGGGAGGAGGAGTGGTGTGGGGGTGAGCCGGGGGGGGGGGGGGGGGGGCAAAAAGAGGAGCTGCCAAGATATTAATTCCACGGTTAACCGTCTGCGAGCTACGCCGCAGGAGCGGCCTCGCATAACAATGTCGCCGTCGGGCCAATTTGTTCCGCGGATTGATGATCCGCGGCCCCCGCGAAAGGGTACGATTTATTTCGAGACACGCTATATACCCCACGGGTTACCCCGAATTAAATCCGGGACCTTTTTCGCCGCGGCCGACGTTTTTTCTCCAACTTGGCCCATATACCGGTGCCGGGGATGAATAATGGTGGACGGGGCCAATGAGCTGGCTGGCAAAAGTGAATAGTTTCCGAAAGCTTTATTCCCACGCGGGACTGGCCGCTCCAAAATGAAAGGATTCAATTAGGCCGATGTTGGGAGCACGAGGCGAGGTTCGAACGCGCGATACTTTTTGTCTGCGCGCCGCCTTTCGTGAAATTTTTACGCGCGGTTTCTTCATTGGCGGACTCAACAATTTGAGTTTTTGTCGATCGAATCCGTTATACCTAATCCACAGTCTAATCACTTCCTAATCATTCAGATCCACTATCAACTACTTTCATTGCTTTCCCAGATTTTACTCATTATGGCTGCTTTACAATCACGTTGGCAAGAAAGTAATTTCGGTTCTGTACTATGAAATGTCATTCGTATTTTTATGTATAGAATAAACCTCAGTTAACAGTGTATATTGCAGTTTGTTCAGTATTTCAAGTACGACTAACCCGTTTTATTCGTTCAGAACTGGAAAATTGTAAGAATGTTTTTTTGCACCGTGATTATGCAAAGTTTCACTCATGTTTCACTCGCCAAAAGAGATTGAAGCTAGGTGGGTATGTGTCGCCACATCCATCATAATAGTCCTGACCTTGCGCCTTCAGATTTCCACTTATTTTGTTCTACGCAGAACTTCTTAAATGGAAATTATAAATCGTAATTCTGTTTTTTTTTTCTGCCAAAAATCGGAAGTTTCATAAACATGGAATTGTGCCGCTGCCTGATAGGTGGCAAGAGGTCATCGGCAAAAACGGGCAATACCTAATTTAGTAAAGTTATATTCTCAAGTGAAGATTATGAATTTTCCTTCTCGTTTAAAATCCGCAATTATACAGCTGCCAACCTATTAGATCGCTGATTAATTCTTACGGATGGATGGCGGCGGACGCGCGCTCCTCGCAAAATGCAGTTGAGTTCGGCGTGCTTCTGTTAGCGATCGGAAATGAAATTAAGGGGAAAAATGAGTGGGGTGGTGCTTCTTTTCAACGGTCACGCGAGCCTTCTAACTCAAACTGAACTGGGCCGCTTCGATATTAACTGATCTTCACTGCTCTTGCGCACCTGCGTAGTCAGTTTTGACGGCGCTACTAATGCGCCGGTGGAAGAAATAGCCTATGACAGGTTAAGAGACGTATCCATTTAAACTCATTCGTTGAAACATGGATGGATACATTTAATCATCGAAATGCCGTCAGTTTAACGTCCATTGAAAGTTTGATACAGCATTGGCTGAAAATGAGCAACTAATGAACATTAATTACTACTAAATTAGCAGAGATGCATAATATTGTGTTTTTGGCCATATTAGCATCGATAGTCCATAAACAAACGAGATACTAATTCCGATCAAAATTCAGCTTCTAACCAATTTCAATTGCATCGTTTCCTTTCCAAAATAAGTTAAGACAACCGTTACCATTGTAAATATGAATCAAATGCGTTAACTTACGACTAAAGCGACCTGTGCAAATTTCAGCGTTAAACCGTGCGTCACATTTTTCGTACGATATCAGGAATATTCATTCCCCGGACAAGTCGCCGAGAAGCGGGAGACAGTCCAGACGTCAGCTTCCTCCCCCCCTCTCCCTCCCCCATCCCCCCGGGCCGACGTTCGTCAGTCTCCGCAGGTCTGCGCGAAATTGAGTTCTAGCCGTGGAAGTCACGAAATTTAGACCGCTCGCCGAGCGGAAACGCACAACGGCGTCGCACTTATTAATAACGAGTCGCGGGAGGGAGGCGGGGGGGGGGGGGCGGTGTCTCGGTGGCGTTTCCTGCGAAACTGGCGGAGAGTCTCGGCAGCCACGGGGCGGAGGTTGGCTTATACGTGCCAGTCTTGATAAGCGCCGAATTAGCGGCGCCACGTCGGAGCTCAGCAATTAGTCAGGAGGCACGGACGTGCCAAAAAGCTCGGTAAACTCGGTGCCCCCGGCACCCCCGAAGCCGGCGAACTTCGCGGCGACTTTGAACGTAAATCAGTGGTCCCCCGACCGTACAGAGAGAAAGAGAGACAGAGGGAGAGAGAGAGAGGGAGAGAGAGAGAATGTTCAGTTCTAGCGGGACACCCGGTACACCATTGCCGCGGGGTTTACCGTGCGGCGAGTTACTTGCGGATTAATATCCCCATCTTCTGTTCACTTCCAACCGTCCCGAACCCACACCCTCTCACCTACCCCCGGATCCGAATGTGCATGGACGTTCGTGTGCTCGTTTTACCGATGACGCAATGCCAAGTATGGTATGTACGTTATATACGTACGAATGTATACGTATGTACGTTATGTACGTAAGAATCTACGTACGTACCGAGATACGAGTGGACGTTATATACGCATGAAATACGTACGTGCGAAGATATGTACGTTATATACGTATGCGAGCAACGCGTTCGAATACTGCGCACACGGACACTTAGGCGCGTATCCGCACTTGGCAACGCACTCTCTTAATAACCCACACATATACACAGAGCCATACATAGAGTACACAGAGCATTTCTACCCTGTCGCGTATAGTCGGTTACACTGTTGCTGCGTCGGCAACACGCCTTCGATTTATGGCTCTGTATATGTTATTTCGACAGTTCTCTGCCGGGGCCTCTCGCCCTCTCCAGCCCTCTCCAGCCCCTTTTCAGCCCTCTCCGGCTCTCTACAGCCCTCTCCAGTCCTCTCCAGCCCTCTCCAGCCTGTCCGACCCCTGGCCAGCCCCCCCCACACGCTTCCGAAAGCGGGCGCCAAACGATTCGCGGGACAGAACGTAGGCGCGTTACGGTACTGTTATTCTCTACCCCCTCCCCTCCCCTTGGTGCTATTCCCCCTCCAATGGCTCCCTCTTTCCTGGCCCAGGTCGGCCAGACTGCCGGCAATCCGTAAATCGATGATCGCCGCCGACGGAGCGAGCGTTTAACCGCTCGCGTGCAATTTGGCGCGTGCGACGCTCGGCGCACGTTTTGAGCGGGCATTTTCGAATGCGTGACCATATTCCACGACCGCTGTCAACCCTCCCCCCTCCCTCCCCCCTCCCCCTCCCCTCGATCGAAAATTGCGCGGGGCGGAACGCTGCTTCTCGTGCGGTCGCTGGATTTATAGGACAGTTCTGCGGTCGTGACGTCACGGCGATCGATTCTGCCGACTCACGCGCTTGCCATTCTTTATCGCGAATTTTTTAAGGTGGTAGGGTGATGTTTAACCCTTTTAGCGCCAGCGGAAACAGAGGTGCGTATGTCAAGATAAGCGGATGAATTTCCACGCATTTTTTCGAGGGTTTGGGAAAAGGCTGATAAAAAACAAACTAGAAATGATATTTATAGGATTCGAAAAGCAGCGTATTAGTCATCCGGTAATGAAATTAGACCATTCGTAACATGTTGTAAAATTATGTTGCAATAGAGTTCTCCCACAGTGCGAATAGTAAAGCGCTACTGGAAGCGCGCCGATGTATAGGCGCAGACAGTAAAAGTGTTATGAGCAAATTATGGGGAGTTGTCGTTGGATGATCTGTTCTTTTAATTTCTTTCTTAAATTCTGTTAATAGAAGGGATGGCTAGAGTTTAACCCATTAGTTGCCACGAACCCCATTTGGGAATTTTTGAATTTATATAATTACACTGTATACAACCTTCTGTGCATATATGAGCCGTTCAGTGCACAAATTGATTAACTCCATAAAGCAAAAACTTGAGAAATGCGATGAAATAATGTACATTGTTGTTTAAAATTCCCTTTATAATATAAATTCAAATATATATTGTAAAATGCATAAATGCAGATATAGCTTCCATCTAACGGTATATAAAATTAATAAGAAAGAGGCGCAGAAAAATAGTGGTCAGTAATGTTACAATTTTTACGTAACAAGTGGAGTTATGCGATATGTGCACTGAACGGCTCATATATAACTTATACGGCCAAAACTTCAAAAAAAAAAAATTGGCAGCTAATGAGTTAATGAAGAGGTGTTAGTTTGATCTTTAATGGCGGCTGTCGAGATGAAATCGTCACCCGGTATTTTTTGGATAGGGTGAGAATATTAAGCGGGCCATTCGTCGTTCAGCTTGATTCCCGATTCCTTAATCAATATCGAAACGGTTTGATTATACCGAGCGGAGTGATAAAAATCAGGCTATTCGTTGGAAAAGGGAAAAAAGTGGTGCGAGGCGGACAGAACGCGCGAAATATCGTTCGGCGCGAGGACCATTCGTCATTTTCGATTGATTCCGAAAAATGGAAGGAAAAATGACTGCCCGAACCCGATGAACTCATCCAGTTTTGCCGCGCTTATCGCTCGAGCGATAACGATTTGAGGGAACGACGTCAAGTTGTCGACAGAGGAGTATGTTACGTTGCATCAAAACGTCACAGAAATACGAGCTTCTTTTCATCAAATACGTCATACCTAATCCACTGTCTAATCCTTTCTCAATCATTCAAATCTCTCTACTACCAACTCCTTTCATTTCCTCCTCATTATAGTTGCTTGCCTTTACTCTCACATTGGCAAGAAAGTAGTTTCAATTCTGTAGCATGTAATGTCTCTCATGTCTTTATACAAAGAATCAATCAACAATCTACATTCCAGTTTGTTCAGTAACTCGAGTGAGATTAATATCGAATGCCAAAAGGAAAGTATTCTATACTTATATATTATATATTTTATATTCATATATATTATACCACAGACAGCAAAAAAATTACAACGTTATGCTTGCCCATTCAATATTAGCATTTTTAGTAAACATAAGACGCAACAAACGTCCTTTAAGCTTAACTATTTTCTCTCTTAGCATTTGTCGCTTTAACTTTCTTATAATTTTTCCACTCTACCCCATTTCTTCCTTCCCAGAATCATTCGACTCTCAGCGAAGTGCGTTACCGCGAAGCAGAATGAACGAAATCGAACGGACGATTCCAACAGTCAGATTACCCGATGCGTATTAACCGCTATCGCGCCAGACAGCGAAGTTAATCCGTCCAATGCCAATTCCGTTACTTCACTAGCCGGTTGGCTCCTCGGACGCAATAAGTCACAAATTATCCGGCCTGCGAGTCCCTTTTCACGCGGATTACCGTTAACTCCGCTAACAAACAAACTGCCGCGGCTCCTCGAACGACCGCACACTCCTTCCCGAATCCGTGCGCGAGGTGTCGCGAGCGCATACGCACGCCTTTAGCAGCTGATATCGCCAAGAGGTATAGGGAAACTGTTACGAGCCTCTTTGTCTCTCACTCTCTCCTTGTCTCCCTTGTTCTCTCTATCTCACTCTCTCACTCTCTCTCTCTCTCTCTCTCTCTCTCTCTCTCTCTCTCTCTCTCTCTCTCTCTCTCTCTCTCTCTCTCTCTCTCTCACTGTCTCACTCTCTCACTCTCTCACTCTCTCTCCCACTCTCTCCCTCTCTCTCTCTCTCTCTCACTCTCTCTCTCACTCTCTCACTCTCTCTATCTATCTATGCATCTATCTATCTATCTCTCTTTCTTGCACTCGCTCGCTCTAACTCTGTCCGCCTTTTGCCAAGCGTCTCGTTCTCTCGCGGAGCGTGTAATCCCGAATTCGGGGATGAGCGTTGATACCGCGAATTTCGGAAGTGCCGGGATTTAGCCGCCTCGACGGTTGTTCTGGCCACGGGCAGAGAACGTTTTCGATGCTCGCTTAAACCGCCTCGGCGCGCCGCCCGTGGCTAAGTGGTTTAGGACCCTGCGATCGGCACTTCTCTCTTTATCCCGGGACCGTCCTACCCTCTTCCTATAAGGGGTGACGCGCAAACAGCCTCGGCCAACCTGCCGCGGTCGCATCAAAGTCGAACAATCGTCTTCGGGGCTGACGACGTTCGGTTCGAGTTTTGTGCCGGTTTATCGATGCAGTTTTATGGAAGGATTTAGGAGGGAACTGGCTGTGGATTAGGTCAGGCATTGGGAGCAGGCAAGGGTGTTAACTTTTGCTTTGGAATTCTTACCGTTGAATGGTAGAATAAAATTGTAATTTTGCTCCATTTTAATAGTGAGAACGAGACTGAAAGTTGAGGATCCTTCACGATTAATTACAATTCACGCTGCTTTATGTATCTTTCGTTAAACAGCAAAACTGTAGAATGCGAAAATTACGAATAGAACGAATTATTTCAGTTTTCTCCAAATTGTCGGGAAGCAGAATAAAATTACAGTTCCACCGCACTATTTCGAACGCGAAGAAGGTACCGGTCCGGGAATACTACTTGAACGCGACTTGGCAAGGAAGTCGCTGGAGTAGCAATGATTTCGGCCTGCCCGCCGTATTAGCCCGGAAGCCGGGCTATCTATTTCGGCGCCACCCCGTGCATGTCTCGCGCCGGCCGTCTCTCTGTCTCCGTTTCGGGAACAATTCGAAAGCGTTTCCGCGACGCGAAGCGCGGTTAATCGAGTCGTCGCATTAATTTGCCGATTAATTGGACGACAGATACAGGCCGAGCGGCCGACGGTGGGCGCGCGAAATTGGGCGAGAACATCGTGTAACGACGTTTCCGGTGCCCGGGCCATGCCGAAAGCAAATTGTTTTACGTGGCCGAATTCCGGCCTCGCAACTCTCGCCGGGATTCGAACAGAATTCGTGCGCTCTTCCATTTCGGAAATGCGACCGGGCCACTTCGGGGCCGAACTCGGAATACGTAGAAACGTAGGCTTGGCGGAAGACCTTCGGCGCGGACTTGTTCTGCCAGGCTGAAGGTTGATGCCCGATGGCGAATTAACGGAAGTGCCGGATCTGTATCGGGACTCGGAGTTGGATGTCGAGGGACGTTTCGAGTCGTGTCGATGGGATCTCGGGCGAGGTGCATTTAACGTGTTGATAAAGTGGGAAACTAGCTACCGATTTTCGGCATTCTGTACTTGCTGAAGTGAAGTACTGTGTAATATAATTATCGAATTATTTATTGGGGAACGGTAAACGTGCTGGATATGTGACAGACTGTATTGTAGAGCGTGCGAATGGAATTAGATGGAAAATTATGGTCGGATCGCTGTATGTTGTGCCAGTGTTGCCCCTGTTTGTTGACTGACACGAACTTTGTCCTTGCGCTCCACTGCGTTCGGTATATTCTGGTTTTGGTCTTTGGCGTACTTACAATTAGTCCAGCGTGGCTTTTTTTCAATTTCTGTCGACTCCGGTGTCCAGGCTTGAATTCGAATGGGTTTAGTATGAATTATTCGCGTTTAGCAGTCACCTACCTGCCGGCCTCAGGAGTTTAAGAGGTATTTAACGTATATATTTTTATCGTACGCCTTTTATTTGGCTACGCTTACGTGAATTAACGGTTGTCATATAATATTAGACAGATTTAGGGCAGTTAATGCAATTTTTGTCGCGTTTGGTGCATGAAGGCAACTTTTGACTAAAATATGAAAGTTGGCTGACTAATTTACGCTTTTGGTAGGTACATGGAGAGTTCGAATACATTAGTGGGGTGTGTTTAGTAGCCTGGAAATTGCAATATAATCGACGTTATGATGAGAAATTGTGACTTTGACGTTTCAGAGGGTAAATATGTAATTTGCTGAGGCGATTTATGCGATGAGGCGGGTATATCTTCTTATTACACGAGGCGGTATCATTATTTTCGTATTGAGTGATGACTTTTATGCAGTTTTATGCAATTTTGTGGCATGGGTTTGAGTTTTTAGGGCATTTCGGCGGCGAAAACGCAATTTAGCCGTAATATAAACATCGTTTGAGCGGCTGATGCTTATAATATGTCATTGAGCGACCAACGGGGGGTACTTTGGCACTATATGGACTTATTGGAAGGTGATAGAACCTTCAGAATCGCGAAAAAACGCCAAAGAAATTTTTGGTCTCATATCGGATTTATAACTATCCTATCTTATAGAATTTAAATCGCTCTGAAAGATGGTCGCAAGCAAAGTTCCGAATTCTTAATAGTTTCGAAGATACAGCTATTATTCGGAGGTGAAAAAACATTTTTTTAAAGATTGACTTTTGCCGATGATCCTATCCGAAAGAGGGCGTCAAAAGCTTCAAGAAAATGTATGATTATCATAGGTTTTGATCGCTGGATCAAAAGTTACAGGCGATTTAAAAAATCGCGAATTTTTTAAGGGGTACCCTTAAAATAGGGCCAGAAATAGGTCAAAAAACGGTGAAAACCTGGCTTCCTCTCTCTGCGTTATCGCAAAAGCATCAGTTTCATTAAATAACAGCTGCACCGCTCGAAACAACAGTCAACCCGCTTTCAGAAAATTGAAACGAATCCTTATTCATTCATCCTTCCCTTCAGACATCGCAAAAATACAACAGAGCAAAACATTCGACAAAACACGATTGCACCAAGATTCAAATAAAAATCCACACAATTACCCACGAATAAACTTCTACCAGCATCATAATATATTAAATCAATCACAAAGCACCGATCTGTAGACCAATCCTCAACCTCGACATCGTACTTTCCAACGAACATTCAAAAACATACTGTAAACACCCGAAAAATATTCTGCCGATTGACCTGAAAGAATCGAATTCTCGTTTGTCATTAATTATGTCAATCACCCTCGCCAGTCCGTTGACACGTATCTTACCGTAATATCTTTCCAACGTTTCAATCCTCGTTCTGGATCCTCCAGAAATGAAATTTTATGTCCGTAAATTATTTGCAACAGATTACCAACAAATAAAGACAGCAAAACATTAGAAATTAATAAATGAATAATTTACAACAAATTTATGATATTTTAGTTTCCACAAAAATTACAGTTTAAATAGTAAGGGTAACTAAATTTCACGACGGATATAGTCGTCACGACACAAAATATGAAATTTCTCCCTGACGGATATAGTCGTCAAACACGACCGTTTAATCGTTTCCCTTATGCCGCGCCAGCGTAACAATATTCCAAAACCTACCCGGAAACAAATAATAAATAACACTTTCCTCTCTCTCTCATCGAGAGTCAGGCAGTATCCATAGTTTCGCCACTTTAATCGCGTCTGCTCCCAGCGAAACGGCCTCCTGTCACATTCGCATTAAGCGACTCGTCGTCGGTCCTCCCTAAGTGGTCCTTCACCCAGGCCGGCTTTCACATGGGAAGGTTAAGAGGATATTCGTTCGCCAACGGGCTCCATTAAAACAACACTCTCCGGTGGCGCGAGACACTCGTGAGGGACACTGATACCGGGGCAAAACGTGAGCTTTATATAATCGTCCTACCCCCTCCACCCCTCCCTCGCTATAATTCGACCGTTCAGCGGGAAGGGTCAGGCGCGACCCACGCACGGCAATTATTCGGCCTTAGTTAACGCGCGCCGAGACTCGCTCCGGAAACGGGCCGCGTAACGGGAGAACAGGGGTAGGCTGTTCGAAATTAAACGGCCATGTAAACACTTCGGACCCTGCCACTTCGAAACAAAGACGTACAATTTTGACGTTGGTTAACCCCTTAACGTACGGTCTCTTTGAAATAAACCAGCCAAAAAAAAAAAAATCGTTTTTTTTTTTTATGTAAAACACAGACTTTAGATTAGTTGTAATAGCGATAAACTTTCTCTTAAGCAGGGGTGTATAAAAAAGTTTATGATTCGCTCTTAAATTCTTCCGAGGAATCACAAATTCGATCAGATATATATCAAATCAGAACAATTAAAATGATCATGAAAATTTTTCAATTTAAATGATCATCATATTTTTCGTCCTTTACATTTTTGTTACGCAAAACTGGCTTGAAGGTCGACTCACGTGCCACTCTTGACCGTGTCGTAAGTCGCTTATACGAAAGTGGCCAGTTTAGATGTTTCCTTCGAAACGTAAAGCCGCGATTGTCCCGAACGTTATCTCGATTTTTGAAAAAAGTGACCCGCGTCACTTCGCGAAACGAGGAAAACATATCGTCCTACATGTCCGGTGCCGGAGTAAAACTATTCGCGGCCCGCTAATTTGCGCAGTACGCAGCCTCGTTCGCGATACTCGGCCAGAGTCAATATCGTTCTGTTTACACGACGCCGCCCGGTATCTTCCTCATCAGCGGACCGAGCATTCTCGCTCGAGCGCATCGTCACGCAATAAAGGGACGTTTCAAATATAAATTCCCCGATATAAGTGTGAGTCAGCGGAGTCTCGGTGGAAATGGCCGATTCCCGCCTGGCAATACGCATCGTCGACGTCGGCGAATGAAGGTAAATCGTTGGGAGCGGATCAGTGAGGAGAGTTAAAGAAGGAAAAGAAGAGAGAAAGAGAGAGAAAGACAGAGAGGGAGAGAAAGAGAGAGAGAGAGAGAGAGAGAGAGCAGAGTGGAGAAAGATAGCAAAAGACGGAAACAGTGACAATGAGAGTCAGAGAGACGGTAAGACGAAGAAAATGAGGGAAAAATGAGAAAGAAGAGAAAGAAAGAATAGGAGAGAGGAATCAAGAGAAGGAAAGTGGACTCGATTGCCCGCCGGCGGCAAGAAGGATCGCTTAATTTCTCGCGAAAAGCAGGCCAAGAGTTCTCTACGTTCTCGCTGGCGAGCGCGCGCCAGCACTATCCGGCGTCCTCGGCCTCGGGCTCCTGGGGGGATGAGTATCCATGACGACGCGATGACAACGTCTCCGGCAGACGACATCAAAGGGAACTCCACGGGTATTAGTGTCCGACCCGGCAGAAATCGAAATCCCGCTTCGGCAAAGTGTAAGGCGAGGAGCGATCTGGCCAGCTTCGAGGAAAGGCCGGGACGAGTACTCCGTCGAAATGTACGTATTTTAGCGCGGAAAATAGAGAGTTCGGTGGAGGGAGAGGCAGCTTCAATTAGCGGCCGACGATATGCGAGCGGAAACTTGTTGACGAGGTGCCGCTGAGCAAATTATGGTAGGCGAGCTCTGAATTATTTAGACAATTTTCTGAAAGAACTGTTTACTGGGTGTGAAATTTTCCGTCGATGACGGTAACGGTCGAAGACCTCTAAGAGAGTTAAATATAACTGTAAAACGTATTACGTATTGAGAAGTTCGTTTCGATCATTTCAAAAGTTACATTCTTACATTTGTGTCTTATTTCAACCCTGTATTTTTATTTAATTTAAATTGAAAAAAAGCTACCTTTGTCTCGAAGTTTTCCGAAACTTTCACACTTCATTCGATCATTCCAACCTTCAAATTTTTGAGTTGAATCATTTCCCTTACCCGTTTCAAATATGATTTTTGTCAGTTAACTCGAGATACGGCGATATTCGATTTAATTTAAAGTTCGAGCGTTATATGGGCTGTCGGACAATTTGCGAGGGGATTATTCGAAAATCCTCGGCACGTCGAAGCGTCGAGTGGAAAATGGCGGAGGGCAGGAGGGCGGGGGGAGGAAGTCGAAGACGAAGACGAAGAAGGATGCGGATGCGGAGGACGAGAGCCGGTCGCAAGAACGGTTGGCAGTAGGTGGCACCCCCTCGAGCTATTGATCAACGAGGAGCCACCAACAACACGCCCTCTTAATTAAACCCTCTGGAAATCCGAGACGGGAGTCTTCGCGCCGGTGACTCGTCTATTGCCGGACGAACCCTTAACGCCGTCTGACTCCGGCCAGATCTCACGGACTTCCTTCCTACCTTCCGGCTTTTAACGTCCAGTCTCCAGGCCGCATATTTGGCCAGCCTGAGTGTTTGTCGCGCCGGGAGAAAATTTCGGGACTCCAAAGTAGTACATCACTCGATAAGTCTCCGGTCTGAATAACATAATCAAATTACTTTTTTGTTAATTCGACTTTATTCATCAATATATTCCAAGATACATTCGTTGCAACTCTTCTCTAACCTTTCGATGCATTGTTTGTAGACGGGTCTTTGCTCTTGATAGGAATTAGTATCAGGAATCATTTCTTCATTTTAGATCAATTTTGCTTGATGCCTGCAAAATTCCAGTAGTCGTTGGGGTCCAAATTTGGAGAGTACGGTGGGTAGGAAAGTAGTTCGAAGCGTGATCCATTCAATTTAAACATCGTTTCAAAGATAACATACGAAATTCTTTTTTATCCTATATTAAACAATTCAAGAACGAAGAAGATACCAGGCAAGCACTGGTTCAATTTTTCGTCTCTAGAGAGAAGGAATTTTTTAAAATTGGGATGTACAAATCGCCATCACGGTGGCAAGAAGTCATAAATAATGCTGGCAATTATATTATTCAATAAAATTTATTCAAGGTATGAGAAATTTATTCTCTTGCTTTCATTTATATCTTCAGTTCATGACTTGAATTTAACGTTTCAAATGTTGAGTTTGAATCAATGACGATGTTCATGGTTGGTCTGAAGCTGGTCGTCAGATTGGTAATGACAGTCAAGGAAACGGCGGAAAATCTTGAGATATGCGTTTACTCAGGCGGAGACGTCGAACGTGAAGGAAGAGGTGGATGTATAAATATCGATAAGCTGCCTTCGGCGAAGTAGCCTTCCGAGAGAAGCGTAGTCAGTTTTAAGTGATCCCCTTGGGCATCGTCCCGGGCAAATCGCAAGGGGGAGTAGTCAGCTGATGCCAGGCAAAGACACTTGATCGGCAGCAAGTCTGACTCCTGCCCGCTTTCCTTCGGTCTTATACTTTTCTCTCCGTTATTTCTTGTTTCTCTTTGTTGAAGATTTTACCGCAATTCGCAGTACCTGAGGTACGACCCTTATCCTAATCACTGCTACATGAGTCATCTCTATCAAATCCTTCCTAATTATCTCTTTGTACCGCAAAAAAACCTCTCAATTGCGATATCCATTCAGCATCATGTGCAAACTATCTCCGCTTCCTATTGGCCACTCTCCTCTTCGTTTCCTGTAAAAGAAGCTACCCATCTAACTCACCAGTTCTGTCCGAGTGAGTTCTTGCTAAGTAACATCGATCTTCTATCACAACTTTTCTCCTGTGCGACTCTCATATTCATCTATCCTCTCATATTCATTTATCCTTGTATCTCATATCGTTGCTGTTTCATCTTGTTAATTCATACCTTTATTATTGTTATATTATATCATGGTTATTATTCAATAATTTTAATAATTGTCACCGGACACAACAATACCCGATACAGACAACACCACAAGCAATTGAATTACTTAATTACAACACATCCCGGACTACATCACTGAAATTCTTGAAAGTTAAAAATACATAAACTGTTACAACACCCTCTCTCTTTCTTCCATTTGGCCCTTCGAGCATCCTCATCTCTCCTTCTAAAATCACTCCTGGCCTTACAAGCCTATTCTTTCCCGCGCACTTTCCTTGCCTTTGGTTCATCCCTCGCTTGCCTCCCTTACGAGTCACGAACTTTTCCATCCCCATTCCCCGATGATTTCCGGCCAGAACGAAATGACCTCGTAATTCCAGCGTCCGCGGCTCATCGCAAAATTACATCGACTCTCACCGCGAAAATGACGATTGGCCGCAGTTAATTCCGCACCTCTTTGACACTCAATAGTCCGGGCCCGCTTAAAAAGCTTGCCGGCGTAATCACCGGGATCGCGGGGGTTGAAATCTGCAAATTCAGCGAAGCATATTTGCTCGAAGGTACACGCACCGGCGCTCACACCAGCTAGCCAGACCCTCCACACTCTTATTATACGGTCGCATTCTCGTTCGGCCGCTAATGGCCATTAATTTTCGGGTTGATAATTTCGCTCGGGCGCAAATGGAAAACGATCCGGCGAATCGGAATCCCGAAAAGCCGTACGCGCGAGTTATTACCGGGAATTTTGTGTTACCCGTGCGAGGCGAGATGGCGGAATCGAAATTCGTCCGCCGAATTCTTCCGTTGGCTCGACTTTCTATTCACGATCTTTTCTCTTTGATTCAACTTACATGTACTTGATAGTAGTGGCCTTCGTTTGGACCGTATCGTTATATTTACTCGCTAGTTATTACTGGGAATTTTGTGTTTTCTGTGCGAGGCGAGATGGCGGAATCGAAATTCGTCCTTTGAATTCTTCCATTCGTTCGATTTTTCTATTCATGATCTTTTCTCTTTGTTTCAACTTACATGTACTTGATAGTAACTGTCTTTGTTTGGAATGTCCCGTTATATTTATACGCGAGCATAACCCGCGAATTATTACTAGAAATTTTGTATTTCCGGTGCGACGCCAGATAACGGAATCGAAATTCGTCCTTCGAATTCTTCCGTTGGCTCGACTTTCTATTAACGATCTTTTCTCTTTGTTTCAACTTACATGTACTTGATAGTAGTGACCTTCGTTTGGACCGTCTCGTTATATTTACTCGCTAGTTATTACTGGGAATTTTGAGGTTCCTGTGCGAGGCGAGATGGCGGAATCGAAATTCGTCCTTCGAATTCTTCCATTCGTTCGATTTTCTATTCACGATTTTTTCTCTATGATTTAACTTACATGTACTTGATAGTAACTACCTTCGTTTGGACTGTCCCGTTATATTTATTCGCGAACATAATTCGCGAGTTATTACCGGAAATATTGTGTTTTCTGTGCGAGGCGAGATGGCGGAATCGAAATTCGTCCTTCGAATTCTTCTATTCGTTCGATTTTCTATTCACGATCTTTTCTCTTTGTTTCAACTTACATGTACTTGATAGTAGCTGCCTTCGTTTGGACTGCCCCGTTATATTTACTCGCAAACATAATTCGCGATTTATTACCGGAAATATTTTGTTTTCTGTGCGAGGCGAGATGATGGAATCAAAATTCGTCCTTCGAAATCCTCCATTCGTTCGATTTTCTATTCACGATCTTTTCTCTTTGACTCAACTTGTACTTGATAGTAGCTGCCTTCGTTTGGACTGTCTCGTTATATTCATTCGCAAACATAATTCGCGATTTATTACCGGAAATATTTTGTTTTCTGTGCGAGGCGAGATGATGGAATCAAAATTCGTCCTTCGAATTCTTTCGTTGGTTCGATTTTCTGTTCACAATCTTTTCCCTTTGATACAACTTGTATGTACTTGATAATAGCTGCCTTCGTTTGGACTGTCTCGTTATATTCATTCGCGAGCGTAACCCGCGACGCGTCTTAAGGACGCGCTGAGAGTGGGTGGCCTGAGAAAAGGGCAGAATTTTAATCTCGGAGGTTGCCGTAAATGACGAGGGCCGGCGCACGACAATTAACGCGATACATTTTCCGCCGGAGTTAACGTCCTCTTCCGACTCGGCGATTATGAGAAATCCTAGACGTTTCTCCGAGAAAACTTGCCGTCCGCCGGGCCGAGTCTGTTGAAATAATTACACGCTCGTTGTCGGGGTCTAACCTCTCGAAAGCGTAGGAATCCACGTATTCCAATCTTTTCTGCTCCGCGAATTTTCATTCTGCCTGGAGGATGGACGGGGTATGGTCTTAATGTTCCGGGCTCGTCGTAAGAGGCGACTAAAAGGGGTCAGGGTGAGGTCGATAATCTTATTTTATCCTGAGTGTACGGCGCACGCACGATAAGTCTTCCCACGCGTCGACTCGTACTACTGAATATACTTAACGTCAGCCGTAGGGAGCTTACGGTGTACTTAAGCGACACGGGGTGAGTGACAATTAAGCGTGTCTTGTTCAAATCGAGGTTTAAAAATGATTGCTTAACGTCTCACATATGAAAGTTTAGTGGATAAAGTAAGTTTTGGATTATGCGGTCAAACAAGAAATAACTCCAAACAAAAGTGATTTCAGATCTACTTTAACCCATTATCCGCCAGTGTCCCATTTTTGGGACACAGTTTCATATGGTTTTCTTTAAATGACTGCAACTTCTAAATGTACGGTTAATTTCATTTTTTATTTTTGTATTTTTGTACTACGGCGGGGTAACGGGTTAATTTCTTTGCCTTTCATGGATTAGTATACATTTCTACCGCAGATATAGAAACGATGATATACAATAAGTATAACACAACAACATAGACATTATAAACATTAACCTTTTCAATTTATTTATAACTGAACAAATCACTCATTGACTAAAATATCTCCGACGAAATGAACGCTTTAAAGAGCAATCACTCGGAAGATCGCAAATTTTCGAAGCGGCCGCCGCTGAAAATCGGCCGACGCCTAAACGGCGAGAAAAATACGAGGATCCCGAACAAACGGCTCTCGGATTCTCGAGCCTCCATTGTTCTTTATGAATGAAACTTTGGCCGTCCATCCTGCCCGATTCCCACGGTTCGATTAATGATCGTCACGCGACCGCGATAAAGCATGCCTCCGGCAGATCCCCACCTTCCCGAAGCTGGCCGACGATGCTCGGGAAGCTCGAGGACGGCCTTCGGCAACCGGAAGCGGCCAGGGGGAGGGGGGGGGGGGGGGGAGGGTAAAAATCGAGCGCGAGAATGGCGGTAGAGAGAGCGGGCAAAGTGGATTGCGCCAGTCGCCTTTTGCGCCCCGAAGATGGAATTGGCTTAAGAGTTCGTTTACTTGGAAGCTAATTCGAGTGGCCTACGGGATCCTTGCCGTCGGCAAGCTACCGAGGCCGTTTCATGTGATCCCATAAAGGAGGCTCGAGCCTCGAGTGGATCATGTCTCTGCATGAAGCACGTACTTGTTTTCGGGGGGGCAAATTGGCTTAACTCTTCTACAACGGCCGCACACTCCGCGCACGACTTGTAGAAGAGAGAGCTTGTCGATATTCCTCCCTCCACCGAGGACATCCCGTCCCATCCCATCCGATCCCATCCCACGCCATGGCAGACCATGGTACAGACCTACCGCTTGCCCTCCTTGGCCTCGAATATATCGCGAAACTTACGCGGGCGCATTATCCGACGAAAGGAACTCCGAGAATCTGCCCCGGAGTCTCGCCAGTTTAATCACCGGGATAATTAACCGTTTAATTGCCAACGCGGCCTACGGATCCTCCTCCGCGCGAACTTCTTGGCTACAATCGCGCCGAGTTGGGTCCCGAATTTACGATCCGCTTGCCGGAGAGTTAAGCTGACGGGAGTGGACCGTGGATCGATTTTTGCGTGACTACTAATTTTCAGGGAAATAGGGGTAGAAAGATAGGGGAGAATGGTACTTGGGGGTCTTTGTTGCGAATTCAAAAGTTTTAAATTTTTCGCGAAAATCGGAGAGGTTCAAATAAGGTCGAAATATGAAAGTTTTTCAATTAAGTTATGCTTGGAAAATGCTCTGTCATCCGAGTTTTTTTCCCACTTTCTGTCCTTCGCGCTGACGGCGGAAAGCTGATTTTCGATTCTGGCACGGTAATCCATGAGGACAGAGTTTTTAGTAACGTTGTCGGTTCGGTCAAAGCTGCGAATCGGACTTTCGTGGCAGTTCGTAAATCGGCAGAACGTTAGCGTTGCTTTCTTAACTCATTTAAAGGTTCATTATTTATTCTGTTGTTAATGCTGATCCCTCCCGGTTTTTAATACAGTTTTAATTAGCTCCGTATGAAAAATTATGAATATTTCTTGTCAGTTTGTGGCCGTGAAACAGTCCCTGCGAAATATGAGGAAAAATCCAATAATTCTTTTTCTGCTTTTTGTGTCATTTAATAGAGGATAATTTATAATGAATAATGGCCGTTGAAATTTTCGTTTGAAAGCATGCTTTTTGTGGCTAAATAACATAATATATTACATGGATTTTATTTCTACGTTGCTAATATTGACAGCGTACATGTTTATCGATACAATCTGGATCTTAATAATTAATTAATTATAATGTATCTTAATAATAATGTAACCTTATTTTATTCTGATCCACATTATTTCAATTGTTACGGAATCTACTGTGTTAAGACAACGTTTCACTCAAATACGAAACTTGTCCGGCTATGTTACTATTCTACTACTTACGTATGACGTTTAAATACCTTACCATCTATCGTCGAAGGCAGAATGTAATCGATATTTCGACCAGAAATAATTGACATTGGATTTCAACATACCGAACAAGCAATCTGCCGTTATTATGTTCTTGCTCGCTGACTTTACGGCAGGCGGAATCGATATAGGCGGACAACGTCGGAAGCGGAGGCCGCTAATAGGAGCGCAAGATCGATCAGCCGCGATGCATCGTAATTGCCGGCCCCGCCAATTTTTATTCCAGTTATTTAACCGTCGATTAGCTCCCGGATTCGTTCTGTTTGCGAGTCGCGTAATGACGGCCGGGGAATTATAATATTGTTGTTGCCTCTCATACGCGATTAAACCCTTTCTACGTGCCGCGGCAGAAGCGTACACCTACCGCGCCAATGCGCCCGCGCGCAAAATCACGTCCCGACAATATGCGAGAATTATTCGGCATAAAGCGGCATATTCGCCGGATAATTGTAAATAATTATTTACGGAAGGTATAGCTGGCCAAATATTGAAAATCGGATTCGAATAAACGACGTGACGCACTTACACGGTATACCTCTCTCATTCCTCTCTTTCTCCCTCTCTCTCTCTCTCTCTCTCTCTCTTCTACAGACTTACACACAAATTCAGGCAGCACCTCGCCTAATTGCACGAAATGGCAGAAAATCGCAGAAAATTCGCCGTCGCTCTTTGTTCCGATTGGGACATTTTTTTCGACTTCCCACCCTCCCCAACCGGAAACGCGAAATTCCGCACGCGCGCGCGCGCGTCGAACGAAGCACTCTCCGTGAATGACTCATTTCCAGCTGGCTAAGAGTGGAGAGTGTCATCGAGCCCACCCAGCGTGCTTTATCTCGTACATTCGAGCGAGCACGGTCTTTGACTCGACCCGCCGCAAAATTCTCTCATTACACGACCGAAGTATCGCTCGTAATCGGGAGCCCGTTACAGGCATTATCGGCCGTGAGAGCCGGCGCGCGCGCTCGCGTTTTCCCGTATATAGGATCGCACGGACGCGCAATTTTTGGCACGAAAATTCGGACCAAACGATTCGCGGTATAATCGCGGTCCCGGCACACTCGGAAACGAATCGCGAGGGCAATTAAATATCAATAATTACAACGTCATCCCCCACCCCCATCCCTCTCGAAGTTTGGAGAGGGGGATGGGATTGAGAAGGGAAAATGCAGGCGCAATTACGGGTGCGCCGGGCGTGGCGCGATAAAGCATTTTGCGGGACGATTACGCGATCGTATCGTTCGCCAATTCGGGGATGAATGAAGAGATAGGCGAATAAGTTCGGTCACGGTTTCATTATTCAGAGGGATTTGTTCTACGTTTCAATCGTGTACGCCGCTCGCGATTGTATTAATGAAGATCCGATAATTTTGTTCGTTCGTTTGGCGCGCGAAATATGCTGCACGTTTTCTGGGTTGGTTTTGTCGCGCTGGAGGGGGTGGAAGATGTATGTATGTGAGATTTTTATTGATCCCTGTTGGGTTACAATTTCTTCTCCTCCCTCCTTCTTCTTACATCGTACGTCTTGGTTTAATTCTATCTTATCCTATCATAACCTATTTCCCGCATCGTTATCCTATTTTATTTTAATTTTAATTTAACCTTATCCTATCTTATTCGGGGGTGGAAGATGTGTATTGACAGTTGATGGCTTACGTCCGCGTGTTAAATGGGAATAATGTAAACTATTGTATATATGCTAGTAATGTATTGGAATTCAATCTCTGCTAACGCGAGAATACACATAAACATTTTAATACTAAAATTATATGTAGTTATATATAGAATAATATAAAGTAATGTATAATATATAAATGTATAATATTAGGTTTTTGCCAAATTCGGTCAGTGATTCATTTGTAATTACTATAACAACTTGTGACTACTTGGTCAGACTGATAAACTTTCATTTTCTTTTCAGATTTTTTTTTAAATTCTTCTCTCACCCTTTCAAATTATAATATATCAAATTATATCATTAATAGCTTCACTCACTTGAAGTCATCGATTTTCAGTAAAAAATGATAGAATTGTGGCCAAAAACCCAATATCATACATGTATCAATGATGGTCAATAACCGTTCGTTTCAACCTTACTTCACATAACATATAAAATAATATATAATTACACTCATACGACCTCAACCAGCAAATTCTTGACCAGCCCCCTAAAAAATGTCTTACATTAACGTAATAAAACCTCCCGTCATACTCACAGTCTCGTACTTACCTAAATGCTTCCAAGGACAAAAAACAAAATGGGGAAAAAATGCTTTTAGCTCATTTTAATCAGAGTCCCGCATCCGGGATCGGAAGGGGGCGTTTGCGCAGGGGGGGGGGGAGGGGTGATACTTAATTCGCGGCTGGTACGCGGCTATTGTCGCCATTTTCCTGGCGATTAACCCGGCCGCTCGTCGTTTCCGTCGTAGTCGTCGTCGTCGTCGTCGCCGTCGCCGTCGGTGGTCTTGCTTTCATACAAATTCCCTGCCACCCACCCCCCTCCCCCTCCAGCGGCAGCGGGGGCTATTTTTCTCGCCTAATGCACGCTCGCATTAGCGTCACGGAGTCAGGGCTCTTTACGAGAGGGAAAATTATAATTTCCCCGGGAAAAGTCGTTCCCCCACCCGCCCGGCATCGCTACGTACTTGAATTTACTGCCTGGTGATACGGCGCTGCTGCACACAGGCAGTTAGGAGTACGTACGTGAGTGTGCGCGCGCGCGCGCGAGTACGCGTGCTTCGGAAAACGTGGAAAAATCGGGAGCCCGCACGTGCATAAAACGAGTCCGGATACGCACCGCTGAAATATCAACCTTGAACCGACGCTTATCCGATCCGAAATCTACGATTCGCATCTGTTTGGCAAAGTGTGCGGCTGATTGGGAAAATCTATGGAAATTGAAAGAAGATGCTATCGTTAGACGATCGAATCTATTTGCTTGTTTGGACCGTTTATTTTAAAAGTGGTGATCCATATTTAAAAAAAAAAAATGAGATATATAATTTATGATTAACGTGGTATAAACGCTTTATGTATGTGATATTTGATTATTTTTTAAATGGACATACACCACTTCAAAATGGACAGCCGATCGGGAAAATTTACAGAAATTGAAAGAATATGCTATCGTTAGACGATCGAATCTATTTGCTTGTTTGGACCGTTTATTTTAAAAGTGGTGATCCACGTTTAAAAAGAAAATGAGATATATAATTTATGATTAACGTGGTATAAACGCTTTATGTATGTGATGTTTGATTCTTTTTTAAATGGACATACACCACTTCGAAATGGACAGCCGATCGGGAAAATTTACAGAAACCGAAAGAAGATGCTATCATTAGACAATCGAATCTATTTGCATATATGGACCGTTTACTTCGAAAGCGCTGTTAGTACATTTAAAAAAATTAAATATCACATAAATATACCGTTTACACCACGATAATCATAAATTATACGATATCTCATTTTTTCTTAAATATGGACTTACACCACTTTCAAAATAAACCGTCCACATATCCCTATCTGGGACAGAGTCTGTCAAATTTGAAAATTTAAATGCGACTATTTTCAACGGAAACGTCCGACTTTAATCAATTATTCCTCGTTCGGTCGGCAGAATTTCGGATGTCATCCATTATGCGCAAGAAACGATCGCTCCGGAGATCGAGCTCCGCAGATTAGGGTCAAACGGGGGTAGGCAAGAATAGCTTAATTCATTCTAACTCCACTCTCTCCCTTTCCCACCCCGTACGACTCGATTTACGAGCATTCGAGGCACGGAATCAAGCGTTGTCGGCCAAACATACGATTATCGCGTCTTGCCCTACGACCCTCAAGCACTTCAAGGAATTTTCCTCCACATTTTTTCACCCCCCCCCCCCTCGCCTCTCCCAGTTCAGGGCAAATACGGTATTTCACGAGCAACGCGTCGTGAAATAATTTTCTAGCCAAGCATCGTGCGCGCGCGCGCGTACTGTTTTCGTTGCGGATATCAGTGAATCGAGTGGCTCTTTCCTCGTTCGCACGGCCGAACGATCCCGAAGCGGAACCCGAACCGATCCCGTTCGCGCGTGTCTCATTCCCGCCACGCCCGCGGGAACGCATTTTTTTTCCACCGTCGTCGCACTTTGTTGAAGATACCGAGATACGAGAATTCCGCAAGAGGGGAGATATATCGGTAGAAGCGACGCTCGCGAAAAATTTCCTCCTCCACCCCCCCCCCCCCCCTCTCCTGCTGCCTCCCACTTCTTCCCTCCGGGCACTTCCGCCCTGATGAATAACGGCTTCGATCTCGTGCCGCATTGTGTCACGTTATTTCAGCCGTGTTTATCGAGTGCCACGTTCTCGCATTTTAATGCGAGCCGAACGGCTCTGTCCTCCGATCGTCGAGAAAGGCAGTCGGCAAAAAAAAAAAAAAAGGTAAAAGGAAAGGAAAATGGAACAAATCGAGTCGCGCGACGTTATGGCGATCTATGAATACGAATCGTGCGAACCACAAAGGGCTGTAATAAGGGCAGTAACGATTTTTCGCGACCGAGTGTGCGTTGGGTGGTGAGTTCGTACGTATCGGTTGGTTGAAGTGTTGTATTCAATGTTTTTGTGAGATAATTGTTGGAGGTGGTGCGTAATGGTCACTGCGGAGAGAAGTTCGCGGAATTACGTTGAGTTTCGCGCTGCTCGAAACGAGGTCGGGTAAGACGGTATGAATCTCGAGTGTACCTGTTTGAGTGATACTGATTTATCGACACCATTTCACGATCGTGATTAAAATTGTCGGATGCAATCTTTTTTGGATACGTACACTTCGGAAATAATTTCCTATGCAATGGGTCACACAAATTAAGTATTGCAGGAAATAAACTTTTCACAATGAAACTCGTCGGTACATCAAATGGACCGTTTATTTTGAAAATGCTGTTCGTCCATTTACAGGCCGTAAATATACATATTTTTAGTTAAATTCGCCTAAAACAAAACTATAATCAAATTACATATCGATAAGTTAATAGAAGCATTGCCAGACACAGTATAATTAACGTATATCTTTGAATTGACTAAGATGCAAACCTTCAATTGCTCCACTTATACCATTTTCAAAATAAACAATCCAAATGTAAAAACGTTCTCTTCCCACTTCAAAATATTCCGATTAACCCTTTACATACCGACGGATCTTCAAAGTCACAGCGAATATAAACTAAAAGTAAATTTTTAAAATAAAAGAGCTTTATATTCTATTCCAAAAAATGTACAGTTCTTTCATTCCACAAAGAAAATTCGTTAAGCCACGTTGGATTTTTCAAACTCCAGTAAGTGAAAAGGGTAAAAATGGATTCAAAATGATTTCTCCACATTTGTTTCCCGCTTTGACGAGACTCGAGTCGGTGCACGGGACTCGGTGTACGACCGGCGTGAGCAGACACCCTTACGGCCTTCAAAGCGTATCCTCCGGCAATTTTCGGCGCCCGACCGTCTGCCGATGCTTCGATCTCGCCCATTTTCCGCCGACACTCCTAACTCTCCGTCCGGCCGCATTACTGCCTAATGCGGATCATCGAGCTTTACCACCCTCGCATTACGTCGACTCCCCCCCCCCCCCCCCCCCCCCTTCCCTCTTTCGCGCCCTTCCGGCAACCCTTGCCTTCCTACACCCTCCGTGTAAATCATAGCCCTCCCACGGCCGTTCTCTGTCCGGTAAACCGCGTGCAATACAAGCACGCACACTTCTCACTCACTACACATACACATACACGCATGCTCGCGCGATGGAAAGCGCACGTTTCTGCCGACGGGTCGCACGAGACCCGACTCGCGCTCACCTCATTCCAGCCCTCCATACGGCAGCTCCCTCGGCATTCCCGGCGATTCTGCCAATCAGATTATGCGCGTCGAATGTTTGCGTACGGTCGAGCGAATTGATGCTGGCCCGACTGCCGTACAGGTCGCACTGTCAGTCCGTCACTTTGTCGGCCGTTCGGCCGTCGACTTAGTTCGGCTCATTTATCAATTTCGCGACAAGGTCGCTCGTTAATGCCGGCCGATCGTTGGGACGGGGGGCGAGTTCATTTATTCAATTTTCGGCATGGCATTACCGAGCAGGGTAGGGGTGAGGGTTGGGGAAAAAATGTCGGATCCTTTATTGCGCGATTAATGGCCGTGCGTGTTGGCGACGGGTTAATTATCCACTCGGCTGAGTCTCTGAATTGTAACCGGCCAGGCTCCGTCCTGTTGCCGAGTCCGCCACTGACGAGTGTGTAATTCATACTTGCGAGAGGGGAGGATTGAAATTTTGTTGTTACGTTATTGTAAGGGCTGTGTAGTTAATTCTAGTAGTGGTGCAAGTCAATTTAATAATGGTGGCAATAAGTCGGTAGTTCTGTTATATTGAGTTACATGGTTGTGGAATTTTTTGATATTTTTCGACTTTGAAATATAAATCTTGATATTAAAAATTTATCGGCATCCTTATTATATTCAGTTACGTGGCTGTGGAATTTTTTGATATTATTAAACTTTGAAATCTAAATCTTGATATTAAAAATTTATCGACATCATTATTATATTGAGTTACAGAGTTGTGGAATTTCTTGGTATTCGGAAACCTTGGAATCTAAATCTTGAAATTAAAAGTGTATCGCCATCCATATTATATTGAGTTACGTGGCAACGGAATTTCTTGATATTCTGAAACTTTGAAATCTAAATCTTGAAATTAAAAATTTATCGACATCATTATTATATTGAGTGACATGGTTGTGGAATTTCTTGATATTCTTAAATTTTCCGCTGATACCATTTTTTTGTAGTAGATTCGACCCCATATAATGTTTAATATTTTCTGACGAAACCGAATCCCCTATACCATCTAATATGAAAAACATAGTCACACAGCAAGAACATTACACCCCCAATACAAATGGACAAAACTTATAAATATAAAACATAACCTCAACCTACCACAAATCAGGGAACTAAACCTTCACCATTACCGTCAATACCTATTCCGTGTTATATCGAAACCGTGTTATACGTCGACAGTCTCCATCGAACGCCAAAGGTTCGACGACGCTCGACGCGGAGCAGGTCGCACTAAAAGGCACGTCATTGATCGAACGTGCGATCTACGGAACGAGTCACGACTCGTTCGAAGTATTAAAGGCGCAAGGAGCCGGACATCCAATTACTCGCACGCGGACGGAAATATCTGGAACGGCCTATCGGCGCGCCGGATCTTGACGACTACATCGGCAGGCCAGCATTGCGCGTCCGTCGGGAATTTTCAAGCGCGAGCGTCGCGAGCGTCGTGCAGAGCGGCGTCGCGAGCGTAAATCATGGCCTCGGCGACGAGCGGCCGTTAAACAACGTAGACGCCCGGCGTCGTTCGTCCGACTCGCGAAACGTCGACGCTCGCCATACGTACGACGCCGATCGGACAATTAGATTAGCCCGACGTCGCGCATTTGCACACGCCGCGGCATCCGTCATTACGAATTCAGTCCATCGCCGGCCATCGATCGACGTTCCGCCTCGTTCCTCCTCGTTCCTCCTCGTTCCTCCCCGTTCCTCACCGTTCCTCGCCATTTATACCGCTGTTTACGCGTACCGCCGGCCCTTCTAATAAGCCGGACGGCATTATATCCCAGTCGCGAGCCATTCGACTCCAATCTGTTACCCACTCCGCATACCGATGGTACGGAATTACGGCGGACGTCGATTTTTACATCGTGGCTACCACATATTTGATAATCATTCGGTTCAAGAGGTAACTTTTGTTTCTGTTACTTAAGTTTCGTTGGTAGACTTTCTAGTCAGTAGAAAGGTGGGTTTGAATATCATTATGTGTTAGGGTTGGGGATATTGATAGAAAAGACTTTTTTTCAATTTAATGTACGAAATTTAGTTTTCGTGAATATTGTTCTGGAGGTCGATTTGATTAGACGGATTCTGTTGCTATTTAGGAATATTGCCTATAAAATTAAAGAAAACTTCAAAATCGATTTCTGTTAATATTCTTTGATACCAATCTGTTATCCACTCCGCATATTCGTGGCATGGAATTACGGCGGACGTCGATTTTTACATCGTGGCTACCGCATATTTGATAATCGTTCGGTTCAACAGGTAACTTCTGTTTCGTCACCTAAATCTCGTTTGCAGACTTTCTAGTGAGTAGAAAGGTACGTTTGAATATCGTTGTGTGTATTATATATATAAAAATGAAAGAGGAGTCTGTTAGAGGTTTCGAGACATTGATAGAAAAGATTTTTTCTAAATTTGATATCTTACTTACAATTAGTATCTACTTTAGTTTTCGTCAATTTGCTGTTGCAGGTTTATTCGATCAGGTGGATTCTGTTATCATTTAGGAATACTGTGTATCTGAGAATATTGACGGAAATCGATTTTTAGCATTTTCATTAATTTGACACGCAATTTTTCTTCCGATAAACCAGTTTCTACACACGAACTTTGCCATCGAATTTACATACCGTCGGGGCAAATTGTTGTTGGCATTACATATTGTTTTGCGGCGATGCAGAATATTCGGAGCGGAAGCGGAAGTGCGTAAAATGGGCGGGAGCCGAGAGCGGATCGGGATCGTGCCTTATTATCATTCATCGTCGGTCCCGGCATCGTTGCCGGGGGTGAGTTTTATACCCCGTCGGCATTAGTCGGGGTGGCCACCCCCGAAACCGGCCGCGCATCGGCCTCAAAACAGTCATCCTCTAAATCATAGTCCCGCCGTCCGAAACCGCGACTCGCGAGCGGAACAGACCAATGAGAGAGAGACAGAGACAGATTGAGAGAACGAGCGGGTTGGGGGGGGGGGGGGGGGAGATGGTATCGTCGATCAGCCAATTAGATTTGGCCGCGTTGCTCAAATTCGACGCATTCCCCGATGCTCGTCATTGCGAATCAAGTCTGGTCCTGCTTTGCATTCGATGCTTGCCAAACTTCAATGCTGCTTTCAGGTATCCCCCCCTCCCCTATCATTTCTCACTCTTCCAACAGCAATATTGGCCACCTAGGTAATCACGATGATTTTGATTAAATTAAGGTGGAGTGGAGTAAAACCAACTCAGAAATTGTAAAGCTTACTTCGAACTGATGTGTTTTCTATCTATTCCACTAAAACCTAATAATCTTAGTGTTTTTATTTAGCGCATGGTTTATTGTTTAAGTTGCATTAATTTGGATTTAAAATATCTTCTGAAACTTATGATTTTCTTAATAAATTAAAAACAGGGCTAGGGCCAACCTGTTTAGAAATGATTGATATTTATATCCTTATATAATGGGGCAAAAGCGGAATTATTCGTAGTAATTCGAACTTTGTAGAACGAGTTAAACGGCGGAATCATAGAATACATGGCGGCCACCTATGTTGAATACTCTCCAAACGATTGAATACTAACGAAAGGAAGATTTCTACCTTACAGTTGGTACGATGCAACGTATATTCGAACAAATAAGGGCCTGGTGCGGATTTGCCCCGTGTACGGATTTACTCCACTGCACCTTAATAAAAATCAGATTTACATTACGGAATTATGGAAACGACAGATCTGATAGCCAATTTGAACCGTGACGAATGAAACAGTTAAGATTTTTCAATACAGTGTCTTGAGGGAAGCTTGGATCTTATAGTTTGTTCTTTAGAAGTATTTTCACGTGCGCCGCTGTTAATTCCGTTCATTTGGACTCTGACGCGAGCGTAATTGCGCGACAAAGCCGATTAGAGCGGCCACTGTCGCGGTGAGAGCGATCGCCGGCAGAAATGCTGGCTTACTATTAGGCCATTTCGATTGACAGTACTGCCGACCGCTCTGTTTTTCATGGCCACCGATTACAGGGTCCGCGGTTGCGCGAGCGAAGAATTCAATCGGCTCGAAATCGCCAATGTTGACCGAGCCCCGAATGGGCTCGTGATTATGATGACACAGGGTAGATCGCCGATAAGTATGAGGCCAGTCTGTTATTGCCAGTCCCCGCCATGTTTGCCGTTTCACATAATCCACCGCGTGAAACCTCTAAGTTTACTTCGACGTTCAGCGAAAAATAAATATTCGACGTCATTTAAAAATTCAGATAGAGATCCAAGTCTCGATTTTATAGTACTCCATACGCATAAATTTCCATCATCTCGCCCAACAAACGCGTGTGCCATACCTAATTTCCGATTACGAAGAAAAATGGCCGGTTGACCTTGAACTCGCTTCAGAGGCCAGATGTTGGCCACTGGCCCCTACGCGAGTAGTTAGCGCGGCGATTTTCGGCGGCAGGCCTCGAATGCACTTAATCGGCGACACACAGGCGTGAGGATGCACTGAGGGTGCGGGGGGTGGAGGAAGGTGCAGTCGGTGCAGATGCAGCGAGCCGTAAGTAGCGAGACTCTCGCGAACCGTGAGCGCGAGGATGAAAACGGGCGCGAGATTTCTCGCCTGCGTCGAGAGCGGAAGAGGCGCTCGAGGATCTCGAGCGGAAGCGGGGAAGACGCTGGAAGGACGAGGGGAGAGGAGGGGGGAGGAAAAGCAGGAAGCTTGCCGTCGTTCTCGCACTGCGTCTAAGGAAGCGCGTCGCGCTTAGGATGACTCTGGCATTCGTTCGAAAGTTCATTATCCTAGTGCATTATCTCCACTCGCGCGCGATCGGGGATCAAACCAATCAAAAACTGAGCACACTCCTCGACGAATCGATTCGTCGTCAGCGGGTGGCGAATAGGCGCGGAGCTGAAATGATGGCGAGTCCCGCGAACGAGAGCATTCGGCGGAGTGATCGCATTTGTTGCCGCAACTAATCGTAGGATAATGGATAACGAAAGAAGGCAGGGAGGGGGGAAGAATGACTGGGTTGTTTGGAGGGGAAGAGGGAGGAGAAAAGAAGGGAAGGGGTGATAGGACAAGAGGGCAGAAGTCTTCCGAAGATTTCCTGGACGCAAAAAAAAAAAAAGGGTGATAGGACAAGGAGGAGAAGAAGGGAGGGATGAATAGAAAAGGAAAGGAATGAGTAAGGTACGAATGGAACAGAGGATGGAAAGGTGCAAATGATGAAGGGATAAATGTGGAAACGGAAGTCTGGAGGGAGTAGGATAGATGGAGAATAGAATAGAAATAACATTTTTTTTTTTTTATTACATTAATTAAGAAGCTGTAGATTAACCCATTAGTTGCCAAATTTTTCTTTTTAACATTTCGTCTGGATAAGTTATATATATGCACAAAAGGTTGTGTAACAGAGCGGTGTATAGAATAGTAGAAATTGCGTATAGATGAAGAAGCTGTAGATTAACCCATTAATCGCCAAATTTTTCTTTTTAACAATTCGTCTGGATAAGTTATATATATGCACAAAAGGTTGTGTAACAGCATAATTATATAAATTCCAAAATCGCCGAATGGGTATCGCGGCAGCTGATAGGTTAAGGGCATAGTAGAAATAATGCGAATTGTAGATCAAATTTTAACCCGCTCATACCCGTCAGAAATTATAACCCCGTTAATAAAGGCGTACAATACGATAATGGATAATAATCGACGGTTTGTGGTGGAAAAGACTATTGCCAGCGAGGAAAGGGAATAACGATCGAAATTCACAGCTCGAAGGGGAAAGAATGTGATTGGCTCGACGCATTGTCAGCCGAACGATAGATAATTATCGTTTGATCCCCAATAACGTTAATGCCGGATTCGGATTAATATTCGGTCTATTGCGCGGCGGACTCGACTGCCGTCGATCAATTCTGCGAAACGCGCGACTAACGGCAA
Source organism: Anoplius nigerrimus (assembly GCA_914767735.1). Classification (NCBI taxonomy): domain Eukaryota; kingdom Metazoa; phylum Arthropoda; class Insecta; order Hymenoptera; family Pompilidae; genus Anoplius; species Anoplius nigerrimus. The sequence goes on from OU612087.1 coordinate 6,528,651, forward strand.
CTGCCGCCTTCGCGGGCCTCGGCACGCACGGCTGAATCGGAAACCGCTCGATCCTTATCGACCTCTCGCACGTACGTACATTCGCACTAAGCGCATTACGGGTCGTCCTTATTACGGGAAACCGGTTTCGAATTTCAAGCTGCGCAGCTAGAACGGTCGCGCGTACAGATTTGTAAGCTCGCCCGGGCGAGACTCGATGGCAATGGAGTGGGAAGGGGAAGGGAGGAGGGGGGCGGAGAGGCAACATGCGGCGAGTGTGCGACACGTGTTCGCGCCACGAGTCGTGTGTACCGAAATGTTATTTACTCGTAGTAAACTCGAGCGGGTAGCGCCGCCGCACTGGCTGCGATTCAAATTAATAGCGCGCCGGGCGTTTAGTAGGATACCTCTCGGTAAGCGTGCGCTGGCCCAGTGGCCCCTGCTCAAATTCGTCAGCGAACCCTCATTGTTTACGGTGGGAAGAGGGTGGGAAGAGGGTGGGCTGACATTTGGAACGTTTCTTTCGTCTTCGGTGTTTAGCGGCGGTTGCACCGTTTGCCGGTTGCGGTTTTTCAGATTTTGAGGTGGAAGTTTTTGACCGGTGGGCGGAGGGACGTGGATGGGGTCGGTGGGCAGGTTGCAGAGGGTGGAGGTAGGGCAAGAGATTGATTTTGGGAGAATGATGGAAAATTGATGAGATGTAAGGAAATTCGATTGTGTTGGTCTGGAAGTAGAACGGGTCGGATTTCGGATTACTTTCTCATTGACAGTCGAGTAAGATCGATGTTTTACATAGAATATGTAAATGCCTTACTAGCATGACTTTCAGAATGACTAGAACCCTAGAAAGCCAGAATACTATAATAATACATATTACTAATTTCAATTAGGATAAATTGGCAAATTCTTCTACATACCTATTCATCATTATTAGTCCCAGAGTTATTCTTTACAGCAACATGGTCAGTCCCAAACTTGACAACAGTAACCATATATATGGACCGTCTATTTTGAAAGTGGTGTAAGTGCATATTTAAAATAAAATTAAGTAAATATAAAATGAATAAACCGTTTACACCATAAATTATATTTGATCATTTTCATTCATAAATTATATAATATCACATTCTTTTTTAAATATGTGTAATATATACATAATACCTATATGTAAGTTCATATTTAAAAATAATTAAACATCACACAAATAAACTGTTTAAACCACGTTAATAATAAGTTATATGATATCTCTTTCTTTTTATGGACCTACACCGCTTTCAAACTAAACACTCCAATAAGAAAGCGTCGCGATCGATGTTTCGGCCAACTTCCACAGAAATCGCACGTAAGTAACACCCAGCGTTTCTTCGATAGGAACACGCGATCAGCAGGCGCAGTCCCGAAGGCACTCGTTCGAGGCAAATTACGGAATGCGTTTTAAGCCGCGACGGCCGGCCGAGCAAAGCTCGGATTACAGGGCGGCGGTTAAAGTGAACGGCGGACATGTAATAACGCCGTTAATCTCTGTATGCAGATCCGCGTTAATAACGGCCCGGTTACGATGTAACTCTCGCGAATCTGCCCCGGCGTTCGCCTTCGCGGATTATGACGCGCGTTCGCGAGTTATCGCAAGGCGAGCGGACCGTTTAACCTTGCATTAACGGAGTTACGAGCCGGGCCCGGGCTCGTGAAATCTCTACCGTCGACAGTGTCGCAGCACGCTGGAAAAGTAGTCGCGAGTCTTTGCGGACTCGATCTGCGATCCATTTTGAGAAAGCAGTGCGAAAAATTTCCTTCCCGGGACTAGACTTTGAAGAGTGTTCGAGGATCATTATCGAAGAGTATGCGAGAATATGAATGCATCATTGTAGCATTAACTTAGTAATACAGTAAGATACATAAAAAGAATATTAAATATAATGTTGTAAATAATTATCGAGCACACCTACTGATTCGTTTCAATTCTATTGGTCTTCGAAATTGCATAAAAATTTTAATTGTATTTCACGATATTTGTTATATGGACCGTTTATTTTGAAAGTGGTGTAAGTCCACGAGCGGACCGTTTAACCTTGCATTAACGGAGTTACGAGCCGGGCCCGGGCTCGTGAAATCTCTACCGCCGACAGTGTCGCAGCACGCTGGAAAAGTAGTCGCGAGTCTTTGCGGACTCGATCTGCGATCCATTTTGGGAAACTAGTGCGAAAAATTTCCTTCCCGGGCACGAGACTTCGGAGAGTGTTCGAGGATCATTATCGAAGAGTTTGGGAGAGTATGAATGCATCGTTGTAGCATTAACTTAGTAATACAGTAAGATACATACAAAGAATATTAAATATAATGTTGTAAATAACTATCGAGCACACCTGCTAGGCTGATTCGTTTCAATTCCATTGGTCTTGGAAATTGCATAAAAATTTATATTGTATTTCACGATATGTGTTATATGAACTGTTTATTTTGAAAGTGGTGTAAGTCCATATTTAAAAAATAATGAGTTATATAATAATATATATGAATAATAAAATAATATTTCAGTTTCTTTACACTTGCAGCACTTTATAAATAAACGGTTCATATATCGGATGATTACCAGCGGTACTTTTCAAGTGTCATGGCAAGGTTCGACTGTAAGTTAAACATTCTAACATATAAGTATGAAATACACTGAGAATGTAATTTTCCTTAAAATATTAAGAATCAAATGTCAGCGACTTCTACGATGAAGTTTAAAAGACACGGTCCAGTTAACGATCAAAGATTCTGTATCCAGTATGTGATGGCTGACGTTTCGGCAGATGATGATGGCCGATCGGAAACTCGAGTAGGCGTCGTTTTGCCGAGATTCCGCCGGCAGGCCGCGAGCCTAACTATGAGTTATGTCAGCTCTGCCCCGAGTAGAATGTCGCCGACGATTGACCGTAGTCGACGGCCGAGGAATCCATCACGTTGAGACAGGAGTCGCAGTCTATTGTGGCCCCCCGACGCTAGTGACAATGGATTACGGCTGGTCAGGCAGCTCGCAAATCACTTTCCCTCGCGTTATTACCCTCGCTACTCCTTTGACTACTGTTTACGATCAATCGTGGATGAGCAGTCGAACCGCTGGCAGCCGGATGCCTCCGCTAGTTACAGTTTACTGCCGTCTGACGGTGGGCCGTCGACGTTTTGACCGATGCGAGGCCTGCAAAATTCATGAGCGCAAAATTCACCGCCGACCGGAGCCGCGGTGATGGGAATTTCGTTTGAAAAAAGTGTGCGGATTTATCGACGAGGGCTGTTTGACAGAAAATTCTTCGACGGTAAACAAAGGGCATGGTTGAATAAGATCGAAAGTGGGCTTAAACCGGTTGAAATTATGTAGGTGTTCGGTAGCGTATAATGAAAAAAGTATTTGTGTGAATTTTTGACTTTGTACTTTGACTCCGGGGGTGGGAAAAGGGAAGGTGCGCGGGTATTACACGTTAACATCTTGACAACAAATATTGTGAACACATCTGACGGTCAAGTGTAGGTAATTGCCATTTGGTGGCCAATAGAGGGTATTTTGGCATAATTTTTGGTCTTGAATCGGATTTATAACCATCCTATCCCATAGATTATAACTCGCCGTGAAAGTTAGTCGCAAGCAAAGTTCCAAATTCCTAATAGTTTCGGAGTTACAGCCAAAAAACCATCGAAAAAATGGGGATCGGAAAATGGGTAAAAAATAAAAGTCTTTCGATCGACTTGCGGATGTGCATACCGTAAGAGGATCAAACGAGGATCACAAAAATCGCAACCCGAGCCTTCTAAGTGCAATAATTTCAAAGTTACAGTCAAAAAAGTGCAAAAAACTGATGAAAAATAGATATTTTAGTAGCTGTTCGTCATATAATAGTTTTTGCCGCAATTGTTCCATTATGGTGCGATAGAGCAGCGAAAATGCTTTAAAAAAATCGCAACCTGACGATTCTAAGTGCAATACTTTCGGAGATACGGCCAAAAATGGTGAGAAAATAGTGAAAAAGTGGTAAAAGTCAATATTTCGCCAGCCCTGTGGCTCATAATGCCTATTACCTTAAATATTCGTTTAAAACCTGAAAAAAAATACGAGTATACAATACGTCTGATTACTCTAACACTTAAAAATTGTTTCTGTGAAGATTTCACAGGATTCGTTTTGACCAAGGACCTCACATGCAATTTGCTTATCGACTCAAATCATTTAGTTGCGCATTCTCAAAGCAGTCCAGACCCATGACAGTCATATTTCCGCATTTCGGCTGGCCGCGATTCGCATTGCTCAGCGGGAAGGATAACGGCGAGCAGGCGGAAAAGGCAAAGTTCGGCATTATCAGCTAAAATTCGGCACACCGCGGGCCGGCCTTAAATTTGTCCGACACGAGTCTCGCATCCCGAGCTGTATCGCTCGCGAACTTGTACGAGCTTATTACCGCGTTCATTAACGCTCGACTATCAGCGGCTGATTTACTCGCGTGCCCGGTTTGCCGGCAAATTTGCCGGCTGCCTCCTAATGTCACCGCATATTAATTTCGGCCTGGAAACGTTCCTGGAACGCATCCGCGGGCTGCGGCTTGCGGCCGAAAGTGGGTGCCCAGCGCGAATTTTCCCTCAACACAGTTCATGGTATTACTTGTCCGGCGAATGTGCGCTTATGCGACCTATTTGTTGAAGATATTCTGGAAATCTCATTATATCATCTTTTGTATACTGTTACTGGGAAGATGTTGCAGAAGTCATTCCAGAAGGAATTTCTAGCAATAACTGTGTGTTGGGTTAGTTATTTGCAAGTTCATATGATTTATCGAAAAGTAGACGAATGTAGAATTGAGTATATTTTCATTATTTAAGTGTTTGTTCTTTGAGGAATTAAATGTATAATTAAGTGTATGCAAAATACGATAGTTGATCAATAATAGGATGAGCTTACCCTAAGTCACTAGCAATTCAATATTAATTGCAAATAAATTCACAAGATAAGATTTTAGATAACAACATTTGTTATAATATATGAGTTCCAACGTTATCCCTTATTTGCTATGATTAATGAAACTACCTATTCCCGATACGAAAACAGCTTCAGATTTCTTGCACGTACATAAATGGTTTTTGAAAAGAATATCATGACAATTAACACACATCAAATCAGCCTACAGCTCCCTTGTATTTCCTGGCTAAAAATCGGATTGCCCCTAGTGAAATGTATGCCGCTGCGGGCCTCTGGCCAGTGCTAACGTGATCATTACCGATCCAACCGATATTAATTGAATATAAAGTTTGGCGTAATATTTTAGATAATAACATAGCTTTCTATCCATTCCAACTCTATTCCCCATTTCCATTGGTTAATTAAACTACTTATTTTCGATACGAAAACAGCTTCAGATTTTTTGCACTGACATCAATTGTTTTTGA